>CM021245.1:21980079-22580079 GCA_010577795.1 Isatis tinctoria
TTTTATGTTTTATGTACTCATGTTTCACATACACCTTGTAGCTAGAAAAGGGGCAAACGTTTGAGGAAAGCAGTCCGGAGGGGTCTTTGTCTTCTGCTGAAAATTGTTACTTCTCCTAGAAGCTCTTAGTTTTGTTTCAATCTATTTATTTTTCAATTCGTTTTGTTTAATGGTTATCAGTCGTCTTTGTTTCAAAACTATATATCTTTCATTTCGTTTTGGATGTAATTTTAAATTATATGGTGGATATGTATTTCAAATTTATTTGATTTGAATGTCATAAAAGTAATGTTTAGTAGTTTGTGAAAGGAAAACACCAATGGCATAAACATCCGTTTTTGTGGAAGTTCCCATGGTTATCAGCTCAGGTGCCATATAATCTATGGTTCCCACAGCGGCTATTGCAGATAAGTTGACTCCATGGTCGTAAAACTTTGCCATACCAAAATCCCCTAACCTTCCAGTGAACTCAGAATCTAACATGATGTTAGAAGACTATATATTCCGGTGTAAAACAACTTGCGTGGCTCCTGTATGCAAGTAACTGAGAGCCGAGGCAATGTCCTTAAGAATAGAAATCCTTTGCAACCACGAAGGAGATGGGTTTTGGTCATTAAACAAGTATTGATCAAGACTACCAATAGGCATGTACTCAGAAACCAGATGTAATTCGCCTTTTCTCCTGCAATACCCGAGAAGAGGAACCAAGTTCCGATGCTGTAGGTTTCTCATAGTTACAACTTCAGCCACAAACTGCTTCATCCCTTGCTCTGCGTCGTGTGAAAGTCTTTTCAAAGCTATATGTCTGATTTGGGGAAGAGTTCCTTTGTAGACTTCTCCAAACCCACCTTTCCCAACACGACAATCTTTACCAACGCCGTTTGTTGCTTTGTACAGAGACTTGTAGGAGAATCGGTGTGGCCCATACTCCTTCTCCCATGGTTCTCTTACTTCTGCGTACTTGTTTCTCCTGTACACAAAGGGCAAGTCTTCTCACCCTAGTTACTCATTCCTTTCCTTGAATAAGCAAATGAGAACATGGCACATAAAAACGAAAAACAAAGCATAGTGAACATGAGTGAGATCTCAAGCAGCAGACAAGACTGATAAACTTTAGTAAATTACGAAGCTTAGCAGAAAATCTCAATTAGGATGCCAAAGTATCCTGACTTCTGGATACATAACATATAATCAGATACTAACTAGGCTACGCAATTAAGAAGTCAAATTCAAAACCAAAACATGCTATCTTCCTCTACGCAATTAACTAGGCTCTTTCTTCCTCTTCTATCTTCCTCTTCTTTGCTTCAGCCTCATCTGCCTTCTTCTGCTTAAATGCAGCATCCCTCGTCTTCTTACTCAATGACTCCTCTGGAGCACACATGAAGACTCTCCAGTGCCAGTAGGAATGCACATAAGCTTGTTCTCGGTAGCCTTCTGATTTTCTTGCCTACGATAGCTGAGCAGCACTTTGTGTCCAGCAGCTGCAAGGGGAAAGGATGTCTTTGAAATCACGATCTCCACTGATGAGCATGGTGTTCTGTGGTTTGTGACCAATCTGGAGTCATTTCTAAATATACCATATGATTGAATCATCTGCAACCTGGTTGCTGTCTGAACCCTCCGGTCCTAAAACAAGACAGTTATTTTTAGTTCATTCATTTCATCATGAAACTAGAAAAAGACACACAAATTACTGTTGGTTTTTGAGGCATGCTCTACAGTAATCTCGGGGCTTAGATCAGGTGGCACATGCGAGTCTTCATATGCCACTAATGGTGCGACGTTTTATAATACCCTAAGAAAATTTCTAAATTATGACCTTATCATATCATACATTTTATATCATATCGCAAATAATTCATACTAGTAATGTCTTATTTTTGCACGGGGTAATTTTTTTCTTAATTCTTTGTTTCAAATTTTGGTAGGATGACTTCAAATAAAAACTTTAATTTTAAATCAGTTGAAAAACCACTTCCAACACGATTCACTAGAACTAAGAAAAACTTCACAAACAGCGAAATTAAATGAAGAGATATCTAACAATCTCGTTTATCTATTAAACAAAAATTGTGAAAGTCTTTAGTAGATAAAAACATCAATGAAGATTGTATGTCACTTAGTTCTGTATTCTGAAAATAAATTAAAAAATTCAATTATCTAAAACTAAAACAAAACAAAAGACATGTAAAAGCTACTAATAAAATAGAATTGTTTCTTAATGTAATGATATAGTGAGGAGAAATTGTTCATTATAAGATATTTTTCTTATCTTACTCTAAAGGTTTTGAAGTTAATTTGAAAATCTTTCAATTAAATCTTTTTATATTTGGAGAGAAATCTGAATAATTTAAAATTGGAAATCTTTTAAAAAAATCTTCTCATTAATATAATATTTGATTATCCATAATTTTTTTTTTGCTTTTATGCATAATGCTTATGCTATAGAAAATTATTAATAATAAGATAACAAATGAATATCTTTTAATACATTTTTATAAATTAAAAGAGAAAGAAAAGAAATACTTTTTTTTGCTAATTTATCATAACCGAGACTATTTTAGGAAATTTTTTTTAAAAGTTATTCTTTTTTGATAAAAAAATATTTCATAAACTAAATCTTAACAATAATTTATTTTGAAAGCATATAGTTCATTGTTTATATAAATTCATGGGATGTTACAGTTATTTGTTTGGAGATTTTTTAAAAGTAATTACTCCTTTATATTCCCAATACAACAATGACAAAAAAATAACCATAAATAAGATTAAAATAAGAGTAGTCTAATTTTGTACCAATAAAATAAGGGGACAAACTAATTAATTGATTTATCTTTTAAAGTTTTAACTATCTTATAAAATAGATTTTTATTAATAATTATTTAACAGTATACTTAACCAATATATGTTAACAAGAACTCATAAACATTATTAAAAGTCCCAAAAAACATAAGTTTGTGTATATATTAATTGTAAACAAAAGGTATAGTAAACTTTTTTTGAAAAAAATGCCCCTTTCAATTGGATGTCCTAATCCACGGTTTAGGTGGCTTATGCTGAACGCCGGACCTGGCTACTATTCCAGTCACCTTCACTGGTCCGTTGAAACCTCCACCTCTCAAACTTTTCACCATTCGGTCAAACACTTCATTTGCAGGTACATCGTATGGAGTGTTAGCATTCTCCATGTCCCACCAAACCTCGGTGGGAGCATCATCTGGTCCAACCTACACACACATAACTGTTAGTTGTTAGAAACAGTGGCTGCGTGAATCTTAAAGACTATGTTAGACTAAGGGTTGAGTAAACTTAGCTCTAGTAAATTGCATAGACAGAAAAAAAGGAGAATTAAACACTAAGCTGAATCAATCTATAAACATCCAAATGATTGATTGAAACTCCTTAAACCCATCTCAAAGTAACGCAAGAAAACACAATAACTCAAATTCATCAGATCTAACTCATTGAACATAAGTGAAATAGTTATAGTTCAAGATTTGGTCCAAATTTTTAAATTTAGTCACAAAAAAAACATAAGTGAAATAGCTATAGTTCAAGAGCACTCCTAATTACGTGAGCTCAGTTACTAGTGCGAGAGAACAAGGGGAAGAAGATAAATATGGAGCAAATGCATATGGAGAATTAAACACTAAGCTGAATCAATCTATAAACATCCAAATGATTGATTGAAACTCCTTAAACCCATCTCAAAGTAACGCAAGAAAACACAATAACTCAAATTCATCAAATCTAACGCAATGAACATAAGTGAAATAGCTATAGTTCAAGAGCACTCCTAATTACATGAGCTCAGTTACTAGTGCGAGAGAACAAGGGGAATAAGATGAATATGGAGCAATTGCATGGAAAGAGAACAAAGGAGACTCAATCAAGTTCTCAACTGAACAGAGCAAAGTCCAGTACCTCGTGA
Source organism: Isatis tinctoria (assembly GCA_010577795.1). Taxonomy (NCBI): domain Eukaryota; kingdom Viridiplantae; phylum Streptophyta; class Magnoliopsida; order Brassicales; family Brassicaceae; genus Isatis; species Isatis tinctoria. Next base: position 21,984,014 of record CM021245.1, read on the forward strand.
AGGACATCCTCCTCCTGGTCCTCAGAGTCCACAAGCTCAACTTGGTGCTCCTCCTGGTCTGAAGAAACTTCGGGCATGCTCGCCATTGACGCCTCTGAAGAAATCAAAGAAGGAGAAACGCTAATCAGAAAAAGTAAGAGTTAACTCCTAAAGAAAGAAGAAACAACAAAAAGATACCAGTTTCTAAGTTTTGGTGGGTAACAAGTAAATACAGACAAAAACATCCTCAATTTACAGACAAGAAGAACTATACCTAGAGTCGCCAAGTCAGTGATGAGAGTGAAAAGAACTGAGAAGTGTGAGACAAATATACCGTAGCTTCCAAATTGACACCATTGATTCAACATAATAAATCGACGGCCAAGATGTGCTACGTGCCTTTATAAAAGTGTTTGACCTTTTGACCATTTTTATACTAAAGGTAAAGTATGTGAACGAAAAGTATGGTCAAAAGGTCAAAACTCTTTTTTCCATTTAAATAGATATATGTTTATTTATTAATGGATAATTGCAATTGCATGTTATATAATGATATTTTTCTATGTGGAACAAAACTAGCTAGCTAGCTTCTTCTTCTTCTTTTTTTTCACTCGTATTTCAACTAATAACATTGACAATTGAAATCTCTAAAAAATTTTGCCTTTTGTGATTCTTATGGCACTTCTTTTTATACTTTATGATTGGATATATGAATATATATATGGATATATGAATATATATATATATATATTCCTTTTGTAATACTTAATTAAATAAACTAAATGAAGTAATTAATGTTAATTATAAAACAATTTATAAATTTACTTCGTTTCGATAAAATAAATATATGCGTTTAAATTTAGATAACAGCTATAAACTATGATGCATGCAGCACTAAGTTAAGATAAACGAAAATGATGTGGACTCGAAAAAGTTCTAATTTAGATTCTTCTCATATTTTGGGGATAATTTCATTTTTAGAAAGGGTTTGAGTTTTTTCTTTCTTTATCCCGTAATATTGACCAAAAGTTTATATTGAGAGAGATATTCACATATCTCGTATTTCCTTATCTTGTGCAACTCACATATGTAAACTAGCCGAATGTAAACGAGTATATAAGGATTGTAAAGCCGACGTGAATAAACAAGAAACATTCTTTACACCGAACTAGGGTTTTTGACATGGTATCAGAGCAGTACCTATTCTCTTAGGCTGTTATTTTCGATCCTCTATTCGCTCTTCTTCGTTCCTACGCTGACAAAGCAAACCTTGAGCGATGACTGGAGATGAATCAAGCGGATTCAGAGACGGTTCTGCTGTTACTTCTAGGATGCGCTCTGAGGGTCGTCGGCGTGTCGATCCTTATGATATATTCTCGGGAGACAATCCCGGTGCTATTATCTCGAAACCAGAACTTCGAGGTCCGAATTATGATGAGTGGGCCTTGAACATACGACTTGCTTTGAGAGCAAGGAAAAAGTTTGGATTTGTTGATGGAAGCATCCACAACCTCCTCCGGACTCCGATGACTTGGAAGATTGGTGGGCTAACAACGCCATGGTGGTTTCGTGGATCAAGCTCACCATTGCACCAGATCTTAGTAGTTCGCTGTCTCATCATGAAAGGCCCATGATCTGTGGGTGCATATTCAGAAGAGATTTTCGGTGAAGAATGGACAGAGAGTCCAACGCCTGAAAACATAACTTGCTAATTGCCACCAAAAGGGATCGGCGGTGGAGGCTTACTATGGGAAGTTGACGAAACTGTGGACGAGTTTAGCTGATTTTCAACGTGCCAAAACAGTTGAAGAAATTGCAAAAGAACGGGAGGAAGACAAACTTCACCAGTTCTTAATGGGGCTTGATGAATCTCTGTTTGGTGCTGTCAAATCGGCTCTGTTGTCTCGAGATCCTTTGCCTTCTCTTGATGAAGCTTATCAAGTGGTGGTTCAGGACGAGGAGTCTAAACGGGGTGGTCGTATGATGAAGAACGTCCCGAAGGTGCAAGTTTTGCGGTGCAAGCCTCTTCCACCTCTTCTCGGCCACGCCAACAATCGGAGCTCCGTGATCCTTCTGCAGTCTGCAACCTTTGTGGACGTCCTGGTTACCTGGCTGCTAACTGTTTCAGGAAGATTGGCTATCCTCATTGGTGGGGACATCGACCACGTTTTCAGCTTCCAGATTCGAATGTAAAATCTGAAAACCAGTCTGCTGGGGCAAGTTCGGATCGTCGTCTTACCTCAACACCGCCTCCTCTGCTCGAGCTAATCACGTGGTTGTTTCTCCCGTGGTTCATTCTGCCAACTCTGCTATCACTGATGCTGATCGAGTTAGTTTCACGGGGTTGAATGATCAACAATGGCGGTCACTTGTCAACATGCTCAATGATCGTAACTCTGACGGACACACACGTCTTTCAGGTACGTTTTTCTTTGAATCATGGATCATTGATTCTGGAGCATCTAATCACATGACTGGCACTTTTGATTTTCTTACTGATGTTTCTGAAATGCATCCCATCCGGATTAAACTTCCCGATGGCCGTTTTACTATGTCTACTAAACACGGCAAAGTCTATCTTGGTCCATCTCTCCAGTTGGTTAATGTCCTCTTTGTGGATGGTTTAGACTGTCATCTGATCTCTGTCTCTCAGCTTACCAAAGATAGGGGTTGTCTTGTTCAGATGTCTGATCGGCTTTGTGTTATTCAGGACCGCATCACTGAGCGGGTAATGAGCGAAATGGTCTCTATTTCTTCCGAGCAGTGGTGGTCGCGGCAATGACACAAGTCCAAGACAAACAGTCTGAAGAGGTGTGGCATCAGCGGTTTGGTCACCCAGCTACTGTAGCAATGGAGATGATGAGCTTACCGGATTTTACTAGTCGATTTAGTTTTGATTCGAAGTCTTGCGATATTTGTATTCGGGCAAAACAGTCCAGAGATTCTTTTCCATTAAGTTCCAATAAAATATCAGCTGTTTTTGAGTTAGTTCACTGTGATTTATGGGGTCCGTATCAGACACCAGCTCTTTGTGGCTCACGCTATTTCCTGACCATAGTTGATGACTACTCCAGAGCTTTATGGATTTTTCTGTTACCCGACAAAACAAAGACACGCACAACGCTCCAGAACTTCATTGCATTCGTTGAACGACAGTTTTCTCGTCAAGTAAAAACCATAAGAAGTGACAATGGGTCCGAGTTTATATGTCTTCGAGATTACTTCAAGGAGAAAGGGATAGTGCATGAAACTTCTTGCGTAGGGACTCCGCAACAGAATGGCCGTGTTGAGAGGAAACATCGTCATATTCTAAATGTTTCTCGGTCTCTACGTTTTCAGGCACACTTACCGGTTGAGTTTTGGGGTTATTGTGTTCTCACTGCCTGCTATCTCATTAATCGGACACCATCTGCTCTTCTTCATGGAAAATCTCCCTACGAGCTCCTATACGATCATCCACCACCGTTGAATCACCTGCGTGTTATGGGATGTCTGTGTTATGTTCATAATCAACATCATGGGGAGATAAATTCGCTACAAGAGGAACTCGTTCTGTGTTTCTTGGGTACCCATTCGGACAGAAAGGCTGGATTGTTTACGACCTTGATAATGGGAAGATATCAGTGTCTCGGGATGTGATTTTCCGTGAGTCTGAGTTTCCATTTGCTACACCTACTCCTCTGGTTTCTTCGTCTTCGGTTCTGCCGTTGTCTTCGTCGCTTGGTTTCCATACTACCATGAGTGACGACTCTGACGAAGCTCTGTTTTTACCAACTCTGCCTGCGTCTTCTGTGGTCTCTCCACAGCCACCGAATCTGGTTTCTACTTCGGAGGTCTCTATCTCGGATCCTGAGACTCCATTCAGCGACTTTTGCCTTTGGGTTCTCCTTCGTCTCCGGATTTCGAACCTGGCGAGTCAAGCTCCTCGCCCGCACCTACACCGGATCCTGTTGTGGATCCGCACCTCCTGAACCTGAGTTAGGACGTGGTCATCGTACAAAGATCCCGTCCACTCGTCTGATGGATTATGTTATGAATACAACGCAGGATAGCTCTGACAGTGATTTCGTTGATTCATCTTGGTATCCTATTGATGACTACGTCACCTGTTCTCGATTTTCTCCGCAACACCAAGCTTTTCTTGCTGCCGTAACTGCTGGTCATTCCTCTAACCTATGCGGAAGCATTTGAGGATGAGAGATGGCGTGATGCTGCTACAGGAGAAATTAATGCTCTTGAGGACAGAGGTACTTGGACTGTTCAGACTCTGCCTCCGGGGAAGAAAGCTTTGGGCACTGGGTATTCACACTCAAGTACCGATCAGACGGTACGTTGGAACGGTACAAAGCAAGATTGGTTGTCTTGGTAATAATCAAACGGAGGGCGTTGATTATGAGGAAACTTTTGCCCCGGTTTGTAAAATGGTGAGTGTGAGAACCTTTCTCCAAGTTGCTGCTTCTCGAGATGGGAAGTTCACCAGATGGATGTTCACAATGCATTCCTCCATGGTGACTTGGACGAGGAAGTATATATTAACATGCCACCTGGTTTTCGGACTTCGGACTCTACGCAAGTGTGTCGTCTGCATAAAGCTCTGTATGGTCTTCGTCAAGCTCCTCGTTGTTGGTTTGCGAAATTAACAGAAGCTCTCACTAGTTACGGCTTTATTCAGGACACCTCTGATTACTCTCTGTTCACTTTTGTTGATGGTGTGGTTCGGTTGCATGTGCTGGTGTATGTCGATGATCTCATCATTAGCGGAACCTCACCAGAGATCATTGCTACTTTCAAGCAGTATTTGAGCTCCTGTTTTCACATGAAAGATCTCGGCCATTTGAAGTACTTTCTGGGCATTGAGGTTGCTAGGAGCTCCGCTGGTATGTATCTTTGTCAACGCAAGTATGTCTTAGACATTATCTCCGAATTTGGCCTTCTCAGAGCAAAGCCAACATCTCACCCAATCGAACAGAATCATCAACTTGCTAAGTCCACCGAACCTTTGCTTACCAACCCATCTGCGTATCGACGTTTAGTCGGGCATCTTATCTATCTTGGTGTGACAAGACCTGATTTATCTTACGCCATTCACTGCTTATCACAGTTTATGCATAGTCCCACTACCGAGCATTGGGATGCAGCTTTACGGGTGGTACGATATCTGAAAGGGAACCCTGGACAAGGCATCCTTCTACGTGCAAATTCCGAACTTAGTCTCTCTGCTTGGTGTGATTCTGATTGGGCTCCTGTCCTCTGTCTCGACGTTCTCTCACAGCATGGTTTATCAAGCTGGGTGATTCTCCTGTCTCTTGGCGTACAAGGAAGCAAGATGTTGTTTCCCGATCTTCGTGTGAAGCCGAATATCGAGCAATGGCTGACACAGTTAGTGAAGTACTCTGGTTACGTGGTTTTCTTACGGCATTGGGAGTTGATTGTTCTGCTTCGGTTCCCCTCCATTGTGACAGTCAATCTGCCATCTATATGAGCAAGAATCCCGTCTTTCACGAGAAGACTAAACATGTTGGTAAGGAATGCCACTTTATCCGTGACGAGATCGTTCGTGGTGTCATTACTCCTCATCATGTTTCGACCAAAACTCAGCTGGCAGACATTCTAACCAAGGCTCTTGGTCGCAAGGAATTTGAAGAATTTGTGCTCAAGTTGGGTGTTTGTGACCTCCACACTCCAACTTGAAGGGGGGTATTGAGAGAGATATTCACATATCTCGTATTTCCTTATCTTGTGCAACTCACATATGTAAACTAGCCGAATGTAAACGAGTATATAAGGATTGTAAAGCCGACGTGAATAAACAAGAAACATTCTTTACACCGAACTAGGGTTTTTGACAGTTTAAGCAAGGCAACAAGAATTGTATTTAGATAATTAATAGATAAAAAGAAACTAAGCATTTAACTTGAAGAGAATAAAATTTCTAAATACGGGAACATGTAGTGGATCGGTTTGTTGAAAAAGTTGAATGTTGTTCGTTTTTTTTGTTCTGTATGCATGTGAGTTTGGGTGCGATAATCGGATGTATAATGACTTACATTCAGAAAAAAAAAAAAAAAAAACCTCATTTGCAGTGCCAACTCTAGTTTTTATTTCATCCTAATGACGCTTGATTTGCCAAACTCGAGCTTCGATTTCATCTAAATAAGTCATCTTAATTTTATTATAGTTGTAGTGACATATGTTTGTAGATATTTTGCTAAACACTACTCGCCTTTTGTATCTCACATTATAAGTGAACACACTTTCAAAATAGCGAAAACAACATCAAAGTTATATAAAACTGTACTAGTTAGTAGTTACCTTGCTAGCCTTGGAGGTATACATGGACCGCAACTTCAGAATGGAGACGTTCACAAGCTGCATCAACTGGTAAAGTCTTATTAATCCATACTGAGCCCATCGATGCAGTGCCCTCGGTCACTGCTTGATCGGATCTAATGCTCATTGTTACCCCATCCTCACTTTCTGTGTGTACTATCCAGGCTCATGTCTAACCTGAGCCATTTTTTAACCACCATCCATATTAAGCAATATAGCCTTACCAAGGGCTTTAACCCCATCTGTCCCTCCGTACAGGAAGGATATTCTAATTGCCCTCCTCAAATCTAACTATCCCTCTCCTATATGATTTGTCTATTTTAACCTTCATTTAAATAAAATAAAATATAAAAAAAAAAAAAATTGGAAAAGAAGAGGACCCCACTCACCCTTCCCGTCGTCTACTTCCTCTCACTTTCCACCATTGACGAAATCAGACGCTGAAATTGAAGTTTAGTTGTTGCTTTTTTTCTGGCTATTTTCGATTTCATGATTGAATTATCATGTTTATGTGATAGGCAAAACAATTATACATAGTTTCATCTCAATTAAGGATTTTAATAGTAAAGAAAATTTTGATTTCTTTTTGCTCATTGACAAATCAGATGTTGAAATTGAAGGTTAGTTGTTGCTCTTTTTCGGGCTATTTTCGATTTCATGATTGAATTATCATGTTTATGTGATAGATAAAACAATTAGACATAGTTTCATCTCAATTAGTGATTTTAATAGTAAAGAAAATTTTGATTTCTTTTTGCTCATTCGAGTTACTGAATTTGTTGGGTAAGGCTATTAGAAACTGACAGTGTTAATTAAATGAGATATTAACTGAGCATGATCGTAATAAATCGCGATGATTGGTACTAAAAATTAAACTTTCTGGGTACGACTGTGTACAACTAGCATAACTGGTATAATTAGAACAACTAGTATAAGTTATAACGATTGTTTTCTTCTTTTCAGGGGGAAATGAGTAAATGTTGTAAATAACACATATATTAACATATTTACATATAAAATAGGTCATACAACATGTGTAAACCTATTTGAACATTTGCCAAAAGGTTTTGATGATGCAACTACATCACAGCTGAAAAGTTGTTACTATCCATTTGTATTTAACACGAATAAATCATCATATATTTAGAATGATGAAGATGTTTTTATTTGAGAACTTCATCTACAAAACTCCAAATATTATTTGGAAGATCAATGGGCATTGACAAACTCGAGGAAAAAATTATCAAGTTCTTTATATGTCTGAATGGGTTGCACCTAAAGAGATAAAGTCGCAATAAGTCTTACCTCCATAATTTGTTGGAGAACATCGCTCGTTTTCATTACAACTAGTACAACTATATTTTAGTTGTACTCAAGTCCAACTGGTAAAACTAGTATGACTATGCATTGTACAAATATTTAAATAACACCATTTACTAACGTGTTTGTAAACATATTTACATAAAAAATATGTCATAGAATATGTGCAAACCTATTTGAACATTTCATAATTAAATAAATTTGATCATAAAAAAAGTTTGATCCATAAAATGTAATGTCTACACAATCTACCTTACACTTTTAAGGTTACTTTGAAAAACTTAATCACACAAACATGAAAACCATGAAAGTTTGTATTTTTATATAAGTTATAGCATTACAATATGTTAAATGTACTATATTTACTCAATTTCATAAGTACAACTACAAAAGTTTGTTTTAAGGTATGGTACGACTGATTACAAAATTTTACCATCAAAGTCCAACTTCATGGACAGTGGGTACGACTAGAAAACTAGTACGACTCTGTTATAAAAAAAGGGATCATTTTTTTTCTTTTGATGGCAAGTGGTCATTTTTTATTCATTTTATATTCTGACAGCGCAAGTGGGTATTTTTTTATTCATTTTCTCCTTTTGTCTATTTTTAAATTTTTAACTTCCACATTTTTTGGGACCCGCTTTTTGCTGTCACACATTTTTTTTGCTGTCACACGTTTTTTTAAACTCGCTTGTAGTTGGTTTAGTTGTGCTAGTTATACCTTTTAATTTAACACATAAAAAAAAACTTGCATATATGTCCAAATCTTGAAAAACACAAAGAAAAATTATATAACAAAACACACAACATAAGCCAAAGCCTAAGCTCAAATCATTCTTACGTACTAACAAAAGCTGTCACATGTTGCAGTCGCAGATCGCTGCGAGTTGCAAACGAACATGCCCTTACTCCTAACACAACATAAGTTTCAAGGCCTAACAAAACACACAACATAAGTTCTTACATGAACTACACTTTTTAACCAAACGTGAAGACCTCAATTTCCTTTTAGGCATAAAAGTCTTACTCCTCTTAAGATTCTTAATCAATATCTTTGCTGCTTTTTCTGAAGATTACGTGGTTTGTGCTGCAATCATTTGGTACTTAGCCTACATTTCTTTCCATAATGTCTCAGATCGAAGACATATCCAAGAGGTCGCATTGGTTCCACAACCTCCTCATCAACCTGTAAAAATAAAAAAACCGATTTAATTTACAGCTGGTACAATTAGTACGACTAGTACGATTACTATGGTCAACTAGTCCGATTAGTATGACTATTGTTTTACTCAAACTAATCGTACTAGTTGACATACGATTTCAACTGAAATCCATCTGGATATTTCATGCAATCTAAAATCATTGTACTTCTTCTTCGCCGGTGGATTTGAACTCGACGACAGCCGAACGCTTCTCCGCTTTCGTTTTCTTCTTCGCCGGCGGATTTGAGCTCGACGGCGAAGGCGAGGAGTATGCTCCGGTGAAAAACAAAGCATGATAGCACAAGCTACTCTTCCAATTAGACGGACGTTCCTCCTCTCGTACGCGGTAGCATTATATCGGAATTCGGAGTCACTGGTCGTTTTTCGGAGATGCGAGGTCATGCGACGTTACGGTGATAGAGAAGGGAATTAGGGTTTCGTGTTCGTGGGGAGAAGATGAGAAAAGTTGTGATTTGATCGAAAATTTAGATTTTGATCGAGAAAATATTTGTTTATTTGGAGTTAGTGGATCCGAAATTGGGTTTTATTTCAATTTGTGTTTGGGCCACGACCCAATTGACTAAACTTTGGTATTTTCTGTAATTTTATGGATTCATTAAACCTTAGATGGTCTTTTCATGCACTTTGGTTTAAAACAAAAATAAAAAATAAAAGAGTTTTTATAAGAGGGACAAACGAGCTGTTTTCGTGTACGGAGGGGCAATCGGGGTTAGTTCCCCCTTACCAATCCATTCCTTGTAACATAAGTTTTGGTTTAATATATATATATATATATATATATATATATACTATGAACTTATTTAGTCTTCTGGATTAATTGTTACTATAAGCTCACTTGTAGAAGGTTGAAATGGTAATAGCTAGAACCAAAAGCGTACGAGAAGGTCTTTCGTAATTAACTATTTATTGGAACCATGTCAATGCGTCTTGCAATGGCCTCATCAACTCCTGAAAGATATTCACCATAACCAACCATTCATTCTTTTGGCACCAACTATATAGCATTAAACCATATACTCAATGTCTAGGTGATCCAAAAACTTGTGTTAAACTTATCCGATTTTACTACCTTAATTACATAAACTTCCTCCTAGCAATATATATCCATGATGAAAATTCTTCTTACCATAAGAACTGCTACACTTTCACTAATCTCTTTTTTCTAGCTCTGTTGTCGTAGCTTTAGCCTTTTCAATCTGCCTTCCTTCTTCTCTCGATTGGTTTATCGCACTTTTAAGAGACGCAAGCATTTCGTTCTTTTCCTGTCTACTTACACTTATCTTCTTCTTCGTTTAGTATATATGTTACCAAGCTGATCCAAGTTCATATTCCTCCATTTTGAGCTAGTACTAATGGGTTTCTGGCAATTCCCGCCTAAAGACTAATCTCTGCGAGTTCTTCTAGTACAAAGTCTCACTTAGGAACTACTTCAAACAAACTTAATATTAAAAAAGAATTTGGATCAGGGGGAGAGATTCTCAGCATTTCACGGGATGCATGCGTAACTGATTGATTTAATAGTGAAAACGAACCTGGCCAGCTTGTTTCTTTAATGTGACGAACCACTCTTTGTGAAGCCATTGTTCCTTCAACATGCAATATAATTTCATCATCGGCTAATTTGATTCCTTTAGGCTTTGCTTGCTTTTGCAAATGCTTAATACAAATTTGTAGCTACAGTTAAATTTTTGTGGCTATTTGAAAAGTAGCTACGTATCGCATCAAACTATTTTTGTAGCTTTGAATATATGGATCGACATTTTTCAATCGTGGTTATCCATAGTTATACTTATATGTGACTATTCTTTCCACGACGCAGGAGTGATTGTATTTTTGGCTTTATTCACAGATAGTGGGAGACACTATTTGCTGTTATATTTGCTACAGCTAGCCACAATCCAAACCGTAACTATGTCTACTTATAGGTTAAAAACTATATTATAATTTTGAAGACACAAATTGACACAAGTAATAGATGCATCTATTATAATTACAGCTTATTTATTATCAATCTATAGCTACTGTAGTTAGTTAGCCACAAAAATAGAAGTTGTTATTTGTTACTTTTTTCTATTTAAAAAATAATATACAAATATTATATAATTTTCTTTTAAAAAAATAAGAAACTAAGAAGAAGCTCCGTAAAATGAAATAAATATTAAATTGAAGAAATATACATATCATAATATTTATGTAACTCAATTAAAATAGAGATAATTACACAGATAGGTACTTTTTTAGTTTAAAATAACTGTTTTAGGTACTTTCTAGTTTTTAGGTACTTTCATCATTTAAAGTCAAACAAATTGCCAATATCCTTCCTCTTCTGTCCTTACCCATTCTTCTTCTTCTTCTCCTTTTTTTATTGTCAACGAATCTCTCTCTCTCTCCCTCCCTATCTCTCTCTCTCTCTCTCTCTCTCAACCAGATCTAAAACCAAGATCATTATCACTCTAATCTTGTGGATACTGTGGATATCGTGGCGTGGACATGATGACAAAGACATAGTGACGAAGATATGGTAATGTGGACATGGTGACGAAGACTTGGTGGCGTGGATAGGTGGCGAAGACTTGGTGGCGTGGAAAAGCGACGAAGACCTTGATGGGGTAGACATGGCGGCGAAGACTTGGTGGCGTGGACATATCAACATGGACACAATGAATTGAATAAAATGGCGTGAACATGGTGGCGTGAACATGGTGGCGTGAAATGGTGGCATGAACACAATTGTGGACATGGTGGTGTGGACATGGCAGCGTGGTAATGGTAGCATGAACACAATTGTGGACTTGGTGGCGTGGACATATAAGCATGGTCACAATGAAATGAACAAATGGCGTCGACATGGTGGCGTGGACATGGTGACGTGGACATGGTGACATGGACATGGTGGCGCGGAAATGGCAGCTTGGACACAACTGTGGACTTGGTGGACATGGCGTAGACATGGAAATGAAATGAACAAATGACGTGGACATGGTGGGGTGGACATGGTGGCGTGAACTTCATGGCGCGGAAATGGCGGCGTGGACACAATTGTGGGCTTGGTGGCGTGGACATATCAGTATGGACACAATGAAATGAACAAAATGGCGTGGACATTGTGACGTGGACATAATTATGGACCTGGTGGCGTGGACATGGTGACGAGGACATGACTTCCTTATCCACGACATCCTTATTCATAGACTCGCCCACCATTTTCTTATCCACGACATCCTTATCCAATGTCTCCTTATCCACGACCACCTTGTCCACGACGTCCTTCTCTATGGCAACAAATCTGGAATCTCTGACGAACCTGCAACTAAGAAAAAAATGAAAAGTGTCCCCTAATTAGCACTCAACAACAGATCTACGTTTCAAACACAAGTAAATAATGAAACTTCATAAAAAAAATGAAATGAGGTAGAAGAAAGAGAGAAACGAATGAGAGAAAAGAGAGAAGATTGAGAATGAGATTTGCAATTATCATGGGAGAGAAAGGAGAGAGAGAGAGAGAACAAGTAAAGGGAGATAGGCTTGTGTCAGAGGGGCTCCTTCGTCAAACCACAACACATAAGTACCTATGTGTCAAATAATACCCAAACCGTAAGAAAAAGTCATGAAACTACCCACGAGTGTAAATCACTCATTAAAATATACCGCTCTTCGGAAGACTATGACTTCTTGACTTTGGTGACTTTGGAGGTGATTCCATAACTCTTACTTTGGAATTGAAATGATAATTACAAAGTATCCGTGTACAATTACAGAAGCACATTTCCATCATAGAAAGATGAAATCATTCATATGAAGCAAGCAAGAGTAATTACCATATTATATTAGATTAGAAAAATGATACATGTGTGAAACAAGTTCGGCAGTTCAAAATATACCGAAATCAAATGGTAGTACATAAGAAACTTAAACAATCAATAAGAAATAGGCTTACATATTTTCGGAATCTGGGCCATATATATTTTGAAAATTGAACACAAATTTCTTTGTATCAACAACTCTTCCTGAAATGAAGACATAGGCTTCATGTTAAATCTAATCACCAAGTGCATAAACTGATATAACAGACCAAATAACACAAACGGAAAAGATCTGGATAAATGTACGTACCACCAAGCATTCCTACTGTTTTGTGAGTTTTATATTTATATATGTAATATAAACATAGCTATTTTCATTAGGAGAAATAATTGATATAGCTATTTGACATAGAGGTAAGTATATCAATATTACTACTATCATATTTCAATAGATTCTTGATATTTGTTTGTATATGCTATTTAACTTATTAGAATTTTCATCAGCAGTTAACACTATTTTTCTCATCATTCTTTATGTATTTTGACAACAGATCTATGATCCATAAGAAATTAATGACTTAAGTTGAATCACAGAAGAACATTGAGTTATCTTCAATCGTTTATTGTGTGTACCATAAATCTGCACATTGGTTGAGTTCTGACCATTTTTGTTTGGCTGATGGTGATGTCTTACGTATGTTTCATACAGTTTTGTTTAAACCTCTCTTCCCCACCACCTCCACCTACCTTCCCCACCCCCAACCACGTACCCACTCCCCATCCAACCATTTAAACAATGGTTTCCCCCTTTCTTTCACCCTTCCACCACACACACACACACACACACACACACACACACACACACACACACACCACACAACACACACACACACACACACACACACACACACCACCCACCACACACACCACACCACACACACACACACCACACACACAAACACAACCACACACCCACACACACACACACACACCACACACACACCACACACACACACACACACACACACACCACACACACACACACACACACACACACACACAACACACACACACACACACACACACACACACACACACACACACACACACACACACACACACACACACACACCACACACACAGAGAGAGAGAGAGAGAGAGAGAGAGAGAGAGAGAGAGAGAGAGAGAGAGAGAGAGAGAGAGAGGAGTTGCTCATCCGGCCGCCGTCGTCCGCTCCTTAGGTAACCGGAAAACCCACTTCCGATTTGCTTTTGATCAATTAGTAAATCGATCGTAACTCTCTAACGGTGGCATTCTCGAAAATCCAAGGCCACCACCGGATTCAGAACGACTAGACGAAGCCACGCTGAGAAGCCCAGCCTCCAGCTCCGCCGCACGCAGCCGCACGCGCCGCCAGAAGACGGGCGCGTCGTGCCCACGCGCCGCCGCAGCAGCCGCGCGTGACTTTCACGCGCCGTCGCCTCCGCCGCCGCCGTCGTCACCGGTGACTTTCCGGTAAGCTCCGTCGGTTGCCGTCGCCGGTCGCCGTCGCCGGAAACCGCCGTACCTCGCCGTCGCTGGTCGCCGGAGACTCGCCGGCGATCTGGCCGTCGGTTTGGTCGATCGGTCCGGTTCAATTCGGTTTAAATCGATTTGATTCCGGTTCGGTTTGGCCGGTTTAATTCAATTCGATTTCGGTTTGGTTCAATTTCTGGTTTAAATCAATTGAGTCCGGTTTAGTCTGGTTCGATCCGGTTTAATCCGGTTTAGTCGCGGTTTGATTTTGACCTGGTCAGACCGTTGACTTTGACCGGGTTGACCGTTGACCGTTGACTTTTTGACCGTTTACCGTTGACTTTGACCGTTTTGACCCGTTAACCGTTTTTCACCGTTCGAAAGCCGTTCTCACTCGAAATTTCGTTCTGATTTCAGATACAGCGTCCATTTTAGCATCCTGAGTTCAGAAGCCACAGTAATCATCCATTTTAGCTAAGGTGAGGGCTTTCCACAGAATATCGTATTTTTCATCGAAAAGCGCCGTAGATAGGATTAGTACTAAATGTGTTCCGTTTCTATGCTAGAGTCTTTTTAGGATTGTTTGTAAATCGGACTTAGGAATAATAGATGATTCAACCCACTGTTTGTGCATTAAACTGTTAATTGATTCTTTTAAACCTGCTAGAACTAGGTTAGTCGACTATGTGAGTCGTTAGGGATTGCGGGGGTACAGAGACGTGATTTCTGTACTTGCGTCGCGTGTTGTTTGAGGCGGGGTACGGCAGTTTAGTCGATCGGCTGTCGGTACCTCAGGCAGGTCGATAAATCGTCTGAGGGCGGTGTGGTTGGGCACTATCCCATAAGATTGGCCACGAGCTCTGGCCGTAGGACACCGTTGATTGTTCTTTGGGTACTTTAGGTACCGTGATTGTACATGTTTAGTCTATTTCCTATGTATGGCGTGCTATGGTCAGATTTACGTTTTCTGTGATTAGCACCTCATAACTCACTGAGTGACTCCCTTGTTGCTCAGCCCTCCCCCTAACCTTTTCAGTTGAGACAGAGGAGCAGTAGACGACTACTTTATCGGATGCTACTTTTGGGGCATTATGTATTTATTTCGTATTTTCGTATTGTATTCAAACTTGGTATTTACGGTTTATGTACGGTATTTCGATTGTGAGACGACATACGTATTTTATGGATTTCCGGAAATCTAGACGTGATTTATTTATGTAATTTAGATATATATTATTTTATGGTTAGTGGCACGCCGTTCCCGAGTGTCGGGAGACGGGTGTTACAAATGGCTTCAATGATATAGTGATATAGAATGATGTCCATACCACAAACAAAAACCTTAATTCAACAAGTAAGAAATATATGCCTAATACGTAAAACGTTTTTTTTTTTTGACGACAACCTTATACGTAAAATGTTTATATGCTCTACATTCGAACATATATATGCAAATGCAAGTAAAATATTTAAGGTATCGTAACAAAATAGAATTAAACTATGACTATACAAGCAAAGTAGACATTTGTCCACGTGCTTTGTCGTTTTCATCTGAACAAAATAGAATTAACTTATGATTATATAAACATAGCGTAATAACATATATATATATCTTTTGACTGTAAATTTTATTGGTATTTTGCTATTAGGTGTTTGGATTTGTGTTAGCATCTGATAATGTGACTTAAGTTTGGATCTTTTTGCTGTGATTTCAGAAAGACTTACCGTCACCGTACCATTCAGCCAATTGAAAAGGATCAAGGTGTCGTACTTGGAACCACCAAGACCAAGATGCAAAACAAGGCTAAGCTCATTGTTAACAAGTCTGTCCTCAAGAAAGAATTCTCGAGAATGACCAAAGCATAAAGACTTACCATCACCATTCAGCCAGCTGCAAAGGATTAAGGTGTGGTACTTGAAACCAGCAAGACCAAGAAGCAAAACAATTGTAACATCCCTTTAATCATTATCACCCACCCCCACTCATCATCTCTCACCACAAAGTAAACCCCACCACCCCTTTTCTTTTTTGTTGGTTTTATACTTGATATTTTCCCGTACCTTGATCAACAATAAAAAAAAAAACAAGAGTAAAAGAAAAAGAAGAAAAAGAAGAAAAAAAAAAGAGAGTTTGAGAGAGAGTTTGAGAGAAGAAGAAGAAGAAGAAGAAGAAGAAGAAGAGAAAGAAGTAGAAGAAGGAGAAGAAGGAGAAAACACGTTTGCACTCTCCTCCACCGTCATCCGCGACTCAGGTAACCGGAAAACCGTTTTCCGATTTGATTCCTTATTGTTCGGATTTTCGATCGATCGTAACTCTCTAACCGTAGCATTTCTCGAAAATCCAAGGCCACCACCGGATTCAGAACGACGAGACGAAGCCACGCTGAGAATCTCAGTCTCCAGCACCTCCGCACGCGCCACCAGAAGACTGGCGCGTCGCTCCCACGCGCCTCACGCGCCGCCGCAGAAGCCGCGCGTGACCCTCACGCGCCGTCGCCTCCGTCGTCGCCGTCGCCGCCGGTGACTTTTCCCGTAAGCTCTGCTGCCGCTCTCCGCCGCCGGCCGCCGTCACCGGTCGCCGTCAGTCATCGCCGCCGGTAACCGCCGATTGCCGCTGATCGTCGTCGCCGGAAACCGCCGTGTGTCGCCGTCGCCTGTCGCTGGAGACTCGCCGGCGATCTGGCCACCGGTTTGAGACCGGTTTAGTTTAATCGATCGGTTTGAATTCGGTTCGGTTCGGTTTGGCTAGTTTAATTCAATTCGATTTTGGTTTGGTTCAATTTCTGGTTTAAATCAATTGAGTCCGGTTTAGTCTGATTCGATCTGGTTTAATCCGGTTTAGTGACGGTTTGATTTTGACCTGGTCAGACTGTTGACTTTGACTGGGTTGACAATTGACCGTTGACTTTCGGACCGTTGACCGTTGACTTTGACCGGTTTGACCCGTTAACCGTTTTTCGCCGTTCGAAAGTCGTTCTCACTCAAATTTTCGTCCTGATTTCAGATTCAGCGTCCGTTTTAGCATCCAGAATGCAGAGGAAGCAGTTAGACTCCATTTTTGCTAAGGTGAGGGCTTTCTGCAGAATATCGTACTTTTCATCAAAAAGCGCCGTAGATAGGATTTAGTATTAAATGTGTTCCGTTTCTATGCTAGAGTCTTTTTTAGGATTGTTTGTAAATCGAACTTTGGAATAATAGATGATTCAACCCATTGATTTGTAACACCCGTCTCATCCTCACTTGAGAACGGCGTGCCACTAACCATAATAAAATAATATACATCCAAATCTCATAAATAAATCACGTCTAGATTTCCGGAAATCCATAAAATACGTATGTCGTCTCACAATCAAAATACCGTAAATAAACTGTAAATACCAAGTCTGATATACAATACAAAAATAACATAAAGCCCAAAAGTAGCACCCGGTCCGATAAAACGTCTACTACTCCTCATTCTCACCTGAAAGGGAAAGAAGAGGGGTGAGTAACAGGGGAGTCACTCAGTGAGGTATGGAATGTTAATCACAGAAACGTAAATCTGACTATAGCACGCCATACATAGGAAATAGACTAAACATGCACAATCACGGTACCTAAAGTACCCAAATAACCAAAATGTCCTATGGCCAGGGCCCGTGTCCAGTCTTATGGGATAGTGCCCAACCACAACGCCCGAAGACGTTTTATCGATCTCCCGAGGCACTGACAACAGATCGACTGAGCTGCTAGTACCCCACCTCAAACATCACCTGACGCAAGTACATAAGTCACGTCTCTGTACCTCCGCAATCCCTTACGACACACATGGTCAACTAATCCTAGCTCTAGCATGAATAAATGAATCAACTAACAATTTAATGCACAATCATGTAACATCCCCCACCACCTTTAATCATTATCACCCACCCCCCCACTCATCATCACTCACCACAAAGTAAACCCCACCACCCCCTTTCCTTTTTGTTGGTTTTATACTCGATATTTCTCCGTATCTTGATCAACAATCAAAAAAAAAAGAACAAGAGTAAAAGAAAAAGAAGACAAAAAAAAAAGTTTGAGAGAGAGTTTGAGAGAAGAAGAAGAAGAAGAAGAAGAAAAAGATGAGAAAGAAGTAGAAGAAGGAGAAGAAGGAGAAAACACATTTGCACTCTCCTCCACCGTCATCCGCGACTCAGGTAACCGAAAAACCGTTTTCGATTTGATTCCTTATTGGTCGAATTTTCTATCGATCGTAACTCTCTAACCGTAGGGTTTCTCGAAAATCCAAGGCCACCACCGGATTCAGAATGACGAGACGAAGCCACGCTGAGAATCTCAGGCTCCAGCTCCTCCGCACGCGCTCGCACGCGCCCGCACGCGTGACCCTCACGCGCAGCCGCCTCCACCGTCGCCGTCGCCGCCGGTGACTTTTCCGGTAAGCTCTGCCGCCGCTAACCGCCGGTTACCACCGATCGCCGTCGCCAAAAACCGCCGTGTGTCGCCAACGCCGGTCGCCGGAGACTCGCCGGGGATCTGGCCACCGGTTTGAGACCGTTTTGGTTTAATCGATCGGTTTGATTTTGGTTCGTTTCGGTTTGGCTAGTTTATTTCAATTCGATTTCGGTTTGGTTCAATTTCTGGTTTAAATCAATTGAGTCCGGTTTAGTCTGGTTCGATCCGGTTTAATCCGGTTTAGTGACGGTTTGATTTTGACCTGGTCAGACCGTTGGCTTTGACTGGGTTGACTGTTGACTTTCTGACCGTTGACCGTTGACTTTGACCGGTTTGACCCGTTAACCAATTTTCGCCGTTCTCACTCGAATTTTCATCCTTATTTCAGATTCAGCGTCCGTTTTAGCATCTGGAGTGCAGAGGAAGCAGTTAGACTCCATTTTTGTTAAGGTGAGGGCTTTCTGCAGAATATCGTACTTTTCATCAAAAAGCACCGTAGATAGGATTTAATATTAAATGTGTTCCGTTTCTATGCTAGAGTCTTTTTTAGGATTGTTTGTAAATCGGACTTAGGAATAATAGATGATTCAACCCATTGATTGTGCATTAAATTGTTAATTGATTCTTTTATTCATGCTAGAGCTAGGATTAGTTGATCATGTGTGTCGTAAGGGATTGCGGGGGTACAGAGACGTGACTTATGTACTTGCGTCAGGTGATGTTTGAGGTGGGGTACTGGCAGCTCAGTCGATCTGTTGTCAGTGCCTCGGGAGATCGATAAATCATCTTCGGACGGTGTGGTTGGGCACTATCCCATAAGACTGGCCACAGGCCCTGGCCATAGGACATTGTGGTTATTTGGGTACTTTAAGTACCGTGATTGTGCATGTTTAGTCTATTTCTTATGTATGGCGTGCTATAGTCAGATTTTCGTTTCTGTGATTAGCATTTCATACCTCACTGAGTGACTCCCCTGTTACTCACCCCTCTTCTTTCCCTTTCAGGTGAGAATGAGGAGTAGTAGACGGTTTATCGGACCGGGTGCTACTTTTGGGCTTTATGTTATTTTTGTATTGTATTTTAGACTTGGTATTTACAGTTTATTTACGGTATTTCGATTGTGAGACGACAGACGTATTTTATGGATTTTTGGAAATCTAGACGTGATTTATTTATGAGATATGGATGTATATTATTTTATTATGATTAGTGGCACGCCGTTCTCAAGTAAGGATGAGACGGGAGGCGGATTTAAAAAAAAATAAAAATTTGGTATCAGAGGTTCCATCCTTTATTAATCTACTATTCTTTTATCTCAGTTCCGTCCTTCAACAAGTTCTAACCAGTTTTCTTCCTTGTTCAGATGCCGCCACGAAGGAGTATTCGAGTTACTAGGGGAAGAGGTAGAGGTCGTGGACGCACAACCGAGGCTAGCGGGATCGCAGGAAATGTCATTCAGGATGACAACCAAGATGCGATAAGGCAGGTCGCAGAGGAGGCTGCCAGAAACATTGTTCAGGAGGCAGTTCGGGTTGCTGCTCAGGAAGCTGTTCGTGCCGCTACTGCGGAGATTACCCGTCAGCTGGATGCTCAGGCGGAGCGTGCAGCCACCACCGCCCGCCAGGCACACCCAGTGGATTATATTCCGGTTGCTCAGTTTCCCCCACCGCCGCCGCCACCTCCACCACCCAGAGCTGAGGAGGGACTCACATACTCGGCGATCGCTAAGCAGATGCGTGATATGGGCCAGGAACACTTCGCTGGAGGTATAGATGCTGCCGGCGCAAACAACTGGAGGAGGTCGTTGCTTCGCAACCTTGACCGCATGAGGTGCCCCGATGAGTTCAGGTTGGATATGGGCACACTGTACCTGAAGGACGATGTCATGCACTGGTGGGATGGAGTCGTCGAGAGTAGCCATGGTCGGGTTGTGCTCACCTTCGAGCATTTCCTGAGAGAGTTTGATCGGAGGTATTTCACTCGACAGGCGAGGCATGAGAATGCTAATGCCTTTGAGAGTGTATCGCAGGGGGCGATGAGTGTTCGGGAGTATGAGCGGGAGTTCACTCGCCTTCGCCGATTTGCCGTCATGACCATTGATGAGGAGGACCTTATCAGGAAGTTTCTGAACGGTTTGCGAGTGGACATCCGCAACCGTTGTGCGGTCCAAGACTACGACAGGTTGGTCGATCTTGTCGAAAAGGCCGCTTTCCAAGAGCGAGGGTTAGTGGAGGAGCAGAGATTCTACAGGTCGAGTCAGCCTAAGCATGTGAGGGCTCCAGAGACTCAAAGGAGGGGGTCAGACTTAACAGGGTTGCCCTGGTGTCCACACTGTTCTCGACGCCATACAGGAGAATGCCCTACGTGTTTTTCTTGTGACCAGACAGGGCATATCTCCAGGACTTGTCGGGTTAACCAGTGGATGCGCCGGTTATCAGGCAAATCCCAGCAGCAGTACCAGTTGCTAGGCAGATCACAGCGCCAGCTGTAGCACCAGTCGGCAGGCAGATAGCGGCGCCAGCCACGGGACCGAGGGTTTGCTTCAACTGCAACCAGCCGGGACACTTTTCGAGAGAGTGTCCGAGACCGAGGAGAATGCAGGCATTACCTCCGCCACCAGCCAAACGTCAGAGGCAACTGCTCCACGAGTGTTTGCGGTCGGGGTCGACCATGAGGAGATTGTCGAGCCGATAGCTAGTACGTGTCTTTTACTTAGTTTCTTTTGTTTATAGCTTTGTTGTTGTGGAGCATTTCGCTTAGTAGCGTATTGTGTAGGATCGGTTATGGTAGGGGGTAATGCAGCATTCAATTGGCCAAGCATTGGTCTTTTCATGGTATATTCGATTCGAGGCTCAAGCGGGTTTCGACAGCTGGTTATGAGAAGCTAGCAACTTCAGGCATTCATCGAGGAGTGCCGGTTGTACTCGGATGAGTTGAGTTCAGCAGCGATCTATCTCAAATGGAGCTTAATCACTACGATGTGATTTTGGGGATGGATTGGTTATCGCGACATGATGTTCGACTAGAGTGTCGGAAGGCGAAATTTCGCATTCCGGGCCCAGAGGAGATGATTATCTTTCAGGGTATTCGGACGGATTTGGGTGTCTCCATCATTTCTATGTTGCAGGCTGAGGAGTTATCGGGGATTGAACAAGGTGACAATCAAGAACAAGTATCCATTGCCGAGGATTGATGAGTTACTGGATCAGCTGCAGGGAGCTTCATGGTTTTCTAAGATTGATTTTGCCTCTGGATACCATCAGATTGCGATAGCTGAGGAGGACGTGCGTAAGACAGCGTTTCGGACTCGTTATGGTCATTATGAGTTCGTGGTGATGCCTTTTTGGGTTGACGAATGCTCCAGCAGCATTTATGAAGCTCATGAACAATGTTTTTCGTGAGTATTTGGATCGGTGCGTGATTGTATTCATCGACGATATCTTGGTTTATTCTCGGACCAGAGATTAGCATGCAGAACATTTGAGGATGGTACTGGAGAAGCTCAGGGTGCAGCAGTTGTTCGCCAAGCTGAGTAAGTGCAGTTTTTGGCACAGGCGTATTGGATTTCTAGGCCACGTGGTTTCAGAAGAGGGAGTTGCCATAGATCCGGAAAAGATTACAGCTATTACCGAGTGGCCCACGCCTAAGAGTGCTACTGAGGTCCGCGGTTTCCTGGGTTTGGCAGGGTAATACCGGAAGTTCGTCAACGGGTTTGCCAGCATAGCTAAGCCGATGACACAGTTGACCGGCAAGGATGTCAAGTTCGAGTGGACAGACGCTTGTTCGCGGAGTTTTGCAGAGCTTAAGAGGCTCTTGACACAGACACCAGTCTTGGTACTTCCGCGGCCAGGGATACCATTTGCACTGTAAATTGACGCGTCTGGATCGGGTTTCGGTTGCGTTTTGACTCAGGAGGGCAAGGTTATTGCATATGCTTCGCGTCAGTTGAGACCTCACGATACTAATTACCCCACCCATGATTTGGAGTTAGCAGCGGTTGTCTTCGCTTTGAAGATATGGAGGGCGTATTTGTATGGTGAGCAGGTGCAGGTCCTCACCGATCATCAGAGTCTGAAGTATATCTTCACTCAGGCCGACCTTAGTTTGAGACAGCGTAGATGGATCGAGTTGTTGGCAGATTATAATTTGGAGATTACTTACCACCCCAGTAAGGCCAATCTGGTAGCAGATACTTTGAGTAGGCGCAGGAGTGATGTGGCTGGGACAAAAGAGGTCCAAGAGCTGACAGAGACGCTTTCTAGTCTCATGTTATGTGCAGTTACCGTGGAGGATGAGTCAGTTGGCCTCAAGGCCTTGGATCAGGCAGATTTATTGTGGAGGATTCGAGCTGCTCAAGTAAAGGACGAGGCTCTTTGTAATCAGCTCGAGAAAGGGATTTTTGGTTATACGACTGCAGATAATGGGATGTTCTTGTACCGGAACCGAGTGTGCGTACCGGATGATGCACAGTTGAGGAGGGAGATTCTCCAGCAGACGCATCATTCTCAGTTTTCCATTCATCCAGGAAGTAATAAGATGTATCGGGATCTAAAGCGATATTATCATTGGACTGGTATGAAGAGGGATGTGGCTACCTTCGTGTCGTGTTGTCAGACTTGTCAGTTGGTTAAGGCAGAGCATCAGGTACCAAGTGGTTTACTGCAGAATCTTCCACTGCCCGAGTGGAAATGGGACATGGTGACTATGGACTTCATCACCGGATTACCGAAGACAGTTGGCGGGAAGAATGCTATCTGGGTTATTGTGGATCGTCTCACCAAGTCAGCTCATTTCTTAGCGATTAAGAAAACAGACGGAGCAGAGCAGCTAGCACAGAGATACATTGCTGAGATTGTAAGATTGCATGGAGTACCAGTCAGTATAGTGTTGGATCGTGATACGAAGTTCACCTCGACGTTCTGGCAAGCCTTCCAGAAGGCATTGGGGACTAAGGTCCATATGAGTACGGCCTATCATCCGCAGACAGATGGTCAGTCTGAGAGGACTATTCAAACACTTGAGGATATGCTCAGGGCTTGTGTTTTGGATTGGGAAGGGAGCTGGGTTAAGTATCTACCGCTGGCAGAGTTCACGTATATCAACAGCTTCCATTCGAGTATTGAGATGGCACCGTATGAGGCTCTTTATGGTAGACCGTGCCGTACACAACTTTGTTGGACAGAGGTGGGAGAGCGCCGAGACATAGAACCAGCATTGGTCCAGGAGACAGTTGAGCAATAGAAAATGCTCAAGAGACGACTTAAGGAAGCTCATGATCGCCAGAAGAGCTATGCAGATAAGCGTAGGAGGGATCTAGAGTTTGAGGTAAGCGATTTGGTATACCTTAAGATGAGAACATTTCAGGGAGGCTCTGAGATGCGGAAGCTAAAGAAGCTTAAGCCGAGATATATGGGTCCGTATTCTATCATCGAGCGGATTGGGGCAGTAGCGTACCGCTTAGCGCTATCAGCAGAGTTGGCTGGGTTTCACGATGTGTTTCATGTGTCGGTTCTGAGGAAAGTTGTTCGGGAGCCAGAGCTCATCCTTCGGCAGCCGCCTAGTGACATCAGGAGAGATTTGACTGCAGTTAGCCAGTCAGTGTCAGTTATAGAGCGCCAAGATAGAGTTGTTCAAGGGGAAGTGCTACCGATGGTCAGAGTTAGTTGGGAGAGAGACGGCCTTCAGGAGGAGACCTGGGAGTTAGAGTCCCAGACGAAGTCTGAATTTTCAGAACTTTTTAAGGATGACGAGCAGTTGACTCAGGGCTAGAATTCGAGGACGAATTCCTCGTTAGTAGGGAAGAATTGTAACATCCCCCACCACCTTTAATCATTATCACCCACCCCCCCCCACTCATCATCACTCACCACAAAGTAAACCCCACCCCACCCCCCCCCCCCCCCCCCCGCTTTCCTTTTTGTTGGTTTTATACTCGATATTTCCCCGTACCTTGATCAACAATCAAAAAAAAAAGAAGAACAAGAGTAAAAGAAAAAGAAAAAAAAAAGAGAGTTTGAGAGAGTTTGAGAGAAGAAGAAGAAAAAGAAGAAGAAGAAGAAGAGAAAGAAGTAAAAGAAGGAGAAAACACGTTTGCACTCTCCTCCACCGTCATCCGCGACTCAGGTAACCGGAAAACCGTTTTCTGATTTGATTCCTTATTGGTCAGATTTTCGATCGATCGTAACTCTCTAACCGTAGCGTTTCTCGAAAATCCAAGACCACCACCGGATTCAGAACGACGAGACGAAGCCACGCTGAGAATCTCAGCCTCCAGATCCTCCGCACGCGCCACCAGAAGACCGGCGCGTCGCTCCCCGCGCCTCACGCGCCGCCGCAGAAGCGCGCGTGACCCTCACGCGCCGTCGCCTCCGTCATCGCCGTCGCCGCAGTGACTTTTCCGGTAAGCTCTGCTGCCGCTCTGCGCCGCCGGCCGCCGGTCACCATCGGTCGTCGCCGCCGGTAACCACCGGTTGCCGCCGATCGCCGTCGCCGAAACCGCTGTGTGTAGCCGTCGCCGGTCGCCGGAGACTCGCTGGCGATCTGGCCATCGGTTTGAGACCGGTTTGGTTTAATCGATCGGTTTGGTTCGGTTTGGCTAGTTTAATTCAATTCGATTTCGGTTTGGTTCAATTTCTCGTTTAAATCAATTGAGTCCGGTTTAGTCTAGTTCGATCTGGTTTAATCCGGTTTAGTGACGGTTTGATTTTGACCTGGTCAGACCGTTGACTTTGACTGGGTTGACCGTTGACCATTGACTTTCTGACCGTTGACCGTTGACTTTGACCGGTTTGACCCGTTAACCGTTTTTCGTCGTTCGAAAGCCGTTCTCACTCGAATTTTCGTCCTGATTTCAGATTCAGCGTCCGTTTTAGCATCCGGAGTGCAGAGGAAGCAGTTAGACTCCATTTTTGCTAAGGTGAGGGCTTTGTGCAGAATATCGTACTTTTCATCAAAAAGCACCGTAGATAGGATTTAGTATTAAATGTGTTCCATTTCTATGCTAGAGTCTTTTTTAGGATTGTTTGTAAATCGGACTTAGGAATAATAGATGATTCAACCCATTGATTGTGCATTAAATTGTTAATTGATTCTTTTATTCATGCTAGAGCTAGGATTAGTTGACCATGTGGGTCGTTAGGGATTGCGGGGGTACAGAGACGTGACTTCTGTAATTGCGTCGCGTGATGTTTGAGGTGGGGTACTGGCAGCTCAGTCGATCTGTTGTCAGTGCCTTGGGAGATCGATAAATCGTCTTCGGGCGGTGTGGTTGTGCACTATCCCATAAGACTGGCCATGGGCCCTGGCCATAGGACATTGTGGTTATTTGGGTACTTTAGGTACCGTGATTGTTCATGTTTAGTCTATTTCCTATGTGGCGTGCTATAGTCAGATTTACGTTTCTGTGATTAGCATTCCATACCTCACTGAGTGACTCCCCTGTTACTCACCCCTCTTCTTTCCCTTTCAGGTGAGAATGAGGAGTAGTAGACGTTTTATCGGACCGGGTGCTACTTTTGGGCTTTATGTTATTTTTGTATTTTCGTATTGTATTTCAGACTTGGTATTTACAGTTTATTTACGGTATTTCGATTGTGAGACGACAGACGTATTTTATGGATTTCCGGGAATCTAGACGTGATTTATTTATGAGATTTGGATGTATATTATTTTATTATGGTTAGTGGCACGCCGTTCTCAAGTGAAGTGAGGATGAGACGGGTGTTACAAAGCCTAAGCTATCTATTGTACTTAAGAAGGAATTCTCGACAAGGCCAAAGCTGTTGTCAATCAGATATAAGTTCAACTCATATTATTACAACGAATATTTGTTTGGCATAATATCATTGGTTTCTAATAAGCTCATTAGTTTTTCGGAGAGGTATGCTTTATGTGCGCTAATACTGTTGGAGTATTTTGGAAACCATATGGATACGTATTCTAATGAATTGATACTTATAGTTCACCATGGTTTAGTTTTATGGGCTGTGATGAGAAAGCTAACAAGTAAGAATAGCTCATTTATGGGCTGAGAATAGAGTTCATTAAGAATTAAAAGTGAACTTCAGAGCTAAACTTTCACAGATCATGATTCTGTTTATAGTTTAGTTTTATGGGCTTCAGAGCTAAACAAAGGAGAAGAGAGATATTGGTTTAAAGTTTAGCTGAACAAAGGAGAAGAGAGATATTGGTTTAAAGTTTAGCTTGTTTATAGTTTAGTTTTATGGGCTTCAGAGCTAAACTTTCACAGATCATGATTCTGTGAATGAGAAACAAGGATTCTGTTTTAAAAGGCATTTAACCGAGGAGAATTAAAAGTGAATGAAAACCAAAAGATATACACTTAGGGGATGTATTGGATTGAGGATTTAGGAAGAATTTGTTTTTTTTTTAAATCCCCTGTTATTCAACTAAAGATTTCAAAATATATTTACAAATCTTGTGTTATTGAACATAGAATTTAAAAAATTAGTATCAAATTTGCTGTTATTGAAAGTTAAACAAACTTTTAAATAAAAATTTGGGATTTGGATTTTAGGTGATTTGACCTCTAATTTTACATGAAAACAGTGATAAAGAAAATCTCACCTATAATGATAGGATTTGAAATCCCACCAAAATCATCCCAAACATCCTCAAATCCTATCAAAATCCCACTAAATGTAAAAATCCTAAAGCATTCCTAAATCCTCAATCCAATACATCCCCTTAATGCAGAATCGAAAGTGAATGTAAAGTTTTCTTTCATTGTTTATAGGGTGAGTTACTAGAATGACATCAAATTATATAGAATTATTAGAATGACACAAATCTTTTGAAAATTACTAAATTATTTTTAGTAGCTAAAAAGTCCTTTTATCCTTTGATATAAAAAAACGTAATTATGAAAATTGCCATTAATTTTTACTAAAAAAATTCGAAATTTTTACCACAGTAAAAAAACTGGTTTTGCTGTGAAGCCATTGTTTTTTCAAGGCCATGCCCTTACAAGAGTCAATGTGGTGCTGCAATTTGGTTTTGCTGTAAACGCTCTATCATTTCAGCTTGAGGGCAAGCTGGGTCTTCGAACGGGGGTATTGATAGGTGATCAGCTGCTGATGCCACGCCCTTGCCTTCTGATGAGCTTCTAATTGATGCTATTCTTCTCATCAAGTAACTTGCAAAAAAAAAAAAAAAAGAGTTACAGTTCACCAAGCCCAATGGCATTTACCACCAATTGCATGAGGCCAAAATATTCTTGAATGCTTTCAACCAGAAGTGAAAAGATACGGAGTAAGCATGCGCACAAGATAAGAATCAAACCTTTTGTTGTAGGATTTAGTATATCTGAACGCAGTGCTCCGTACTTATGCAATTCTCACTTTTTAGTACTGAATTTGAAAAAGCAAAAGGACAAAACACATGAGAAGCCTGAAGTGCTCGTTTTTTTTCACTTTCCACACAGCCGATACAATTACTAGTCAAGCCATCATCATAACAAGTTTGATACGAAGAGATAAAGAGTTACAGTTCACCGCTCGATTCGCCGGATTGCAATTGGAGTTGCCGATGGATATGAGGGTTACCAAAATTCTGGGCCGCGAGAGAAAGTGGGGCAGTTTGGTCGGAGTTAAAGGGTGAGTCGCCGGCATTCAGGTAGGATTCGCCGGAGGCGCACGAGGAACACGAAGAACGGTTGGAGGTGAAGAATTGACAGATCTAGGTTTCGTTGGGGTTGAGTTTTTTTTTTTTTTAAACAGTGAAAATCTTTTTTTTTCCTCAGCTAATATGTAAGTAAATATAAATTCCATATAAATATGTAAATCAAACTAAAATAATTATAATTTATTGTAGTAATAGAATATGGCATATTTGTGAATATTTTTAAAATGTTGGTTTTTATGTCTTTTAATAAAAAGATTTATGTTAGATTAGTAATCTTGATTTTCAATGTGTTAGATAAGTAATTATATAACAAATTCATGTTAGTCCAGTAATTTTCCATTGTTTATATAGAGCTAAAAAAAAAAAACTAATTTATACAATTTATACAATTTATAAGTTTAAGCATTATTTTTATCTTCCAATTTATATGACTCATCGATCATCGCAATTGTGATTGTTTTTTTTTTTCTTTTTGAGCTTCGCAATTGTGATTGTTTGTGTTTATTATTTCTACAATCAGCTGGGATGAGGATAAATAAACTAACCATGAATACGTACAATCCTCAAATAATACAATACTTCTAATTCTAACATACCATATACTCTCATACAAAAATAAAACTCAAATAATGTATTTATCGAATGATTATTAATTAAAATAAACTTCCTCATAACCGTGTTCTTCAAATATTATAAAAACATAATTCTGTGTGAAAAGGTTCACTATATTGATTTAGAGATGCTATCATTTTTTATAAAATAAATATGAACTTTTCAAATGACTGTCGTCGATAATTTGTTTTATATGTTTTTTTGGTTATCCTAGTACTAGAGTACTATTCTAATACGAAAAAAAATTTAACTAATAAAATCAAAAGAATTGATTGAGACTTTCTAACTTAACCAAAAAAAAATCAATAACTCTAGTTAGTAACACTAGAAGAACTGCTAACCCCGCATATGTGCGTGGTGGTGTTTCGTAGGTTATATTTTTAGTTTTTTCGTATTATATTTAGTATCAATAAAATTACGCATTTCAGAATATTTTAATATTTATTTGTCCGTTTATATATATTTTAAGAATTAAGATATCATTATTATATAAGTATTCTACCAAAATCCTCCATCGAACATAATATTTGTGAAAAGCAAAGTGAAATATTAACAAATAAATTAAGACAATCTGTTTATGGTTTTTAAAAAAGGAAGGCATTGGAAACGTTTGATTCCTTGTTTTTGTCTTCTGCTCGGCGGTTGTTTTTTGGTTCCATTGTGGTTCATGTGTGAAGTGTGTAATTTATCAGTTAAAAGCATGTATGTTTTATATTTCTTACGTTTAAATGATTTTTTATAATTTAATAAGTCTTTACCTTCTTTTGCGTTTTGCACCCATTGGTTACACATTATTTTTCCGTGTTGATAGCTCCTTATCTTATTCGTAACTGTAGGTGATGATTTATAATTATGAATTTTTTAATTTGTAATAAGAAAATATATTATGGATTTACATATTCTACTGTTTATAAAATATATTTGGAATAAAATGCCAAACAACTATGATAGTCTAGTGGTTGTGGTCTTTTAATGAGTTTAGTGGTTGCAGTTCGAATCCCATAGTTGCAATTGTTGTATTTTTTCGGTTTTTCTTTATCAAAAGGTTATAATTGTCATTTACTCACATAAAAAAGAACAAGTGTCAGAATGGTGGCTAATTATATATAAGATATTTCTTGATCGATGAATTTATTCGAATTGATACAAGAGATATGTAATCTCTTATTTTAAAAGCCATTTTGTAATTAAAAATCAATAACTTAATATGTTTTTTGAAAATCATAATCGCCGACCAAGAAAAAGTTGTCCTCATGATAGAAGGCGATGGGGAGCGAACGGGATGAGGCGATGATAGATGTCGGCGAAGATAGATGTCGGCGAACGTGGGAGACCGCCAAGGTATCCACCGGATCACCGGGTGTCGTGGGCGAGTAAGGTCATTGGGAGTAACTCGGGAGGAAGAATGAATCCGGAGGAACTGATGGGGGATGAGTTTGTGGCGGAGAACATGCGACTGGAGTTTCCGGAGGAGGAGGAAGAGGAACAGGTGGTGACGATTGAACCGGGAGTGCTGGATGCTATGAATGGCCTCTGGAAGCAGTGTATAATTGTGGAAACCCTGCGGAGCCATGTATGTACTGGACCTGCCGAGACAATTCTTTATGGTTCGATTCGAGTTGGAGGAGGAGTACATGGAGGCTCTAACAGGAGGTCCATGGAAAGCTTTCAGAAGCTACCTTATGGTCCAGGCAAGGGCGGCAGAGTTCGATCCCCTTGTGGATGATATTGTCACCACACCGGTGTGGGTTAGGTTATCTAACATACCTTTGACGTATTATCATAACGCGATCCTAATAGGAATTGCGAAAGGCTTGGGTAAACCAATAAAGGTGGATTTGACAACATTGAACTTTGAGAGATGGCGTTTTGCTCGGGTTTCTGTTGAATTCAATATTAAGAGACCTTTGAAGGGAACATCTTGATTAATGGAGTTCGGTATTTCGTTTCCTATGAAGGATTATCGAATATCTGCCCCGCTTGTGGTATGCTCGGTCACAATGTTTCAGTTTATCCTCGAAGGAGTGTGGAAAGGACAACAGGAACAATGACGAGAGATGCTGGAGGCAAGGGTCAATCGGAGGTTTCGAGGGAGGCCGGGGAAGAAACAACGAGAACCCAGAGGGAGGAGGTGCAGGGTTTGATGGTGGTTCGGCGGTTTGGAAGCATAACGGCACAACCGCGTTGAGCGGAAAATCGAACGGTGGTCGCATAGGGTAGAATGGGAAGAAATCTTCAAGAGATTCACCAGATTACAGAGTCCCCGAATATCGCGATATCGAACAAATTTGGAAGGTTGGGAGAAGCTAGTGATCTTCCATTAAGTTCGGAGGAGCTGAATTTTGTGGAGGCAAGTAAGGAGAATATTCCCTCCTTGGCTGTGGTTCAAAAGGAAAGAAGTGGTGAGCAAGTTACGGTGGAGTCAAAGGCGGGGTCATCGAATGTCCAAGTGAGGAAAGGAAAAGGGCAGATGTCCGAAGGTCCAAAAGAGAAGGGAGGGAAAGTCCTTCAGCCTAGAAGTAAAAATGGGCCGTGGCAGAAACAAAAAATAAAATGGCCTAGTTGGGGACTCATCTTTGGCCCAATACGTGGAGATTTCGAGTTGTCTCCATCGGGAAAGAGATTGAGAGTAGGGAACAGCAAAGTTCATCAAAAAGAAGGAACTGAGGATGGAAATTCTAAGAAAGGTGAGGATGACCAGCCTTGTTCGCATGAACTAGCCTTGTCTGAGACACTGGCGCGACCAATGGTGGTGGAAGGTGATGGCGCTGCAATGGCAGCGGCTGATTCAGGAGACACACTGGCAGGATCGGTGGAAGAGATGCGGGCATAACATTTGGCCCCGATAATTCAGCTCACTTATTTTCAAGTTATGATGAATTGTTTAATGTGGCATTGCCGGGGGGGCAATAAACCCAACTTCCGGATAGCTATCAGATATATGTTGAAGAAATTTAGAACAGATGTGTTGGCGTTATTCGAAACTCACGCGAGTGGAGATAGAGCGAAGAGGATTTGTAGTGGTTTGGGGTTTGAGAATTCTGTAATGGTATAGGCGAATGGCCAAAGCGGTGGAATCTGGTTGTTATGGCAATCGGATGTTGGGCAAGTTGACATAGTTGCGACTTCCAGTCAGTTTATTCACGCAAAGATCTCGAACGATGCAGATATTGTGCATTTAATTGTAGTATATGCAGCACCTTCAGTGTCACATCGGAGTGAACTTTGGGGGGAGCTCAGTTCTGCGATTCAGGGGATTGGGGAACCAATTATTATCGGTGGTGACTTTAACACTATTGTGAAGTTGGAAGAAAGGTCTTGTGGGAATGATTGCCTCTCCCCAGACTCATTGGCGTTTGGTCAATGGCAGAATGAACTTGGTTTGATAGATATAGGTTTCAAAGGGAATAGTTTCACTTGGAGGCGGGGAAGGGAAGAAAGGACCTTCGTGGCAAAGCGTCTGGATAGGGTCCTATACTGCGTGCAGGCTCGGTTGAAGTGGCATAATGCAGTGATGACTCATCTTCCTTTTTTCTCCTCAGATCATGCACCTTTATATGTTGAACTGTCTTCGGAGGTTAGGGGAGATCCACGGAGAAGACCATACCATTTTGAAGCGGTGTGGCTTAAACACGAGGGTTTCAAGGAATTACTGGTTGCTTCGTGGGATAGATCCTTGTCTATGCCTGAGGCACTTAATGCTCTACGGGAGAAACTTCGGAAGTGGAATAAGGAGGTTTTCGGGGATGTTCACATGCGTTTTGCACCGATATCCATAAGTGGTTTGACTGCTCTGAACAAACCTTTCTCAGCTGTGGAAGTGGAAGGATCATTGCGTAGTATGGGAAAATTCAAGGCTCCTGGCCCAGACGGGTATCAACCGGTTTTTTACCAAAATTGTTGGGATGTTGTTGGTGTGTCTGTTGTCAAGTTTGTGCTGGATTTCTTTGCCTCAGGAGTGCTCCCACCTAACAAGAACGATGCGCTAGTTGTGTTAATTCTGAAGGTCGCCAAACCGGAGAAAATTACACAATTTATGCCAATTAGCCTTTGTAATGTGCTGTTTAAGTGCATTACCAAAGCGATGGTGGTACGTTTGAAAGGGATAATGTCTTTGCTGATAGGTCCAGCTCAGGCTAGCTTCATACCGGGCTTGCTGAGCACCGACAACATAGTGATTGTGCAGGAGGCAGTGCACTCAATGCGTAGGAAGAAGGGAAGGAAAGGTTGGATATTACTTAAACTGAACTTGGAGAAGGCATATGATCGTATAAGATGGGATTGCTTGGAAGATACTCTTAAAGCGGCAAGATAATCGGATTTATGGATTGAATGTGTTGTGGAATGGGGAGTGTACAGAGGCGTTCCAACCGGCTAGAGGGCTGAGGCAGGGGGATCCCCTGTCCTCGTATCTGTTTGTCTTATGCTTAGAAAGACTTTGTCACCAGTTTGATAGGTCAGTGGGGTTGAAGCAGTGGAAACCAATCACCTTGTCGAGAGGAGGATCGAAATTATCTCACGTATGCTTCGCTGATGATCTCATATTATTTATGAAGGCTTCTATGGCGCGTATAAGGGTGATACGGGGTGTTTTGGAGTCGTTTTGTCATGCTTCAGGCCAGAAAGTTAGTCTGGAGAAATCACATATCTTTTTCTCTGATAATGTGAACTGGGACTTACACAGACAAATAAGCTCTGAGAGCGGGATCCGGGAGACTTGGAACTTAGGCAAATACCTTGGGATGCCAATATTGCATAAGAGGTTGAATAAAGCGACTTTTGGTGAGGTTTTAGATCGTGTATCATCGAGATTAGCAGGCTGGAAAGGGAGAGTGTTGAGCCTGGCAGGGAGGATAACTCTCACAAAGTCAGTTTTGTCTTTTATTCCGGTACATAGTATGAGTACAATTTTGTTGCCAAAAGCGATTATGCAGGCTCTTGATAGATTGTCTCGGAACTTTATCTGGAACAGCATCCCAGAGCAGAGAAGACAGCATCTTGTGTCTTGGGATACAATCTGCTTATCGAAGGGTGAAGGTGGGTTGGGAATCAGAGCGCGGAACCTACAAATAAAACCCTTATTGTGAAGATAGGTTGGCGAATTATACATGACGATAAGAGTCTATGGGCTCGTGTGTTACGAAGTAAATACAAGGTAGGGATGCGAATTGGCTGGTAACGAAGAGCAGATGGTCTTCGACTTGGAAGAGTGTGTTAATCGGATTACGAGATGTAATTTTACCTGGTCTCGGCTGGTCTTTGGGGGATGGAAGTCTAATCAGGTTCAGGAAAGACAGGTGGCTGGGGATGAACTCGTTGCAGGATCTTGCAACATGTGATATTCTGTTGGAGATGAGTTATCTGAAGGTTTGTGACTTTTGGTTAGATGGAGTTGGTTGGGACTATAATCGGTTTGAACAGTATCTACCTATATTCGTCATCCTGCAACTGATGGCAATTATGGTTGATTTTGTTACTGGTGCTAAGAATCGGTTAGCGTGGGTTGATAGCTCGGAAGGGATGTTCTCAGTTCGATCTGTGTATCCTCTCATCACCAGAGATACGATTCCAAAACCGAATATGGAGCGCGTTTTAGGCTGTCTTTGGAGAGTTGTAGTCACTGAGCGAGTCCGAGTTTTCCTATGGTTAGTAGTCCGTCAGGTTATAATGACGAATGTCGACTGGCAGAGACAGCACCTCAGTGACTCGGAGGTTTGTCAGATTTGTAGAGGTGGAGAGGAAACGATCATACATGTGTTGAGAGACTGTCCGTCTATAGCTGGGATTTGGCATTGTTTGGTACCGTTCAGTGCGAGGGATACGTTCTTTCGTCAGTCCTTGCTTGAATGGGTATACACGAATTTGCGTAACACGACGGAGAGATATGGAGCACCATGGGCCACAATTTTTGGAATGGCTGTATGGTGGGGGTGGAAATGGCGCTGCAGCAATATATTTGGGACGAGTCGCAGGTGTCGAGATCATGTACGTTTTGTGCAGGATGTGGCGAAGAACATTTATCAGGCTCATATGAATCTCAAGAGGGAAAGCACGGGCGTGGCTCAGGTAATGAGACACATTGCGTGGACCAGTCCGCCTGAGGGATGGGCCAAGTTGAACACTGACGGTGCATCAAGAGGAAATCCAGGTGCAGCTTTAGCAGGTGGTGTTCTCAGGGATGAGACTGGGAGTTGGATTCGGGGTTTTGTGTTCAACATTGGGGTGTGTTTAGCGCAGCTTGCGAAACTGTGGGAGTTTTACTATGGCCTCTGCCTTGCTTGCTTGGGATAGGAAAAATTCCTCTGTTGGAGATTGAAGTGGATTCTGAGTTGGTTGTTGGGTTTCTGAAGAAAGGGATTAGTGATTCTCATCCCTTGTCTTTCCTAGTACGTATGTGCTATGGCTTTATTTCGAATGACTGGACAGTCCGAATCTCGTATGTATATAAGAAGGGTAATCGTCTTGCAGATGGGTTAGCTAACTATGCTTTTTCTTATCCATTAGGAGTTTATCTTTTTGATTCTTTTGTCCGAACGATTGTATTTCTTTACTGACTTGCTACTTCGCAGACCCACGCCTCATCCCAATTGCTACTTGATGTTTTCTAGTTAATTCAATAAGGGAGACTTACCAAAAAAAAAAAAAAAAAAGTTGCCCTCAAATCTTCAATCATGTTCGTGGCACCAAATAAGCTCTTTGAAAACCATCTTTTAATTCATACTTCTTTGATGAATCTGGATTATCACTAAATATGTATAGATTGCATAATTATATTCACGTGTTGTATAGATCAGACTTAAAAAAAATATCTTTGAAGACAAAGTTGATAATGAGAATATCGTCTTCATATACATCATTGATTGGATCTCCAAAAAATCTGTTTGAAGATCTCATAATCGTAACAGTAGTTTATATGATTACGTAACTTTGTCAAATAAAACATAAAATGCTGGTGGTGCGTAACGAACATATGTGTTGCAAAACAAACACATAGAAACCAGAAAGAGATTATGTAAATTATTAAGAAGATTAAAGTAACCGGGTTGAAGTAAACATGTTCATACTTATTTTAAGTCAACAAGTAAATCCAAGACAAAATAATAACCATAAAACAGATAACAAGAATCTTATTGCTGACTGGCTCCCACTCCAAGCCACTTGGTGAAGTTATCTTGTCCTTGTAAAGAAGAAAACAAAAGAGTTAAAAGAAACTAGATCCGAACCCTCGCGTCGGCGCACGGGATATGAATAATATTTTTCCAATTAAATACATAAATTTAATAATTTTTAATATATTTAGATAAAATAATAATTTTTAAAATTATTAAAAAACAATAACATTGCAAATAATTTATAACACTATATTTTAAAGTTGTAGTGTGAATTATTTTGTGAGTTTTTTTTATGGCTTGATTAGAAATTTACAGAAAGAAATTAGTTTTAAACAGAAAGAAGTAGATAAGCAGCAAGAAATTTTTTACATCATATTAATGCACACATACGTAGAAGTAAATTTATTATTATAAAATTTATTATATTCATACTAATATTTATGAAATTGTTTAGCATTTCTAGAAAGAAAATAATTTTAAACCAATAGCAAAAAATGAAAAATTACATCAATATAATTTGAAGATAAGTGGAAGTAAATTGTAAATTAGAAAATTTAATATTTACATACTAATATTTATGAAAATAGTTAGCTTAATATTTATATTTGTTAATATATTGGACTTTTAAAAACAATATCTTTGATTTAATATCTAAATAAAATTTTAACTTATTTTATAAGAATATAAAATTTAATGTTATTTTTATATCCCCTATATATTAATAGAGAAGACACCAAGAGAGATTTCTGCCATGTGTCTCAATGAGAGCAATTTAAGAAAAATTGAACCAATGAAATATTTTTATTTAGCCATGTCATCACTAACTATTTAACTAATTAAAACTTTAGTAGCCCATTAATAGTCCATTAGCTATAAAAACTGGAGCGAAGCCAGATATCCAGATTTTTTAGGTATTCATATCTGGATATGGATCCGGATCCGGGCTTCCGGATTTTGGATATCAGCCTAAAAATCAAGATATCTGCTGCGGGATACCTAAAATATATTTTAAAATATATAAAATAATATTAATAATAAAATATAATATACTATTAGCAAAAAAATAAAAAAGAATATTATATAAATAATTTTTAAGTTCGCTTTTATGTATAATTCTTAATATATTTAAAAATTTACTAATAAAATAGATTAATATAGTATATTTAAAGGATCCGGATCTGGCTCCGGATATCCGGACTTAAAAAATCAGATATTGGAATCCTAAGTTTTATTATCCGGATCCGGCCCTCCGGATATCCGGATATTAAGATTGGATACGGAGCGGATCTCGGATACGGATCCGGATCCCGAATAATATTTCCAAACCTACAGATCATTTAAAATTCGGAATCCTTTTCCTTTTGAAAATAAAGAATATGTAATATGTTAATAATTAGTGTATTTTGGATATATATATATATATATATATATATATTTAAAATGTTATACTATCAAAACAACTATATTGTTTTTTTTAAAAAAAAATTAATTTTAAGTAGATTTTTGTTTTTAACAAAAATTTTAAGTAGATTATATTATGAATATATAATACCCGAGCCGGGCTCGGGTTATAATCTAGTTCCATAATAATATAATAGACTATATCACGTTCTTAAGATAATTTTTTTTTTAATGTGTAGATATTTTTTTAAAATAGTGTATAAATTTAAAAGTTATAGTTTGAGATATACTGATAGTTTTATTTTAAGTATATGATAAAATTATATAGTCTATTCTATTAATTTGTATTTGTTATTTTATTTTCTAACTTTTATAATTGAATTTAAATTTTTATATATATTTATGAAAGTTAAAATATGATAATCAGTTTATGAAACTTATCGCATCTTAATAATTTTTAATAGTTTGATAATTAAAATGAGTTAATTAGTCTTTTTAACCCGTTTTCTAATTGTCTAAATATATTACATATTTTAATAAAACAAACTATACAAACCCATAATTATATATATATATATATATATATATATCAAATTAAAAATAAAAAATATACTTTATGTTACTTTTTGTGTATATTTACCAAATATATTTTTATGTTACTTTGTGTGTATATTTACTAAAATTAGATTTTATGTCTTAAAAATTAGTTATTATATTAACTAATTATATTTATCATTTGATTGAATATCTAATATATATATATATATGTTACTATTTTCGTTTTTAATTAATCACAGGTGGGACCCATTATTTTAAATTGTTAAGATACATATCTAATTAATATATTTTTATTTATGGTAATTAATCTCTACATAATCAGATGTGTTCAAGTGTATTAAAACTATTATAGACTACATATATGTTTAGTCTAAATTACTCTTAATGAAATTCTATCTTTTCATTAAATTTCAGTGGCATATTTCGTAATATAACACATGACAAAATGTTTATTTCTTAAGAGACTCTTGTTTTAATATAGTAGATGAAAAAGCTTTGAGATTCTTAAACATACTATAAAAATCTAAACATCAATAAACACAGCTTCGTTGCAAAAAAATGAAATCATCCCCTGCAGTGTTCGTATACCAAACTTGGTACAAACTTTATACATGTATAGAGAAAGGAGACCATTGAGTTTACCTTTTAAGTTCTTCTTATAGGGTTACCTCCTCCTTTCATATCGTCCCACTTCCAAGTCGCATAGGTGCGGTCGGCATTCTCCATATGAAACGAATTTTCAAGCACACCTAAGATAACTTTCTTCCCTTGATTCATAAATCCCTCAATCAGACTTGCAAAGTCGCGGTGATTAGTAAAATAAATTTTTAACTTTTCACCAATTCTTTCATAAATGGCCTCCATCATGAGGTACTTGTCAATTTTCCTGATAGTTTGTAGTTTGTACTGAAAAAAAAAATGAATAACTAAAAAAAAAAGAAACAAAAATCAATCATTTATTAATGACCTCCAACCCAATTTTCGCAGTGCGGTTCCTCACAACCAACCATATATCGGGAGGGGTTTAAACTTGAAGTCATTACGTGCCTGGACAATGGCATTATACCTAGAACCAGCAGCAGGTCCCCAAGCGATCACTTTTTATGTATAACAAAAGAATTATTCACTTTCTTCAGAGCAGTTTCAATGTTTGCCTTGCACAGATTTTGTCCGTGAAATTAAAAATATTGTAACTGCTAATCAATATAACATTCATAATCAGTCTTTGATTAAAGAATCAAATGACACAGGTATGATAGGAATAGACAGAACATAACTTAACCAATGGATTCAAAGGTCTCCATTGAAACTTGTCGTCCTGACAAAAAAAAATATTAATCTTCACTTAAGACCTGTTTTTTTATTAATGAACTTAATTAAATCAATATAAAAGGAAAAATAATATTTTATCAAAAATCAAAACTTCAAACTTCTTTATTAAAAACCACAATTTAATAATAAATTACGTTTTTATATACATAACTAAACTAAAAACCATAAAAAAAAATTATTTCTAACTAAAATAGAAAAATTATTGATATATATATATATATAAAAGTTATTATTTGAATTTATGTTGCATCAGAAACTAAAATCCAAACTGTTTCATTCAATTTCCAAATAGTTATCCAGCAGTCCAACACTGCTCATTCCATTCATGAAAACCCAACGTGACTATTGACAGCATAGCAATAAAATCCAAACATATCAAATCAAACTGTTTTTTTTTTTTGGGATTTAAAACAAATCATATTTGAAAGAAGAGTTTGGCCGTTTGACGCCAGAATCTTCCAATTGGATTTGGTTCGTATTTTATATATACTTTTGTATATGAAAATATATAATATACTGACGTGTATATATTATATATGTGTTCATCGTAATTTCAAAATCACAGACTAAGACAATGATATAAGAATTATAAGCCTCGTAATGCGATATATTCCAAATCTACTGAAAAGGTCTTACAATATCATCAAAAGAACCTTCGGGGAAATACACAAACTTAAAGTCTTTCATACGGCTAATCAAACATTTGTTTCGGTCCGAGACAATGTTGCTTTAATCAGAGATATATCTATATTTGTGAAAGCACTTTGGTCCATTTGTTGGGGTAACAACAAAAAGTTTTAATACGAAAGAATCCGAGGTTTATATCGTAGACTAAAAATCCAAGTTATTCAAAACTTCTCATAGACAAACCAACAACCCACAAACGCAT
The DNA here is from genome assembly GCA_010577795.1 of Isatis tinctoria. Taxonomy (NCBI): domain Eukaryota; kingdom Viridiplantae; phylum Streptophyta; class Magnoliopsida; order Brassicales; family Brassicaceae; genus Isatis; species Isatis tinctoria. The sequence goes on from CM021245.1 coordinate 22,024,164, forward strand.
GTATTTTTGTGTATACTACACGTGATATAGTCTGTATGTTACGGTTATTTTTATGATTTTATCTATGTTTATGTGACGCATACAAATTTAACAACAAAGTTAACTAGCGATAGTTTTTGTATAATAGTATCAATTTCCTTACGATTACACTTAAATATCTACAGTTACTGATCTAGGTACAATAAAAGACGGTACCCCAATATATAAGCGAATGCCTTTCAGCAGTGGAGGACGTGACATTTCTAAAAGGATTCTGGCCTCATGTTCAGGACGTGAGTTATACTGACATGCAAAGATGAACGAATTGGGAGACAAAGACACATATATAAATTAAAAATTCCCAAATCTAACCTTCCATATTCATCCACCAATATACCCTTCATACCTATCACAGGATCGACCTCTCTGTTCGAGCTGAGTGTTCGAGCTGAGCGCCAAGAATAGAGGCAAGCAGGAACTATATATGTGAATCAAGTTCTCCTATGTGGTGAGGAGCAACAGATTTAGGCAGGATCCATATTTCAAGCCAAAGCCTCTAAACCAATTAATAGCATAAAGCTTGAGAAACAATAAATTATACAAAAGAGCTAACAAATTTTTGTTGCACACGTTTCAGCATTGTCTCCAATTTTCTTGTGTCAGGTATAGGGTTGTTAATATGGGCTAAAAAATTAGGGTCAGCACTAACCCTTTCAAATAATTATAAACTGGCCCTGATTTCTTAACTATAAATTATTTAGGGTTATTGTTAAAAATGATAGGGTTTAACAGGGCTCAACCCTGTTTGTAAAATTTCTTTTCTGTTTTTGCGGTTTTGGCAGGAAAACGTGATTTTGCGGTTTTGGCGGGAAACATCATTTATTATGAATAACGATGTTTTTCTTTTGTTTGTGACTTTAAAGTATTTTTGTTATAAACTTATGAAGATTTGATTAAAATTTTTATTTTATTCCAATGCAAAAAAAAAATTGTAGAATTAGAAAGGATTTAATAGGCCTTAAAAGGGTTGAACTCTGTTTTATAAATTTTAAGGTCTTGAAAATGATTAGAGCTTAAAATGGGTCAAGCTCAAAACAAAAAGGACCGGACTGGGCCAGAAAACCCTATTTAACATCCCTAGTCAGGGACAGCAGCGGCCAGGAGGCGAGGTAACATTACTTGAAAGTTTGAAAGATAAACACAACTATAACCAGCTTAACAAAACACGTTGCATATATGACTTATATCTTACCTTTCAGAATTTTAAAGCATTGAGCAATAGAATCCACAAGGAATAAAAAGTACACCCTCCTCTGTAAATTTGACTCACTTTCCAAAGTATTGTGCCAGAATCTCCATAGCCGAGATCAGAAAGTTCATCAAAACTTGTTAACAACGGATACTGCAAATAAAAATGCAGTCACAAAACACAGTAACATACAAAAAACTCATCATTCTTTATCAATTAGGTAAATCCAAAATGCCAATTAATCTATCATAACCTGACTCCTAGCTTGATACAGAACATAAAATAAACATATTCACATACTACACAATTAAAAATCCATTAGAAAGGAAGGCGTCAAATTCCAAAACAGAAAAACATGCTTAGTAGGCTTTGTCTTCCTCTTCTTCTTTTTTTTTGGTGAAATTTGTCTTCCTCTTCTTTGCTTACTCCAGCCTCAGACTATGCCTTCCTCTTCTTTCCTTCCTTAGACTTAGCCTCTTCTGTCTTCTTCTGCTCAAACGCAATAGACCTCACCCTTTTACTCAATGTCTTCTCTAGAACAGACAAAAAGACCCTCCAGTTCCAGTAGAAATTCCCATAGGTAGCAAGCTTTTTCTCCTGAATGAAGGTAGTGTTCTGTTTTTCATCCACACGAAAACTAAGCAGAACTCCATGTCCAGCACCTGAAAGTTCACCAAGGATGTGTCTGAATCCAAATTTCCAGTGATGAGCACTGTAATATGTGGTTTGTGACCCATCGATAATATGATTTTTGATTGATTTATCTGCAATATGGTTGTTTGCTGAACCTGTATTCGGTCATGAACCAAACAAAATTTATTTTTATTTCATTTCGCTCATAATAAAACAGAAAAGACACAACTTACTCTTTCGGCATGCAGTACAATAAATGTACAAACTAAGAACACAACTACGATTTGGTATAATAAAATTAGAGTCTTTTCCGCTATAATTTGGTTTAAGATTGGTCAGTTGCGATTCATTGTTGTGAAGTCGTTTAAGGCTAATTAAAAAAATAAGATTGTATTTGTTTAAGAGATCTTAATAAACTAGTTCATTTTGGTGAAAGAAATTGTGCAGAGGTTTTCTTTCCACCTTCGGCATATTCCTAACAGTGTAAATAGAGAATATATGCATATTTATAAATAGAGAATCAGCTTTCGATATCAAAAAAGAATGAACATGTCTATTCATCATACCTTAAGTTGCTCACGTGCCTCAGGCTCTAATTTTTTGTAGAAATCACGTTCTTCCTTAGTGAGCTCCACTTTCCTCAACTCAATGGACTTTGGAGGTAAAGTGACAACGGGTTCTCCATCAAGAAGTGTATCTAATGAATTTTACAAGTTAAAACCCATAGAAAACCTTGATAAAGGTCTACAAAAAAAAACTAGTTTAATGAAAAGAAGACAGACAGACCTTCAGTTCGTCTAAGCATCATTGTTTTTAAGATAGCTTGCAACTTCTTATATCCTTTCACCGGGTTCTCAGTGATGGCTTTCTTAAACGTTTTGAGAAAATTCTCATGACGAGAGTATGGAAAACATTTACTGAAACAGAAGTAGCTGTAGAGATCATCAATTGAATTCTGGATTGGAGTGCCAGATAAACACCACCTACGCTTACGCTTAGAGTGAAGTGCACAGCATGCCATCGCTTTTTTGGTTGTGTGATTCTTGATAGTTTGTGCTTCATCCAGAACTATTCTAAACCATAACAGCTCAGAGAGAGAGGAACAGCATCTGCCACAAGGTCATACGTGGTAATGACTACATCATATTTAGCCAGCTCGTCAGGATCCTTCTTTCTGCGGCAACCATGGTATACCAGAACTGAGAGTTTTGCTTCACGAGTAACCTTGTTGCGTAATTCATTTGACCAATGTTTCATTAAGCTACTCGGACAGACGGTAAGAGTTCCAGCCGTTGGTTTATTTCCTTTCATTCCTCCATTCTTTAAATCTTCTTCCCATGTTATGGAAGGTGTAGACCATTCTGTCAGAATGAGTGCGATTGTAGGAATGTTCTTTCCAAGTCCCTGCAAAAGATCATACATTTTGTTATGTCGAATGTATATTAGCTGATAACATGAGATAGATTAGAGTAGTAGACTTTTAACCTGATCATCCGCTAGAATATCACCAGCACAGGGGCATCCAGTTTGCTCTTTCTGTACCATCCAAGCCAGTGCAATCTGCTGATGCCTCAGAAGCTTGATTGCAAGAGCCCCATCAGGAGGGTTTTCTTTAGAGTTAAGCTGATCATCCCAATCCCAATCAGAGTCAGACTATGCCTTCCTCTTCTTTCCTTCCTTAGACTCAGCCTCTTCTGTCTTCTTCTGCTCAAATGCAATTGACCTCACCCTTTTACTCAATGCCTTCTCTAGAACGGACAAAAAGACCATCCAATTCCAGTAGAAATTCTCATAGGTCGCAAGATTTTTCTCCTCAATGAAGGTAATGTTCTGTTTTTCATTCACACGAAAACTAAGCAGAACTCCATGTCCAGCACCTGAAAGTTCACCAAGAATGTGTCTGGATCCAAATTCCCAGTGATGAGCATTGTAATATGTGGTTTGTGACCCATCGATATGTCACTCCTTAATATGCTTTTTGATTGATTTATCTGCAATATGGTTGTTTGCTGAACCTGTATTCGGTCCTGAACCAAACAAAAATTATTTTTATTTCATTTCGCTCATAATAAAACAGAAAAAGACACAACTTACTCTTTTCGACATGCAGTACAATAATTGTACAAACGAAGAACACAACTACGATTTGAGAACACTTTGACCTTACACCAAAATGAACTAGTTTATTAAGATCTCTTAAATAAATACACTCTTATTTGTTTAATTAGCCTTAAACGACTTCACAACAATGAATCGCAACTGACCAATCTTACTCTACCCAATTCGTCTAACACAACAATAGTTGTTCTTTTACAAATTTGTTCACTCACCAATGAATCCCCAAATCTCTCTAACAACAGCTCTCAATTCTCACCAAAAGCGTAACTAGGTTGCACACACGGCAACCATATCTCATTTTTTTGAGAAATTTCCTTTGTCCTTACTTGATAGATTATCCCAGTCGTGTATAAGGCAAGTTGAATATTCTTACTTGCTCCTCACGATCTCTTCTAATAAAATCCACACATATCAAATCAAATGTTTTTTGGGATTTAAAACAAATCATATTTGAAAGAAGAGTTTGGCAGTTTGTTCTACTGTGCCGAGGATTTTGTCACGCCAGAATCTTCGAATTGGATTTGGTTCGTATTTCATATATACCTTTGTATATTACTATGTATGATATACTGACGGCTATATATATATGTATTCATCGTGGTTTTAAAACCGCAGACTAAACAATGATATAAAGATTATAAGCCTCGTAATGCAATATATTCTAAATCTACTGAAAAGGTCTTACAATATCATCAAAAGAACTTTTGGGAAATACACAAACATAATTAAAGCCTTTCATACGGTTAATCAAACATTTGTTTCGGTCTGAGAGAATGTTGCTTTAATCAAAGATATATCCATATTTGTGGAAGCACATTGGTCCATTTGTTGGGGTAACAACAAAAAGTTTTCATACGAAAGAATCCGAGGTTTGAATCATAGACTAAAAATCCAATTTTTGAAAACTTATCATATACACAACCAAACAACCACAAACGCATGTATATTTGTGTATACTTTACGTCATATAGTCTGTATGTGACGGTTATTTTTGTGATTTTTATCTATGTGTACGTATGTGACGCATATACAAATTTAACAACAAAGTTAACTAGCGATTTTTTGTTTGTATAATAGTATCAATTTCCTTACGATTAAAAGATATGTCTAGGTGCAATTAAAAGAGAGCGAAATGAAATCAGTTTCTGTTATTAATTATCACCAATCTCGAATTTTCTTCTATACACATATAAGCATACTTCTTTGGTTCACATATATACACAGTTTTTCAACTCATTTTCATCAAACAAACAAAAAAAATCGGAGAAATTAAACCATTATAGATTAAAGATATAAGCATACTTAAGCATGTGTTTATGTTGGAAAAAGCAAAGTAGCAAAGTAAACTACCAACCGACAAAGATATTTCTCCTGATTAAAAACGGGCTTAATGTGTTTGTAGGCTAAGAGGGTCACGTTAGGTATGCTATTGCTTAGTGCGATCATCTTCTCTTCACACTTAATTAAACTCGTTTAATTTGCTTAACTAGACCCGAACCCGCGCGTCGGCGCGCAGGATATGATTAATAATTTTGCTATTAAAAACATATATTTATTTTATTTATAAATTTTTTTGATATAACTATAATTTATAAAAAAAATTAAACTATACTTTAAAGTTATGGTGTGAATTCATAAATTATTTTGTCGTACTGTGAGAGCGCGGGATGATTATCGTGGAAATTTCAAAAATGCACTTTCTTTTGTACATTTTTTCAGTTTTGCACTTCTAAAGAAGACATTTTCATTTTTACACTCTTTTATAAAGCTTTATAAACTCTTAAATTTTTTTAGGGCAAATCTTCCATTAGGGTAAACAATTCAGAGTTTGAGTTTTAGGGTTTACGATTTAGGGTTTAGTGTTTACGATTTAGGGTTTAGGGTTTACGATTTAGGATTTAGGGTTTAATATTTAGGGTTTAGGGTATAGATTCAAAAATCCTTAAGATTTAGGGTTTAGGGTTTTGATTCACAAACCCTAAACCCTAAATCATAAACCCTAAACCCTAAATCGTCTATTTGGTAAACCCGTTAAATATATAATCGAATAATATAAATATTGAATAATTTTTAATATTTTACTTTTATTAAACTTAAAATATATCAATCTAATTTCTAATAGGAAATGAATGCAGTTTCACATTTATAAAAGTAAAATAAGTTAATCAGTTAGTTTAATATGTTATGTATCAAATATTCATTTCTAAACTAAAAATATATATTAAAATTTATGAAATATATCTACATATTACAAAATCTAATATTAAAATTATTTATATATAGTTAAATCTTGTTGCATAATTTGTTTACCATAATATCTAAAATCTAATTTTTCTACTATAGATGTATCATATAATTTACTGCATTTTATCCCGTTAGCGAACAACTTTTCTATTTTGTTTTTCGATATTTTAACTCATTTTATAGTGGTATACAACCTTTCCAAGTTTGATAATTAACTGTGCAATAAAAATCATTTCGTAAAAACATCAATCCCAACCCGTCCATCAGATTATCAAGTAACATAAATATTGAATAATTTATAACATTTAAAATTTATTAAACTAAAAGCTTTTATCTAATTCTAAATTTAAATAATTTGTGTACTAAGTTATTTTATTTACATTTACCACTTGATTTAATAATTAACCATACTTATGAAATATATATATATATATATATATATATATAGGGTTTCCATTTTTGTTTTATAGATATATATTTATTTTAGTATTTTCACAACTAATAGTATTTTGAAAAAATTTTGAAGAAGATGAAATATATGAAAGATATTTATTTTAGATTATGTTATAATCTCAACCCGTTCAACTGAAATAAATTTTATCCCGTTAGCGAACAACTTAATTTTTCTACTATAGATGTATCATATAATTTACTATATTTTATCCCGTTAGCGAATAATTTTTCTATTTTGTTTTTCGTTATTTTAACTCATTTTATAGTGGTATACAATCTTTCCAAGTTTGATAATTAATCGTGCAATAAAAATCATTTCGTAAAAACATCAATCCCAACTCGTCCATAAGATTATCAATTAACGTAAATATTGAATAATTTATAACATTTGAAATTTATTAAACTAAAATCTTTTATCTAATTCTAAATTTAAATAATTTGTGTACTAAGTTATTTTATTTACATTTACCACTTGATTTAATAATTTAACCATACTTATGAAATATATATATATATATATATATATATTATATGGTTTCCATTTTTCGTTTTATAGATATATATTTATTTTAGTATTTTCACAATTAATAGTATTTTGAAAAAAATTGAAGAAGATGAAATATATGAAAGATATTTTTTTTAGATTATGTTATAATCTCAACCCGTTCAACTGAAACAAATATTAATCTGAACCCGTTAATTATATAATTGAATAATATAAATATTGAATAATTTTATATTTTTTTATTAAACTGAAAATATATCAATCTAATTTCTAATATGAAATGAATGCAGTTTCACATTTATAAAAATAAAATAAGTTAATCTGTTAGTTTAATATGTTATGTATCAAATATTCATTTCTAAACTAAAAATATATATTAAAATTTATGAAATATATCTATATATATCTATATATTACGAAATCTAATATTAAAATTATTTATATGTAGTCAAATCTTGTTGCATAATTTTTTCCCATAATATCTAAAATCCAATATTTTTAAAAGGAAATTTCCATTTTGTTTGATTTAAAAAGATATCATGTGATTTAGTTTTGATTTATTTTTGATTTAAATTTTAAACATAATCAGTAACATAATTAATACCTAATGAATTGGTCCAAGGGTCCAAACAACCTTGTTTAGGTAGATGTATCCTCCCTTAATAGTATAGATGCACATTTTCAATGCACCTATGGCTATTTAATTTCAGGTACCTTTTTCAATTAAATTAATAGGAGTACAAATGAAATATTTATTTAACACTACTAATTAAGTATTTAAGTATTGCGATTCACTAGAAAATTTGTGTGTTTGATACATATTATACGAAAAAAATTTGTTTGCTGATAACACCTGGTCGATTCATTTTATGTATAATTTTCAAAAAGAACAAAAAAAAAAAAAATCAAAATGCTTTGGATAAGTTTGTGCTTAAAGCTAGAGAGGTTGAGTATCTGTCTGATATTGTTTTACTTGTTAGCTATCGTTATATTATCATTAACTATAAACAGAAACATAGTTCTATCACTAAACTATTTTTAGCAATATATTGATGGTTTAACAAGAAACTTTGTTTTTAATAATTTCTTAAATACCAAACATAAGTTTGAAATTTAAAAGTTAAGGAAAATGTTCATTTGAACCATAGTGAAATTAACCAAAAAAAGAGCTCAAGAAATTAGACCAGGAACAAAAGAAAAACCACACATCATATTCCAGGTAACTGAAAATCTTTAAAGAAAGCACAATATATCTATTTTCTTTCACCATTAATCTCATAAGTATCCCTTTTTCTACCCAAGAAAACCAGAATCCGAACCCTAACAAACCCAGAATTAATGAAAAAAGATTTATAATCTTATAGTAAATAGACTACATTAAAGCACCAGAATTGATATAGTTGACAGTACTGCTCCACACCTCTCTCCCTGGATCAATCTGATCAACATGACCATGACTATTTCCTCCTCCTGCCATGTTCATCTGCTGCCATGGAAATCCCCAAAAGACCCTGTTTGGATCACTTGTAGCCATCTGCTCCACACCGCCTCCACCATTTCCAAACGCATAACCTGCGTTCTCCATGTGCGTGGTCGCAAAAACACCCTCCATTCCCATCGGAGACTGAGAGCTTCCGAATTCAGAAGGAAACCCTAGAGGTTGCTTATTCAGCAAGGCAAATGCTAACCCAAGCTCCATCTGCTCATTGTTAATGTTACTATTGTATCCGCCGAAACTCGTCGCCGGGAATGTTTTTCCATCGTGGGTCATCATCGTCGGTGGTTCAGGGGTGGTTCCAAGGCCTTTAGTAGCGGAGGAGGAGCGTTTGTGTTTCCGGTAAGCACCACCGATCGGGATGTTTCTTAGGATTCCACCTTTGGTCCAATATCTCCGACAAGATTTGCAGAAGTAGCGAGGCTGAGAGAGACTGTAGTTGTTGTAGTAACAGAACTTTGTGTTGGTGGAGTCGCAACGAGGGCATCTCAGTGATTGCTCCGGTGGAGCTGGCCTAATCGCCGGAGATGGTTTCTTCTGGTTCTGATAATCTTGTGATGAACATGAAGATACTCCTCCGACCACATTCTATAAAAATCAAAATTTAAAAATGAATATGAAAATCCCAATTCTTTAACTAAATAATCATTAATTGAAATGTGATCTTGAGTAATAGTACCTGGTGCGTCGAAGAATAATCCATTTCACAAGCTTCTTGGCAATGTAGAGGAGATTTAAGATTTGAGATTGAGATAAAGCGAGTAGAGATAGAGAGTGGAGATAAAGGAAAAGCCAAGCATCTATCTCTCTATATATAGAAAAGAATGTGGGAGGACAGAGTTGGGTGGCTTCCTCCTTATTATATTATTATTATTTTAACGGTATTATGTTATTATGATGAAGAAAAAATAACGTGTACCAAGTCGGAGCATGAGATGTGAACCAGATCAATCCGTTGTAAGCAAGAAAAAAAAATCCATCTTAATTAATTCTGTCAATTTTTCATCATAAGAGGTAGGTAGAAATGAGTATATAGATATAATTCTTTGGGATTGGGACCAATTTATTATTTATATATGATCCTTATTAGTATATTTGTAAATATAAATAGCTATGTATAATATATATTATTCTCTTATTACGATTGAAACAGTGATATGTGAAAAAAATCGAAGATCTACCACAAATATATGACTAAAAGCATATGGATATCGATGATAAAAAGCTAAAAAATTGTGAACTTTTTGAAGTTATTGAAAACTAAAAAAATAGATTTAGAATTTGGAATAAAGGTTTTTTAGAATTAAATATTGAGAATTGTGAATAAATTGTAATTATGAAAAATAACATAAACTTTCACCTCAAGGGAAAAAATCGTGAGCTTTTTGAAGAAAACAGATGAGCTTTCTAAATACAAAAAGAACTCTTAGAATCATTAGGTTTCTAGTAAAAAAAAACTTGTGAAGAAGTTGCGATGACTAACACGATTTTCAAAAACGACTTAACCATGATCACTTATGTGAGCTATTGAGATTGTATTTTTGGCGTCTGATGATTTTGCAAGGATGAGTTTGAAATTATGGATTAGAATTCAAAATTGGAGTTGTTTGTACGACATCCATTTCCATGTGTACTCAACCTCTTTTTGTGTCACATTCTTGATTCTTCCATTGAGCTGTCGTCACCACGTGGGACCCACGCTAATCTTCTAATTTAGTCAAAAGTTTCCATTCTCGCATGGGTCCCCTCCTCTCAAGCTGGTCCTAAGTAGTAAGTATATTTTCTTAACTTTTTTTGTTCTTTTTTCGTTTTGTTTTGCCGCGGTTAAGTTTAATATTATTCTCTAAAATGTTCTGTCAAAGAAAGGTATTGTAATAGTCCATAATTAGTTGCGCGATTAATCATTTCTTGGACCACATTTTTTCTATGACGAGTCGAGGTTCACAAATATCTATGTGTCACATGCTCCGTAACTTTTACTTATATTATTCTAAAAATTCTTGCGTGTACTACGTTAGTTTTTCTAATTAACAAAGTATATATGATTTTTTTTTTTTGAAATGAATGTTAAATTGATTTCAAAAAGAAAATACACTGTTTTTCCTAGTTACGATACAAGAAGAGATTGAGAAGAAACAGAACAGATGCGCTTCTGTTTTTACAACAGATGAATGAATTACAGAATATGAAGAGGATTTGGAGTATATATGATTTTTGGATTCATGGTATAGATGTATCCAGGTTTAATTGATCATTACGTTTTGAAATCTTGGTTTATGATAGCAAGTGTAAAAAAATATGACTATGATGGTGCCTTTGTATATTGCAAGGATTAAATATATTTAAAAAATTCTTAATTTGTGTGAAGTATGTCAAAATAGCACTTTTCATAAACACAGAAAATATTTTGTCTTCATTTCATTTGCGCATAATCCAAGCGTTATCTTGTTAAATCAACTTCCACTATATCTCTTTTTTGAAACAAAATGTTAATCAACTATAGGCTAATAACATTTCTCTAGGTGCCCATAACTAAACAAATCGATTATAATCATAGGAAAACACATCTTCATCTGTTTCGGTTTCACAGTATATTTTAACTGACAACGGAACAAATGACTATGCAAAAGCAGAGATTTGGCCGGACAATGTATAGCCCATGATATCCCTAGCAGCTAAAGTTAGTAGAGACACAAAACATCGATTTTCGTGAAAAGAGACTTACATGAAGACCAAGATTTGGTCTAAAAGACATGTATGTGTATGGATCCTCCATATCCAAAATACATAGTATATTATATGCATGATACACACATGTTCGCTTTTTTACTGTAAGATCTTAGTATAATATTATTTTGACCGTTGGTTGTTGTGATCACCTCAATAATGAGGTAGAGAATGAGTATCGATTTAGCGTCTCAAAAATATATTTTGGTAGTTGGGTCTAAGATAGTATATAATACCGTAGAGAAACTTAAACACACTCTCCAAAACTGATTCGTATAAACATGATTGGGATTATATAATGCAAGTATAATATGATCACAGTATTGATTTTGTTCGTTTTATTGCAAATAGAAACAAAAGAATATTATATACTACTAGCTAACAAGTAATATTGAGTTTATATTTTCACACTTTTCATATTAAGGTGGATAAATGCGTCGCTTAATTATAATTTAATTTTTTTTCTTTTCTTTTCCGCAGAACTAAGGAAAGTATAAATGTTACTCCATAAACCTGTCTTTTTCTACCACAATATTAGTGATTCAAAAACAATGATTGGTACCCGAGTAAGGAATGATGGATCATTGTATTCCAGTTGGACCCGCTTTGTGGCTCCCCAAGTTTAATGGAACCAATGATGACCATTTCACATCTCTTTTGAGTTATTGTAATAGAAAGTCTAGTTCTAATTTCATTTCATAAAATTATCGTTTTAGAATATATCTGTTATTATGTTCTGTAGCCTAGAAATTATATATGCTTGGGTAAAGATAAGAGTATGAATTCGTTTATGTAAGGATCTGTTGGCGAACAATTGAACAAATGACTTGCCAGGAGAATAAACCCTAATTTTCCAAATATGAAAAGAGAACCGTACGTAATTTCAAATTCTCAATAGAGGAAAGAGACAAAAGTGATTGATTCGCGAGTAAGATGCGATCACCCGCGTGCATGGTGGATAAAAAGACGACACGTGGCGAAAGGAGAAGAATCTTTGAAGAAATCGAGGAGTGAGACAAAGAAACAAGAGTGGGGATCCGAGAGCCTGAGAGATTTGAGATCATGTGGTCTCAGTCAGGTTCAAAACTCAGACCAACCCACTTCGGTTTTCCTCTTTATAAGAAAACAAAAATAAATATTTGTTCATTTTAAGTTTTGTCGTGTACAGCTTAAAAACAAAAAAAAACTTAGTTAGTGGTACTCGTAGTAACGAAGTAACGATTGATCGTTCTTTGTATGATCGATGATCATGGAAATTGTAAGATGTTAAAAACTCTTTTAAGTACATTTTGAATGATGAGAAAGTTCAATAATTTTTGCTGGTTTTTTTTCTTCTTCTTTTTTTTGTTCAACTTTTTAAGAGTTATATACCATTGAAAGTTTTGTAATATTTAAATCCCAGGTCCGGTACTGTGGATATTCGTCTTCCAATGTAAACAAGTAGTAAGCAAGTATAGTAGAACTAGAAACAGTTACCTGATGCATATACTTGTGTAAAGAAAGACATGCTACAGAGAAATTCCAGACAATTTATTGCTACTAAATATATAATTTTATGTATCCCATATGTCATATGAATGTATCGCTCAAATTGTTTTAACGTGCAACCGCAGATCCATAGATATATTGTTTGTACTCTTCGCAACACATAGTCTATTAGTTATACTGTAGGAAGCATTTAGTCCAAGTCATCGAAATCATTAAACAATAGATGGATTGGCTCTTTATTTTTTTAATTAGTTTTTTTTTGTCAACAAAATATAAATAAATAAAAAAGAAGAAAAAAATTTCTCTAACCCTATTCGGATATCCAAATCAAAGGAACACTGCTTACAAAAACCAAAGAATATATATAATGTTCGGTAATTGGATAAAAATTTAATAACTTTAGTTTTACAAAAATTAAATATGCTAATTTGTTAGATACGAAACACACCTCTTAAAATTCTAAATATTTAATATGTAAAGTATAATTCAAAATTTTATCTACAAAAATTAATCATTAAATAGTAAAATTATAGAACCCCGGAATATAAAAACTGAAATATATTCAATTGTATTTTAAGAATACAAGTAGAGGATCGGACGGAGATGTGAGGCGCAGTTTCCAAAGCAACATGCATCTATTCTTACCTCCATCTTCAAGCAAAGCATCAACGCCTAGATTCGCATGCAACGCACGCTATTTCCTGTTTATCTATTGTTTTCCCTGTTGCTTTTATTCGTTTTTCACTTTCCTGACCTTGTTTTTGTTTATTCTTATTTCTAGTAATAGGATTAATAGATCCTTATATGATCATATATTCATATTCGGGTCCCATTTTCACCGCTCATCATTTATCATAGTCTATGTCAGTTTATAACTTTCAAACTATAACTAAAGTTTAGCACTTCCTTGAAACAAGCTTTGTATTTACGAACCACTTCTGATAAGTATTGAACTACTTATGGTTATGGTAAAAAGTTGTTTACATATATAGTTCTCTGTTCAGAATTTATTTCTTTAGTACTGTAATTTAGCTAATTTTCTATTGGGAATATGTGTGATATGTTAGCTTAGTAAGAGACCTCACTTAATGTAACTACCAACTTCGTTTTCTTGACAAAAATTTAAAACTACCAACTTAGTTTAAAAGAAGGATACAACCATTTTTTGGAATTGTAAAGTAATAATTTTTCTTATATATAGAAAATGTTTAGATGCAGAAGACTAGGCTAGAGAAAATTAGTGCATCACCATTCACCAGGGGTCCAGGCCTCCAGGGTAATGGAAATTTCCCTATATTCATATTTGCCTATTCTTGTTTCATTCAGAAGGCCCAGTATATTCAGGGTAAATGTTCCTAGATTTTTTTTGTAAGTACAGATCCATAATATATAATTTTGTTTTTGAAAACTTTTGGCTTGCAACCCCTTTTTTTTTTTTTTTTTTTGGCTTGCAACCCCTTGGACCATGCAAGGTATCATCGTTCCAACGTTTAAAGTCATCATGATAAGTGTGTGTGGATTTGGCTTTGTAGCTTGATTTTTGTTGTTGTTGTTGTTGGTATATATTATGAATTTACTAGTAATCTGGTTAGAGAATAAGAAAGAAGCGTTTTGCAACATCAACACAGAATTTACCTCAAAACAAATATTCGAAATTCACATTACAGTTAGGATTCATCTGATAAGTTACCGAAAGGATGTGTCTTGTTCAGTATTAGAACTTTTGATGCGTCTGCCGTTCTAGAGTGAATAAAACAACAGGCTGTCACGCTACGATGTTCGTGTCTATCTAGGAATCATGACTTGTTTTGTACAAAGCAAAAGCGTAGGGACTTGACTCCTACAATAGCTAAACAAAACGCAGAAATCGATGATGGGTTCATCACGAAGATATCCAACAAGGAGATAGGCTTATCTCATCCGAGGTCAATCTTTCGTCGAATCTCCGCTTCTAAGGTTCTCATTTTTCCCTGCACTGTCCCATTTTCAAACATCCCCTATATATTATCTGAGGATCCTTTTTAAAAGACTAACCTTTACTTCATGTGTTTATTACAAGAGTGCCATCTTTACTTATATTAATTACATATAATACTATAAAATGATTTGATCACTTATATTAATTATCACTATTACATAATCAAAACTATGATATATCTCATACACTCTAATTAAAATTCATGTTATTTATTCATTCAAAAAATATATAACTTTAATTATGTATTTGACCAATATAATCAAATAATTTTATATTATATATATATCATGTTTATTAAATAACTTTTACATGAAAAATATATATTATATTTCAGTATAGTTATTCGTTTTAACTTATATTTATGAATTACAATAATAACTATATCACTTCATAATAATTTATTTACATAATTTTATATTATATATATTTATAATTCTTTAATCCTTATTTAATATAAAACTTATAAATACTTTACTTTATTAATATTATATTATAATCTTATAATATAATAAAATTATATTTTTTTCTTAAAGATTATAATATAATAAAAAGTATATATTATTTTTCTTAAAAAGCAACTTACAAGCAATTTTAATATATAAATAAAAATCACTAATTTATATCAACTTACCATGATTATCAGATATATTTATTATAGTATATAACTAGAGCTATAATAAATTTCATTGTATTTAAACATAATTCAAATTTCCTAAAATAAATCAACATAAAATATTTGATTTGTATTGATACCAATCAGTAATAAAATTATGGTAATGAAAAATTATTCTATTTCTAAACTTAACTAATAATATAGATTAAAATAAGTAACTACACATTTAATTAAATAAACATATAGTACTTGAATTTATGCCTATTCATATCAATTTAGAAATAAATTCAGATATAAATAATATACCATAATTTTCTATTTGATCAATATTGATAGATAACTAACTGATTTTTAGCAATGTTATCCTATATATGATTTAAATATTTTGCATTTATTAATATACAATTTTTAAAAAATTTGAAAATGTTAAAATTACATTATATATCTATATAAATGAATATAAAATTATATTTAATTAATATTTATATAAACATTTTACTCCGCGCATGGCGCGGGTTACTACCTAGTCTCTTAGTATATGATAATCCAGTGGTTGTTAGCTTTGGGAGAAATTAAAGAACCCAAGAAGTCTTTGTTGGAAGGAAACTATTTTAGAGGTGATGGAGAAAGTATTTGAGAAAATTTGGGAGAGAAGAAAATGTTTTTAGGAAGGAATACTAGGTAGAATGCTTCATATTTCTTGATTTTAACTTGGTTACAAATGAAAGGGAAGAGAGGTATTTATAGCCTCCAAAGTACAAAATATCTTACATATTTTAATCTAAAATCTAGAGGATTCTACCATAATATCTATATTATTTTAATCTTAATTATCTAGATAATTCCATATGAATATCTAGATTTTTTTGTTTAAGGAGGTGGAAGATGATGATTCTAGAGAACTTCTAGAAATTGGATCAAGCTTGGGTTTAGCCCAATAATTAAACTTGATTCAAAATCAAGTTTAACTTTCAACACCCCCTCTTAAACTTGATTTTGTCACTCCAAGCAAACTCCTCATCTTGATAAAGTCTTCGCGCTTCAGTGGCTTGGTGAATATATCGGCTACTTGATCGTTTGTCTTCACATACTCCAATTGCACTTCCAACTTAGTAACACACTCTCTAATGTAATGATATCGAGTGTCAATGTGCTTACTTCGATCATGGAAGACAGGATTCTTTGCCAATGCTATTGCTGACTTATTTTCCACAAAGATTTTTGTTGGCTCTTCTTGTGGCAAGCTCAACTCTTTCACCAGATTCCTTAGACAGATAGCATGACACACACATGAAGTAGCCGCTACATACTCCGCTTCACAAGTAGAAAGGGTGACAATTGGCTGCTTCTTTGACATCCATGTGAAAGCGGTTTCTCCAATGAAAAACACAAATCCACTTGTGCTTTTCCGGTCATCTACGTCTCCTCCCCAATCGCTATCGCTATATCCAACAAGCTTGTAATTATCAGAAACAGAGTAATACAAGCCAAAGTTTATGGTACCTTTGATATAGCGGAGGATCCTCTTGGCTGCCTTGAAGTGAGTTGTTGTTGGATGCTCCATGTATCGGCTCACAACTCCAACTGCATATAGGATATCTGGTCTTGTGCAAGTCAGATAACGTAGGCTTCCAACCAAGCTCTTAAAGAGTGTTGGATCCACACTCTCTCCTTCTTCTTGCTTTGACAGCTTGGCTCCACATTCCATTGGCGTGCAAACTGGATTTGAATCATCCATCTTAAACTTCTTAAGCACCTCTTTAGCATAGCCTTCTTGAGTAATGAAGATTCCATTTTCTTCTTGCTTCACTTCAATTCCAAGGTAATAGGACATCAATCCAATATCGGTCATCTCAAACTCCTTTGTCATCTCCATCTTGAAATCTTCAAACATACTTGGATTGTTGCCTGTAAATATCAAGTCATCTACATACAAGCATGCAATCAGTATATCATTATCTTGAGTTTTGATATAGAGTGCATGCTCATATGGAAACTTGATGAAGTTTTTCTCCTTGAAGTATTTATCAATCCGAGTGTTCCATGCTCTTGGTGCTTGTTTGAGCCCATAAAGTGCCTTCTTTAACCTTAAGACTTTGTCTTCTTCTCCCTTGACTATGTAGCCTTGTGGTTGTTCAATGTAAACTTCCTCTTCAAGTTCTCCATTCAAGAAGGCTGATTTGACATCCATTTGATGTATCCTCCAACTCTTTTGGGCTGCCAATGAAATTATTAGTCTAACAGTTTCTAAACGAGCAACGGGAGCAAATACCTCGTCATAGTCGATTCCGGCTCTTTGACTATATCCTTTTGCCACCAATCTTGCCTTGTATCTCTCAACTTCTACTTTAGAGTTCTTCTTTGCTTTGTACACCCACTTTACACCAATTGCTTTATGCCCATTTGGAAGTGAAACTAACTCCCATGTCTCATTCTTCTGTATCGCCTTGATTTCTTCATCCATTGCATCATTCTATGTCTTCTTTTCCATAGCTTCTTGGTAATTCATGGGCTCGCAATCCGCAAATAGACAAAATAAAGTGAGATTATCTTGATTTTCAGTTACCTCATAAATCTCTTGAGGACTTCTAAAACGTGGAGTCCTTTCACTTGAGCTCTCATCTCCTTGAGAACTTGGTGTTGGTGAAGTTGGTGGGGTAACTGGTGGATCCTCTTTTGGTTGCTCATCTTCTTCAATATGTGGAAAGAAGTTGTAGTCTTCATCAATTGGTCTCCAATCCCATTCTCCTTCTTCATCAAATATGACATTCCGACTGATGATTGTCTTTTTTGTTTCGGGATTGTAGAGCTTGTACCCTTTGGAGCTAGCATCATACCCAATAAAGATGTACTTCTCGCTTTTATCATCTAGCTTGCTCCGCTTCTCTTCTGGAACATGAGCATGAGCAAGACTTCCAAATACTCTTAGATGTGAGACACCAGGCTTCCTTCCACTCCATGCTTCTTGTGGTGTCTTTCCCGAGATGCTTCTTGTTGGAGATCGGTTTGATAGATAAACCGCACATGCAACTGCTTCTGCCCAAAACTCTTTTGGTAGCTTCTTACTTTTGAGCATGCTTCTTGCCATCTCAAGGATAGTCCTATTCTTCCTTTCCGCTACTCCATTTTGTTGAGGGGATCTAGGCACCGTCAATTGTCTTCTAATACTGTTATCTTCACAATACTTCAAAAACTCGTTGGACACGAACTCTCCTCCACGATCAGATCTCATGGCTTTGATCATAAGGCCACTTTCCTTCTCAACATGGGCTTTGAACTTTTGGAAGTTTTCAAATACTTCTGATTTTTCTTTCAAAAAGTAAACCCATGTCTTTCTTGAGAAATCATCAATAAAGAGAAGGAAGTAGTTACTCTTACCGAGTGAACTTAGTTTGATCGGGCCACATACATCTGTATGTATGAGTTCCAATGGCTTCCGTGCTCTTATCTCTGACTCCTTTGGAAAGCTCATTTTGAATTGCTTTCCAAGTAAACATCCTTCACAAACTTGATTTGGATGATTGATGCAAGGCAATCCTCTCACCATTTCCTTCTTGGAAAGTTGCTCTAGGCCTCCAAAATTGAGATGTCCGAATCGAAGATGCCAGAGCCAAGACTCCTCCTTGTAGCACATCTTGAGGCATTGTGCGATGTCATTTTGAATGTTCAAGAAAAACATTCGGTTCTTTGTCATCGGCACCTTGGTGATGAGATTGTCTTCATGATCTCTTATAGAAAGGTTGTTATCCTTTAAACGAATATCATAACCTTTCTCTAAGAGTTGTCCTAGGCTCAAGATGTTGGTCTTCATGTTTGGAATATAGTAAACATTGGAAATGAATTGATGATCTCCATTCTTCAATCGGATGAGAATATTTCCTTTACCTTTCACCTCCATCTTTGATTCATCTCCTAGAGCCACATTTCCTTTCACTGACTCATCCAACTCCACAAACATGCTTCTTTTCCCGCACATGTGATTGCTTGCACCACTATCGAGGTACCATTTGTGAATCTCCTCTGGTTCATCTTTCTTATAAGCCATCAATAACATATCATCTTCATTGCTCCTTTCTTCAACATAGTTGGACTTCTCTTCAACTCCATTGTTGTTCGGAGCTTTGCATTCGGAAGCATAATGTCCAAACTTTCCACAGTTGTAACATTTAACACTTGACTTATCGTACCTTGTTTTTGGGCTTCCTCTTCCACGGCCTCTTGATGAGCTTTCTCCTCTTTGTTTTGTATGGTCTTCATTGGATCTCCAACCACGTCCATGTACATAACCACGACCTCTTCCTCGGCCTTGACCACCACCACGTCTTTGATAACTTCGGCCAATTTCTTCTTTAGTATCAATCCGCATCTTGAGTACTTGCTCTGCGATGTCTTCCTTTTTCTTATTCTTTTCTTCATATGCTTGTAGTGATCCAAGAAGTTGCTCCATCGTCATAGTCTCCAAGTCTTTTGTCTCTTCAATCACCGTGACAATATGCTCAAATTTTGAATCCAACGATCTAAGAACTTTCTCCATGATTCTCACCTCATCTAACTTCTCACCGTTACTTTTTAGGTTATTAGTAACCGTTAAGACTCTTGAGAAGTAATCAGAGATGAGTTCACCTTCTTTCATATGCAAGGCTTCAAATTCTCCTCTTAACGTCTGAAGACGTACCTTATAGCCTACAAAATATCTTACATATTTTAATCTAAAATCTAGAGGATTCTATCATAATATCTATATTATTTTATTCTTAATTATCTAGATAATTCCATATGAATATCTAGATTTTTTTGTTTAAGGAGGTGGAAGATAATGATTCTAGAGAACTTCTAGAAATTGGATCAAGCTTGGGTTTAGCCCAATAATTAAACTTGATCCAAAATCAAGTTTATCTTTCAAGAGTCTTGTAGTTGTTTTTTTCTCTGCTTTACCCTTAACACAAATACTACTACTAAAACATTACTATTATGACATTCAAATCAAATAATTTTGAAATACATATCCACCGTCATCGTTCTAAACAAGCAAAACGGAATGAAAGATAAATAGTTTTGAAACAAAAACGACCGATAACCATTAAACAAATCAAAACGAAAAATAAATAGTTTTGAAACAAAGACAAGAAAACTAAGAGCTTCCAGGAGAAGTACCAATTTCATCAGAAGACCAAGACCCATCCGATTCCGAACTGCTTTCCTCCTCAAACGTTTGCTCCTTTTCTAGCTACAAGATGTATGTGAAACATGAGTACATATTTGGAAACGTGAAAACATAAAACTATAGGGACTTTATTAATTGTTTATCTTTAATTTGTCTCTATGACCGAATCTAGAAGCATTTCAAAAGCACTTACATCTCTTCCCATACATAAATCGCGCTCGAACTCGTTTGATTGAATCGACGAAATAATATAATCCTCCTGCTTGACAAGAGGAGTGGAAAAGAGAGTTAAAACATGTTGACAAAGAAACAATGTATGTGTTGATACAGAGGATGCTTACTTCTTCTGCAAGTTCTTCACTTGAGAGATGCTTCCTGAAATCATCAAAGCTTTTGTAATCATCAAAGCACAATGTGCAATAAAACATATCGGTAGATTCAATCCTTTCAGTGCACTTCTGAAGAACGCGTCTTCGTGTCTGTGAAACTGAAACTGTGGAAAAGAAGAAAAAGAAGCTCAGAAACAGCGTAATTAAATTTCAAACAGTAGTGGATGGGATGATGAGAGGACAAAACAAAAACCTGCAAGTAAGCTTTCCCAGAGCCATTCTGCAGAAGTGACTAGGACGGACATTTTGTAAGGCCTAAATGAATAAGCCAGAAAAAGGTTGTACTTATTTTCTTGTTGACGAAGGGCAAGATTTCTTGAGAAGAACAATTCCACAGAGTTGGATATGAGCATCACTGTAGCCGGAGGAGGATTATGACTTTCCCATCGCATCAAGTCTGAACTCATGCGCGTGAGTCTGACATCTGTTTTCAGTTCAAAAGGAAAGGATTTCAGAACCCCGAGATTGATTGATAACAAGAACAAAAGAAAAGAGACTAAACTGGGAATGGTATGTGCAAGAGCGACTCCAGTGGAAGAAAGCCCTCGCAGGAGTCGCTCAGGGGTTCGTTTGAGGTCGCCATAGGCAGTGATGGAGACAGGACCAGAGTAGCCTAGTTTCTTGAACTCCTCTTCCATACTCTGACGGACCCAACGAGCTTCATAACCCTCCGGAACTGGACAATCGTCCATGTCCCACCACACGGATATTTTAGCTGTTGCGTGTTCAGGCTTGGCCGCGTAGTTCTTTCCCCACTTCCTCGTTACAGTGTCAAGTTCTGTCCAAGAGTCTTTAGCCTCCTGCTTCACTACAAGAAAACATGCAATTTCCCACGGATAAATTCCTCAGAATTCCGTCGGAATTAGGGTATTCCGACGGCATATTGAGGAACTTTTCCGTCGGAAAAAAGTCGTCGGAATTTTGTATTTCCTCGGAATTTCCTCGGAAATTTCCGACGGAATTCCGAGGAAAGAAAATTCCGAGGAAAAAGCGAGGAAGACTATTCGTCGGAATCTTCGTCGGAAATTTCCGACGGAACATTCCGTCGGAATATTCTGACGGAGTTATCCGTCGGAAATTCCGACGCAGAAATCCATCGGAAATTTCCGACGGAAGGAGTCCGTCGTAAATTGCCGACGGAAATCGTCCGTCGGAAATTTCCGATGGAAGTCCTTCGTCGGAAATTTCCGACGGAAGGCGTCCGTCAGAATTTTCCGAGGAAGAGTTCGTCGGAAATATTTAAAAAATAATTTTAAAAAAATTAAAAATTTTTTTAAAAATTATTTCTTAAAAGAAAAGATATTAGAAAATTAAATTTGAAAATATAAAATGAAATATTAAATATATAAAATTGAAAGTCTTACAAAAAAAAAAAAAACATTCCAAGTTTTTGAAAAAAAAAACTACGGGTTTTGGGTGTTCGGGTCTTGGAAGGTCGAAAAATCGACGTTCGGGTGCAACCTCCTCATCATTTCCATCATCTGCTCGTTCAGCTTCCTCTGTGCCTCGAAGCTCGCCTGTTGGGTCGCCATCTGAGTCTCCAACGCTGAAATGCGTTGGTCCTTGTCCTGCAGCTGACCCATAAGTTCTTCGGGATCAACAAAGGGCGGGGCTGCAGCAGAAGACGTAACCGCCCGTGACGGACGAGCCAAACCCACCATTCTGCCCTTCTTCTTTGGAACGACTGAAATAGAAAATAACCAAAATGTAAATAATAATTAAGATTGGAACCGATTGAAATAGAAAAATAAAAAAATGTAAATAATAATTAAGATGAAATGAAACTTACCTTTTGAACGATTTCGTTGATCTGATCCCGAGGCAATTGGAAACCCGTTGAATCTTCGTCTTCGATTGGACGCTGAGACGATGCTTCTTCCAACTGACTGTTGATGAGGTCGACGACACCCTTCACGACAACGTCATCGATCTCGCCGGTCTGCTTGTTCGTATACGCCTTCTTCATTAGCGCGAAATCATCAACCGGCTCACCATCATTTGCTTCCACCTTGATATCAATATAAATATTAGTAATTAGAAGAAAAATTGAGAATTTTAATTTCAAAAATTATAAAATTATTAAATAGAATAAAAAGCGATTGAAGTTACCATGCGATCTCTCAGAGTGGCTTGGGACTGAGCACCCAAGTTGTGCTTGTAGACGCCCTTTCCTTTACGATCGCTCTTGCGGTTGGTGGAGTTGGTGGAAGAAGTCGATTTCGTCTCGTCTTTACTCCAATGCTCAATCAACTGTGCCCAGACCTCGAGGTTCATTAACTTTGGGACCTTTTTGAAAAAAAAATTGTTAGATTAATTAAAATATAATGTAATAAATTTTAAAAAGGTTTTAAAAATAAAAAAGCAAACTTGTTCTTTTGCCACTTCTTCTTCCACTCGTAAATTTGATAACCATAGTTGGTCATAACTTTGTGGACGAAGTGGTAATAGACAAACGCCGTATAGTCGGGATTCCAGTTGAATTCTTGCTGAAAAAAAAAACAATTAGCAGAATATATATATTGAAAAAATTTAAATTGAAAAAATAAAGAATACTTACCGCAAACTGTTCAAACCACAGAACTTGTTTGCTTAAAGGAAAGTCGGTGAAAGTAGGATGTCCCACGTCCAAGCACAGATACATCATACGGTTGATCCATGCGCTGATCCCGTTCGAGGATCGATCAAACCATGTCTGACCGGGTCCAGATGGATGGGGAGTGAGAAACGGAAGATGGTGACGACCAGGCTGTCGAACAAACGCTGCAACCCTAGCCAGTTCCGCAGGAGCCTGATAGTTCGGAGGAATAACGGGTGCAGCATCAGAGCCAGAAGGAGCGTCGGGATATGGAGAGGGAGATGTATCGTGGGAGCTGCGGGAATCCTGAACGGAGTGGCTCCCCGAGCCACGACCACGAGCACGACGCTGTCGAGGAGCGGGGTCTGATCATCGTAAGACCTGTAGTTTAAAGATATAAAAATCCAAAAAAAAGTTATAATGTGTTAGTAATATTTAATTCATATACACGTTTTTACAAATCAAAAAATGTTTTAATACTTAATAAAATAGTTTTAATATCAGAAAAAATAGTTTTAATAACAGAAAAACAATTGTAAAAATCATTGAAAAACGTTTTTTAAAATCTTTGGAATTTGGAAAATAGTGATTTTAGTTATAAAAATCGAAAACCTTTTTAAAAATAAGTGATTTTAGTTTAAATAGATATAAAATAGTTTTAAAATCATATACATGTTTTAAAAAAATCAAAAAATATTGTAATACTTAAAAAAATATTTGTAATATCAGAAAAAAACGTTTTAGAAACTTGCTAAACCTTTTTAAAAATTGAAAAAACTTTTTTAAATCATATACATGTTTTTACAAATCAAAAAATGTTTTAATACTTATAAAAATAGTTTTAATATCAGAAAAAAAGTGTTAATAACAGAAAACAATTGTAAAAATCATTGAAAAACGTTTTTTAAAATTTTTGGAAAATAGTGATTTTAGATATTACAAATCAAAAACCTTTTTTAAAAACAATAGTTTTTATATCTGAAAAAAGACTTATAAAAGAGTAAAAACGTTTTTCAAATTCATTGACAAACGGTTTTTAAAAGCAAAAACGTTTTTAAAACTAAATATAGGAAAAATTTTTTAAAATTAAAGTAAAACGTTTTTTAAAATCAAAAACGTTTTTATAAGTAAAAAAACGTTATAAAAAATCAAAAATCGTTCAATCCTACAATTGAAAACTAAAACAATAACCTAAAATCCGAAATTCAATCCTAAACTATCAATCTAACAACCTAAAATACGAAACTATCCTTCTAACAACCTAAAATCCGCAATATTCGATCTCAATATTCGATATCACACGAAAATATGAAGTTTGGAATCACAAAAATATGAAGTTTGGTTGATTCTTACATGATTCGGCGAGATGAGAGAGAGGAGAGAGAGGAGAACCGGCGGCGAGATGATAGAGGAGATCGAGATGAGAGAGAGGACAGAGAGGACAACCGGCGGCGAGATGATAGAGGAGATCGAGAGGAGAGAGAGTAGAGAGAGTATAGGTCGATATGTTCGAAGCGGCGGAGAAGAAGAAGAAGGAGGATAGGTATTATATTACTATTTCCGACGGACGTTGTTCGTCGGAATTCCGTCGGATAAATTAAAATCATACCTAACACGCGGTTCTCGAATTAATTCAAGATTTTTGGTTTCCCGGTACGAACTTTCCGACGGAAACACGTTTCCTCGGTATTTCGTCGGAAATTTCCGAGGAAAATACGAGGAACATCCATCTTTCCTCGAATTTCCTCGGAAATTTCCGAGGAATACGAGGAAATACCGAGGAAACGTGGTTTAGGGTTTGAAAGTCCCAATTTTTTCCCGGTATTTCATTTTTAGTACAAATGCAATTCATTCAATTGAGGATAATTTGTGTGGATGATCATAAACCATGAAATAAAAAAATTCAAAAATAATTGTAAGTAATTCGTTTAACGTTTGTTAAAGTTTATAAGTGTTATCTTATGTTGTGTGATTTTTTTGTCGAGCAATCGTAAAAATGTAAGTTACGGTGTAAAACACTAGGTATGACTACATAAGCTATTTAAGACACTCAATGAAGGTTATATCTGTGTTATTCGATCCGCAAAACGTCGTTCTTAGGTTATGTAACCCTATTTCCTCGGAATTCCTCGGAAATTTCCGAGGAAATTCCGAGGAAATTAAAAAATTCATCTCATTCCTCGGAATGTCGTCGGAAATTTCCGAGGAAATTCCGAGGAATGAGATGAATTTTTTAATTTCCTCGGAATTTCCTCGGAAATTTCCGAGGAATATCCGAGGAATGAGATGAATTTTTTAATTTCGAGGAAATTCCGAGGAAAACCTAAATTCCCTCGGAATTCCGTCGGAATGTTTTTAAAAAAAAAAAAAAAAAAAAATTTCTAATCTGACTCTGACTCATTGTCACCAGATGAATCGGAATCTGGATCTTGGTGAAACTCTCCAATAACAGGTTCATCTTCTGCGTAAACGACGGCGTCCTCTGCGAAGTCTGTCAAATCGACTACAAGGCCACCTTCCCCTACATCTTCAGCTGCACTTAAGTTGCCGGATGTGATTGGTTGCAGCGGGTCTTCAAGCTCTGAAGTTCCCTGAACTCGGCCTCTCGGTTGACTCTTGTAACCGTAACCCATGGATCATCTCTGTTCCTTACCCGTGGGTACTTGATATAAGAAACCTGTAACATTTTAAAAAATATTAGTAAAAGAATGAATTATGATCAATCATTTTGAATTCGTACAACATTAACTTACCTGATCGGCCTGAGAAGCAAGAATGAAAGGATCATAATATTGCAGCTTTCGCCTCGAATGTACTGATGTAACACCAAATGCATCTGTTCTCACACCTCGATCTGGAGTGTTGTCGTGCCAATCACAATAGAAAACAGTACAGCGCAATCCAAGCAAGCCCAAATACTTGATTTCCAAAATCTCTTGTATGTGTCCGTAGTATACATCATCTCCTGATGAAGAACAAACGCCAGCATCGTAGGTCGTACGCGAATGTCTCCTCTTCTCAGTTGCGAATGCATATCCTCGAGTACAGAATCTCGGATATGACTTTACAACACAGTTTGGGCCAACCACCATCTCGCGTATCCAATCGTCAAATGTTTCACCTCTGTCCAAACCAGCAGACACCTATTAATAGCACAAATGTAGCTTATATCAATAAATATGAATTAGAATAAATATATGGTAAATGTACTTTTTATTTGTTTAAGGCACTCACATAGGTAAACATCCATCCAGCAAATTCTCTCTGCTTCATTTCTTCTAGTTCCGCCTCTGTGGCGTATCTATATTCCAACCGCTTCGCTGCCATGAAAATCCTGTACATATGATGTCAATAATATAACTATTTAGATTAAAATGTCAATTTTTCAAAATAGAATTTTGTAAGATAATAAACTTACCTCTCATATGGAAGAACGTCTTCGCAGTTCGTCAGCAAATATGTCTGCAAATGACTTCGCTCGTGCTCAGTAAGTCGACGGTCCTTTGGTTTTCCGCTAAGTCGTCCAACATCTGTGAAAATGTCTGGAACCTTAACATGATATGTTGCCCGTTGACCTCTATCATCATGCCGAGCAGATCTTCTGTTTTTGGTCTGAACTTCTGCTGGAAAGTAGTGCTCCGCAAAGTTTGAAATTTCTTCATTGATCATCTGTGCGACTATAGAACCTTCCACCCTACTTAAATTTTTCACCTTCTTCTTCAAATGGAACATATACGCTCATACAGATACATCCATCTATACTGCACAGGACCACCAAGTTCCAATTCTCTTGCAAGGTGAATAGCAAGATGCTCCATAACATCAAAAAATGAGGGAGGAAATATCTTCTCAAGGTTGCACTGAATCACGGCAATGTTAGTCTTCAAATTTGTAATACCTTCAAGAGTCACTGATCTGCTGCATAAATCGCGGAAAAAAGCACTTATCCCTGCAACAGCTTCATGAACTTTTCATGGTAATAGTTCCTTGAAGGCAAACGGAAGGAGGCGCTGCATCATCACATGGCAATCGTGACTTTTCAACCTGTGAACTTTCCTTCCTTTCTGTCGATACAGTTTCGCAAATTAGATGCGTAGCCATCTGGAAACTCCACATCATTGAAATCCAATCAAAGAACGCGTTTTTCCCCTCTGCATCAAGCCGATATATGGAAAAGGAGCCCTACCATTCTCATCAACATGAAGTTCTGGACGAGCACATATATCGACTAAATCCAGTCTCGACTTCAAATTATCCTTTGTTTTACCTTTAACGTTAAGGATCGTGTTCATGAGATTGTCAAAAAAGTTCTTCTCATATGCATGACATCTAAATTATGCCTTAGCAGATGATCCTCCCAGTATGGCAAATCAAAGAAAATACTTTTCTTGTGCCAGTTATGTAGTTCTCCAACAGCATCTACAGGAAAATTCTCATGTCCACCGACGTCTGGCGTCCTTTCTGCACCAAAATCTCTTAGTTGTGTCTTCAAAACTTTCCCACTAACTTCCTCAGGTGGACCATCAAACACCTGTTTGTTCTTCCTAAAGAAATTCTTACTCCGACGGTATGGATGATCATGTGGTAGGAATCGTCTGTGACAGTCAAACCAACACGTTTTTCTTCCGTTCTTTAGTTGGAAAGCATCTGTGTCATCTTGACAATATGGACATGATAGCCTCCCATGCGTTGTCCATCCAGATAACATACCATATGCTGGAAAATCACTTATTGTCCGCATTAGTACTGCCCGCATTTGAAAGTTTTCTTTACACGAAATGTCGTATGTTTCAGCACCTTCAGCCCATAGTTGTTGCAACTCATATATTAGTGGCTGAAGAAACACATCAAGTGATCTCTTAGGATGCTCTGGTCCAGGAACGAGAATGGAAAGAAACAAAAACTCTCGTCGCAAGCACAAGTTTGGGGGTAAGTTATATGGTGTAACAATGACTGGCCATAGAGAATATTGTCTTCCACTCTTTCCATACGGGCTGAAACCATCGGTACATAATCCAAGGTAGACATTTCTTCTCTCATATGCAAAGTCAGGATACTTTGATTGGAAATGCTTCCACGCTTTTGCATCTGAAGGATGTCTAATCTCACCATCTGTTGAGTGCTCCGCATGCCATCTCATTCGTTGCGCTGTCCTTTCTGAAAGATACAACCTCTGCAACCTGTCCTTTAAAGGCAAATACCACATCCTTTTATATGGCACTCTAACTCTTCCACTCGTATCTTTGTAACGAGGCTTCCCACAAAATTTGCATGTAATCCGCTGGTCATCCGCCCTCCAATAAATCATGCAGTTATCGCTGCATACATCTATTACCTCATACGGTAAACTAACACCAGATACAAGTTTCTGAACCTCGTAGTATGAACCTGGAGCTACATTATCCTCAGGTAGAATACCTTTTACAAATTCAGCTATCGCATCCACACAGTCTTCAGCCAAGTTATAATCTGTTTTAATGAACATCAGTCTTGTAGCATATGATAAAGCTGAATGACCATCTCTGCAACCTTCATACAAAGGTTTCTTTCCAGCATCCAACATATCATAAAATCTCCTAGCTTCTGCATTGGGTAAATCTTCCCCTCTAAAATGATGATTTACCATCTGCTCAATACCTACACCATACTCTAAATCCGTTCTAATTGGTTCTTCTAATCTAACCGCCGGCCGAGGTTCGCTAGTACTACCAGGTTCATATCCGGTTTCCCCGTGATGATACCAAATTTTGTAACTTCGTGTAAACCCATTTAAAAAAATATGTGTCCAAACATCCAACTCTTTAATAACCTTTCTATTTTTACAATTAGAGCAAGGACATCTTAACTTACCTGTTTCGGCTCCCGGTTGTCGTTTAACTAACCCCATGAATTCCTTCACACCTCGTTCGTATTCCTTCGTAAGCAATTTCGTCTTCGGATCCAAATGAGGTCGATCCATCCAAGATCGATAATAATTTGACGAAGACATTTTTTTAAAAACCAAAATCGTGTGTAAAGATAGAGGGAGGAAATAAGATGAAATGGAGTGAATGAAGAGGAAGAGGGTGGATGTATTTATAGATGAAATCCTCCCGACATACTGACGAAATTCCTAGGAAATTCCGAGGAAAAATAACATTTCCTCGGTTTTTCCTCGGAATTCTTGAAATATCCCAACGGGTCTCTAACGGCTCCGACATACTGAGGAAATTCCGAGGAAATTCTGAGGAAAAACAACTTTCCTCGCTATTCCTCGGAATTCTGGAAATATCCAACGGCACTCCCAACGGGTCTCTAACGGGTCAAAACTTTCCTCGGTATCTTACAAATATCCGTCGGAATTTTCCCACGGACACCGTTTCCTCGGAATGTCGTCGGAAATTTCCGAGGAAACATGATGTCCTCGGAAATTTCCGACGAAATTCCGAGGAAAACACACTTCTCGGAGTTTCCTCGGTTTTCGTCGGAAAATTCCGAGGAACTCATTTTCCCTCGGAATTTCCATCGGAATTTCAACGTTTTCTTGTAGTGCTTGACAAAGAGATAAACTTGTGAAACAAGAATTTGCATTGATTGATTACCAACAGCAGATGAGGAGAGAGAGCGAGAGAGAGAGGAGAGAGAGAGACGAGAGGAGGGAGAGAGAGAGAGAGAGAGAGAGAGAGAGAGAGAGAGAGGAGAGAGAGAGAGAGAGAGAGAGAGAGAGAGAGAGAGAGAGAGAGAGAGAGAGAGAGAGAGAGAGAGAGAGAGAGGATGGTTGCTTACTTGCAGTGCATGCTTTTTAGTCGAGAGATGCTTCCTGAAACTCTCCAGGCTTTGGCCATCTAAATTGCAAGATTTGCAACTAAAGATGGCAGATAATTCACCCGTTTCGGTTTCGGCTACACTGCACTTGTCGTCATGTTCTAGTAAGGTTTCCCAGAGCCACTCTGCAGAAGTGACCAGGACTAAAATACTGCGAGGCCTAACTGAATATGCCAGGAAAAGGTTGTACATGGTCTTTTGTTGTAGCCGGGCCAGATCCCAAGACAAGACATCTTGCACCTGATTGGATATGAACATCATTGTAGCCGGAGGAGGATTACGACTTCGCCATATCAGCATATCCGAGAACATGAATCTGCATGTTCCTCCTGTTTTCAGTAAAAAATAAAAGGAAAAGGAGAGACTTTTAGTTGAAATATCAAATTCCAGAGATTGATAACAACAATGAATTGGGACTAACCGGATTTGTTATGAGCAACAGCGACTCCAGTGGAACAGAGCACTCGGAGGAGGTCATCAGGGGTTTGCTTTTGGTCGGCATAGGCAGTGATGGAGACAGGACCAAAGTAACCTAGTTTCCTGAACGACGCTTCTATACTCGGACGGACCCGACGAGGATCATAACCCTCCGGAATCCGACAGTCGTTCATGTCCCACCACACGGCTATTTGAGCGGTCGCGTATTTAGGCTTCGCCGCAGCGTACTCCGTTCCCGACATCCTTTAAAACCTAAACAAATCACAGACACAAGCCCTCTCCGTATGGTTTCTTTTAGTAAGTTTGATGTTTCTGCAAGTCGTGATTAATAAAAGTGCTTAGCCGGTAAAAAAAGAAAAAAGGAAAATTCGAAATTCACATTACAGTTAGGATTCGTTACCGAACCGAAAGGATGTCTTGTTCGGTTTTTGTACTTTTGAAGCGCGTGCCGTTTCAGAGTACATAAAACAACAGGATGTTACGCTATGATTACCATAGACGACACAATGTTCATGACCGTCTAGGAATCACGACTTGTACAAAACAAAAGCGTAGGGACTTGACTCCTACAATGGCGAAACGAAACGCAGAAATCGATGATGGGTTCACGGAGATATTCAACAGGGAGATGGGCTTCTCTCATCCGAGGTCAATCTCTCGTCGAATCTCCGCTTCTGAGGTTCTCATTTTTCACCTCACTGCTCGAATATATCTCAATGGTTTTGTCACTCTCTCTCTTGCTTGATTCCGTTTTAGAGTAAAATTTGGATTTTTTATCGTGTACAAAATTGTGGGTTTTGGATGGTTATGTCATTAGTATCAGAAAGTCTTCCCATTTTCTGGTTCTGTACTCTAAAATCCATATGTCGTAGTGTTCATGGTGGTAAGGTCATTTCCAGGTGAGAGGTCTTGTCGTTGAAGTTGATTCGAGCTTCAAATGGGTTATTTTGGCAAGTTAAGTTATAATTTACAGAGAACGATCATGAATCCAGATAGTGCTGAGAGTGACTCCGGACCAATTCCAAGCACACTGTGTTGTTCTGTTTTTGTATGAGTTGTCAATTAAAGACTCAAAATAAGTTCTTAGGATCGAAGTTTACTGCTTTTTGCTACTTCAGGGGATAGTGAAGAAACTCGATCTTTACGGGAAGTTAAATGGGCATGAGTTAATGTCTTGGAGTTCAATTCCACTGGAGATATTCTTGTTTCGGGTTCTGATGATCGGAAAATCATGCTCTGGAGCTTGTTGAATGGGAGCAGGACATTGTCGTATCCCTCTGGCCACTCTGAAAATGTGTTCCAGACTAAGTTCATACCGTTCACAGATGACCGGACAATCATAACATCTGGTGCTGATGGACAAGTATGTGTGTTGTTAATCTTTACATATGAGATCACTGTAGTTGTTTTCTCAAAGAAGAGTCTGGGGCACAAAAACTTCAAGATTCTCCGGCATGTTGCTTCATGTTCCTTGCTAAATCATTTGGTGTCCATTCCATTTGGCAGGTAAGGCTTGGTCAGATCCTAGAAAATGGTAAATTGGAGACAAAAAGGCTCGGCAGGCACCATGGTCGCGTGTACAAGCTTGCTGTTTTGCCTGGAGATCCTAACGTATTCTAAAGCTGCGGGGAAGATGGTTTTGTGCAACATGTTGGTCTCAATATCTCTCATTCTCAATGGTCTTTTCCTTTTTCAAACTCAAATTCTGAACTTGTCTTTATTTTCTTTTTGGAAAGTTTGATATAAGAAGCAACAGTGCCACTATGGTTTTGTATTCCTCTCCCTTCACACAAGGCTGCAGGAGACATCACTCCAGCAGTAGAATCAGACTGAATTCTATAGCCATAGAGCCGAGGAATCCACATTATCTTGCGGTTGGGGGTTCCGATGAATACGCACGAGTCTACGACACTAGAAGAGGACAACTAGCTCCAGTATGTCGCCACATCTTACCAGACGCGCCTGTGAACACCTTTTGCCCCCGTCATCTCCGGGAAACCAACAGTGTTCACGTCACGGGATTGGCATATTCCAAAGCCAGTGAACTACTGGTCTCTTACAGCGACGAGCTCATTTATCTGTTTGAGAAGAACATGGGTTTTGGTTCGTCGCCTGTTGGTATCTCTGCTGAGAAACTACAAGAAATGGAAGAACCACAGGTGTATACAGGTCACCGCAATGCACAAACGGTTAAAGGAGTGAACTTTTTCGGTCCAAACGATGAATACGTGACGAGTGGTTCAGACTGCGGTCACATCTTTATATGGAAGAAGAAAGGGGGTAAGCTTGTGCGGGCAATGCTGGGTGATAGGCGAGTGGTGAATCAGCTTGAGTCTCACCCGCACATAACGTTTCTTGCGTCCTGTGGGATTGAAAGAAGCGTTAAGCTCTGGACGCCAATGTCAAATAATGTTCTTTCTTTCCCTGAAAACATCGAAAAGGTAACTACTAGTAAGAATCACATCTCCTCTCAACCAATGTTTGCAAACACTGAAGCTGTGTTGTTTGGGGGGGGGGGGGGGGGGGGGGGGAAATGCAGGTAATGGAATCGAACCGGGTAGGAAGAGAAGACCAGTCGAAGATGACATTGACCCCTGATGTAATCATGCATGTTCTCCGGCTACAAAGACGTCAGACATCGGCTTTTACAGAGAGAAGATACGTTTTAGCAGACATGGACGGTGATGAAGGAAATGAAGCTCAGTTTATTTCAGGGTTAGTCTCCAGCGATGATGAGTCTTCAGAGAGAGAATGTACTGTGAGCTAAGTCCTAAACTAGTGTGATATATAGTAGATTACAGGTGTCATCTTCATGAGTTTGAAATATACTTGTGGATTTTGCTTGTGTTGTATTGTAACTTTTAATAATGTAAATAAGAATAAGGATGTTTGTAATCGTGGTTGAGCTGGAAATCAAACAAACCGTCCATAATGTGGCCTTAAATTTACAATTCTTTTCATGTGACCTAAAGCCAGTGTTTGTTTAAAAAATAATGATTAGAGATTGAAACTTGCTGTTGTTGTGCAGCTTGAGACCTCTGCGCCAAAAATTGATGAAGTCTTGCATCGTTCTCAAAGGAAGTCAGCTGAGAATAGAACCCTGATCTAATATCAAAGTCCGATGCAGTTTCCATCCCATTGTGAACTCCTTCCTCTACCAACTGCTAAAATGGCAGGATCAATAAACTCAATGTCTCCTGCAGCACTCAAATTGCTACTTGGAGGTGGTCCATGATACGTGTTTCTTAACAAGGAGGACGAGTCATACAAACGAGTTCCTGCAAAAGCCGGATGAACTGAATCCAGGATGGAACTTGATGAACTACACATATAATATAAGTCGAATGGTATTATGACAAGTTTGGGTATTTGGAGGTTTGTCTTAGACTTCATCGAGCGGGATTACGACAAGTTTGAATTTACACTTCAATGTAAAATTAGAGCCAATGAATTTTTCACTTAATCCATTTATTTTGTATTATGAGGCAAGCTAACTCATTCTCATGCGCTTATAAAAATCAACACACTTTTTCAAATCAACATCATCATCTCTCTTTTTTTCATCTTTTGATTCTTTGACCGATTCTCCCAACAACTTTACTTCAGCAAGTAAGGTAGTAATTAACATCATCCTCATTGCAACGATCAGAATTCGTCAACTTCGATAGGTATTTTCTTTTTTAGTCTCTCATGTACGTTAATTCACACTCACCTTAGCTAATTTAAACTTGTTGTGCATGATGGTGATAATTTTTTTTCCTTTATTGATGTAGATTTGAAAAAACGAAAAGTCAACTCTCATGTCAACTCCTTAAGCCAAGTCAACATTGAATTTTCCGCTTGAATTTTCTGGTGAACTTTCCGCTTGAATTTATTGGTGGTAATTATTCATTTGTTGAATTAAATTAGACATTTACAGGAGAAAAATGCAAGCATTAATGATTATATAACCCTGAACCGGTCAACAATGTTGACTCTTTTTGGGTGAACCAAACCATCAATTCAATATAATTTAGAAGAGACTCGAATGGTTTAAATAATAGTTTAAACCTGGAGGCAAATGCGGGCGACTCTGGTTAAGTAATTTAATCTTATACCTATTTTAACTTAAAAAAAAAAACTTATACCTATTTTTTTTTTAGAATTTCAGTTAGTGTATTTTTTTTTTAACTTGCACCTTTTGTAATCACAAAAAACCCTATAAATTTTTTAATATGAAAACACTTTGACAAAAAAATGGTTTAAATTAGGTAAATAAGTAGAAAAAACTCTTCCACCAAAATTGTTTGCTATTTTATCTTTTAAAATGCAATAATTTTTTTTCTGAATTTCATTAAAATAGGTATTAAAAACAAAAATATTGGATGAAAATTGATTTATGTATACTAAAAGATGTTTATATTTTGTGCGGCCGCGCGTGGTTTTTGTGTTATGAATGCTGCTCAACTATCATACAAATGTACATGGATAAAGTGATAGATCATACAGCTAGGATTTCGGTTTGGAAATTATGCATAAATCATAAAGAGTAATATCGAACATGTATTTAATTTATGCATGCATGATGAATAAATTTCATGAGAGAATTGTGAACTTGGAGACCTACAATACACACATTAATTTAGTATGAAAAGAATCATGTTGTACGACCTTATTTCTTTGACTCCATTTTACTTTTTGCAGCGTGCATAAGAAAATATAGTTTAGAGTTAGCTTGACTTACTAACTGAAAGTTGAGTTTGACCAAGATGTTCATTGTTTCTTACCATATTTTTTTTTTTTTGAATTGCTGTTTCTTACCATATTTAAGATGATTAAAACACACAGACAATGAGATTGCATCACATAATTGTGTAATTATCAACACAATGTTACAATTAAAAAAAAAAGGTAAACAGAAAAGCCAAAGAAATTAGTTTTTGTAAAGTTAGCAGATCTCAAAATGTGGATAAGGGCAAATGCCAAACCACGAAGAGTAGTTTGTAGAGTTTGAATTAACAACAAATCGAGGGTTTGATTACATACTTTAGATCATGGTGTTATGTAGTAGTTAGTTGTTTATACAGTAGCTGAGTAATGGATTAAATGATTGGTTCTTACTTCTTAGTAATAGTTTAATTATCCTTAAGTTAACTTCATATATATTTGTACTTAGTAAATTGTATGCTCATTATTTGATAAGTGCCATGATAATTCAATTAACGAAAAAACTAATAAAACTAAAAAGTTCACAATATTCGTTTATATATATATATATATATACTTGTCATTTCAGCTAAAGTTCGAAAAGATACATAATAATATGTACTAGATATTATTCTCCAGAGACAAAATATATTATAATATTAATTCATACAAATAGTTATCATACAGTAAGAACTAATATTTTACAAATGATTTATACATTTTTATGCATTATACCACTTTTATATTTAAACCAATTTATTTTTAGATTTTTGTTGTCAAATTGTTTTTTATCCTATAAGAAAGAAAACTTATGTACAGAAAAAAATTATATCCAAATATGCATAAGTCCGGCTATTTTCATATTTATTTACATTAAAACGTTGACATGCTATTTGTGAAAAGTACTTGAAATTTTCATCATGGAAAAACTTTACTATATTTGATTTATGTTTTTCTTTTGACTTTTGTTATAAGTTAGTTATTGGATTATGACCAAGAAAAAGGAAAAAAATAGTTATTTGCTTCCTCTTTTGAGTCTAAGAACATCCCACAAACATGTAAGTAGAATTTGGTTCCGCAGTTATACGCTTTCTCCATTATCATGCTGCCTAACATATTAAAGAAAGTTAAAAGGAAAAAAAAAAGAATTCTTAAAAAAAAAGCTGCAAAGAAACTGGTAGTGAATTAAAACACGTAATGAAGATAACATTAATAAAACGAGTAATCTTCATAAATCACACGTGATAATAGCGTTCCATATTGTCAAAAAGAAGGTTAGTTTTTGATAATCTCGACAAGAAATAAGCTTAAAATATAGTATATGTTAGTTTCTAAACGAACATATAACAATATATTTGTTTGATCTATGGTATATATAAACGATTTTTGACCCGAAATAAAACAAAATCTATCACAAATTATTGAACGCCCATGTTACACATGCTTGTGAAACCCACGTTAATTATATTTTAATAAATATTGAAGAAATACGTAAATATAAAACAAACTTTACAGCAAGAGAGAAAAATATAAGAAAAATAACTATGGCAGAGAGATAGAAACTGTAGAGGACGTTGGGAGGAAGACCGTTGACGAAGTCAAACCAGAACAGCGACCGTCGATTCGAGGCGGCTCTATTCTCAACCACACGATCATCCCCATCTCTGTGTTTTCCCTCTTCCCACTTTCTTCTTCCTCGCAATTACCGCGAAAACTCATCTGAAACTCTCATCTTCACATGTCAGTGTCTCTCAGCGAACTGTGATATATATATTATATATAAAACGATTCACAATACCTTCAGATTCACTAAAACCACAAAGCACTAACAAAGTCAAGCTCGACGTTGACTAAGCGCGTGATCTCCACGTCCACCGATTAAGTCAGAGAGAGATGAACGCCGGAAGCGGCCAATACACTGATTTTCCGGCGGTGCAAACGCACGGAGGACAGTTCATAAGTTACGATATCTTCGGTAGTTTGTTCGAGATCACATCCAAGTATCGTCCTCCGATTATACCAATCGGTCGAGGCGCTTACGGAATCGTTTGGTATGTTCATGTGACTTTTCTTGTTTTTAATAAGTTTATTCTTTGAGATCGGAGTTTTTTTTATAATTGGATCTTTCTTTGTGATTCGTGAAGCTCTGTGTTGGATTCGGAGACGAACGAGCTAGTGGCGATGAAGAAGATAGCCAACGCCTTTGATAATCACATGGACGCCAAGCGTACACTTCGAGAAATCAAGCTTCTTCGTCATCTGGATCATGAAAACGTTAGTATTATTACTTTTAATATCTGCAGATTTTAGATGAACAATTAGATTTTTATTTATTTATTTGTATTACAGATCATAGCTATAAGAGATGTGGTTCCTCCACCACTTCGAAGACAGTTCAGTGATGTTTATATCGCCACTGAGTTAATGGACACTGATCTTCATCAGATCATCAGATCCAACCAGAGTTTGTCAGAGGAACACTGTCAGGTAATTAAAAAAACTGTTCTTGATTTTCTTGATTTAATTAATTTGTTTCCAAAACTGACATGAATCTTTATTTGTCCGTGAAAACAGTACTTCTTGTACCAGCTTCTTCGAGGGCTCAAGTACATCCACTCGGCTAACGTTATTCATCGGGACTTAAAGCCGAGCAATCTCCTGCTGAACGCGAACTGCGATTTAAAGATCTGTGACTTTGGTCTTGCAAGACCGACTTCAGAGAACGAGTTTATGACGGAGTATGTTGTTACTAGATGGTATAGAGCACCTGAGCTTCTGTTGAACTCCTCAGATTACACAGCTGCTATAGATGTTTGGTCTGTTGGTTGTATCTTCATGGAGCTCATGAATAGAAAGCCTTTGTTCCCTGGTAAAGACCATGTCCATCAAATGCGCTTATTGACAGAGGTAAAACAAGATTAGCAAAAACATGGATTCAAGATTTGGCCTTTCTTTTTTTTGTTTGAATATGTGAATGAATGTTGTGAATCTTGCAGTTGCTTGGTACACCGACAGAATCTGATCTCGGGTTTACACACAACGAGGATGCGAAAAGATACATCCGGCAACTTCCAAACTTCCCTCGCCAGCCGTTAGCAAAACTTTTCTCTCATGTTAACCCATTGGCCATTGATTTAGTTGACAGAATGTTGACGTTTGACCCCAACAGAAGAATCACTGGTTAGTGCTATATATATATGTTCTCTGTTTCTTTCTTATCATCCTCATGGTTTGATTCAAAACTAAGAAAAACATCTTATCTTTGTTTGTTGCTATGTGTAGTTGAAGAAGCTTTGAATCACCAGTACCTTGCTAAATTGCACGACCCAAATGATGAGCCAATCTGTCTAAAGCCATTCTCTTTCGACTTTGAACAACAACCTCTTGACGAGGAACAGATCAAAGAGATGATCTACAAGGAAGCCATTACACTTAATCCAACATATGGTTAGAAGAGCAGCAACCCCGTGAATGTCCGGTATTACCAAATATCCATCCGAATCGCTGCTTAGTATCTTTGCCTGTTCTTTTATTCATGTACTTTTACATATGTAATTTTGTATTTCTATTTGTTTTTTCCATGAAATATTATTACTGCTAGTGAGTGTATGTAACTCTGATGTAAAGTACTCTAGCTATGAAATTCACACTTTTTTCTACTTGTACTGAGTCTTATATAGTAAACAAAAGAGAAGAAAGAATATAGTTCTGTAATATGCATTAGTGGGAGCCATCATGGTGAGTGTGGTCTATTCACATTCAATGACCTTTAATAAGATTTTTATGATCTTAGCTCTAGGCAGCTACTTGCATTATTGACGTACATACGGTCAAATCATTGGCAATAATTTGGCAAATGGGTCTTTATTTAGTAATATCCTTTACAGGACAATTGAGAGTTGACTTATTACATGTTAGATAGGATAAAATTGTTGTCTTCACACAGGCTGTTCGAAGCTGACAGTGATGGATCAACTCACCAAGGAAGGAAACGCTTTGTGTTTTATACCTTTTTTTAACGCTTTTTGTTGGAGGCTGCTGCTCGTGGGGAATAAAATATCGTGACCATCGAAAGTCATCATCATCTTTGATCCTTATCGTTGTTGCATCATTTGCTTATATATCTTCCAGAGTTTCAGGCCATTGTTGACACAAAAAAACAAAGGTCAAAGATCTCTGCTTGGTTTTAGGCATGGCTGGTTTAGTTTCCGGCGATGCAGAAACACAAATGTCAGAAGATCCAAGCACCAAACGCCGTGCTGGAGGTTGGATCACCTTTCCGTTTATGATAGGTGAGAGATTCTTTTTCTCATAACTTACATATTCACTAGAACTTAGAACAAGAAACTGAAGCTATCTATCTTTCTATGGTGCAGCTACGTTGTTAGGCCTGACAATAGCTGCGTGGGGTTGGTTACTTAACCTGATCGTCTACTTAATTGAAGAGTTTAACGTGAAGAGCATAGCAGCAGCTCAGATTGCCAACATTGTTAGTGGTTGTATCTGTATGGTTCCAGCCATTGGAGCCATTGCTGCTGACTCTTTCTTTGGAACCATCCCTGTTATCTCTGTTTCTGCATTCATTTCTCTTATGGGCGTAGCTCTGCTGGCTCTAACTGCCTCGCTTGACTCTTTGAGACCAGACCCCTGTGAAACAGCTTCAAGCCTATGCCAATCTCCTTCCAAAGTCCAGCTCGGTGTCCTTTATACGGCCATAACTCTAGCCTCTATAGGTACAGGTGGGACACGGTTCACCTTGGCAACCGCTGGTGCGAACCAGTACGAGAAAACTAAAGACCAAGGCAGCTTTTTCAACTGGTTTTTCTTCACAACGTATCTAGCCGGAGCTATAAGTGCAACCGCCATTGTCTATTCTGAAGACAACATCAGCTGGACTTTGGGGTTTTGTCTGTGTGTAGCTGCTAATCTCTTCAGCTTTATTGTTTTCATCTTGGGGAAAAGATTCTACAAGCATGACAAGCCCTTGGGAAGTCCCTTCACAAGTCTACTTCGCGTCATAATAGCTGCGGTACGCAAAAGAAAAGCTGTGGTTTCCACCAACGAAAAAGACTACCACAATGAATCAATCGAAATGCCTACAAGGAGTCTGAGGTAACACACCAGCTTGAGAACAGCAGTTTCATTATAGCACTAAGAATCCATTCTAATGGTTTTTCTCAACACGCAGGTTCTTTAACCGTGCAGCACTGAAACAAGACGACGAGGTTAAACCAGACGACACAATCCAAAATCCATGGAGACTATGTAGCGTTCAACAAGTGGAAGATTTCAAAGCAGTCATAAGAATCATCCCTCTTGCGTTAGCCACGATATTCTTGAGCACTCCAATCGCGACACAGCTAAGCTTAACAGTTCTTCAAGGGCTAGTGATGGACCGGAGGCTTGGTCCTAGCTTCAAAATCCCTGCAGGCTCTCTCCAAGTCATCACACTTCTCTCCACTTGCCTATTTATCATAGTCAACGATCGGTTTCTCTACCCATTTTACCAAAAGCTAACGGGAAAGTTCCTCACACCGCTCCAACGAGTCGGGATAGGCCATGTTTTCAACATTCTAAGCATGGCAGTGACAGCCATTGTGGAAGCAAAACGATTAAAGATAGTAGAGAAGGGTCAATTCCTTGAGTCATCCTCTATTGCTGACATGTCTGTCTTATGGCTATTCCCTCCTCTAGTCATAGTAGGAATCGGTAAGGAAACGAATCCTAATGATCCACTCAATCCAAATTGTGATAACAAAGTGATCATATACTTGGTTTTGTCTTTTGTTTGCAGGAGAGGCTTTCCATTTTCCAGGGAATGTAGCTCTGTGCTATCAAGAATTCCCAGAGTCTATGAGGAGCACAGCAACTTCGATTACTTCGGTGGTGATTGGGATATGTTTCTACACAAGCACTGCTATAATCGATCTGATTCAGAGGACTACCGAGTGGTTACCAGATGACATAAACCATGGAAGAGTTGACAATGTGTACTGGGTTTTAGTCATTGGAGGAGTCCTAAATCTTGGCTATTTTCTTGTGTGTTCTTGGGTTTACAGATACAGAAACCTCAAGGATGACGATCATGAAAAAGATGTTGATGTTTCACGCTCTACTTAATATGTCCTCATGATCTTATAGGCTGTAGAGTGAGACAGAGAGAACATGTTCTATGTTGTTGTTATCTTCTAGTGTTCTGTAAAGGAGAGCTTTGTCTGAAAGTATCTTCAATTTGTAGCTATATACATATCTTTTTGCTTCTTCTTCCTCCCAAAACTATATCTCTCTGCAACAGTTTCAATAGCCTGGCCACATTGTTGTCATTTTCAAAGGTCCTTTATATATATTGTGACCCTCATTTCCCTGCTAAGCTCCATTAATTATCAAGGAAACAAAGATTACAGATGCTAAACTATAATATATGTCAAAGAAACGTAGCATAACCCAGAAAGTATCTATATACGAGACTTTTGGTTAAGGAGACTAGGAGAGGATGAGCTCTTTGCCCTTATTCAAGTGTATCATCTCTTTTAGTGCTCCTTTGTGCTTACGAAGATTCTGGTGAGCGGGAAAACAAAGAATCTCATTAATGAACTGGATCAGGTTTTACTTTCTTCATTGCGAGTTTAAATTTTTTGACATTTGGTTGTCTAATTTATGCGCTTAATGTTGTGCTGGTTTCGAAATTAATTACAAAAACTGATTTTGTAAGTCTCATTACCTTGTTTGGAAAATATATGTTGTTAGAAGTGATCAAGTGACCAACAAAGCAACGTATGTTAGCAGAATATAAAAAGCAAGTATTTGTTGGTCACTTCTTTGAGCCGTTCACCTTCAGCTCCTGAAATCTTTTGTCTGTGTCCCCACATGGCCACATGTATGTTAGCAGAATATCTTAAGCAAGAAAAGAAAGCGAATTCGTTTATAGAATTTTGTAGCTGATACTACCTTTCAGATCCAGCTAAATCAACAAGATTAAGCCGTCCAAACCGGTAGAAAACACAGGTCAGGTTATTTTCATTTGAGAAAACTACTAACGTATACACACATAATAACAGTTTCAGAAATACAGCCCAAGAACCCTCTTCAACAAGTTAAATTGATTACCTTGCTTTCAATGATGCATGTAAACAAACTGTGAGATCGACTCCTTGCACGATTCAAATTAGTTGCAGCTACTTTCCTATTTGCAGCACCCTACACATACACCGATATGTAAGAAACTATTATGAGATGGAATAAGCAATTTAAATAATTCTTGCACTATCTTTCTGAGTATGGAGCGAAAGAGCATCTAACATGAATACCTTTCTTGTGGTCTTCCCTTAACATGAATACCTTCTCTGGCCCTGAAACTTCAGTCTCCTTTAGATTCTCAACATGAATACCTTTCTTGTGGTCTTCCCTTAGCTGCGAAAGAGGATGTTAAGCATGATTTAGTTAATCCCTCATAAAATACAACATTCAGATCACAAGTTCTGATATCTACGTAATCTGGTATGTATACCTGTAAATTATTAGAAGATGGATCTAACAAATCAAGGATTTGCTCATTGTATATCTCCAGAAATGAGCATCTACAAGTAAACTGTAAGCTTCTCCTCTTTACGGACCTCCTTTTTCCTGGCACAAAAGAGACAGATACGTTAGAACACAACATTTCACAGAAGCAACATATGCATACAGAATGACTTATTAAGGAAGCAAACCTTTTTGGATCCTTGAGAACAGATACTCAGAAAATCTAGGCGTCACTCCGCAGTAACACTATGTCTACGTGTTCCTCTCTCAATATCTCCAAGTATAGTGTGAGATTTCCCACTTCCCGTCTGTAAATTAACATTACCATCAGACTAAAAATAGTACTATAGTAGCAGTAAATGAACACACAACTCACGGAGGAGAAAGAATGAAGTTCACGTTCTCACCTGGCCATAGGCAAACATGCAGCAGTTGTAGCCAGCCACAACATTCTCCACCATAGGCACTCCAGCCACATTAAACATCTTCTCCTGGAAGTTGAAAATGAAAAGCAAAGGAGATCATGAGGAACTTTCTTGAGCTTAAAAGAAGCCATTATTGACCGCTGGAACCACCTAGAGTAACATTCTCGTCAGCAACAAGATCAAATGTGAAATGTGCTTCTGGATTCCCAATCCAAGTAATGGCCTGGCCGTTGTCTTTCCTAACACATTTGTTGCTCTCTGAACTGCTAAGTGGAGGGGTTCTTATAGTAACCTAATTTCGACATTGGAATAAACACATGAATAAACTAATTTATCGATTATTTGCTAATCCTTAACCAAATCAACACACAAAAGCTCGACGAAACCGAAATCTACAAAGGAACCTAGAGAGGGAAACACGAATCACCACTCACTCAAATCGTGCAATACGAGAAGATAAGAAAGAGAAACCCACCTGCACGTTGTGATCTCCGTTGAACTCGACGCTGTGAGACCTCGATATCAGAGAAGATTTTTTTTTTTTTGAGACAGTGTAAACATTCGGAATTCGGATTGTATATTTGTATTCTTGTTTTTGAGATTTATGCAAAATTGTTATTTTTGTATAAAGATTATTGAACTTGCTTTGTTTTTTTTATAAGAGATCTCTTGTTTTAATTGAGTTTACATGGTCCATATGATTTTTCTCAACAACTATATCGGAGACAATATTTAAACATTTGGATTGTATATTTTTATTGTTGTTTTTGAGTTTCATGCAAAATTGTATCCGAACGGTATAATCTCCCTGCTCGGTTGTTCCACTTAGAATTGAAAATAGGAACAGATCGACGGTCGGCAGCAAGAGGAATATAATAATAAATTGATAGTATCAGCCCGAGTCAAAGCTCGTCGATGGGAGTCGTTTTTATTATCATTCGGTGACTTGCACTACGTATTATATCGTTGGTTTATTCGATGACTTATACAAGTAGCTACTTGTATTATTGATGCATGATTAAATGCTTAGCAATAATTGACAAGTGGGTCTTTGTTTAGTATTTCCTCTACAGAACAAACAAGTTTAGTTGACTTCTTGATTGCTAGACTGAAAGAGTACCTTCACATGCACAGGTTGTTAGAAGCTGACAGAGATGTCTTAACTCACACAGCAACGCACGTTTTGAGTTCCTTTTTTTTGTTTCTTAGATTATCGTTAGAGAAGAGGCTGTTGATGGAGAATAAAATATCATGGACCTGAAAAAGTCATCTTTATCTTCGATCATCCTGGCCATTGTTGACAACTTAGTGAAAGATCGCTTCTT
Organism: Isatis tinctoria; assembly: GCA_010577795.1. Taxonomy (NCBI): domain Eukaryota; kingdom Viridiplantae; phylum Streptophyta; class Magnoliopsida; order Brassicales; family Brassicaceae; genus Isatis; species Isatis tinctoria. The sequence goes on from CM021245.1 coordinate 22,068,973, forward strand.
GCATTTTTCGAAATGGCCGTTTCGGTTTCCAGCGATGCAGAAGCATCGTTGTCAGCAGATTCTAACACCAAGCGCCGTGGTGGAGGTTGGATCACCTTCCCGTTTATGATAGGTAAGAGCATTTGTTTCTCAAATCTTTGCATATATAAGATTCATATAAAACCATAGAAGAAGAGAGTTCATATAAAAGCTACATTCTATGGTGCAGCTACGTTGTTCTTCCTGTCAATATCTGTGTTGGGTTGGTTAGTTAACATGATCGTCTTCTTGATTGAGGAGTTCAACATGAAGAGCATCGTGGCTGCTCAGATTACCAACATTGTCGCTGGTTGTACCTTTGTGTTTCCAGTCATTGGAGCCATTGCAGCAGATTCTTTCTTCGGAACCATTCCTGTTATCTCAGTTTCAGCTTTAACTTCTCTAATGGTATAGTTAAAAAAAAAAAAACACATTCAACTTTTGCTCCTCTCTTCAATACAAACTCACCACTTTCAAACACTCCTTGATCAGGGCGTTCTTCTGCTGACACTAATCATCTCACTTGACTCTTTAAGTCCCAAACCCTGCGAAACAGCGTCAAGCCTATGTGAAGCCCCAACGAAACTCCAGCTCGGCGTCCTTTACACGGCCATTACTCTAGCCTGTGTGGGAGCAGGTGGGAGTAGGTTCACCTTGGCAACGGCTGGTGCGAATCAGTTCGAAAAGACTAAAGATCAAGGCAGCTTTTTCAACTGGTTCTTCTTCACATGGTATCTAGCCGCTGCTATAAGTACAACCGCCATCGTCTACGCAGAAGAAAACATCAGCTGGACTTTCGGGTTTGGTCTCTGCCTAGCTGCTAATCTGTTAGGCCTTTTGATTTTCCTCTCGGGGAAAAGACTATACAAACATGACAAGCCCTTGGGAAGTCCGTTCACAAGTCTACTTCGCGTCATTTTCGCAGCGGTACACAAAAGGAAGGCTGTGGTTTCCACCAACGAGAAAGACTACCACTGTGAATCAAAGGCAGCACCCACAAAGAGTTTCAGGTAAGAACCACAGTTTGAGTTCGAGTTTCGTAAGAAAAAAAGTAGCCAATCTAACGAGTACTCTTAAGATATGCAGGTTCTTTAACCGTGCAGCATTGAAACAAGAAGACGAGGTAAAACCAGACGGTACAATTCGCAATCCATGGAGACTATGCAGTGTTCAACAAGTAGAGGATTTCAAAGCTGTCATTAGAATCATCCCTCTTGCGTTAGCGACTATATTCTTGAGCACCCCACTCGCTACGCAGCTAAGCTTAACAGTTCTTCAAGGTCTAGTGATGGACCGGAGGCTTGGTCCTAGCTTCAAAATCCCTGCAGGCTCTCTCCAAGTCATCACACTTCTCTCCACTTGCCTATTTATCATAGTCAACGATCGGTTTCTCTACCCATTTTACCAGAAGCTAACCGGAAAGTTCCCCACACCGCTTCAGAGAGTAGGCACAGGCCATGTTCTCAACATTCTAAGCATGGCCTTAACTGCCGTAGTTGAAGCAAAGAGATTGAAGATAGTACAGAACGGTCATTTTCTCGAATCATCATCCATTGCTGACATGTCAGCTTTATGGCTATTCCCTCCTCTAGTCATAGTCGGAATTGGTAAGGATCGGATAAGTCATTCCATTCCAAAATGAGATAAAAACAAAAAAAAATGATCATGTTTTTGGTTTTGTCTCTTGCTTGCAGGAGAAGCTTTCCATTTCCCGGGAAATGTAGCTTTGTGCTATCAAGAGTTCCCAGAGTCTATGAGGAGCACCGCGACATCAATTACTTCGGTGGTGATTGGGATCTGCTTCTACACAAGCACTGCTCTAATCGATCTTATTCAGAGGACCACCAAGTGGTTACCAGATGACATAAACCATGGAAGAGTTGACAATGTCTACTGGGTTTTAGTCATCGGAGGAGTCTTGAATCTCGGCTATTTCCTCGTGTGTTCTTGGGTTTACAAATATAGAAACCTCGAGGATGATGATCATGTTAAAGATGCTGTCGTTTCTCCTTCATGATGTCCTTTGTTGTCATCCTTAGTTCTGACCTTGTCTGAAAGTATTTTTTCACTCTTGTTCTTGCAACAGTCTTAACTTCGATCAATCAAATCAGGCTCAGGAGACTTCTTGCCGATTTTATGATAAGTGACATAAAGATTAGATCAAGTTCTCATTTTATATATATTTTGCTCCTGATACCACTATTAAAAAGTTGGTCACTCAAACATTTTCAATTTTCTAATACATTCACCTAACAGAGGATAGAATGTCAAAACGTGGTTAGGTATTTTTTGGACAAAATAAATCATTGGCAACAAATTTCAATAGCATAAAGTGTTCGATAAATTGATCACCCAAAAAATATATATATATATATATTAATAATAATAAGTTGTACAAACTTTCAGTACAGCTTCTATCTTCTCTGTCCTCTGAGTTATTTTCATAGATACTAGGCAACGTTAACTCTTTGATTTAAGATATACATAAACCATTGGGGATGCTTCTACTTTGATGATCATTTAACCATAACAACATTTAGCACGAATCTTGATTATTATGGCGATGGATGAGAGTTTGAATCCAGTTCAATCAACATAAGCACACATAATATTTTTCTTGGTTTTATTATTTTATGTACGTGGTGAAAACTTATGAGATTATTTATTAGTTCTTTATAAAGATGTGAGTATTTGTAATTTGTTTTTCAGAATTTGAAAGAAAAAAAAAATTTAAAATTCCATATCATTTCTTAAAAACAGAGGAAGCAACAATTCTTTGTTTTTTAGAATTATTCCATTCTTCTCAAATAGTCTTTTCTTGTTATTATTTATCTTTGTAATTATATATTTTAATTTATATATCAATTTAACATATTTTTATTTATTTATTTTTCTTTTGTATTCATTTGTTTTGATTGTGGTACGTGGCAATAAAATGATTAAAGATTTTAATATATGTTAAATAAAATTAATAATTATAATAAAATATATGTTAAAAGTATACATAAATTATAAAAGGAAAAAAATAAAATTTCTGCTACAAATTATATAAAAATAAAATTATACAGAAATTAATAAGAACCAAATTATAACATCTTTCTTTTTAAGAATAATTATATTCGTCTTAAATAGACATTTCTTGTTATTATTTATCTTTATAAGTTATAATATTTAATTGATATATTATTTTAACATTTTTCATTTTTAAACATATTTTGGTCATAGCACGTAGCAATAAACTAGAATTAATAATTAGATTTAAAAATACATAAATTTAAAAATGAAAATGGAAAAATCTGCTATAAAAGTATATATATAAAAAACAAATTATTCAGAAATTACTAATCCTAAAATGAAAATATAATAATATGGCAATAAAAAAATTGTTAGAAAAGTATACATAAAGGAAATGATACAACAACTTACTAATACTAAAAAAGAGATACATTATAATAACTATTTGTTTTCTATACTTCATCACCAAAGTATTTAGTGTAGAATATAAACATACAGATTAATTTTATGCGGGTTACCAATTAAAATTTTTTTTTTCTATGTATCACGCGAATCTTGTAGTAGTTAATAAATTTTGGGTTAATCATTTTTGTAATATTTTTGGTTACACTAGACTGGTTTGCAGATTGGGTTTTTATTTTGTATGCGTGTTTATTTATATGGTTAGATCGGGTTACTTTTCTCCCATCTCCTTGACTCTCGACATAATTTAATTGTAGAAAAACTACTTTTATTCATATAGTATAATTGATCTGTTGTGATTTAATTTATGATATATGTATGATTTATTATGTGTTTGTATTATATAAGTATATTATATTTGGCTTGTGAAAAGAGAGAGTTTAAGGAGAGGTATGGTAATAATATTTTTGGGATGATCAAATTACAAAGACAATGACTCCTTTATATAGAGGAGTAATGAGTTGGTAGGTGTAAGATTTTTTAGATCAAATATAAAATAATGTGAATGGATAATCATTTAACACATGTTTTTTAACACTCCCCCTTGATTATCCATTTTGTATTACGTACTGCCTCGTTAAAAACCTTGTTATAGAAAAACCCATTTGGGATAAAAACCATAACAAGGAAAAAAGAGTGCAGTAACGCTCCCCCTGGAAAGGATATCTATAAGTCTTTTAGATGACGCATTCCGATACTATGAACGTGTTTTCTGAATGTAGTTGTTGGAAGCGCTTTCGTGAATAAATCGGCTACATTGTCGCTTGAACGAACATATTGAATATCCACTTCTTGATTCTTCTCGAGTTCTCGGATGTAAGAGAAAAATTTTGGAGGGATATGTTTCGTCCTGTCGCTCTTGATATAATCTTCCTTAATTTGGGAAATGCATGCAGAATTATCTTCAAACACTTTTGTGGGTTCTTTCTTCGTGAGAATTCCACTTGATACTTGTATGTGATGAGTCATTGATCTGAGCCACACACATTCCCTACATGCTTCGTGAAGTGCAATGATTTCTGCATGATTTGAAGAAGTTGCAACCAATGTCTGTTTTTGGGAACGCCAGGAGATAGCAGTTCCGCCAACTGTGAAGATGTATCCAGTCTGCGATCGAGCTTTGTGCGGATCTGATAAATATCCTGCATCTGCAAAACCAACCAAACCAATCTCGGGGTTTCTTGGATAAAATAATCCTAAATCAACTGTACCTTGAAGATAACGGAATAAATGTTTTATTCCGTTCCAATGCCTCCGTGTAGGTGCTGAGCTATACCTTGCAAGTAGGTTAGTAGCGAAAGCTATATCTGGTCGAGTACAGTTTGCAAGATACATAAGTCCACCTATAGCGCTCATATAAGGTACTTCTTGACCTAATATTTCTTCGCTATTTTCACAAGGTCTGAATGGATCTTTGTTAACATCAAGTGATCGATTGACCATTGGGGTACTCAAAGGAGTCGCTTTATCCATATAAAAACGCTTCAAGATTCTTTTGATATAATTTGACTGATGCACAAATATTCCATCTCGGAGATGCTCAATCTGGAGCCCAAGACAGAATTTTGTCTGCCCTAGATCTTTCATTTCAAATTCTTCTTTCATATGAGCTCTTGCATCATCAATATCCTTTTGCGTTCCAATTATATTTAGGTCATCAACGTATACAGCTATGATCACAAAACCAGATGATGATTTCTTAATGAATACGCATGGGCATATCGCATTGTTCATATAACCTTTTCTCAACAAATATTCACTTAAGCGATTATACCACATTCGTCCGGATTGTTTTAATCCGTAAAGTGATCTCTGTAATTTGACCGAACATATATCTTTGGATTTTGAGCTTAATTTTTCAGGCATTTTCATCCCTTCGGGGATTTTCATGTATACATCATTATCCAGTGATCCATACAGATATGCTGTCACAACATCCATAAGGTACATATCTAAATTTCTAGATGCTGCTAGACTCATCAAGTACCTGAATGTGATTGCATCCATGACCGGAGAATATGTCTCTTCATAATCAATTCCTGGTCTTTGAGAAAAACCTTGGGCAACAAGACGGGCTTTATATCTTGTTATTTCATTTTTCTCATTTCTTTTCCGCACAAATACCCATTTGTACCCAACTGGTTTTACATTTTCAGGTGTTGCGACAATAGGTCCAAAAACACTTCTTTTATTGAGGGAGGATAATTCAGTTTGTATTGCCATTTTCCATTTCTCCCAATCATGTCTTTTCTGACATTCCAATATGGACCTTGGATCAGGATCATCACTTTCTTGATCAATTTCTTTTGCTACGGAAAATGAGAATATTCCATCATCATCTTTTATTTCATTTCTAATACATAACTCTCCAGTTTGGGCATAATTGATGGAAATCTCATATTTTTCTGTTTCTTTTTCATCATCTCGATCTTCTTCCTTTTGTGGTTCTTCTAGAACCTTTTCACTTTGTTCTCCCAAATTCTTTTTCTTTCGTGGATTTTTATTTTTTGAACCCACTGGTCTCCCCCTCTTCAACTGAACCCTAGGTTCATTTGCTAAGTTCCTGTCAGTATGTTCTTCAGGAACAATAATTCTTGAGGGGACATTAGCAGCAGGTATATATGACTTTGTCACTCTTTTTGTATCTGTGAACGCATCTGGTAATTGATTTGCCAAACTTTGCAAATGTATAATTTTCTGAACTTCCAGTTCACGTTGATTCGTAGGAGGGTCAAGATGTACTAAAGTTGGTGAAAACCACATAATATCTTGTGAGACTTGCTTAATTCCTCCCCCTAATGCTGGAAATTCATCTTCATTAAAATGGCAATCGGCAAAGCGTGCCGTAAACATATCACCAGTTTGTGGTTCAAGATATCTTATTATGCTTGGGGATGTGTATCCAACATATATTCCCAATCTCCTTTGTGGCCCCATTTTTGTTCTTTGCGGTGGCGCTATAGGAACATAAACCGCACACCCGAAAACACGGAGATGAGATATATTTGGTTCTTGACCAGAAGCTAACTGTAATGGGGAATATTGATTATATGCGCTTGGTCTAATCTGGACCAATGCTGAGGCATGCAGTATAGCATGTCCCCACACAGAAATTGGGAGTTTTGTTCTCATTATCATTGGCCTTGCAATTAGCTGCAATCGCTTTATTAAGCTCTCAGCCATGCCATTTTGTGTATGTACATGGGGAACTGGGTGCTCAACATCAATCCCTATTGACGTGCAATAATCATCAAAGGCTTTTGAAGTGAATTCACCAGCATTATCAAGTCTCACTTTCTTTATGGTATAATCAGGGAACTGTACTTTCAGTCTGATTATTTGGGCAATGAATTTTGCGAAAGCCGTATTTCTTGTGGTCAAAAGACACACATGTGACCATCTGCTAGATGCATCAATTAATACCATAAAATACCGAAATGGCCCGCACGGTGGATGTATCGGTCCACATATGTCTCCATGTATTCTTTCCAAAAATACAGGGGATTCATTTCCAATTTTAGCTGGTGATGGCCGAGTTATAAGTTTTCCTTGAGAACATGCATTACATAAAAAATCGCCCGATTGCAGAATTTTTTCGTTTTTCAACGGATGGCCATTAGAGTTTTGCACAATTTTTCGCATCATGCTTGAACCAGGATGTCCTAGCCTTTCATGCCAGACTTTAAACGTATTAGTAAACTTTGAGTTTACTGTAATATATGATTCAATCGTATTTATTTTTGTGCAATATAATCCGGAGGACAACATTTTCAATTCTTCCAATATATGTTTCCTCTCCGATGTAATGCAAAGATACTCAATGCCATTTCTATTCATAGTCTCAATATGATATCCATTTCTACGGATATCTTTAAAACTCAACAAATTTCGGTGAGACTTTGGGGAGTATAATGCACCATTAATTTCGAACTTTGTTCCCCTTGGCATTGAAAAACTGACTTTTCCAGAGCCCATAATGATTTTTGCATTACCGGATATAGTACTCACGCTTTCAGCGGAATCATGCATTTTGAGATAAGAGAAATATTTTTTATTATTAATAATCGTGTGCGTTGTAGCACTATCTGCAAGACATATATCTCCATCTTGAATCTCAAATTTTGACATTTTCTGAATCATAAAACATATATTAGTAAATATTTAAACAGGAACACAAAAACTTAGAAAAACACTTATATTACAACAAACACTATTTTACAAAAGGTATATAATACATTAAAACGATCCAACTTTTATTCTTAAAAAGATAACCATATCACTTGGATTTTTCATTATTAGTTGATGTTCTCGGGATCAATCAGGAAATCTGAAATATCGAGATGAGTGTCATCATCGAGACCATGTGAGGAAGATCCGGGTTCATTTGATATGAAGTTGACTTCACTTCCTTTTTCATTTGCCTTTTGTGATTTCTGGTACAAATCGACAAAATGTTTTGGGGTACGACAAACACGTTCCCAATGCCCCTTCATGCCGCATCTGTAACAGGCATTAGTTTGTTTTCTCACTTCCCGGTTATCGTCATTTTTAGGGAATTTTTTATGATATCTTTCAGAACTTGAGTTACTTTGACGGAATCCTCTTCCTCGTCCTTGCCCACGTCCTCGTCCACGACCACGACCTCGGTATCTACCGCGTCCGCGTCCACGCTCTTGCCAATTATTGTATCTGGATGATGCAGCATTTACTTCTGGTAATGGTGCAGATCCAGTTGGACGAGCTTGATGGTTTAATGTCACGAGCTCATTGTTTTGTTCTGCAACAAGGAGTACTTGCATCAACTCCGAATAACGAGTATATCCTTGTGCTCGATATTGTTGTTGCAGGATTACGTTTCCAGGATGAAAGGTGGAGAGTGTTTTTTCTATCATATCATAATCACTTATTTCCTCTCCACATAATATCATTCTTGATGTAATTCCAAACATTGCGGAATTAAACTCACTAACACTTTTATAATCCTGGAAGCGGAGATTGATCCACTCGTGTTTGGCTTTTGGTAAGATCACATACTTCTGGTGATCAAACCTTTCCTTCAATGATTGCCATAGATCTGCGGGATCTTCTTTTATGATATATTCTGCTTTTAAACCATCATGAATATGGTGAAGCAAGAATATCATGGCCTTTGCTTTTTTTTCATCCGACGTCGTTTCCGACTTATCGATGGTTTCAAGGAGCCCGTTTCCTCTTAAGTGCATTTTTGCACTTATTGCCCATGTCATGTAATTTTTTCCCGTTATATCAAGGGCATTGATTTCGAGCTTCGCCAAGTTTGACATAATGACTGTATAAACAAATTTAAAGCATGATTAAATATCATAATTTAAATATGAAATTTAAAATTATAATTCAAAATATAATTTAAATTGCAGAAAAAGCAAAAATAAGTGCAGAGGCATAACCCCTTTTATTAGTACATTTATTTTAATTTCTTAAGATAAACAATTGATGAAGCAAACGATTACAAGGAATATTAATGCATAAAAACATAATACAGCGGTAATGATAAATTCTCCGGGAGTAAAATCTCCAACAAAGAGACTATAAATAGAAGCAAAAATAAGAATTGCATATAAAGTTAAAAATATGCGAAACAATATGCGAATCATCTTCTCTTCTTTTCTTCTTCTTTTCCAAAATAAAATTGTTTGAAGAATATTTGATGAAAACTTTGATGAGAGAGGATGGGATGAAATGAATGAAGAATGAGTATATTTATAGATCGAAAATTACTGTTCATAGCCGTTGTACTAGCCGTTTGAAGGGTAAAAAAATTTTGAAAATTATTTTTGTGACCGTTTGAAAAGTTAGATTTAATAATCATGTAGTCAAATTTTATTTATCATATTATTATAGTAATAGAATTATTTATAAGAAAATAAATACTGAATTAAGATAGAAAATAAATGCAAAAATTTAATAGCATGAATTTAGATGCAAAATTTAAATTACAGAATAATTAAATTGCAATAAAATTAAAATTAATTTAGGAGGCATAGCCTACCATAAATTCAAGGAGGAGGTATAACCTTCCATTCCATAGATATTTGATCAAGGAAGAGGTTTAACCTACCATTCCATAAAATGATCAAGGAGGAGGTTTAACCTTCCACTCCATTTATATATGATCTGAGGAGACACAGTCTACCATGCGATCATTTCGGAGAAGGCAGTGCCATTCTTTCCGTATGAACATAAAATAAAAAGAATAAATGAATAAATTAAACATAATTTAAAACCCACCTTTTCGGTATAAGAGCACTCGTGCTGATAACGTGTTGTGATTTAATTTATGATATATGTATGATTTATTTATGTGTTTGTATTATATAAGTATATTATATTTGGCTTGTGAAAAGAGAGAGTTTAAGGAGAGGTATGGTAATAATATTTTTGGGATGATCAAATTACAAAGACAATGACTCCTTTATATAGAGGAGTAATGAGTTGGTAGGTGTAAGATTTTTTAGATCAAATATAAAATAATGTGAATGGATAATCATTTAACACATGTTTTTTAACATGATCGTCTTTTTATTGGGGAAATTTATTTAGTACAACAATTAATATAGGTAGAAGAAGCTCCTTATCTATGGAGCAAATAGAAAGAGTGAGAGACATGAAGACGATCTTGATGGGAAGAAGTGTTTCATGCATCAGCGAGCTTCTTCTTCTGGTTCAGGGACGAGAGTCTTGAGCGCAGGAAATCTTGTTTCGCAGGATTCTTGGTGGTAACGTTAATGAACCTCTGGTACCATTTGCCAGATTCTTTGAGGTTTCTGTCGTCGAGATCGTCCCAATTAACGTAACTGAGTCCGAATCTGACAGTAAAGCCTTTGCAGAATTCATAATTGTCTCCAAGAGCCCAGGCGAAGTATCCTCTCACGTTGACACGCTTCTCTCTGAGAACAGGAACAATCATTGATGATTAATGTTCATACACATATCTATATATATATATATTAAACAATAAATGAACGAAACCATTGGAAAAAACTGCATCCACTCACTTGATGACCTTGCGGAGGAAACAGAGATGACTGCAGAGATAGTCAATCCGCTTGTAATCGGCAATAGCCTGCTCACGGTTTTCTTCACTCGGTGTACTAAATCCTATTTAGACCGTAATAAACAAATGGTCAACAATATTTGAAAGTCAATTTCTTGGACCAATTTTGAAATACACTAATCAACATAAAACATAATGTTATAGATGGAAAGAGATGAGTAGTACGTAGAACTCACCGTTCTCAGTGACAAAGATTAAAGGGTCGCCGTATTTGGTTTTGAAGTAGTCCATTACGTAGTAAATGCCTTTTGGGTAGTAATAGCTGTTGCCGTTTACTTTGTCTTCAACGAACTGAGAGAGGAAAGCAAACATATACACATCAATCAGAAAACAACAAAAACAAAACATATATGAGTGTTATTTTGCAATTAGAAAAAGGAAATAAAATAATGAAAGAGAAATCATAGGAATATATACCAGTGGACCAATATTTTCACCACGTGAATTATCATCTGTAAACACAAGAATGAAATAATTGAAGGTCACTGACAATATATATTGTAAGTAAAAGGAGATTGATCCCTATATATGTACATAGAAAGGTTGTAACAAAGTAGAATCAGAGTGGTACATGTGAGTTTCACGCCTGGATCCATCATGGCAGTGTGTGTCTCTGAAGGATATGGGTTAGGTTTTGGTTGGGCGTACTGAGTGACATAATAGTTGAGGCCAAGAAAATCATATGAACCCGCAACAAGTTCGGCTTCATCTTCCGTGAAGTTGGGAAGCCGACTACCCACAATTTGCCTCATGATGTCTGGATATCTACCCTTTGTTAACGGCTCCATGTACCTGATCCACGTATATTCATTATACATACTTACATTATATTAATTTGATAAAAATTATTGGTATTATATAACACAAAAATATACCATCCATGGAAGAATTGGTTCATCCTCTCACTCGCTTCTACGCAGGCAGGATCAGCCTCATCATACGGAAGAAACCATCTGGTTATCATCACAGGTCCAATCTTTCCTCCTTGGAACTGTGGTCACGTGATATATATTTATGTTAGATTACACCACCTTTTTACAAATGGAGATCATGAGTATTCACTCACCTTATATTTTGTCCTGTAAAGATCGACGACATTGGCATGAGCAAGAAGTTGGTTATGGGCAACGATATAGGGTTCTGTTGAAGAATTTCCGCCGTAACATCTTTCATCATATTTAGGAGAACATCGACCAGGTGCATCTGTTCCGATTGCATAGCCTCTCGTAGGAACTGTGTATAGCTGGTTGATTGTGATCCAATGCTTTACCTTTCCACCAAATTCTTTGAAACATAGATCTGCGTAATCTTTGAAATCTTGTCTGTTCATATTAATATAGAATCATTTCAGTAATCGTTAACGAAGACCAAATCTTCTTCTTCGCTTATTAGAAATATATATATCTCTTCATATATAATATAAGAACATACATGATCTGGCGGTCCAAGAAACCTTCATACTCATCTTGCAGGGTTTGAGGAAGGTCCCAGTGAAAGAGAGTAACGAAAGGCGTTATATTCTTTTCGAGGAGGGCATCTATGAGTTTGTGGTAGTATTCAAGACCTCCTTTGTTCACTCCCCTACTAACCTTTCCTTCTGCTCATGTATATATATACTCATCGGATCACAATTAAAATACAAACGCATTCATATATATATACACATGGATCGATAACGTGTACATACTTGGAAGGATTCTTGACCACGCAAAGGAAAATCTGTAGCCAGTAGCATTGAGTTCGCCCATCACGTCTACATCTTTCTGCAGTTTACATACACAATCGCATGTCAGTCCACACATATTTGATACATAACGCAGTTATAAATACTGAGATCTAACCTGCCATCTCGTGTATGACTCACAAGTAGTGTCTCCATTCTTCAAATCTGACCCTGATTTCTCTGATAGTAATAACAAATACAATAATATGAGTGTACGTATACGTATAACCCACATTCATCTCATATATATGTCACCATGCAATTAAACGACGTACCTGGGTATCGGTGAGTGAAGCCATCCCAAGTGTTAACACCACGACCTCTTCCTCCTTCGATCTGAAATGAAAAGAAACAACGTAACGATGCAACATTGGATTTTAGTGTTTTGAATGATTTTTTTATACGTCAAAATTAAAGTAGGGTCTAGCAACATTTGTTACATGCCTGGTAAGCAGAAGATGCAACACCGAAGATGAAGTCCTTTCCGAAGCTTTTACTGTTTAAACGATCAATGTTACTGCATGTGAATGGCACGTTCTCTTCGCAAGTAATTTCGTCATCAGCTTTGCAACTCGCAGCAGCTAATAGAAAAACTAAAGCGAGTGTACGAAGCTTCATGGTTAATATGTTGATGTATGTGTTGTGTTGTATGAGCCTTGTGCCAATCTAGGGTTTATATAGCCTTTCTAACGAAGAGCGACGTATTTTCTTGTCTTAGTGTCTTGATAGTCTGTGAGAGGTTTCGGTGGGATGATTCACGTGGGTTCACTTGCTTTACCTCAATGTTCACCGATATTGGCTAAATTTTTTGTTTTGTTTCCACTTTTTTAGCGTGGAATCGACCATTTCATTGGAGAGAAGAAAAATGTTGCGTTCTTCATCTGAACTGTGAATGGTCTAGAGTTGATGCTATTAGCAAATAACAGAAGGACGTCTTTGGAGTTTGGACAAAGAAATCAATTATCATTTTCTTTTAATTCAGAGCTAGTCAGTCTTGGTCAATAACATTGGTCTTGACCCCAAAATTGTAAGAAGCTAAATTTTTTTTTTTTTTGTCAAACAGAAGCTAATATATATAGATAGGTCTTATAGCCCGAAATTGTAAGAAAACTTTTTTTTTATTAATATTAATACTAAAATGTTTATAACTCGATAATCTCTCTATCGATTCTTATCATCATTGATTCATTTCTATTGTTATCTGATGTAAATGCTTTTTTTTTTTTCAGAGCACATATATTTCATATTTGTGTTCCTTATCGGGATTCGGGAACACTACTTGGAACACGAATTGTGTCACATATTCGATTGATCCGTCGACGTTGATGCAATGTCGCATGTATTGAAGCTTTACGCAAAACTAGAACAACACGCATCATCAACATTCCTTGTAGTAGATAATGTTTCAAAATTTCGTTAGAGCATCATTATTGGTGAGCCTCACCAGAGGTTCTATAGTATATTTTATGAATAAAATATATGATTAGTTTAAGTAAAGAGCTTCACTGAATCTTTTTTATTTATGAGATGTACAATGGAGAATTTTTCTGGAATTCTTAAATTTTTTGTTTTTTATTTTTTTTTAAAAAAAATTAAAGGAAAAAGTATAATCAAACTATTAAAAGTAATTAATCTACAGAAATCCCTAAATATTATACAGAAATCCCATTACCACAAGGACAACATGTGATGCTTCTCCAATTTTGTCCTCGTTTCCCTGCAAGAGATGATATTGATTGGTCAATTTTGTTCACTTTCACATTATGAACACTGCAATGAGCTGTCTTTGTGCTTACGTTATAGAAATTGTATGAATATTACAATGAATTTACAAAACCCACACTGTAAAACCGATTAACTCCCAAAGACCCAATTTAAAATTACAGTTTTAACTCTAAAGAGATACAGAGAGACTAAAGAGAGAGACTTACTTGTCGGGCTTCGAGAGCTTCATTCACTTGTTTCCTCACGTCCTCCATATGTCCCTGCAAAATCAATTAAGGTTCATACGCAGTTTGTTACACATAGAAGCATAGGAGATTTTGAAGAAATTGAATAGTTTAGTTAAGATTAGAGAAGGACCTGAACAGCAACAGGATTGCTAAAGGATCCCTTTCTGCATCATTATCTTCTTCACATTCAACAATCAAAATTCCAACTGAAAACATTCATCTTTACATTAGTTGAGTATTGATAATCTACCACTTTTATGTATCAGTGACCGTATAAGCAAATCACAGAAAATAACAGACAATAGTTGCAGCTATATAAAGGCACTTCTGACTACACGTTTCAAATTTTTGGTGTATCACAGACTCATGATATTTGTACTTACGCCAAGCTAAACCATTCTATATATAGATCATGAATTCATGATTATTGAATAAGCTTTATAAGTTTAATCACACGTTTACACCCATTAGAAGAGTATACATCTATCATCAATATTCAAATGAATTAAGTGCTTACTTTTTAGATTATGCCGGACAGTGTTTCAACAACTCATCTCTTTGCCACAATAATGCTCAACGAAAATAGGAAGAGCTGCAACATCATCATACAAGTGAAAGAGGAAGAGAAACCGAATTTGTTCCATCAGATTCAGTAGTTTACTGTGTTATACGAATCGCTGCAATGAACATCCTTAAAGAAACACAGTGATGTTGCTGCAACTTTCTCCATATCACCTCAAAAACAAACAAAAAGACATTTCTTAAGGTCTTTATTCAACAAAAATCCCAAATACTTGAACTTTTAATTTATCTGTAACACATTCAATTCTTCCTCCTAAATCCCTAATTTGAAGTGATATTTCAGTTTCAAGTAAACTTCTCTATTTTGCCTAACTTATACACATCAATTCTTCCTCTTTTAAGTCCCTAACTTGTATACTACTAAAGCTGAGATTTTGATTCAATTAATCAAAAGATTCAACGGCAGAGTTCTTAAAAAAGGGAACGAACCCATGTCCTGGTTATGCCGAGAAGATCGACGGCGAGAACTGCGCAACCCCAAGTGGAGAAGCTCATACAGATCTTCTGAAACATCCAACTCGTGAAAAGGACCGTACCGTGAAACATGTAAACCGACCCTTTGATTTCACCATCCATCGGAAGAAAGCTCAGAGTGAAGAGCTAGTCGTTGAGTAGAGATTTGTTGTTCTGTGAAGAACAGTTATCGATCATCGAGAGAGAGGAAAAGAGGAAAAAAAAGATAAAGATTTTCAGAAAAAAAAATTCGTCAACTAATCAGAGCGAAACACGTGGAGCTTCAGAACCGTTGCAACGCCTCTGGGAGAAGAGACGCCTCTCAATCTTAGAATTGCCACCTAATTTTTTTTTTTCCTTTTTTCTTTATTTTTAGAGACTAGAACCTTTGAAAAAATGACCAATGTGGATGCTCTTATAACGCCATAAAGTTATTGAAAAAGTTCATCGAAATATTATCAAATGTTCAATCTGGAGTAGCACTGATCCAACGGCGCCGCACTCATCACGAGCGTCACCGCTCACAATCACACCATATCTTATTGGTTTTGACGGCTCTATGCTTTATCACATGAGACCAGTCTCCTAAACAAAAAGAAAACTATTTTTTTTTTGCTTTTGATATTTTTAATGATTGGAAGGGTCGGGACCGATAAGGACCTGTGATTTCTGGATACATAAGATAAATACCTATGTATTAACTTATATAGTTTACTAGGGTTTTCGAGCTATTTTTACATATATTTTCATAGATTATATTAGTAAAATGATTTATTAGTTTTTGATTTTAGAATGCAATATTTCTCAAACAGTATGTGATTACTTAAAAATAAAGCCAATTATGTATATTGAATGTACCAAAATTATATGGTGGTTTTAAATAGTTTAATATTTTAAAAATTTTCTATGAAGATTTGAACATGAATATGCAATATAATTTAGGTTTTACATTGTAGAAACTTGATTACTTAATTTTGTAAAACATACTTTGTAAAAAAATATTGCTTTAATTAAACATAAGTAAATATTGGTTGTGAGTTTGTGACAAATATATAATGATTGGTATCTAGTGTTCTTTTTAACAAATGAGTTTGTGATGCCGTAAATTATTAAAAGAATGAAGCTTACAATATAAATGGTCAAGTCAAAAGTTCTGATCGAATTTGCGCACCACACTCGCATGAAATCAATATTTTCTTGTGTTCTTTTTCCCTATAGTATCAAATAACGGATACTGTAGAATCAATTTATTGAATTTCTCTCACAGTTGCAAAAGAATTTTATTAACATTTCTTGCCTTTTTTATTCATCACATCTTTGTAACTTTGGGTTAGGCAACGTTCACTTACAAAAAAAAAAAAAAGAAAAAAGACAACATTCACATAAGAATTTTATTAGACTATCAACATTTCTTGCTTTTTATATTGATTGTATTTTTGTAACTTTAGCTTAAGCAAGTTACATACACTGATCTGCTACTTCCGATATTGTTTTTGTTTATAGAAACCTTAATAACTTGTAAGCTTCATAATTTCGCACGAAAACATGAACGAACCCAAAGAAGGTGATGAAAGCCAAACAGATTTTTTTCATGATGCAACTGGCAAAGAAGCTTTGATCTCGCACATCGTTAGAGATTGAACCCAAAGATGAACCAATATCAAATTAGAGATTATAGCCCTGTTCTTTTGCTAGTTGCGGCGGCAGCCTCAGTTGTCATGAACAAAGGCAATAACTATAACAGTAAAAAGAAAACTAGCCGCTGCAATTGGCCGCTGCCGATCGTTGATTATGCTTTTAGTAAACATGTTCTGCCGCTGCAATTTCTGGCGTCTGAAGATTTGTGTATATGGGGTCGTCGCAGTCAGCAGCGGCGGTTCTTACAGGCATAAATGTTTTGCAAATCACTTGTTAATTATCATTTTCTGCTGCTGCTGCTGCGACTACAAAAAGAACAGGGCTTATATATAAGTAAAAATATAATTACTGATGAAGCAAATGGTTGAACATAGTAACACACACATCATTTTACACACGTAAATATATTGATCAACTTTGAGAAAAAACAAATATGAAACTGTAGAAGAATGATAGCCAATAATGTTTGGAAGAATTTCGCCTACTTGATTTTCTAGATTATCGTGATCACGATGATGCCTATCAAACCATAGTAGAATATACAGAAAAATGTCACACTTCAATAGCTAAGAGGTTGCGGACTCCCTGACATATGTTCGCAGAGACAGGTTGCATACCTTAATGTCGATGAGAAGCAACTGTAAACTTAGCTGCTGCAAAAAAAAAAACCATTGTCGATGAAATAATCACCTTCAAGTTCATCGAAAGTCTTGTAATTGAGGGAGATTCAAAAATGCAGAACCAAAATTTTTTTCCAAGAGATCTAGAGTATGAAGATAAGGTGGTGGTGAAAGCAAGAATTTGGTTTTATAACCTTCTTTGAGCATCGGGTTCAATGGCTTCGTAGTGCGTATTGAAAGAGAAATTGATGATGACATTGAAGAGATGGAGATCGTTACGTTGATGGAAATTGATGAGAATGTAATCCAAAAAGGTTTAGTGAATTAAAGGGGGCAGTTACAACCTAGATACGAAATTGGGGGTGGGGATTAATAGAGTATAGTGGTGGAGAAGTAAAAGCTAATCTATTACCTTGTTATGTACACAGTGACGATGGTAACGTAAAATAGCGGAAGATAACGTCGCCGAGGAAGAAGAAGCGTTCAGTTTCTAGAAGATTGTTTCTAGAGAAACCAAACTCGTGGGGAAGAAAACTTTGGGCCGGTTAGGTTTCGAGATTGGGAATGGGCGGGCCGGAAGCGTTTCATCTGTCGGAGCGGTTAATAATGGCTCGGTAAAGAAATTTTTTGGGCTTTGGTTTGTTTTTTTGTTTTGTTAAAGAAATTTTTTGTGCAGTAAACGATAGAATTTGTTTTTTGTGCATTTGGTAGAAGAGATTTGATTGGCTGGGAGATGATGAGGTGGAATTAAATCTGATGTGGCATGCTTTAGAAAGCTGGGATTCAATCCCTTTTATATTAGTGTAGATTCTATAGTTTTACTCTATAATTTTAAATTTGAATCCGCACTTGTTAGTTATACTTTTCATTAAATATTTAAGATGAATAAAAATAAATTGTTCATAAAATAAATTTTTAAGGAATAACACATTTAATTTTATCTGCTTTAGGCCTTTGATATATTAGGACATGCCATAAATAATAGTTTCTGTTGAAATATAACCTTTACGAATATATGCGACAATTGTGCTTAGGCCATCATAATGTAGTATCTTATGATTCAAATGTCCATAGTACAACTTGGTTGTTCCTTGTTCTCTAAGAAAAGACATATTATCGTAATATCATCAAACCTTAGATAATCAAATCGGATTTCCGTAGAAACCGATCGGGGCCGAGTCTTTTTGAGTAGATGAATTTTGGATCTACATAGGTACCTTTTATATATGGGAAAAAAGGGAATTTGAAAATTATCCTATATATGATTTAAAATTTGAAAAATACATCTCTCTTTTTTTTTTTTGAAAACTACACTTTCTCATATATGATAAGACACTTTTGTCCTGTTCTATTTCAAAATTAATTTTGAGTAGTTACAGTTATTAATTTCGAAAATGTTTAAATTATTATAATGATTAGTATTTATGTTTTAGATAAATACAATATTGAGATAAATAAAGTTTATTTAGACCAAAAATGATAAAGACATATTAAATCTTAAAATATATAATTGATAAAGTTTGTAAAATATTTCAAACCACTGATCGGATTGACTTGATTCAACCTCCGTTGGAAAGCTCATTCGATCCTCTACAACTTCTATGAAGGACGCTGAGGCTGAATCACACCGGAAGACCTTCGTTTGGACCCATAAATTCCGTCATCTTGGCCTTATGCTTGGTTTCTCATCTCCACATCATTCACCAATCTCCATGGATCTTCCAAGCTCCATTTAGACCTGAAAAAGACTCCAAACCTTGCAAAATATGCAATGCCTAGTCTAAAACCTAACATGTCTAATATGGATGCAAAAGGGACAAAAGATGATGAATGAATGCATGAAAGGAAACAAAACCTAAACTAAATGCATGTTTAAACAAGGTAAAATATGAGGTTATCAACTCCCCCACACTTAGCTCTTGCTTGCCCTCAAGCAAGTATGAACATGGTGGAAGAGAAGTTTGTAAATTGGAGCTATTTGATTTGAAAGATGTCAATAATAAAAATCAAGTCATTGTCCAAGTTAATGATTCTGAAATGCAAATGATGTTTGTTCTTACTGAAAATCTAGCCACACTCATCACAAGCATATACAAGAGAACTCAAGCCTATCTTACACAATCACATCATCCAATCTCTTTAACATTCAATTAACTCATCAACCAAGTGGATCATGCTTATGCAAATCTTGTGTTTCATTTGGCTAAGGGCAAGTCTTATGAGGCAAAGATGACCTCAAACAATTTCAAACTGGTTATATTTAAGTGCAAGGGTTCTCTCAAGAAAATAGAATGAGCTTTGGTAAAATGTTAAGGGTAAAGAACAACTTATGCATACAAAGGTAAACTCCCATCTACCCAAAAAACCCATAAGTGATCTAAACTCCTTTGCTTCTTTTCCAAAACATTATCATATTCTACCCTTTTTCTTGAAACTTTTTGCTTCTTTGATCCCATTCTTTCTTCTTTCTCCTTTGGAGCTTCTTTGATGGTGCATCTTCTTCTTTGATTCTTCTTGGTGGTTTGGCCATTTCTTCTTTTCTTTTGCTCTTCTTTAATTTGCTGGTGTTCTCTTTGCTAGCTTTGGACACTTTCTTCATTTGCATAGAGCCTTTAATGATTAGCCAAACTTCCCAATGTTACTTATATGCATTCCTTTTCCTTTGCTTTCTCTTTTTCTTTTTCACTTGATAACCAAAAATTGAAATCCCAAAACCATCCCTTATATAACCAAAAAAATCCTAGCCTATCTAGCTCAAGAGGGTGAACTAGTTCTACAATGGAAGGATCCCTTTGTAGTTCTAACCCAACACTTTTTACTAAGCTCATTCCTTATAGAAAAGGCCTCACAATCACTCACAAATAATTTTTGGCTTGAAAAAAGGTTTGGTTAATGGCAGGGAAATCTACTTGGACTGGCAAGAGGAGACAAAGAAGGGAAAAAGAAAGCCCAAGTATGTGTATGGTATCCATGAAAACACTTTCAATGCATAAGACATGATAATTCAATATTCAAATTATGGTTCTAGTAAATAGAGATTGAATTCAGATCATGCAAGCTTCATCAAGACAAGAGTATCAAGCAAAGAATTCCAAGTGTGGTTCAAACTTCAATTCAAACTTGACCATAACATCAAAGAACTAACAACTTAGGCAATGAAGTGATTTCAAAAATTAACATCTCTCAAAGGCAAACATCATGCTCAAATTTTCAAATGCATGAAACATAAATGCAAATACAACTAGATGCAATCCTAAAATGCAAGATGCAGCTAGATGATTACTCAAAAATTTTAAAAATTTCAATTTTTTCCAAAAATCTCAATTTTTTCCAAAAATCTCAATTTTTGCAATTATGAGAGATATGCAAGGGATGAATGACAAAACTTGAAAGAGAATTGTTAGTATCACACCCTCCCCCACACTTAAATTACACAGTCCCTGTGTAATCCACTGTGTAATGAAAATGCAAGAGGAGCCAACAATTCAAAAATTAAGAGAAAAAGAAAATAGGAAAAGTGCAAATGTATTGGAGTATACCTTAAGGTCTTGTAATGGAGAAGTAGAAAGGCTGAACGGTTCCACGAAAATTGTGATATCTTTTGAACGGCATATCCGAATGAACTGAAACCAAGTCCACCGGCAAGCTAACCCACGTGGCTACAACTTTCAAGAAGAATGCGGAACATGAATCAGGACGGAGGCTATTCGTCCGAGCTTGTCTTTCAGTGTAATCGCCATTGGGAGAGTAATTTGGTGCACAAACAGACCATCAAACTGAGCAGAAATGTCTGGTTTGTACTCAGTATGTGGCCTACCAATATTTTTGGCCATGATCAGTGCACCAGCTCTTTGAATAAGCTGTTCTCAGCTCCTTGGCGTTGCCCACCTTTGTTGAACCATTTGAGACATCTTGAAACCTAAAACACTAAACAAAAGAAATCAAAAGCACAATGAAAAAATATATACAAGGGATAGCCATGGAACTACCTTCCAAGTGTGCTAGTTTATAGTCACAAAGTTTGACTTTTGGCCTAGTCTAAGCAAGAAATCAAACTCAAATGCCTTAAACACAATGAACTGGCAACGGCGCCAAATTGATACTCACACCTTTTGTGTCTTGTGACTCAATTCCTCAAGTCTAAAATCATGCCATTGAAGTACAAGAGGTTATCAATCTAATCCATAGGCTAAGGAACACCCAAGATGCAGAAAACTTGCTAAGCTAGGCCTACACATAGAAAGATTTAAAATCTAACAACCTAAAGCAAGAAATCCAAACAAGTAAATAGAGGTTCAAGACTAATGATTAACAAGGTGATTCCAAATCAAGAACAAGACTTTCAAGCAAAGATCAATGCATTAACTCTAGGCAAGGACTACTAGTCTAGACTAATCCAATCTCTTGGTACTAATCCCTTTGACTTATCACATTTCAAACCCATGGTTAATGGTGTATCTATGACAAGCAAGCATTAAATCACAAGGTCCAAAAAGCCTAATAAGCATGCTAGACATCTAATCTCTTAGGCTAGGTTTACTAATCTCTTAAGCAATGGTTCAGATACTAACTCACACTCCCATGCATAATCAGCATCTAAAGAAAATTTTCCATCAATGTTATACTAAGCCTTAAGCACAAGTTAAGCAAGACATTACATCAACCAAAACTTCTATCTAAGCATTTCAGCAAACACCTTGTGGGTATGACTAAAAAGCCTAGAATTTAGCTTTTCTAACAAGAGGTACTAAGCATTAAACATAATCATATAAGAAGAGCTAATCAAAGATCTAACACCCTAGTCATCCTTAAACATCAAAGGAAACACCTTGCTCATCAAAAATCAAGAACTCAAAAACCCAAGAACATAAATTTCGAAAATGAAGAGACAATAACAAAAGGAAGACAAGACCAAAAGATGAAAGACTTAGATTAAAAGAAGAAAGACATAAACAAAGAATATATACAAGTGATCCAATCTCTTATCCCAAAAGGATTTGTTCCAAGATCTATGAAGAAACCAAAGCACAAGCTTTGGGGGCAAGAGAAAGGATGAAGAAAAATGTTTTTAGGTCAAGAGTATTTATAGGAAAAGCCTAATTTTCGTCTGGTCAAAGTTGTCTACAAAAAGTCAGCATTTTTCAGATAAGTTTGCTTCAAGAGTCCTTGTTGCTAGAATCGTCATATCTCTTCAACCACTGATCGGATTGACTTGATTCAACCTCCGTTGGAAAGCTCATTTGATCCTCTACAACTTCTATGAAGGACGCTGAGGCTGAATCACACCGGAAGACCTTCGCTTGGACCCATAAATTCCGTCATCTTGGCCTTATGCTTGGTTTCTCATCTCCACATCATTCACCAATCTCCATGGATCTTCCAAGCTCCATTTAGACCTGAAAAAGACTCCGAACCTTGCAAAATATGCAATGTCTAGTCTAAAACCTATCATGTCTAATATGGATGCAAAAGGGACAAAAGATGATGAATGAATGCATGAAAGGAAACAAAACCTAAACTAAATGCATGTTTAAACAAGGTAAAATATGAGGTTATCAACGACTCAGGTAACTACGTTTTATTTAGCCCAAAAGATGTTAAATTCTTGAAAAATATTCATGAATTAAAAGCAGACGTAGTTCACACTGGAGCACGGGTTAAAGATCTTTATGTCTTATCTACCTCCAACACTTATGTGGAGAAGATGAGCACAAATGACAATGCCTTCATATGGCATGCTAGGCTTAGTCATATAAATATGACTAAGTTGAAGGTTATTCTGAATAAAGATCTGGTGAATGGGCTCCCAAAGTTGAAGATTCAGAATGGAGGAATACTTTGTGAAGGTTGTCAATATGGAAAATCACATAGGCTTCCATTCGAAAACTCTACTTCACGATGCAGCGCTCCGTTAGAGAGGGTCCATAGTGACTTGATGGGTCCAACGAGAACATCCTCCTATTCCGGGTTCCAATACATGTTGTTGTTCGTTGATGACTTCTCACGGTACACTTGGGTATACTTCGTGAAGGAAAAATCAGATGTATTTTCAAGGTTTCAAGAATTCAAGGTCACCGTGGAAGGAGAGTTAGGTCGGAAGATCAAGACTCTAAGGATGGATAATGGAGGGGAGTTTATGTCAAAGGAATTTCTCTCTCTCTGCCGGAAGCATGGTATCAAGAGAGAATTTACATGTCCATATACACCTCAACAAAATGGAGTAGCAGAAAGGAAGATCAGACATCTAAGTGAGACTTGCAGAAGCTGGCTACATGCGAAGAATTTACCTAAGGCCTTATGGGCGGAAGGTATGAGATGTGCAGCCTATGTCATCAACTGGATGCCGCTTCGTCCAAATAATATGAAGTCTCCGTAGGAGATGGTTCATAGGAAAAAGCCAACAGTAAAACATCTCAGGGTATTTGGATCAGTCTGCTATATCCATGTGTTCGATTCTCATAGAACCAAGCTGGAGGCAAAGGCTAAGAAGTGCATCTTTGTCGGCTATGATGAGTAAAGGAAGGGTTGGAGGTGTATGGATCCAGAGACACACAGGTACACTGTATCTCGTGATGTTGTCTTTGATGAAGTTTCTTCCTATTATGGATCGCCTCAAGTCTTGTTTGAGAAAGATATTACGAGTTCCCTCAAAGGCGATGAACCAGCTGTTCAGATACCAAGTGAAGGTGGAACCTCTGAACAAGAGACACAAGGTGAAAGGGGGAGCACTAACCAAGAAGAAGATGAGGAAGAAGACCATGGTTCCATGGCTAATAAACGGCCGAAACGGAACATTGTCAAGCCTGCTCAGTTCAGAGATGACAGTTTTGTCACTACTTACTCATGCTATTTTGCAGCTCCATTAGATGAAGAAGAGCCATTATCATATGATGAAGCAAAAGGAGTTAAAGAGTGGGAGACCGCAATGAAGGAGGAGATGGATGCTCTTAAAAAGAATGAAACTTGGGATTTGGTTCCAAAACCCAAGGATGTCCAACCCGTCTCATGCAAGTGGGTGTACCTTATCAAGCGAAGGACGGATGGAAGCATTGATAGATACAAAGGAAGGTTGATTGCTCGAGGATTCTCCTAGAAGTATGGAGAAGATTATGATGAGACTTTCAGTCCAGTGGCAAAGATGACTACGATACGTTCACTTTTATCTTTAGCTGGAAGCTTTGGCTGGAAGTTATGGCAGTTAGATGTGAAATCTATATGGAGCAACCACCTGGTTACAGATCAAGGGAGCATCCTGACTATGTGTGCAAGCTAAAGAAGGCTCTATATAGGTTAAAACAAGTTCCAAGAGCCTGGTATGGAAAGCTTGCTCAGTTTCTTCAGTTCTGCGGGTTTGTCTCATCTAATTCTGATCCGAGCCTATTCCTCAAGAAGAATGGAAGGGTCCACGTGGTAGTTCTTCTTTACGTGGATGACCTGATAATTTCTGGGAATGATGAAGCGGAAATCGGTCGTCTACAAGAGGATATGTCAATAAGGTTTGAGATGAAGAACTTGGGTGAGCTTAACAACTTCCTTGGTTTGGAATATTCATTGGCCAACAAAGTTATGCGAAAAGGATTGTTGAGAAGTTCGGGGTACATGAAGGAAAGACACGTAATACTCCGATGGATGTAAACATTAAGTTGAAGCGCGATGAAGGATTCTGCTACCCAATCCTCGACCTTATCGATCTCTTGTAGGAAGTCTTCTGTACTTAAACATTACAAGGCCTGACATTTCCTTTGCGGTTGGTCTTGTAAGTCGGTTTATGCAGACACCGAGGAAGCCACATCTAGAAGCAGCAAAGAAGATCCTGAAGTATGTGAAGAAAACTATTGGCATGGGTTTGGTGTATAAGTACAATTCCAAGGTTTCTCTCTATGGCTTCACGGATGCAGACTTTGGTGGAGATCTGGATGATCGGAAATCAACTTTGGGCTATGTGGTTCTGTGTGGAGACACAAGCGTTTCATGGTGCAGCAAGAAGCAAGCAACAATGTCGCTGTCAACCACTGAAGCAGAGTACAAAGCTTCAACACTCGCAGCTCAAGAGTGCATTTGGCATCGAAGACTCATTTAAGATTTGTTCGAGCCAATCAACAAGCCAGTTACTATCTATGGAGATAATCAAAGTGCTATCAAGCTGGCGAATAATCCGGTGTTCCATGCCAGGGCTAAGCATATTGATGGAACGATTGAAGCTTTAAAGGTTCGAAGTGAAGACAATGTTGCAGATATCTTCACCAAGTCACTGCCAAAAGGCCAGTTTTAGCAACTTCGTTAAAAGCTCAGGATGGTTGACAAAATCAAGTTTAAGGGGGAGTATTGAAATTAAACTTGATTTTGGATCAAGCTTAATTATGGGTTTATAAAAAAATTATCTATTATTGGACTAAACCCAAAATTAAGCCCAAATTCTTATAGATATGTGGATAAGATATTTGTGTAGAAAAATTTGTATGATAAAAATCTAGATATTATGGTAGAAAAAAATCTAGGAAATAATCATTGAAGATATGTTCGAGCCAATCAACAAGCCAGTTACTATCTAGATTTGTGGATATGTGGATAAGATATTTGGATTAAGCCCAAATTACCTATTATTGGACTAAACCCAAAATTAAGCCCAAATTCTTATAGATATGTGGATAAGATATTTGTGTAGAAAAATCTAGATTTGTATGATAAAAATCTAGATATTATGGTAGAAAAAAGTCTAGGAAGTAAGGAGGTTATGTAAGATATTTATGTAGAAAAATCTAGATTTGTATGATAAAAATATAGATATTATATTAGAAAAATTTAGAGAATTAAGAAATATCTAGGTTAAGGAGGTTAGAATAGAAAAATCTAGATTTGTGTTGTAAGATCTTTTGGAGGCTATAAATACCTGCTCACCCCCTTCATTTGTAAGATGTACAAGAAGTTGAAATAATAAAGAGTGTTCATCATAAATTCTAAAATTATCTTTAAAAGTTTTTCAAGTATTCTGTAATTGTTTTTCCATATTCTCATACTTAGAGGGTTATTCTCTTGGATTTCTCGGATATTACGGTCTTGGGCTAGTGCAAAGCACTATCGGTGTTGGTTTCTTTACACCAATTTCCAGGAAATATTGAATTATTCTATGGAGAGCTTCCAGAGTCTCTGAGGAACACTGCGACTTCATTGACATCACTGGTGATTTTGGAATCTCTTTCTATCTGAGCACAGCGCTGGTCGATCTGATTCAGAGGACCACTGCGTGGTTACCAAATGACATAAACCATGGAAGAGTTGACAATGTTTACTGGGTTTTAGTCACTGGAGGAGTCCTAAATCTTGGCTATTGTGTGTTCTTGGGTTTACAGATACAGAAACCTCAAGAATGACGAACATGATAAAGATATTGATGGTTCTCCTTGATGATCTCAAATAACATGCCCTTTGTTATCATTTATAGTTCTGAACTTTGTCTGACAGTATTTTTTCACTCTGTGGTCACTGAAAGCTATTCTACTTCATCCGTTCTTGTTCTTGAAACAGTCTCAACTTTGGTCAATCATATTAGTCGACTCAGGAGACTTTTTGCTGATTTTTATGATAAGTGACATAAAGATTATACAAGGTTCTCATTTCATATATTTTGCTCCTGATACCACTATTAAAGAGTTGGTCTCAAACGTTTTCAATTTTCTAATACATTCACCTAACAGAGGATGGAATGTCAAAACGTGGTTAGGTAATTTTTTGGACAAAATAAATCATTGGCAAAATTTCTCAATAGCATAAAAGTGTTCGATAATGGATCACCCAAAAAAAAAAAATAATAATAATAAGTTGTACAAACTTTCAGTACAGCTTCTTTAAATGATGCGAAAGTTGTTTACATTATTATAACTAATGCAAAAATTGAAAATAAATGATGTAAAATGATTTTTTTTTTGTAGTGTCTATATATCTTCTTTGTCCTCTTGAGTTACCTTCATAGATACTAGACAACATTAACTCTTTGGTTTTAGAGATACATAAATATCGAGGATGCTTCTACTTTGATGATCATTACATAACCATAACAACATTTAGCATGAATCTTGATCAAATCATTCTGGGGACACTTTTTATAATTATCAGAATTGACATAATTAAAGATAATACAAAGATGATTAGTGGATACTACTATTGAAGATCTGGCTAAATATTTTTTTTGGTTGTTTATCATATCCACCAACGTGCATGATATTGGAAAACGACAACATTAGATGAAATGTCAACGTTTGGTTAGGTATTTTATGATAAGAGCAAACAAGATCATATTACCAAATCATTGCACCAAGAAAACTTGTTCTGCATTTGTGCTTATATATAGTTTTAAGGCTTCTACATCATCATCACACAAAACACAGGTCAAAAGTAACTCCTGTTTCTACTTGTTTTTCCTTCATGGCTGATTTAGTCTCTGGTGAGACAGAAGCGCAACAGTCTAGAGATCCAGGCAGCAAGCGCGGTGGCTGGATCACTTTTCCGTACATGATCGGTTTGTGTTTTTTTTTTCCTGTTTTTGTATTGTCTATGTTTTTTGGGGTTATAAGCATAGACAAGTGATAGTGATTGTCTGGTTCAATGTGGTGCAGCTACGTTGTTCGGACTGACCATAACTTCTGTCGGATGGGGAGTGAACTTGATCGTCTTCTTGATCGAGGAATTCAACTTCAAGAGCATCGCTGCTGCTAAGATTTCAAATATTTTCAATGGATGTCTTGCCATGTTGCCTGTTGTTGCAGCCATTCTAGCCGATTCTTTCTATGGAAACATTCCCATCATCTCTGCTTCAGCTTTCATTTCTCTGCTCGTAAATCCAGAAATCATTTTACTCTATACTATCTCTTAAAGTAATACAAAGCTCACTACTTTCAAAAAGTTTTTCTCAGGGAATCCTTCTGGTGACTTTGATCGCATCTTTGGACTACTTGAGACCTAGACAGTGTGAAACAGGCTCAATCCTATGCCAGTCTCCATCTAACCTCCATGTTGGAGTCTTGTATACAGCCTTAGCTCTACTGGCTATTGGAACAGGTGGGTCACGGGTGACTTTGGCATCTGCTGGTGCAAACCAATATGAGAAACCTAAAGACCAAGGAAGCTTCTTCAACTGGTACTTCCTCACGGTAAATACAGCCACGATTATTAGCGCGACAGCAATTGTATATACTCAGGACAATGTAAGCTGGAAGCTCGGGTTCGGTCTCTGCGTAGCTACTAATTTGATCAGTTTCATCATTTTCATCTCCGGGAAGAGACTCTACAAGCATGACAAACCAACGGGAAGTCCCTTCACAAGTCTAATCCGCGTTTTAGTCGCTGCAACATTGAAAAGAAAGGCTGTGACCTCATCCAAAGACGAAGACTATTATCACCACGGAGGAAAGGACAAGACTTCTGCCGTAATGCCCTCCAAGAGCTTCAGGTGAAAACAAAAGAAAAAACTTGAAAGATTCATGGAGCTTAAACAATAACTGAAAGAGCTTTACAAGCGCAGGTTCTTGAACCGTGCAGCGTTGAAGACCGAAGAGGAGAGTATTAGCATGTGGAGATTATGCTCTGTTCAGGAAGTAGAAGATTTCAAAGCCATTCTTCGACTTGTTCCTCTGTGGGTATCCATCATCTTCGTTAGTATTACCATTGTAACGCAATCAAGCTTGATGGTACTCCAAGCTCTAGTCACGGACCGAGGGATTGGCCCTCACTTCAAAGTCCCCGCCGGGTCCGTCCAAGTCATAGCAGTCATCTCCTCATGCATCTTTATCATAATGAACAACTGGTTTCTTTATCCCACGTACGAGAAGCTAACAACCAAGCCACTGACACCACTTCAAAAAGTTGGTATAGGCCAAGTTCTCACCATCGTAAGCATGGCGGTCTCGGCGGCTGTGGAAGCAAAAAGGCTAAAAACAGTTGAAAATGAGCATCCCATGTCAGTGTTATGGCTGTTTCCTCCTTTCGTGATAGTAGGAATAAGCGAGGCCTTCCATATGCCGGCCAATATTGAATTATTCTATACAGAGTTTCCTGAGTCTTTGAGGAACACTGCCACATCATTGACCTCATTGATGATTGGAATCTCGTTTTATCTGAGCACGGCTCTGATCGGTCTGATCCAGAGGACCACCGAGTGGTTACCAAATGACATTAACCATGGAAGAGTTGATAATGTTTACTGGGTTTTCGTCATTGGAGGAGTCTTGAATCTTGGCTATTTCCTTGTCTGCTCTTGGTTTTACAAGTACAGAATCCTCAAGGATGATGATCAAGAACAAGATCCCAAAGACGATGTTACAATCTAAGAATGCAATGTTTTGTATATTTGCCACTTGGTCCACTTTACATATGAATGGAACACCTTCACAAATTATTGTTACCAAACTCGGAAAAATTCCATAGAAGTATAAAACACACACACACACGACCTATAGTACAATACACAAACTTTTGGAGTTAAAAGATTAATCATACACGTAAAAGAATCGGTATTTATGTAAAACTTTAATCTTTAACTCCTAAATTTCAAACAAAATTCAGAATTTGGAAATAATGAATAATAAAATTAAAATTAAGTTTTATTAAACTATAAATTTATTATTATGTCAAGTAAAATTAAATTTTCAGTTTAAAGAACATTATTTATCATAATTAAATTTCACATTTGTTTTTATATAAAGTAAAGTGAATTTCTTTTAAAATAATATCATTTTTAATATTTAATTTAAATGAAAATTTATTTGATAACAAGAATATAGTATTTTGTATGGACATATATAGAAAGGTCCATGTAAAAGAAGATTAACAAATAAAAATAAACAAAAATATTTATATGAGATATAAATGATATAATAGAAAGTAAACTACATATTGTATTTAAGTTTCAATTATTAATCTACTTTTATTTTATGAAATGGAAGGTGAAAACATAAATCTAAATTACAAGTTACATTACGGCAATGAACGATAGTTTGTAGATATATTTGGTTAACTCCTCCAAGATGAGTTTCGGTAACTGATTTTATACTTTTTGTTTTCTTGATCCCCCTTCTTTTTTTAGTTTTCATTTCTCAGTCTTCCATGTGACTTTAACTGTTTCGGTTGTCAAAAGTTCAGATTTTTAACTGTAAATGATATTTATATTAACATTAACAATTAGATTGTGTAAAATATTTCTATATTAAAACAAGGGACAGTAAATAAAATATGCCAATTTGTTATTTATTTATTTTTTAAAGTAGACCAAAACTTATGCTAATCTTGTTATCATATAAAATTTATGTAAGTCACATTTATAACTTCTATAATACATATAAGTTTGAATAATATAAAATTCATGCAATTCATTTCTATAATTTCTGTAATGGATATGAATTTATATAATATTTAAGGGTTCTTAGATGAATTTATAGATTTTTTTTTCATGTTTTCGGAAATTTAATTTTATTTCATTTAAATATTGACAGTTTTATTAAAAAACAAAAAAGTTAACAGAAGTTATGTTCCGTGATGGTGTTAATCGGATATTTTTTAGCAGGCCTTTTTCTCATGTTTAATATCCCTGATGCAATCAAGTAATAAACTGATTTTTATCAAAATTATTATGTCAACTGAATTAGGTTAGAGTAGATTCACCTTAATTATCATTCTCCTCTGATTCATATTTGCAAGAATCATACTCCTTTCAGAGGCACCAACCAAATGTTTGAAAACGACAACGGAGGATAAATGTGAAAGTGGGTTAGGTATTATTGGGACAGCTAAGAATCATTAAAATATCAAAAAAAAAATATTATGTCTTTCTTTAGACATGATTTGTAATAATTTGAAAGTAGCTCCTGCTTCCCTGATGCTCTAATGGCTGGGTTAGTCTCTTTTTGAGACAAAGGATCTTGAACACAATATATGTGGTCGTGAGTCTCGTGACTTCGTGAGTATTTTGATTAATTTATATAAAGATACTCGAAGTGGATTCTGACGAATAGTGAATACTATTCTTCAAGATCTGAGAAAATCCTTTTATAGTTGGTTATTTTTGTTATTATTTTTTTTGAACATTTTTATAGTCGGTTATAACATTCACCAACTTTATATCGAAAAAGGAAAGCAGTAGATGTAATGTCAGAACATGATTAGGTAGTTTTGGGACCAAAGAAAATAATTACCAAATAATTGCACCAACATATATGTTCTGCATTTGCTTATATATACTCTTTAAGGCTATTTATCTGCATCATCACTCACAAACATAAGTCAAAGTTACTTCTGCTTCCTCTTGTTCTCTTCCATGGCTGGTTAAGTCTCTGGTGATACAGAAGCGCAGCATTCTGGCAATCCAAGCAGCAAACGTGGTGGCTGGATAACTTTTCCATTCATGATTGGTTTGTACTTTTGGACTTTTGTTGTTATTGTCGTTTGTCAATATGTTTCTTTAAAGCCAAAACATATACAGTGGAGTTGGTTCTATGTGGTGCAGCGACATTGTTAGGTCTGTCCATAACTTCTTTCGGATGGGTTATGAATTTGATCGTCTTCTTGATCGAGGAATTTAACATCAAGAACATCGCTGCTGCTCAGATTTCAAACATTGTCAATGGATGCATCAGCATGTTGCCTATTGTTGCAGCCATTTTAGCTGATTCTTTCTTCGGAAACATTCCCATCATATCCGCATCTGCTTTCATTTCTCTAGCTGTATGTCTAAGACAGTAAGACTTAAGACTGTTTCTCTTTTATGTTCCGATCCACAAACTCAACAGTTTCTAACGTTTTCAGGGCATTCTTCTCTTGACTATGATCGCATCTTTGGATTACTTGAGACCTAGACCGTGTGAAACAGGCTCAGTCCTCTGCCAGCCTCCATCGAACCTCCAGCTTGGGTTCTTGTATTCAGCCTTAGCTCTAGTAACAACTGGAGCGCAGGTGGGACACGGTTCACCTTGGCATCCGCAGGTGCAAACCAATACGAGAAACTTAAGGATCAAGGAAGCTTCTTCAACTGGTACTTCCTCACGCTATATGCTGGAGCTATTACTGGCGCAACAGCGATTGTATACACACAGGACAATGCAAGCTGGAAACTTGGGTTTGGCCTCTGCGCTGCTGCTAATTTGGTAAGTTTCGTTGTATTCGTCTGCGGGAAGAGACTCTACAAGCATGACAAACCCATGGGAAGTCCTTTCAAATGCCTGATCCGTGTTGTAGTCGCTGCTACAATGAAAAGAAAGGCTGTGATTTCTTCTAAAGAAGAAGACTATCACCGTGGACCCGAAAAAGAGACCAAGACTTCTGCTGCAATTCCCTCCACGAGCTTCAGGTTCTTGAATCAGGCAGCGTTGAAGAACGAAGACGAGTTAAATCAGAAAGACGGCTTAGTTCATAACACATGGAGACTATGCTCTGTTCAGGAAGTAGAAGATTTCAAAGCCATTCTCCGAGTTGTTCCTCTGTGGGTAGCCATAATCTTTGTTAGTACTCCAATGGTGATGCAAACAGGCTTAATGGTACTCCAAGCTCTAGTCACGGACCGTGGGCTTGGCCCTCACTTCAAAGTCCCGGCCGGGTCCCTCCAAGTCATAATACTCATATCCGCATCTATCTTTATCATAATGAATAACTGGCTTGTCTATCCAGTGTACCAGAAGCTAACTCATAAGCCTCTTACACCACTTCAAAAAGTGGGAATAGGTCAGGTTCTCACCATCCTAAGCATGGCAATCTCTGCGGTTGTGGAAGCAAAGAGGCTGAAAACAGTTGAAACTGGCCATCCCATGTCAGTGCTATGGCTGTTTCCTCCTCTCGTTATAATGGGAATAGGCGAGGCCTTCCAGTTTCCGGGAAATATTGAATTATTCTATGGGGAGTTCCCCGAGTCTCTGAGGAACACTGCGACTTCATTGACATCACTGGTGATTGGAATCTCTTTCTATCTGAGCACAGCTCTGATCGATCTTATTCAGAGGACCACCGCGTGGTTACCAGATGACATTAACCATGGAAGAGTTGACAATGTTTACACTACAAGAAAAACTGCATATAGCTACGGATTAGCTACAACATTTTCCGTGGCTGCAATTTATAGCCACGACTGGCCACAACCAAGCTACGGTTTAAAAAAACTAAAATTTGTGGCTTTTGCGTTGCTTTTTTGTGGCTACATAGCAACGAACTGCACTTCGTAGCTATTCGAAGAAAAATAAGCCACGATTAACCACAACTAATTCGTGGAAACTGAAATCCACTATTAGCAACAAAAAATCGTGGAAATATGTAGACATAATATAATCCGTAGCTATTCGAAGACAATGGAGCCATGAATAGCCACAAAAAAATTGTGGAAGTGTATAGACACAATTTTTTTTGTAGCTATTCCTAGACAATTTAACCCTAAACATACCCTAAACCTTGAATATTAATCATTTGACTCTAAATCTTAAATTATAAACACTTAAAGATAAACATCATATATTTTACCAAAAAAAAGATTCAAAACTTTTCACAAACTTTTCAAAAATTATAATATAATTATTTTTTTATCTCAAAGTTTAAACCCTAAACATAACATATATATGGAATATATATCCAAGATCCAACACTTATGGTTTTTCAAAAAAAAAATTATAAATCATAAATCATAAATCCTAAATATAAATTTCTTTAATTAAACTAAATCCCAAACACAAAATAATGAATTATAGCTCTTAATTAAATTTTACACTTAAATATAAAATTTAAATCAAAAACTCTAAACCAAACAACATATAATGGTTATATATACCAAAAAAAACAATATAACACTCATACAAACTTTCAAGAAAACTAAAATCTAACCATACTCTAAAAAAGTTTGATCAAATGATAAATTCCCAATCCCAAATCTAAAAACTTATTACTAAATCCTAATATAACACTAACCCTTTAATTTTATATTCAAATATATAAATTAAATAAAAACTACAATATTAAAATAGAATCAATATAATTATAGTTGCAATATTATATATGTGAAATGGTTTTGCAAGTAATATTTCAGATTATAAATATTTTACAATTAAAATAAAATTCTTATAGTCATGAATAGTAACAATGTATTCTGTTGCTATACATAAATCAAAATTTTCACATGAAATTTTGAATTCGCGGCATAATATTCGCGCACACTTTGGCCAATTTACTTTGGCAAATTTTAGTTCGCGTTTCTAATTTAGTTTACTCATTAAATCCAGACCACAGCTTTGTTTACTCCGAAACCCTCCATCTCCTGTGTACCCTTTGTCTCTCTTCTTCTTCTTCTCTGTGTCACTCTATTCTCTTTTCTGCTTCTCTGTCGATTCTCTCTTCTCTTTTATCTGTCTTTGTAGATTCTCGTTTCATCTCTCTCACTCGACTCCTTCGTCGTCTCTCTTAGTCGATTCTCTTCTCTGTCTCACTCATCTCTCTTTACTCACTCGATTTTCTCAGTCAGTTCTCTCTTGCGAATCCGCCGTCGTTGATAGTAAGTTTGTCTCTCTCTCTCTCATCTTAATTGTAGATCTGTAGATCCAGTTTTCTTAAAACTTTTTCTCTGTATGTGTCTGACACTCTCTTCTCTACTGCAGATGAATCTCTGTACGTCTTCATCAGCGAGATCTACCTGGATGCGTCAAACTCATCTCCTCCTAGATCTACGGGACCAGCTACTTACACGCTTCTCGTCATCCATTTCTGAGCTTAGCGGCTGTAATGAGTACACCGGAGAGACATAACATGTCCCTTCTCCATCCACAAAGGCTTAACGGAGGTTTACGGTAAGTGTTTCTCAAACCTATTTGTTCTTATCTTTTCATATTGTGAATGAGTGTTCATGAATAAGATATGGAAATTATCTACACGATTAGTATTAGTACAAAGAAATTGTGAATGCCATCTCTGCAGTTGTTGTTTTGAGCTTGTATGTCTAATTTACTTCAAGCTATGGTTTTGCAAATTAAGTTACTTGCAACAGAAAAGCACTTGTATTTGTTCTCTGTGAACGCAGTAGTTATAATCTTTTAAATTCGTACCAAAATGCCATGAGAAGTACTTCTGTTTCATTTGATTTGAGTAGTGTAACTCTACATAGATTGCAGTGCTTTCTTAAGATTAAGATTTTGTTTCAAAACATATGCCAGTCAATGGAAAAAGATGTCGGCAGCTTCTTGTCTCGCATCGTGCTGTGCTGCTTGTGCATGCGATGCTTGTCGTACAGTGGTTTCTAGTATCAGCAGGCGTTCTGCAAGAATTGATTAATGTGGTCTCTTTGCACTTTCCTTGATTGTTTCATGGATTCTCCGTGAGGTTGGTGCTCCTCTCATTGAGAAGCTCCCTTGTAATTTTCGTTTTTTATTCTCTCTCTCTATCTAACGTCCTTCTATCATTTTCAACTGCTTTTAGTTTAGGGAGCTAGTGCTTGACGTTGTGCAGGGATTAACCATTTTCACAAACCACCTGATTGGGAGCGGTTGAGACTGATGTTGCGTTGCTTCGTTCCCAATGAAATCATCAGCTTTTATGGTAAACGCCATTTATAGTTGCTCATATTAATGCTTATATGCTCATGAAGAAGTGATTAACTTAGAACTTACGAGGATAAATTTAACATCTTGCAGAGTCAATGTCAAAGTTTGGTGCTGGAGTTTTTCTCCTTGTTTAAGTTGTGCTTCTTTTGGATTTCGTTCATGGATGGAATGACATGTGGGTTGGCTACGACGAGCAGTTCTGGTTAGTATATATATCTGCAATCATATGTGATTTCATTCTCCTATTGCTAATCTAAGCACGATGCGAGACAAGAAGCTGCCCACATCTTTTTCCACCTTTTTTTCTTTCTAACTAGTAAAGTTATGCTTTCTACCTAATAGATTTGCTTTGATAACATAATCAATTCACTTTCTAACTTCCAAAGTTTTGCTTCCTTTTGTTGCAGTAAAAGTGTTATTGGGAGCTTATCCAACGTGAGAGTGATGCTTCTGTTCCAAGTCCACAATCAGAGGCAAGCCAGCAACTTCATTAGAACTCTCACAACTCAGACCACCAACAAGTGTAACTCTCCCTTACCGATTAGACTGGTTGTTTAGGTTGCTAGTGTCTGCTTTAGATGGTAGTGTCCGTTGTAACTATAGAAAACACTAACATCTTCAGATGTTTTTTTGTAACTCTATATGATTAGATGTTTTGTAAATGAAGAACATCATCATGATGCTTCTTCATCTTAAAACTCATGTATTCACCTTTTCTAATTTATTTTATGATCTCATTTGGTTTGTGGTTTCATTTGCTTTCAGTTTTGCTTTCAGTTTTGCTTTCAGTTTTGCAATGCAAAAATCAATTTGTAAATTGGTGGTAAAACAAAATCACCAATATGTGTCTTTATAGCTATTCATTTGTTGCAAATTGCGTCGTCAATAGCTACAAAAAATCTGTGGCTATAGCACAGCGAGCTACAAACAGTTTTGTGTGTAGTTATGGAAATAATTGCCACAAAAACTTTTGTGGCAAATCGTGTCTCTAAAGGCCACGACTATGACCGTGGCTATCCATTGACTAAGACACAAACAAACTTGTGGCTAATTGTGGCACCATTAGCCACAACATTGGTTTCTTGATATCCGTGGATGTGAGCCAGAAATGACGTTGTGGCTTGGTCGTGGATGATATAGTCACGAATAGCTACAAATAGCCACTATTGACGGATATCCACAAGCTCATAGCTACAGATTTTTTTTGTGGCTAATATCGAAATAGCCACGAAAATTGGACGATAGCCACAAGAAATGTCGTGGCTATGAGCGGGTTTTCTTGTAGTGTTACTGGGTTTTAGTTATCGGAGGAGTCTTGAATCTCGGTTATTTCCTTGTCTGTTCTTGGTTTTACAGATCCAGAAATCTCCAAGTTGGTAATAATGAAGATCCTAAAGTTGTTTCAACGTAAAGATACAAAAAACATGCTCGCTTCAGTTTTCCTAACTTGTTGCATGCTCTTGTTAACTTCGATGTTTGTGATCGCAATTTTAACCATGTAAGTGTATTTTTCTCTAATTTTTTTTGCATGGTTCTGTTTATTGCGAGTCCAAGATTTTTAAATGCATAAATCAACTCTTAAAAAGCATGCCATTTTTCATATATTTTTATTTAATATAATAAATGATAATAATATGAAAAAATCACATTAATTTATAAAATAATTGAATCTATAAACGATAGCAAATTAACTCTATAAAAAATATTAATATATTTAATAATGAACATCGCTTGATTATAGAAATCATTTCAAAGGTTTTAAACTACAAAAATCATTTCAAAACCATCTTTAATTTTTAATTTTTTAATGTTTTAAGAAGATGTGTTCATATTTAAAAAAGATTTTCTAAAAACATTCTTAAAGAAACAACAAATAATGACAGAACCAAGTATGAATACCTAATTGAACAATTTCAATAAAAAAACTTACCAAATTTTTTTCCAGAGCATGTGATTTTAAAAATTCTAGTTTCTTTTGTAACCCTTATACTGAAAATCTACAACCGAAAGTATAGAAACAACAATCAAACTCGTGAAATTAAAGACTGTTTATCAAAAGTGGAAGAAACCACTCATTAAACCATTTCTAGATACTCTCTA
Source organism: Isatis tinctoria (assembly GCA_010577795.1). NCBI lineage: Eukaryota > Viridiplantae > Streptophyta > Magnoliopsida > Brassicales > Brassicaceae > Isatis > Isatis tinctoria. Next base: position 22,107,183 of record CM021245.1, read on the forward strand.
GTGTGAACTCATATATGTGCTCAAAACTCAAAATTATGGATTATGAAGAAAGAAAAAAAGACTCCACCAATCGACAAACCCCACGAAACAACAAACTAGGAATTCAGACCATAAATCAATCATGTAAACAATTAGGCCTCAAAACCATAAAAATAATCATTTGAAATCAATGAAAACAAAATCTCGACGACGGTAGTAATTAACTCCAAATCAAATAAAACAATTGATTCGACGAAATCCTAAAACTCCCAAATTAAAATCATAATTTTGATAAATGAAACGATTGAAGACAGCCTTTTTTTTTTTTTTTTTTTTGTCAGAAACGATTGAAGACAGCCTACCATTCTACAAAAACAAGTTTCTGACAATGATAAGTTTTGGTAATGATGATGGCGATGTCAACAGTGATGGCGTTTCCAGCGATGACAATGTTTTTTTTTTTTTAAGAATGTTAAATTAATTCACAAAAAACCTTGTTTACAGAGTCTGCAGCTGTTCTTTATAAAATAGATTGTTGAGAAGTTTTTGTTAAAGCTAGAAAAAGGGAAAGAGATAGAGATTTCTATCTAGTTTGTAGCCATTTTTCCATTGCATCCTTATGTCGTTCCCTGCCGATGAGGCGAAGGGAGAGAATGCGGTTTCGAAGCTGTCTATCAATATTGTGAACCAAGGTCCCGATAGGGAGGAGTTGATCGCCTTGTCGCCTCCTGTTCCGAGTGCTCCAGATATGATACACCACGGCCTGCAAGATATATCTGAGAAGAAACAAGTATGTTTCGTCCTGATTTGAGGAGGTGGCTTGCTCCATGATTTGAACCGAACTAGTAGAGGAATTCCCAATCATTAACCGTTGAGTAAGTTTCTGCCAGATTTCGCCAGTGTAAACACAAGAGAAGAAAAGATGATCCCTTGTTTCTAAACAGGTGTTGCAGAAGAGACAAGTACCGCCAGCTCTCACATTCCATGTCATGACCCTGTCACCCGTTGCCAATCTGTTTAATTGTGCCAGCCATGTGATGAAATTGTATTTAGGAGTTGAGTTTGCAAACCAGATTCCTTTGTGCCACGGTGCCTGAATTTGTGACCCACGACATAACTTGATAGTTTCTTTTGTGCTGAACTTGTTTTTAAATTTGTCATCTCCCCATTTCCATAGGATTATATCTGCATTTTGCGTGGTATCGCGTTCCTGCAACTTCATTATTTCTGATTCAATCAACCTGAGAACAGCTGTTCTACGTCTTGAAACACGATGTCCCAAAGCGTCACTGACTGTTGCCGTTAACGGAATCCCAATAACCATAGTTCCTTGCAATCCTGAGATATCAATCAATCTTCCCAGTGAGGACCAATTATCATACCAGAAGGATGTAGATTCACCATTTCCAATTTCAGTCTTAGTTAGGGGGAAAGCTAACTCTCTATATTGCAGAATTTTCTTCCACATCCACGATCCCAGAGAAGTTGTAGCATTTATAGACCATAGAGAGTTTTTTCTGATCAGATATCGATGAATCCACTGGACTTTCTGGGAGACAATCGGTCGTGGCACATACTGCTCCAACTCCGCCGCTCAGTCCAGCATCCGACATCCCGCTCTCCGAATCTGTGCCCGGATCTTCAGTAACATGGTGCTCAACCGCCCATCCGGAAACAAGGTACACACAGAAGAGATGATCTTGTTGTACCTTGGCTGCAGTGATGTTATCGTCGGCTCTCATGGCGTCAACTCCCTTCTATTTGGCGCACCACCACCGGAGGTTTACCGCTCCAATCTCGGCATGCACTTTGCCGAGTTGATTTGCAGCATCAAGGACCGCAAGACGAAGCAGACAGAGCGGATTGGCAGCCTTCTGACCGGACTTTTTGAGATCGCCCATGTCCAGCTCCCCTACTTTAGTTACGTGGAAGAGGGCGAGCGCATGGACATTAAGCACTTGCTCAACTCTCGCATTCTCTCTCTCTCCAGATCCGATCAGTATCTCTATCACTACACAGGTCTCAATGGTCTACCGCAGCACATCTACCTCCCGGACTCAGCAAAGACACAGCTTTACACCATTGAGGATATGCGCTTCATACATACCTTGAACTTCTTAGGAAAGTCGAGGCGCTCCACTTCATGCCTGAAACCGTACATAGTGGTGAAGTTCACCATGGGGATGTCGAATCTTCGTCCGCCGGCTTTGAACATGAATGTGGCACCAGCTAGAGTCCGGTGCTCGGGATCCTGGTGAATGATGCGCGCGGAGGCGAGACACTGTCGGACCAGCTCCGGATAAAGGATCGACTCTTCAAAAGAGAACGCAAGGCATTGGGCGTTGGAGAGTATCCTGGTGACGGTGTCGTGCAGGCCAAGCATCTCCAATGTCTCACGGCAAACAAAATGCGTCGGCGCAATAGTGAGCTTCAGCATCTGATTGTAGTATGAGGCATCCCGTTGATCCCATACTTCGTCAGATTGAATGGGCAAATTGTCATCCGGCAGGGCGAAAGGCGTGTTTTCTGGACGAGGCCACGGGTACAACCACGGTGAGGGAACTGATTCCTTGCCCTTGCGACTCTGTTTCGGAGCCATTGGTACCTGCGCAAAACAAATCGAACGAGAATAAGCCCATGGGGAGAAAAATCGCAAATCGCCGATAGAAAACCAACAACCAAGCAATCCACATTCATCAAGTCTTATCCAAGGTATAACTGAGTATGAGCAAACCGAGAAGGCTAGTGTAAATCCCTAAATCGATATCAGTTTCCAAGTCGCCATTAATGGCTCATCAAGCTTTTTGGGGTTTTGCATGTGAAGTCGAAAGTGCGAAATCGTGGCCAAGCATGCTGAATCATGGTAAATAGACAGAGATAGAATCTAATCTAGACCAGTTGACACAAAAGAGAGAGAGATTTCGAGACTTCCCTTAACCATGGCGGACTGAAAAATCGAGTTTTGAAGACGTACCTTGCTCGGTTGTGGAAAGCGATGGAGGATTCGAGAAGAGGGCGAGAAGGCGTATGAAATCGACCCAAAAAACGTTGAAATCCGTAAAGATTTGAAAAATCTGGTTTTTGGTGGGTTTTGGAAATCGGCAAGAGAAAGGAGAAGAAGAAATCGGGGGAGAAGGAAGGAAGAAGAAAGAGAAAGAAAAAGAAAAGGAAAAAGAATAAATTTTTTTTTTTTTTTTTTTTTTTTTTTTTTTTTTTGTTTTGGAAAAACGCGGGATGAAAATCTGTTTTGAAGTTTCGGAGGACTTACCTGGAACGAGCAGGTGCTCGGAAGTCTCCTCAGATCGAGCAGGTGCTCGGATCGAATCGCCGATTTTTCCACAATTTTTTTTTTTTTTTTTTTTTTTTTTTTTTTTTTTTTTTTTATGTCTGAAACAAAGAAAAACAAAACCAAAAATCAATAGCAAAGGAAAAATAAAAAGAGATATTTACACTTACTTGGTGGGTTGCCTCCCACTCAGCGCTTGGTTTAAGTCGTTAGCTTGACTTGGTGAGCTGATCAGGCTTGTGGAGGTTCAGTCAGGGGAAAATCTTCCCCTTCCTCAAGTTGTGCGTCGGCAAGATAGGGTTTCAATCGCTGCCCATTAACCACAAACTCTTCGCCTTTGTCGTTGATCAAAACAACTGCTCCATACGGCCGTACTTCTTTGATGGTGAATGGTCCAGACCACCGTGAGCGCAGCTTTCCAGGAAAAAGCTTCAACCGAGAATTGAAGAGCAGGACCTGGTCGGCTGGGGCGAAGTTGCGAGCTAAGATCCGCTTGTCGTGATATGCCTTAGTCCGCTCCTTGTATATCTTGGAGTTCTCATAGGCGAGATGCCTAATCTCCTGAAGCTCATGGACCCAGAGAGATGATATAGAGCTTAAGATTCTCCAGATGAGCTTAAGGCAACTTACTTTGTTAACCATTGTTAAGGACTGCAGACCTAACCCACCCTCTGCCTTTGGTTTGCAAACATCACTCCATGCCACATTTGCCTTATGTGGGTTTAAATCAGGGCCCGAACAGAGGAATGCAGAACACAATTGATCAATCGCCTGGATGCAAGCTTTTGGAAGTCGAAAAACAGACAGCCAGAAATTTGTTAAACTCTGAATCACGGAGCCTATCAGTTGCAGACGACCAGCAAAAGATAGATGTCGCACTGTCCATGAACTTATACGAACCCTAATCTTTTCAATAAGAGGCGAGTAATCTGAGAGTCTCATTTGCGTAGTCATCAAAGGCAAACCAAGATACCTCACCGGAAGAGCTCCTGAAGCAAATGGGAAATCGGAAAGGATGGAATCTTTTTCATCTACGGTTACTCCTGCCATAAACAGGCTTGATTTCTCCAGACTAATCAGTAGTCCTGATACTTTCCCAAAATAGTTGAATACTTTCAAGATCCCTTCTATGGATCTCTTCTTCCCATCTGAGAAAACAAGCAAATCATCAGCAAAAGAAATATGAGTAAGGTTGAGGTCTTTGCAGTAGGGATGGTAACCAAATTCATTATTTGCCGCCGCTTTGTTTAGCATTCTAGATAGCACTTGCATGCAAATGACGAAGAGGTAAGGAGATAAGGAGCATCCTTGACGTAGCCCTCTACTACTGTTAAAATAACCAGCCAATTCTCCATTTACTTGCACTGAGAAAGAAGCCATTGTAATACACTTCTGAATCCATTGGATGAATCTGCCAGGCAGACCTAAAGCTCCGAGAGTAGAGAGCAGAAAAGGCCATTGAACTGAATCAAAAGCTTTTGCAATGTCAATCTTTAGCGCACAGCGAGGAGACACAGTATTTTTATGGTAGCTCTTCACCAGTTCTGAAGCAAGTAAAACATTCTCCATCAGTAGTCGATCCTTGACAAATGCTATCTGGTAAGATCCTTTTTAGTCTGTTTGCCAATATTTTCTAAATGACCTTGTAAAGCACATTGCAGCATGAGATTGGTGTATAGTCTTTCATCTTAGTCGCTTCCTCCTTCTTAGGGATTAGGGCTAGGATAGTTGAGTTGATCCCTTTTGGAAGAAAACCCTTGTCGAAGAACGATTGTATAGCTATAACAAATTCCTTTTCGATAACTGTCCCAGCTGCTTTGAAGAATTCAGCTGTATATCCATCTGGACCCGGAGAGTTATTCTTTGCTATAGCGAAAAGGACTTTTTTTATTTCCTCTGCGGAGAATTCTTGCACCAACATACAGCGATCCACTTCAGCACATTCATACCGCAAAATATCCTTAAGATCATCAATAGAAATACCCGTGTAGTTATCAGGTTGGTGTGTGAGTAACCCATGAAAATGATTCACTGCTTCCAATTTCATCTCCTCCTGAGTTTCTGTAACGGAGCCGTCAGGCTTCTGAATTTCTCGAGTGGAGTTTCGAATTTTCCTAACCTGAACTGCATTATAGAACTGCTTATTATTCCCATCTCCAATATTCAACCAATGAAGCTTTGCTCTCTGACTCACTTCTTTCTCTTCGATTTGAGAGAGGATGGACCATCTATCAAACACTGAACCCTCTTCTTTTAGGCATTCCGAAGATGGGTTTGAGAGGGTTTGGGACTCCATTGTACAGAGATGATCGTAGACCTGCTTCGTTTTCTTCTTTTTTTTCACCAAACTTCTCCTTGCTAATGTTTCATAGAGTTTGTTTCAATCCCTTTAGCTTTTTTGAGAACCTGAATAGAGCAGATGTTGAGTTGAAGATTTCTTCTGTATTTTCCCAGTAAGACTTTACAGCAGGAAGAAATTCAGGACAATCTGCCACAGCATTGATGAACTTAAAGGGATGTCGCGGTTTGATGGGATCTGATTGAATCTTTATTCTCCATCTAAGATGATCCGAACAGCCCCCCGCTTCGAACACACTGTAAGCTTGAGGGAAAGTGTTAGCCCAACTTGTATTCATCAATGTCCAATCAAGTTTTTTGCATATCATTCCTTCTTCTCTCTTATTACACCAAGTAAACAGAGGTCCTTCATAACTCATATCTAGGAAAGAGCATTGATTTGTTAGATTCTGAAAATCATACATACCTTGAGGGTTTGTTGATGCTACATCTGAATGTTCCTCAGGGTCTAAGATCTCATTAAAATCCCCACAAACAATCCAAGGCTTATTTCTGAAAATCGGAGATGAGTGATGGCATATTAGATCTTCCCACAACTCCTTCCTCTCATCAGCAAGGTTCGAAGCATAAATAAAAGAGCACCAGAATTCCCCTTTCATTCCGTCCATTAGAACAGAACAAGTAATCATCTGATCACTTTTAAAACAAGGTGGGACCCTTGTCGTAGGACTCCATGTGACCCAGATTCTACCCAATCGGTTATGTTCATAATTTGAGAGCCAAGACCAGTTTGGAAAAGCCGAGGAAACAATGCGTGAAGCACTTTTTTCCTGAACACGAGTTTCCAACAAACATCCAAATTGAAAAGAGTTACTTAGAATCCAATCCTTGACAACCTTATGCTTTCTTGGATTGTTAAAGCCTCTGATATTCCAGAAGAAACCTGACATTAATATTTTCTTTTCGGGACCTTTTTATTCAAACCACTCGGACCTACATCCTTGTGCTTTTGAATGTTCGAATTGAGAACCTTATGGTTGTCCTTTGAATCACCTTTGAATCACGGGGAAGAGATGTCCTGGGAATTCTTTCCTCTGTTTGCTGAGTAGTTTTACTTGCTGCCTTGGAGGACATATCTTCCTTTTCAGTCTCTGCGTTTTTCTCAATCTTTTCTTCATCCAAGTTTACATGTATTTCTCCTTCTTCTTCCTCGTTCTCATTCAGAACTGAGAATCTTGATTTTGAGAGAATTGAAACATGACCAAACTCCAGTTTATTCTTCAATTTCTCAGGAGATTTAGCAGTTTTCGCTGGAGTTGACCATTCACTGACTGACTTGCCCTCTGAAACAGAATTATCCAGCGAATCCACTTCTTCCCTTGTGATGATAGTTGCTGGAACTGAGTGAGTTTCCTGAAAAGCTACAGCACTTTCCAGTGGAGCGCTATCAACTGTAACCGAAGGTACACCAGCCTCATATGAATCAGATGTTACTTCCTTCTCATCTTGTGATAGTAGAGCATCATTCACAGTTAACACTTGATTTTTCTCAGGGATAGAAATAGCATTTTCTGTTACTTCCAAGACTGTCTCATTTGTTACCGTTTCAGATTTGGAACATACCTTTGCAAGGTGTCCCCACTTTGAACAAAGAGAGCATTTGTTAGGTAGCCAAGGATATTCGTACTTAACAAGTGTTTCTTTGCCCTTGAAAGTAAAGTTCATCGATTGAGGCAGCTCCTTTGACAAATCCGCCTTCACGAAGATCTTTGCCACCTTGAAATCTTCACAATGTGCCGTCTGTGGATGTAGTTTCACTGGTTCCCCAACTGGACTTGCTGTGAAGCTGAGACCCTTCCAAGAGAACCAGTTTATTGGCACATTGCGCATGTGTACCCACATGGGAACAGAACACACTTCTGGTTGAGCCTCCTCTTCCAACGGAGACCACTGAGACATGATTATCGGAATATCGGCCAGATTCCACATTCCCCTTTTTATGACACTGTGTCGAATTGTTGGATTTGAAATCCAAAACTTCATTGTCGTCGCATCAATTTTGAAGACATCAATCATCTGATTTTTTTCCCCAAGTGCCCATATCTTGTTAACAATAGCGTGAATCTTAGCTATGTGAGGAGCAGAAGCTAGGAATTTGCCGATAAGAAAATCTTCCCAGAGTGGTGAAGAGTCGACGAAAACCTCATCCGAAACTTCCACAGATCCCATGCCGTTCTTCATCGAGATGCTACCATCATAGTGTTTCAAAACTTTTTGATTTTTTACCAGATCCGCCCAAGAAAGAGGAGCCTGACTTACTACCGGCGATGAGGGAGCAGTTTCCAGGAAATCCGTGTTCCGCCGGCCGTCGGAAGCCGACGTAGTAGCTCCGGCCATGTCGCTGAAACAAAATTCTCCAAGCGCCTTTCAGATCCCCTCCAGAGCTAAGACGGTGGGGTTTTTTTTTCCGCAATGATTTTTTGACAATGATTTTCGGTTATGGTAAGAAATGAGTTTAGGTTGGATGAAAAATGAATTTAGGTTAAAAATAAATGAATTTAAGTTGGCTGAGAAATGAATGTAGTTTCGTCTTTTTATCGTTTAATAAAATATTTTCGTCATTTTTCTTTTTATTACTATTTTGGTCATTAAATTTACTTTTAATGTTAATTTTTTAGAATTACCTTATAATTTATATGTTATATGAATTATCATATAGAAAATTTGTATGTCATTTCTATATTCTATAATGTCTATAAATTTGAATAATATCTAAGGGTTTTTCTATAATTTTTTTAATTATTTATGTTTCGGAAATTTAATATTATCTTATTTAGATAGTGATAGTGTTACTGAAAAGAAGTTCAATAGTTGACAGAAGTTACATTGTGTGAGGTGTTTAACATATACTTCTGTTTCTTTTTTTTTTTTGAGCGGTAAAAAGAAAAAGTATTCAACAGATACATTTTTCGCATTTTTAATATCCCTGATGCAACCGAGTACTAAATTGATTTTTAACAAAATTATTATGTCAACTGAATTAGTTAGAGTACATTCACCTTAATCATCAATTCCCTCTGATTCACATTTGCAAGAATTAAACTCCTTTTCAAAGGCACCAACCAAATGTTTGAAAACGACATCATCAGAGGATAAATTTCAAAGAGTGAGTTAGGTATTATTTAAACAGCAAAGAATCATTTCAATAGCAAAATATATATATAAAAAATCACATTAAAGTAATTTAACTTTATAAACGATCTTTGGAGATATTGTAACTAAATTAACTTTATAAAAATATTAATATATTTTATCATGACATCCTTTGATTGTAGCTAATCATATAAAATGGTTCATCACAAATTTACATTCTTACTTTATTTTTCTAGTTTACACATAAATATTAAAAACAATATATATATGACAACAATAATAATGAATACTGAGGACAATGATGGAAGAATATTATAGGTAAGTAAGAGAAATTGAATTACTTAAAAAGTAAGAGAAGAAGCTGGATTGTTTTTCTTATTATTTATGATTTTAATTTTATTCTGCAAAAAAATTTTTTACTAAAATCTTTTGTCAGTTGGAGATTATACGCTCAAAAAGATAGTAAGTATTTGACAATACACTTAGGTTGTGTTAGTGGAAGTTGAATTTTAAATGATTGTTAAAATTTTCAGATTTTATTGTTATTGATTTATGAATTTTGAAATTTTTATTAAAATCTAGTGTTATTAGTTTTATGATTTTTTTAGTTTTAAAACAAAATTCATTGTTATTCAAAAAGTTTAGATTTTAAAAGTTCTATGATTTTATTAAAATATAGTGTTATTGGACTTGAATTTTAAACAATTTAACTCATTAAACAAAATTTTGAAAATATCATTTATATCCCTTAGATTCTTAAAGTCATTTGTACAAATGTTTCTATAGATTACAAAACTCTTTACAACTTCTTACCAATTTAACAAATCTCTCAATTTTAAAAATCAATCAACTCTCTATAAATCTAACTCCCAATAATCCCTCATCGTTTATATCGTTATTAATAAAAGAACCTATAAACAATAATATAAAATCTCTATAAATATTTCTATTATTTAAAAGTCTATAAATTTTGTTTACATGTAATTATTAATAAAATGCCTAAATAAAAAACTTAATTAAAAAATGTCCTCTTACATTGAATGTGGTGATCGGTTAGCTGAATAGCTTATACTCTTTACCGGGGCTGCGTTAGTCTCGTAACTTTATGAGTATTCCGATTAATTTATATAAACATATTCAAAGTGTGTTTGATAATTAGTGAATACTACTATTCAAGATCTGATAAAATCCTTTTATAGTTTGTTATTTTGTATTTTTTATTAATTAAACGTTTTCATAGTTGGTTATTACATTCCCCAACGTGATTTTGGAAAAGGAAAGCAGTAGATGGGATGTCGGAACATCATTAGGTAATTTTGGGACCAAAGAAAATAGTTACCAAACTATTGCACCAACATAATAACCCATTGTTCTGCGTTTGCTTATATATATACTCTTTAAGGCTATTTATCTGCATCATCACTCACAAACATAAGTCAGAGTTACTTCTGCTTCCTCTTGTCTCTTCAATGGCTGGTCAAGTCTCTGGTGATACAGAAGCGCAGCATTCTGGCGATCCAAGCAGCAAACGCGGTGGCTGGATAACTTTTCCGTTCATGATTGGTTTGTATTTTTTGGGCTTTTGTTATTATTGTCTATGTTTTTTTCAAGCCAAAACATATACAAATGTTGGTTCTATGTGGTGCAGCTACATTGTTAGGTCTGTCCATAACTTCTTTCGGATGGGTTATGAACTTGATCGTTTTCTTGATCAAGGAATTCAACATCAAGAACATCGCTGCTGCTTAGATTTCAAATGTGGTCAATGGATGCATCAGCATGTTGCCTGTTGTAGCAGCCATTTTAGCTGATTCTTTCTTCGGAAACATTCCCATCATATCTGCGTCTGCTTTCATTTCTCTGACTGTAAGTCTAAGATTCATGACTGTTTCTCTTATATGTTCTGATCCACAAAGCTCAACAGTTTTTGTTTTCAGGGCATCCTTCTCTTGACTTTGATCGCATCTTTGGACTACTTGAGACCTAGACCGTGTGAAACAGGCTCAATCCTATGCCAGTCGCCATCAAAATTCCAGCTTGGAATCTTGTATGCAGCCTTAGCTCTAGTGACTATTGGAACAGGTGGGACACGGGTGACTTTGGCAGCTGCTGGTGCAAATCAATATAAGAAACCTAAGGACCAAGGAAGCTTCTTCAACTGGTACTTCCTCACACTATATGCTGGAGCTATTACTGGCGCAACAGCAATTGTATACACACAGGACAATGCTAGCTGGAAACTTGGGTTTGGCCTCTGCGCTGCTGCTAATTTGGTAGGTTTCGTTGTTTTCGTCTGCGGGACAAGACTCTACAAGCATGACAAACCCATGGGAAGTCCTTTCAAATGCCTGATCCGTGTTGTAGTCGCTGCTATAATGAAAAGGAACGCCGTGATTTCTTATAAAGAAGAAGACTATCACCATGGACACGCAAAAGAGGCCAAGACTTCTGGTGCAATTCCCTCCAAGAGCTTCAGGTGAAAACAAAAAAGCTTGACAGATTCATCTAACTTAAACCAGAACTAAAAGTGCTTTACAAGTGCAGGTTCTTGAATCGTGCAGCGTTGAAGATCGAAGACGGCTTAGTTCATAACACATGGAGACTATGCTCTGTTCAGGAAGTAGAAGATTTCAAAGCCATTCTCCGAGTTGTTCCTCTCTGTCTAGCCATACTCTTTGTTAGTACTGCCATGGTGATGCAAACAAACTTGATGGTACTCCAAGCTCTAGTCACGGACCGTGGGCTCGGCCCTCACTTCAAAGTCCCGGCCGGGTCCCTCCAAGTGATGATACTCATCTCCACATCCACTGTTATCGTAATGAACAACTGGATTGTCTATCCCATGTACCAGAAGCTAACTCATAGGCCACTCACACCGCTTCAAAAAGTGGGGATAGGTCATGTTCTCACCATCCTAAGCATGGCAATCTCCGCGGTTGTGGAAGCAAAGAGGCTGAAAACTATTGAAAATGAGCATCCCATGTCAGTGCTATGGCTATTTCCTCCTCTCGTTATAGTAGGAATAGGAGAAGCCTTCCAATTTCCTGGAAATGTTGAACTATTCTATGGAGAGTTCCCCGAGTCTCTCAGGAACACCGCGACTTCATTGACATCACTGGTGATTGGAATCTCTTTCTATCTGAGCACAGCGCTCGTCGATCTGATTCAGAGGACCACCAAGTGGCTACCAGATGACATTAACAGTGGAAGAGTTGACAATATTTACTGGGTTTTAGTCATTGGAGGAGTCTTGAATTTTGGCTATTTTCTTGTCTGCTCTTGGTTTTACAGATACAAGAATCTCCAAGGTGATAATGATGAAGATCCTAAAGTTGTTTCAACGTAAAGACACAACAACATGATTGCTTCAGTTTTTTTCTAATTTGTTCATGCTCCTGGTAACTTTGATGTTTGTGTTGGCAGCTTTAACCATGTCAAGTGTGTTTTCTCATTTTTTTTTTTTTTTTTCAGTTTTCTCTAAATTTTTGTCTGCTTTTGTTTCTCATGTTTAGTATCCCTGAATGTAACAGAGTAATCAGTTGATCCTTAAAAAAAAAATCAAGGTCAACTTAATTAGGTTGCTTAATGTAGATTCTTCTTTCTAATGGTGCAATCTGCAAAACCGTGAAACTAATTAACCACAACTCAACAAGTAGATCATTTCAAAGCAGTCAATAAAATTACGTTTTACCATTTCATAACTGTGTCTTATTATATCTCACAACTGTGTTGACAAAAAAAAAAAAAATCTCACAACTGTTTTAATATATGATTAATTGGTCACGCTATCACAATTACCTTGAAGAGGTTCGTAGTCGAAGACTAACTTCTGGCTTTCGTCGCTGCTCTTGTTCCATCTCCACTTGTAAGGCAAACTCTCTTGCAAGTGTATTATCTAGCTCAGGAAGAAACGGCTTGGATTCACACACGAATAGCTGATGATCGTGGTCTTTGTGACCTGTGTGCGTGTGTTTCTCTTTTCTTTTTTTAAATTATATAATTGCCTTTTTTTGCTTCGCATACTCTGTTTAACCATTTAACTATCAACTCACCTCAGTTAACAAAAGAATAAACAAAAACAAAAACAACAAATAAACATTACGAATATAGATGGCAACCACAAGAAGCAACAAATTTAATATTATAATCCCTAAAAAAACAAAATTCAACTACTTTAAGGAGTTACTTTGAAGCTCATTGAAACAACCGTTTGAGGAACTAGTGAACTACACCACCTTATTATTGATGCTACTTATATATTTATTCAGTTTACAAAACTGAAGTGACGATGAGGTTCTAGAGGAAAACAGATGAAAATTAAAAGAAAACAAAAAGAATTGAACATATCAAATCATAAATTTAATGGGAATACTTGGGTGTACTGTAGAAATGGTCCTAATGGGAAGAATATGTTACATTCATAAATTAATAATATATAGACATTTCTTAATTACATTCACCAACCTGTTGTTCCTAGATGACAAGTCCTAGATGACAAGAGTAGATAAAATGTCAGAACCTGATTAGGAATTTTTTTGGATCATTGCACAAATCATTTATCAACATAACTTTTATGTATTTGCGTATATATAGTTAAAGGCTATTCTCTGTAGCATACACAAAGAGAAACTAACTCCTACTTCCTCTGTTTTGTATCATGGCTGGTTCAGTCTCTGGTGACACAGAAGCTCAGAGCTCTGTCCACCTAACCAGCAAGCGCGGTGACTGGATAACTTTTCCTTTTATGATGGGTTTGTGTTTTTGGGTTTCTTTTGTTGTGTTATGACTTTGAAACCACAACATAAATACAAAAATGTTGATTGTTATTTGCTTGGTTCTATGTGGTGCAGTTACTTTGTTAGGTCTGTCCGTAACTGCTTTCGGATGGTTACTGAACTTGGTCGTCTTCTTGATCGAGGAATTCAACATCAAGAGCATTGCTGCAACTCAGATTTCAAATATTGCTAATGGATGTCTCAACATGTCGCCTGTTGTTGCAGCCATTTTAGCTGATTCTTTCTTCGGAAACATTCCTGTCATCTCAGCCTCTGCTTTCATTTCTCTAACAGTATGTCCACGACTTATTGCTCATCTTTATTTTTTTCTGATAGACAAAGTCGCAAAGCTAACATGTTCTTCAATGTTTTTTAGGGCATACTTCTCTTGACCTTGATTGCATCTTTGGACTACTTGAGACCTAGACCGTGTGAAACAGGCTCAATCCTATGCCAGTCTCCATCGAACCTCCAGCTTGGATTCTTGTATGCAGCCTTAGCTTTAGTGACAACTGGAGCAGGTGGGACGCGGTTCACCTTGGCATCCGCAGGTGCAAACCAATACGAGAAACCTAAGGATCAAGGACGATATTTCAACTGGTACTTCCTCACGCTATTTGCTGGAGCTATTACTGGCGCAACAGCAATTGTATACACACAAGACAATGCTAGCTGGAAGCTTGGGTTTGGCCTCTGCGCAGCTGCTAATTTGGTAAGCTTCATTGTTTTCATCTCCGGGAAGAGACTCTACAAGCATGACAAACCCATGGGAAGTCCCTTCACAAGCCTGATCCGCGTTGTAGTCGCTGCTACGGTGAAAAGAAAGGCTGTGATCTCTTCTAAAGAAGAAGACTATCACCGTGGGATCGACAAAGAGGCCAAGACTTCTGCTGCAATTCCCTCCAAGAGCTTCAGGTCAAAACAAAGAGCTTGCATAATTAATGAAACTTAAACCAGAACTAAAAGAACTTTACTTACATGCGCAGGTTCTTGAATCGTGCAGCAGTGAAAACTGAGGACAACTCAGATCAAAAATACGGCTCAGTTAAAAACATCTGGAGCCAATGCTCTGTTCAAGAAGTAGAAGATTTTAAAGCCATACTCCGACTTTTTCCTCTCTGGTTAGCCATTATCTTTGTTAGTACTCCAATGGTGATGCAAACAAACTTGATGGTACTCCAAGCTCTAGCTATGGACCGTGGGCTCGGCCCTCACTTCAAAGTCCCGGCAGGGTCCCTCCAAGTGATAATACTCATCTCCGCATCCACCGTTATCATAGTGAACAACTGGCTTGTCTTTCCCACGTACCAGAAGCTAACTCACAAGCCACTGACACCGCTTCAGAAAGTGGGAATAGGTCAGGTTCTCACCATCCTAAGCATGGCAATCTCCGCGATTGTGGAAGCAAAGAGGCTGAAAACAGTTGAAAATGGCCTTCCCATGTCAGTGCTTTTGCTATTTCCTCCTCTCGTTATATTGGGAATAGGAGAAGCTTTCCAATTTCCAGGAAATATTGAACTATTCTATAGAGAGTTCCCTGAGTCTCTGAAGAACACTGCGACTTCATTGACATCACTGGTGATTGGAATCTCTTTCTATGTGAGCACAGCCCTGGTCGATCTTATTCAGAGGACGACCAAGTGGTTACCAGATGACATTAACCAGGGAAGAGTTGACAATGTTTATTGGGTTTTAGTCATTGGAGGAGTCTTGAATTTCAGCTATTTTGTTATCTGCTCGTGGTTTTACAGATACAGAAACCTCCAAGGTGATAGTGAAAACGATCCTAAAGATGTTTCCACCTAAGACAGACAACATGTTTGCTTCAGTTTTATCTAATTTGTTACATGCTCCTGTTAACTTCTGTGTCTGTGTCTGTGTTTGAAATTCTTACCAATGTCTGTGTTTTTCTCTTATCAAACTGATGTCTAGTTTTCTTAATTTAGTATTCTCCAATCAGTTTTTTTTTTTTCTAATTTGTTGCATGCTCCTTTTTCTCATGTTTGGTCTCCCAGAATGTAACAGAGTAAAAATAGTATTTTGCTCTTTGGACTAGGACTGAAAAACATATACAACATAGTCTTTTTGGCTAATAGATTTCAATTAGAAGTCGAAAACTAGTAAATATGATGAACAGGTATTGCCTTCACAAGAAGCAACAAAATAACTATTTAAATCCCTAAAGACCCAAATCATTTAGGCAACATAACTGTATTAATGTATTTTCTTAAGTTTAAGGCTTCTCTATGAACATACACAAAGTGAAACTAATTCCTACTTACCTCTGTTCTCTGGCATGGCACAGAACCGCATCAATCTTGCGAGCCAAGCAACAAAGACGGCATCACTTTTCCGTTCATAGCAGCAGTAAACAATGTTTTAATTTCTGTTAAAGCCTTTTGAAAATTGTGAGACTTGACGTTTTGTAATCATCACTCACCTTTTCTAAGCCTCCAAATGTTAAATTATATATTTCTGGTTCTTTTATATGCATCATCACCATAATTTGTCTTGGATGCGTACCAAACTAGATCGTTTACATGTTCGAGGAATTCAGCATAAAGACAATCAAGATTCATTAGTAGATTATGAGAATTGTTAAAAAGTGTGTATGTGGTTATATGTTTAATGATTGATTAGTGGATGCAACTGTTGAAGATTATTGCATATGAATATATATGATCATACAAGTAGGAGGAGAAGAAGTCTCTTATCTTATTGCACTCGTGGTCGTGGAACACCCTCAATTAAGAGTGTTTGTGTGTATCTTTCTTTATGGCTGGACCTGGGATAGAAACATGTATCCATTTAACTGTTGTTTCATACATACCTCTCCATTATTACGCGGGTTTATTAATTGTTTGTTGGACCAGAGCCAATATTTGGGTCAATGACATTGACATTGACATTGACATATGTGAACGCGTTCACATTCACATTGGCACTCCATTATAAATAGAAGCGAAAACTTATACGATTTACAAAAGACATATTATAGATTTTAATTTTATTTCTGTTTGCCACCAGAAATTTAACATAATTTTTTGGGTCTCAAGATTAATCGGTTGTCCATTCGTATTGATCCTTTAGAATTCATATACAATTGGTCGATCCACATATCCTAAAATTGAACGGTGATTATTTGGATATGTTCCACAGAACCCGGATATCTGGTTCACCCACAAAACAAAATAATTTATAAGATTTCCAGAAGGAAAAGAAAATCACTATAATATGATCACTCTAATACGTATCAATAGTTAATTTGAGAACTTTTTAAAAAAATTGGAGCCTTTAGCTATAAGATTGTTTATATATAAAACCTTCATTTTATAAACCTCCTACTTTTTTTCTTTTTTTTTAACCATATCCTCCAACTTCTCCCACACGTTTTCTTATAATAGACAAATCGCATCGACCAAGAAAAATGTTTGCTTGGCCACCAAGGTCAATCCAAAAGCAGCAGTCTCTACTCTGCTGCTCTGTCTCTATAAAAGACCTTCTCACTCTAGTCTTGCCACATCAAGAGTTATCTCATATTTCTCTGTTGTCGCTATAAATTTCAAAAGTTCACCAATCTTTTGTATATTCAAAGAATGGAGACATCGTCTCACAACAACTCCAAGAAAACCGAGCAACATCTTCCTCCAAGAAGATGCCAAATCAAGATTTTGATCGCGCGCCAACTCCTCAGATCAACAGCTACGATCATTTAGCAGTGGAAAATTCGAGACACATGAATTTTCATGTAGGATTGTATAAATATGTACAAGTATGTACATATATATACACATGATCGCGCGCCCCTTCATTCCCCCACAGACGATGATCATCATGAATTTTCATGTAGGATTGTATAAATATGAACATATATATACTTTTCTTGACAAAGTTTTTGTGGACTATGTTTTTCTTTTTTCCTTTTTTGGGACTTGTAAAATATGTTTTGTCATCCATATAAAGTCATAGAAAGTTTTTTACCAAAAATATAAAGTCACACAGAGTTATGAATATATCTTGAGTTTTCCTCTTTATTTTTTCTGAATGAGAATATCTAAGAAGATTTTTTGCTTATAAATCTCAATATTAACTAGACAAACAAAAGTAATGACTTATAAAGACTGTTAAATCTAACTTCTCATCTTAAAGATGAATCAATATAGTTTCATTTGTGATAATCAAACAAGTCCACTTTGTTTACTAATCAGCGCCGATTACAATCCCAAAATTTGCTGTAACAAAAAAAAAATTAAAATGACCGAAAAAATGTACAAGTCTACATGTTGGACATTTGTGTTTCTAATGTAATCGCGGTGCAACATTTTGGAATACCTTACGAATTGGACATTTTTATTAAAGATCATACAATGATAACGATATAGTAAAATATGTTAAAGCTTCACAAGATAATTCAACTCCATTAACTGTATATAAATAAAAAGAAAAAGAAAAATGAAATCTAACTCTTTTTGCATGTTTCATGCAAAATAAGTTATTAAACTCGGATAGTCAAGTTTTTCAACCATAATCGTCTCAATTGACAACAAAGCAAACTCATTTAATCTCTGTTTTGAAAAGGAACAACAAAGCAAAAAATTGAAAGTCTAATTACCTCATGCCTATCCACAACGCTCTGGCATAACTGTAAAAACTGTGATACTTTTGTCGCGCAATTAAGGTTCAAGAGCTCCATTAAAAAAATTGATCATTACTTACGATCAAAATCATTATATTGGGAATAATATCTTCAACATTCAGTTGATAATCCTTAACATATGCTCCAACATTTCGACTTCATGGTGGTGTTCCGGTCCGGCGCTCCTTTCCTTCTTTCTTTTTCATCTCTTCCTTTAGCTTGCTTACTACTTTACAAGATTTGCAAAGAAGCGATCTCTAAGCAAAAAACTCAAATTTCATAAACCCGAATTTGTTTATAGATCTCTAACTTGAGATATTCCATACCTGTTCAACTCAGCTGAAGTTACTTGATCTAGTTGAAATGCATATGTCAACTCTGAGATGCTTACAATTTGTTGGTAATAATTAATGTAACTTTATGACAAGCCCATCAACAGTGAAATCCGGTTCAAAATTTGTGCATATCTACTATATTAAAACAGAAGTCTTTTATGAAAAAAGACAAAGGGACCATGGCATATTACTTTTTGTGCCATTGGTTTCCTTTGCATTCAAAAAAAAAATCATTAAGAGTAAAAAAGTAATACAAAATTAGACAAACATGATTTACATGCTACATATATGTGGTATAAATCTACATCAGGAAACTATTGTCATCGTGAGATACATGGTCTATTGTAATAAATACAGATGTAATCATAAGAAGAAACGATAGTATACTAATCTACATTAGGTAACATATTGTCATCGTGAGATACATGATCTATTATAACAAATACAGATGTAATCATAAGAAGAAACGATAGTATACTAACCTATAATAAAAAAATGAAATGATAGAACAATGATAGAATACTAACCTATATGTAATCTAATCATAAGAAACATGTTTGTCAACTATATTGTTTATCTGAAGAATATATCATTATCGTAAAATGTAAAATATAGTCGTCAACCTAATCTACCGAATCTAAAATGAACTCTATATGTTATACAAAATGATAGAATACTAATCTATATTATTCGACTTAGAAATCACATATTAATCATATGGAAAATTAATCATAATTTCTAACTATATACAAAATAATAAATATATATCAAGAGTATTTTTAGAATCAGAAAACAAGAAATATAAATAGTTATTAATCATATCTTTCAAACTACACAAACATATATAAATATTTAATAAGATTATACCAAAGAATATTATTTCCATTAATATAATTAAAAGATTATGTCAAAGAATATTCTTTCCATCTACAATGTAAGACGTGCACATTAGAGATTTCAGCCAATTGTGACTTATATAGGATCTTACCTATCTATATTATTAAAACATGCATATTAAAGATTAGTATCCAAAATTTCTTATATAGATTAGATTACAATATTTTAAATCTAAGAATCTTACCTATCTTTGTCCAAAATAACTTATCATATCGTACTTATCTCCTTAATCTCGAAATTTTGTAAATATATCAAAGATATTCAGTTAATGCCATATATTCTTACCGTAAATATTATTTTCACGATATCAAATACCATCGATTTAATATTTATAATCTCATCTGCATCCACGAAACTCTAAATCCTTCCTCTTCCTCCTAGCAAAAAAATTAAAAGCACAACAATGGTTTCTAAAAGTGTTTTTACTAACCACAAGGATTTGAAACCTTACAAATCAACCTGGCGCATACAAGTGAGGGTTCTACATTCATGGAGACAGTACACTGCAGTTACAGGAGAGACTTTAGAGTTGATCTTAGCAGACGAAACATTAAGTTTAAAATCATTGACATATGTATATATTCACGTACTTTGTTTCTTTACTCACCTTTATATAATGTCTTTAGGGAGAAGAAAGGTGAGGAAGCACAGAGGATTTCTGAAAAGAGACATCGAAGGATTTTAGGTGTGTCAAGCAAACAATTTTTTTAAACTTCCTTTCAATAAGAAAGAAACGTTGATATCTTTGGGACACAGCCAAAGATAGTTAAAGACATTCTTTTATTTTTTTTGTTTCAGGCAGACACAGTCTTACATTTCCCAAGCACTTCATAGTTCATTCAAAGACAGAGAGGTTTTTACTAATTATATTCCAATGAATGTATTATGTTTCTTACTTCGTATCTAAATTTAGAGTATAGGTTTTTTCTATTTCACGCAAATAAAAATTTTACTTGTCCTTTCTATAAGACAAAGCAAGGAGTGAGTTGAACCTTTTATCTTTGTATTTACTTATCTTTAGATTTTATATAAAAACTAACTCAAGTTCTATATTTCTTATATTTAACAGGGAATGAAAATTCATTGTTCGTGCAGAAAAACTTGAGTAGGTGAAATCCAAACTCTTCAATGTCAAAGAGGAAAAGGAAAGAAGAAACTTGAGTTTCATCCGAAAGACAGTGTATGTTTTCTATACTCGATCACTTACTATAGAATCCCATGTCAATATTTTGCATAGGTTCCTTTATGAGACAAAATTGTTTCTTTCATGCTCTGTATAACAGTCTATTTTGTTGTTTTATTTTTTCTATTATACACAATTGACATTCTTTAACAACATCAGAATATATGTAAGGCATGATTTCCTAACTATCAACTTATTTTACTAGGAATAGAGTAACTTACTTCTTTCATTTCCAAGACACTGTTTGCAATGTTACGAACAGTGAATCCTAGGATGGCGGAAGGACAAACTTTAGAGTCTGCACAAGCAATCACCAGAAACTGTTGGCTAAAGTTTTAGCAACAATTTCCTTCTCCCAGCAACTTTTAAACCACATAAGATATCTCAAGCCAATCCATGAATAATAAAACTTTCAAAGCTACCTTTGGAGCTTGAGCATCTGCCAGGTCTTGGAAGTGTTCTAAGTTATCCCTGCTCAAGCACACCAATTCCTCCGTAAACCATATATAAAGAGTCAAAAGACTGAAGAAATATGTTTTCTCTACCACTTACCTGTACTTAACTTCTTGAAAGCGAGGACGCGCTGTTTCATGTCGTCAAATACGTCATGTTATTTTTTCTGTCAACTATAGCCTCATAAGTGCCGTCATTAGCTTCCTGAGTAAGTCCAGGTGTGTTTCTTGATGCCATCATTTGCAACTTGACAGCTTTTTTTCTGCAACACAGACGTTTTGATGTTTGAAGTATCAGAAAACCAAATTTCTTATACAATCTAATAAACTAAGACTTAAGATATATTGACGAAAGGCATCACCGTAGTGATATCAAACAAATCAAATAGACCAGCAATTCTGAATCCTAATCTCAAACTGAACAGTCAATATATCTTCCGAAATTAGCTGAAAGAAATCATAATCTTCAACTAGGTTTTCTCAAACTCCTTTAATTTGTCCTTGGAGCCGAAGATCTGAATGGCAATGCAAAATGCAGAAACAAACCCCTGATCAAATTCCTGAGAAGAAAGAGAGGAAAGGGAGAGACTTGAAACATACCGATTGTTGGGTTTGGAGATTAAGGAGATACGTGGAAGAAGAAGGATCATGGGAAATAGACAAGTGCGAGGGAGAGGATGCCATGAAAGGAAGTTGGGTATTTCGAATCTGGGACAACAAGAGACAAAGCCACTGAAGATCATTCGGAGAGAAGTGCCCCATCTCAAAATTAAAAATGATTCCTTTTTTTAAAAGAAGTGAGATTTTAAAGGTGAAGAATCGAAGACACTAAAGGAAAAAAAAAGACAGATTTCAGAATGAGAACCGACAAGTCTTTTTACATCTATACATAAAATTAAGAGTATATCCACATGGTCTAAACTCATAATCGACAAACAAAGTTAGCAAAATGTTGGGCTCTCCATTCTAAATGAACTTCAGCCCAGATCCAACTTAAATTCGGCAAAAATATGTAAGCCCAAAAATTAGATCACATGATAACTAAGCTTTCTATGATAATTTTTTAAAATTGTCAATTTTTGATATTTGGACTAATTACAAAAAAGAAAAAAGACTTATTACTTTTGTGCTAAGGGATAGATTAAAAAAAAAAAAATACAGTTTACAAAAAATATTAGGCCCAATCAATTTCATAAAATGTGAATATATTTTTGTAAGTCCAATATCTTAACAATTATGAATATATTAAGCTGCATTTTATAAATATTAGTATCTAAATATTACATTTTCTATCTTTAAATTAATTTTGTCTTATTTTTCGGTCACATTGATGTAAATCATAATTTTTTTGCTGTTTCTTTTCTTTTTTGATTAAAACCACTATCTTTCTCTCAATTTCTAATCAAGCGATCAAAAAAAAATTTACTCATAATTTTGACCGCAAGTTTTAAATATAGTGTTATGTTTATGTGCAATGTTATTGTTGTCTTCTAATACTTTGATAAATGATACTTATATTTATAGATAAATTTATAAAATTATTTATTTAAATACAAAATTAAATACAAAATTCGATATAATCCCGCGCTCACGCGGGGGTCCGGTTCTAGTGTTATATTAAAACAGGATCATATCTACTTATAAAATGTTGTTTGGATCTATTCATTAGATGATTAATTTTTGGTCTTACTCTTACCTAAACAATACAAGAAAACAAAAATATACCATTAATATGAGATACATATAGAAATATCCATAAAAAACAACTTAATATACTATTTAATAAACATATCTAATCTAGTATACTATTTAATAAACAACTTATAGAAATATACCATTAAAATCGGATCCAATATAAACTAATATGTTCTTATATAAATTTAAATAATCTTTTCAAATCAGAATAAATCATTAAAGTAAATAATCTTTTAGATATACATGATAGTTTATGGTTATACTATTGAATATTGAAAGTAAAAGTTTACTCCGAAACCAATATCATGTTTTTATATTATATAATTAAATATGAAAACATATCACTTATGTATCTAATATTTATGTATGTATGTGTGCATGTAATAATAGTTATGCATGCATTAGATTCATATCATATTATACAGCTCAGTTAAAATAATCTTTCAAAATCGTAATAAGTCAGTATATTAGATATACATGATAGTAATGATTATACTATTTTTTTAATGATTATACATTTGAACATTGAATTTAAAGAAAAACCAATATCATTTGTTTATATAATATATCTATTATATTAAACATGATCATTATTTGAAATAAACCTTACACATATCTAAGAAAAATGTCAGTGACTTGTAATAATTTTGAAAATTTTCAATAAGGGTATTTTCATCAAACTATATATGTCAATTATTATTAGAATAAAATTTAAAATTATGATATCTTTTAAATTCAAAACTAAATCAAACTAAATCAAAAAATATCTTTTTGGTAGATACATTTAAATACACTATAAATAAATATGCAAAATATCTAAAAATCATATAACATAATATAATCTAATAAAATCTTGAAAAAATATTCTAAAAATTTGCCACAAGATTTTTGATTATGCATTTAAACATGCCTTAAATACAAATACACAATTACTAAAAATATGTCATAACATTATGAAAAATTAATCAAATGTTTACAAAAATAAAGTTCTTTCAAGCTAATATTAAACCTAGATTTCAAATATTTTTATTTAGTTTACCTTTATAAACCTTTATAAATCATAAAATCAAATTTAAATAAGCATACATTAATTACTTTTCAACATATTTTAATTTCTTAAGATGTCAATTATTATATAATTAATATTTGAATTGATAGTAATTAATTTTTAATTTACAAATGAAGATTTTACTTCGATAAAATTGAAAATTATTTAAGTTTAAACTAGTATATAAAAAGTTTAATAAAAAAATTAAATACAATAAATTATCCGATTACATACTCGACGGGTTGAGGTTAATATCGAAGCACACCATGTTGGAGCTGAGAGAGTAAAAGAGGACAGGATACAAACGCTTATAGCAGAATTTGACAGAATCAAGATGAACGAAGAAGCTATGATTGACGTTTTCGTAGGAAAACTTTCAGAAATTACATCCAAATATGCATCTTTCGGAGAAATCATAGATGAAACAAAGCTTATGAAGAAATTTCTGAAAACTTTACCTCGGAAAATATATATCCATATTGTCGCCGCATTTAAGCAAGTTCTACATCTCAACTCCAGTAGCTAATTTGTTGCATGCTCCTTTTCTCATGTTTGGTATCCCAGAATGTAACAGAGTAAAAATAGTATTTTGCTCTTTGGACTGGGACTGAAAAACATATCAACATAGTCTTTTTGGCTAATAGATTTCAATTAGAATTTGAAACTAGTAAACATGATGTATAGAGTATTGATCGATGGCTGAATGATTTGATATTATTAGTTATACAATGTATTTATACATAGAAGAGAGCTGTAAACCCTAACATACATAAGGCAAGAGTATCGAGAATATATGATTGATTATACACAAGATATGTACTCATAATGGAGAGGATATTCACTCTGATACACCCCCTCAAGATGGACGGTGTAATACCCCGATACAACAGCGGAAATTACCACGGAGCAAAATAATTTCTGATGGGCGATGAGAACAATTTTAAAAATTGTGGAACTTGGAGTGTAGATACATAAGACATCAGAGAAGCCAGTTCAAAAGGATTCATGTCAAGAAAAATTCCGACGCAACCTAGAAAAATCCCGAGAATCAGATTTTGGTAAAGAAGCGACAGTTCGAGCAAATAAATCTGAAAGGATTAGAAGGACTATTTTAAAAACTCCGGGCTTTTGCACAGAGGTAGTCCATATGGAACTATTACAAAAAATATTTGGTCAAAGAAAAATTCTCCTGTGAGAATTAAAAATCGGACAAGATGGAATGATGAAGATTGGCAGTTTCGACAAGAAAATTCATAAGTAGAGTTTTACTCATATAAAAATTCTGAAACTTTTTGTGGGAACAGAGGACATCATGGGGAGAACTCAGAATCAAGCAGAGAAGGTTTTTAGTAAGGGAAATTAAGGTTATGATTTTCGAAGTGTAGAAGCTTGTTGGTTGAATCAGCTGGATAATCCTCGAAGAGATCAGTCTAATATTCAATCAGATTCATTTTGGAGCATCCAGGTGTCAATTAGCAAGAAATTTTCGTGATCAAAGGTAGATGGCAGTTTCTAGCAGAGAAAGTGGTGAAATAATTAATTAAGTCCAAAGTTTAATTGGAATCCATGTGTCAATTAGTAAGATTAGATTAGTGTCCCTCTAGCTGTCACACTCTGGTTAATCCCTCCCTCTTATATAATCCCTCTCTTCCCCTCCATTTCATCACTTTAGCAAAAACCAGAAAAAAAATCCTTCCCTTGTTCAAGTGTGGTTGTGGAGAGAGAGTTGAAAGTGATTAGGAGTTCTGACTTCTGTGTGGTGAAGAGGTGTAGCTGAGCTTGTAGTGTGTCTCTAGTCCATCAGGAGCCTTGTCAATGTGAGTTTCAGATAGGAACCCACCTAGAAACCATGCTTTATTGTCAGTTTCAGTTTTAATTGAAGTTGATTAGTAATCTTGATTGATTGATCTTTGCATGCATGTTTAATTTGTTGAGTTTGATCACCTAATATTTACATGCATGTTTGTTTTGTTGAGTTTGAAGCATTGATATTTGCATGCATGATTGTGAATTGCTTTTGTGTGATTGATTGAGTTGTTGTGTTGAGAAAGTTATCTTTGATTTCTAAAAAATAAATCTTGGTTTTCTAAACTTGGAACTCTTGGGTTTAGAGTAAGGATAGTTGCATGAGTTCATTGCATGTAAGTGTTTGAGAAGGAGAAAGATGGTATTATTTTTTTTGTTCATGCATGTAGTTATTAAGTGAGTCTATAGACTAGTGAGTTGCATGCATGCATGAGGAAGTAGAGAATTGAATTGATAGATGATTATTTCCTTGATAGAAGGGTTTGTAAGTTAGAGATTGTGTAGATTGTTGGATTTTATAAATATTAGTATCTAAATATTACATTTTCTATCTTTAAATTAACTTTGTCTTATTTTTCGGTCACATTGATGTAAATCATAATTTTTTTGCTGTTTCTTTTCTTTTTTGATTAAAACCACTATCTTTCTCTCAATTTCTAATCAAACGATCAAAAAATATTTTACTCATAATTCTGACCGCAAGTTTTAAATATAGGGTTATGTTTATGTGCAATGTTATTGTTGTCTTCTAATACTTTGATAAATGATACTTATATTTATAGATAAATTTATAAAATTATTTATTTAAATACAAAATTAAATACAAAATTCGATATAATCCCTTGCTCATGCACGGGTCCGGTTCTAGTGTTATATTAAAACAGGATCATATCTACTTATAAAATGTTGTTTGGATCTATTCATTAGATGATTAATTTTTGGTCTTACTCTTACCTAAACAATACAAGAAAACAAAAATATACCATTAATATGAGATACATATAGAAATATCCATAAAAAACAACTTAATAAACATATCCAATCTAGTATACTATTTAATAAACAACAAATAGAAATATACCATTAAAATCGGATCCAATATAAACTAATATGTTCTTATATAAATTTAAATAATCTTTTCAAATCAGAATAAATCATTAAAGTAAATAATCTTTTAGATATACATGATAGTTTATTGTTATACTATTGAATATTGAAAGTAAAAGTTTACTCCGAAACCAATATCATGTTTTTATATTATATAATTAAATATGAAAACATATTACTTATGTATCTAATATTTATGTATGTATGTGTGCATGTAATAATAGTTATGCATGCATTAGATTCATATCATATTATACAGCTCAGTTAAAATAATCTTTCAAAATCGTAATAAGTCAGTATATTAGATATACATGATAGTAATGATTATACTATTTTTTAATGATTATACTTTTGAACACTGAATTTAAAGAAAAACCAATATCATTTGTTTATATAATTATATCTATTATATTAAACATGATCATTATTTGAAATAAACCTTACACACATCTAAGAAAAATGTCAGTGACTTGTAATAATTTTGAAAAATTTCAATAAGGGTATTTTCATCAAACTATATATGTCAATTATTATTAGAATAAAATTTAAAATTATGATATCTTTTAAATTCAAAACTAATTCAAACTAAATAAAAAAAATATCTTTTTGGTAGATACATTTAAATAAACTATAAATAAATATACAAAATATCTAAAAATTTCATATAACATAATATAATCTAATAAAATCTTGAAAAAATATTCTAAAAATTTGCCACAAGATTTTTGATCATGCATTTAAACATGCCTTAAGTACAAATACACAATTACTAAAAATATGTCATAACATTATGAAAAATTAATCAAATGTTTACAAAAATAAAGTTCTTTCAAGCTAATATTAAACCTAGATTTCAAATATTTTTATTTAGTTTACCTTTATAAACCTTTATAAATCATAAAATCAAATTTAAGTAAGCATACATTAATTACTTTTCAACATATTTTAATTTCTTAAGATGTCAATTATTATATAATTAATATTTGAATTGATAGTAATTAATTTTTAATTTACAAATGAAGACTTTACTTCGATAAAATTGAAAATTATTTAAGTTTAAACTGGTATATAAAAAGTTTAATAAAAAAAATACAATAAATTAGTCGATTACATACTCGACGGGTTGAGGTTAATATCGAAGCACACCATGTTGGAGCTGAGAGAGTAAAAGAGGCCAGGATACAAACGCTTATAGCAGAATTTGACAGAATCAAGATGAACGAAGAAGCTATGATTGACGTTTTCGTAGGAAAACTTTCAGAAATTACATCCAAATATGCATCTTTCGGAGAAATCATAGATGAAACAAAGCTTGTGAAGAAATTTCTGAAAACTTTACCTCGGAAAATATATATCCATATTGTCGCTGCATTTAAGCAAGTTCTACATCTCAACTCCAGTAGCTAATTTGTTGCATGCTCCTTTTCTCATGTTTGGTATCCCAGAATGTAACAGAGTAAAAATAGTATTTTGCTCTTTGGACTGGGACTGAAAAACATATCAACATAGTCTTTTTGGCTAATAGATTTCAATTAGAATTTGAAACTAGTAAACATGATGTATAGAGTATTGATCGATGGCTGAATGATTTGATATTATTAGTTATACAATGTATTTATACATAGAAGAGAGCTGTAAACCCTAACATACATAAGGCAAGAGTATCGAGAATATATGATTGATTATACACAAGATATGTACTCATAATGGAGAGGATATTCACTCTGATACACCCCCTCAAGATGGACGGTGTAATACCCCGATACAACAGCGGAAATTACCATGGAGCAAAATAATTTCTGATGGGCGATGAGAACAATTTTAAAAATTGTGGAACTTGGAGTGTAGATACATAAGACATCAGAGAAGGCAGTTCAAAAGGATTCATGTCAAGAAAAATTCCGACGCGACCTAGAAAAATCCCGAGAATCAGATTTTGGTATAGAAGCGACAGTTCGAGCAAATAAATCTGAAAGGATTAGAAGGTTTAAAAACTCCGGGCTTTTGCACAGAGGTAGTCCATATGGAACTATTACAAAAAATATTTGGTCAAAGAAAAATTCTCCTGTGAGAATTAAAAATCGGACAAGATGGAATGACGAAGATTGGCAGTTTCGACAAGAAAATTCATAAGTAGAGTTTTACTCATATAAAAATTCTGAAACTTTTTGTGGGCACAGAGGACATCATGGGGAGAACTTAGAATCAAGCAGAGAAGTTTTTGAGTAAGGGAAATTAAGGTTATGATTTTCGAAGTGTAGAAGCTGGTTGGTGGAATCAGCTGGATAATCCTCGAAGAGATCAGTCTAATATTCAATCAGATTCATTTTGGAGCATCCAGGTGTCAATTAGCAAGAAATTTTCGTGATCAAAGGCAGAGGGCAGTTTCTAGCAGAGAAAGTGGTGAAATAATTAAGTAAGTCCAAATTTTAATTGGAATCCATGTGTCAATTAGTAAGATTAGATTAGTGTCCCACTAGCTGTCACACTCTGGTTAATCCCTCCCTCTTATATAATCCCTCTCTTCCCCTCCATTTCATCACTTTAGCAAAAACCAGAAAAAAAATCCTTCCCTTGTTCAAGTGTGGTTGTGGAGAGAGAGTTGAAAGTGATTAGGAGTTCTGTGTGGTGAAGAGGTGTAGCTGAGCTTGTAGTGTGTCTCTAGTCCATCAGGAGCCTTGTCAATGTGAGTTTCAGATAGGAACCCCCCTAGAAACCATGCTTTATTGTCAGTTTCAGTTTTAATTGAAGTTGATTAGTAATCTTGATTGATTGATCTTTGCATGCATGTTTAATTTGTTGAGTTTGATCACCTAATATTTGCATGCATGTTTGTTTTGTTGAGTTTGAAGCATTGATATTTGCATGCATGATTGTGAATTGCTTTTGTGTGATTGATTGAGTTGTTGTGTTGAGAAAGTTGTCTTTGATTTCTAAAAAATAAATCTTGGTTTTCTAAACTTGGAACTCTTGGGTTTAGAGTAAGGATAGTTGCATGAGTTCATTGCATGTAAGTGTTTGAGAAGGAGAAAGATGGTAGTAGTGTTTATGTTCATGCATGTAGTTATTAAGTGAGTCTATAGACTAGTGAGTTGCATGCATGCATGAGGAAGTAGAGAATTGAATTGATAGATGATTCTTTCCTTGATAGAAGGGTTTGTAAGTTAGAGATTGTGTAGATTGTTGCATGTGATTTTAAGATTTAGTATTTTAGAAATTATTTGAGTAAGTTCCTCTTTAATAATCGGTTAGTATGAGTATTAAGAGAATTTTATTTGAATTTTAAAGGTTAGAAAATTGAGTAGAGTTTAAGATCTTGTATGAATGAATAAGTAAATTTTAGCTAGTAATTAGCAGTGAGTTAATTTAATATTTTCGATTAGAAAGCATGTTAGGCAAGATTAAATTGATACATTTGAATTTGGATATAGTTTGAATTAGTAAAGGTATTCTAAATACTATTAGGTTGTATGTGTAGTAATTTGTAGAATTGTTAGTATTGTTAATTATTGGAAAGTAAATGAAAGTATGACTGATTATAAGAAGTCACCATAGTTTGCATGCTTAGTAATTTTAGATTTTGCTAGAATTGTTAGATTTGGTGTAAGAGTTGCATTTAGGTATGGAGTAAGAGTTGCATAATAGAGTTTAAGAGAATAGACTTTGCGGTAATAGCATTGAGTTTGTAAGAGGATCGTTAAGTTTAAGTTGGCATGTTTAGCTTTGCATTGGGGTAATAGTCTAAGGAGGAGTTTCAAGTGGAACTGGTTTACTAAGAAAGTTTTAAATCAGTTTTGATGAAAAGAAGCATTTTCAAATGGATTTTGATTGCTTGTTGCATGTGTATGGCTTGGTTGCATGCTTGTGTGGTGTTTGTGATGCAGGTAGCCTCTGTGGTGGAGACTAACGTTTTATGCAGGTAGCACCACAGAGGAGTGAATTGAATCCGGCTAGTGAGAGCCATGAGACTGTGGAGTTTGATTGATGGTGGATTGGTTGTGAGTTATAGTGTTTGTGATGTGGTGGAAATGTGATGAGTGTGGTTTGAAGTTTGTGTTGAGATGTTGTGGTGTGGTGTCAGTCCGTTGACGGGTAGTCTTCGGACTGGAGCAGAACCGGGGCATACGGTTCAGTGGCGGTATGTGCGTGATCCCTAACCTACAGCATCGAAGGACAGAGAGGTAGGTTCCTCCACGGCATCGATGGACTGAGAGGTGGGGAAGACTCAGAGAGACGGGGTTGCAGCCTAATTGGCCGAGTGTACCCGACGGGGTACGGAGACGGTGTTCCGGAAGAGGAAGGGCGGAACTGGACCATAAATCTGCACGTTGGCCGCAAGCCAAGTGTATGATTGAGTTGTGATATTCCGTCTTGATGCTCTTTGTGATAGTCAAGTGCAGGGTGTTCACGGGGGATCCACCATGCTTTGAGATCTCAGTGCCCACGCGTGTGTTGAGCGTTGCGAGAACGCGGTTTCAGAAGGATGCAGAGGCATCAGAGGAGTGCTGGTGCACTCATTTACTAACGTGTTTTCATGCTTCGGCTATTTACTTTTATGTTGCTTCGGCTATCTTTATTTGCTTCCGCTATTCTGTGATTGTTTGATTGTGTGTTGCACGATGGGGACTGGGTTGGGTATCCTTATTGTTTATGTTCTGGACTCACTAAGTAATCTCCCGATTACTTACCCTTTTTCCTTTCCTACCCCTCTTGCAGGTAACCTGTAGTAAGCTGATAGAGCGAGCGGCGGAACGTTAGGACATCGGAAATAGATTTTTCTTGACTTTTGTAAAGGACTCATTTGTAAGAATGTTTTCTTTTCGGATTTCCCAAGGTGATCACCGTACGATTGTATTTGTACAAGTTGAATTTGAGTTTTATAAATGAAATGAAATGTTTTATGAACTTAACTGGCTCAATGATATTAGTCTTGTCCAGACTAACACAACTCGAGACCAAAGTACGGGTTGAAAAGCCTTAGGCCACGGTCGAGAGGTAAACGGTGCTAGGTAATGGGACGGCTCTGTTTTCGGACTTCGTCCTGGAATGAGCTGACTCGTTACTTAACCCCGTACTGTGGCATCTTCCGGTCGGCTGGACTGTGCGGTCGTTCGTGTTCTTGTTTGATTGTCGTTCGATCGCATAAAGGGAAGTGGCCGTTCCATGTTCTTGTTTGATTGTTGGTCGGCCGGTCCTGTCTAGTCCGGTTCGGGGGTGTTACAGACGGCCTGGGGAAAGTCCAATCTTGTTGAAGAGTAACTCAAAATGTGTGCGCAGAAGAGACTTAGTGAGCGCGTTGGCGAGTTGGTCAGCAGTGGAGACATGACAAACACACAATATACCAGACTGAACTCTCTCACGGATGAAATGATAGTCCAAAGCCACATGTTTCATGTGAGATTGAAAGACTGGATCAGCACGAAGATAAGTTCCCCAATATTGTCACAGTACACAACCGGTTTCTCAGGCAGGTCGAGTTTGAGTTCACGAAGGAGATATTGGACCCACTGAACTTGGGAGACTCTGTTCACAACAGAGCGGTACTCTACCTCAGTTGAAGAATGAGCTACACCTTTGAGCTTCTTGCTGGACCAAGAGATGGGATGCTGGCCGAGAAAAACAATGTGAGCTTCAGTCGAAGTGTAATAATCTCGATCACCAGCCCAATCAGCATCAGAGAATGCATGGAGAGAGAGATCACTAGAGCGGCTGAGAAAGATACCCGCATGACCTGTTCCTGCTAAATAACGAAGAACTCGTTTGGCAGCAGTCCAATGATCAGATGTTGGCTGGTGCATGAACTGAGAGAGTTTTGTGACAGCAAACGAGATGTCAGGGTGAGTAAGTGAGAGATATTGCAGACTCCCAATTATCTTGCGATATTCTGTTGGATTTGTGAGAGGTGTACCACCACGCAGAGTAAGAGGAGTAGAAGAACAGAGAGGTGTGGCGACTGGTTTCAGATTATCCATCTTGACATCATGAAGAAGGTCGATGATATATTTCCGTTGTGTGAGCAACAAGCCTGTAGAAGAACGTGTTGCTTCGACTCCTAGAAAGTATGACAAGTCGCCAAGGTCCTTGAGCGAGAATCTTTAAGAAAGAAGCTTGATGAAGGCTGCGACATGAGAAGTGTTGGAGCCTGTGACGATGATATCATCGACATACACCAAGAGATAGATGACAACATCTTTGACATGATAAATGAACAGAGATGTGTCAGCCAATGAGTTTGTGAACCCAGAGTCAGTGAGAAATCGGCAAAGCTCGTTGTACCAGGCTCTGAGCGCTTGCTTGAGTCCATAGATAGCCTTGCGGAGTTGACAGACAGCTTTGCGGAGTCCATAGATAGCCTTGCGTAGTCTACAGACATGATTTGGTTTGTCCTTGTCTACGAAACCAGGTGGTTGGCGCATGAAGACTTCCTCCTCAAGAGTGCCTTGAAGAAAGGCATTGTTACCATCTAGTTGCCCAATGGTCCAGTCTTTGGTGACAGCTACACCAAGAAGAATGCGGATTGTTGTTGGCTTAACAACAGGGCTATACGTTTCATTGAAATTGATGCCTGGTCGTTGGTGAAAACCCTTGGCAACGAGACGGGATTTGAACTTGTCAACAAGACCAGTGGGGAGATACTTGGTTTGGAAAACCTATTTTCAGCCGACAATTTTGGTGGCTTCTTCCTCTGGAACCAGATCCCAAGTGTAGTTACGAAGAAGTGCTTCAAATTCATCACCAGCGGAGCCATTCCAGCGAGGATCCTCATGCGCTTGTTTAATGGTTGCAGGTTCCACCGTTGAGTTGGAAGAAACAACAAGTCAGTATTTGGTGTTTGGTTTGTGGATGTTGTGCTTCGCTCTGGTTGTCATTGCGTGATCATTAACTTGTTCAGGTGGAGGCAATTTGGTGGAGGCAGAGTCTGAAGGAGCCGGAGAAGGTGGCTCAACAGCCTAGAGTCTGATTCAGCAGAGCCTGTCGAGGCAGCCGAGGAAGCAAATGGCGAGTTAATCGTTGTTGGTGATGGTGCCGGGGGGGCAGGTGCAATATGTGTTGCCGGTGAAGTGTCCAGGGCCAGGGGTGCAGTGTCTGTAACAGGGACGAGTGGCGGACTACCTGCAGACACAGCGCTTAGGGTAGGAGTCCACGCTGGTTAATCACCAGGTGGAGAAGAAAAAACAAAGGAACGAGAAGCAAAAGGAAATTGAGACTCACAAAACCGAACATGATGAGAAACATAAATGCGATAAGACTCAGGATCAAAACAATAGAATGCACTTTGTGACAGAGAATAACCGAGAAAAAGACAAGGGACTGACCGTGGATCAATTTTATGGCTGGTATAGGGACGAAGCCAAGGATAACATAAACATCTGAAGACCCGTAACTTGGAGTAGTTAGGTTCTGTTCTAAAGAGTTTGAAGTGGGGAGAATGCATATCCAGTGTTGGTGTCGGCATGCGGTTTATGAGATAGACTGTTGTGGCGAAGGCATAGCTCCAGAATTCAGGTGGGATCGAAGCATGAGTTAGAAGCGCCAGGCCCGTCTCCACAATGTGACGATGTCGTCGTTCTGACATGCCATTGTGTTCAAGCATGTGAGGTGGAGTATGATAGTGTGTAATGCCTTGGTGTGCCAGAAAAGAGGAGAGAGCAATGAATTTGCCACCGTTGTCAGTGTAAAAGGAGCATATATTGTGGGATTATGCATTCTCCACCAACGCTTTGAAACGGATAAATGTCTCCTTGAGCTGAGCTTTCTGTTTAAGTGGAAAATACCACACATAACGAGTGAAATGGTCAACAATAATCAAGTAATATTTAAATCCATCGAATGAATAAATGGGAGATATCCATAAATCCGAGAAAAGTATATCAAGTGGGAAAGAGGAACGAATGGAGGAATCATGAAAAAAGGGAGCCTATGAGATTTATTACTAAAACAGGCATGACAATTGAATTGTTTGATAATGCTCCATTAAAAGAAATGTGAGACAACATAGAGTTTAAAATAGCAGAGGCTGGATGACCAAAATGGGAATGCCGCTCGGACAAAGTGGGCTTGAAAATAGAGAAAGCGGAAATAGCAGTAGTCGGCCACTCATAGAGTCCTTTCCTAGTTGGTGCAGTTAACAGCGGTGCCCCCGTCCCTAGATCCTTCACCTGAAATTGTTCAGGAAGCAATTCAACAGAGACGTTATTTTCAACACAATATTGGTTCGCAGAGATCAAATTCTTTCGAATTGATGGTACGAAAAGAACAATATTTAAGGAGTGAACAGTGAGAGGCAAAGACACAGAGCCTGAATGTGTTATCGGTAGACCTTTCCAATCACCAATAACCACCGAGTTTGTTGCCAGTGTAAGGGTTGTGGAAGGTAAGGTTGTTGAGATCAGAAGTGATATGGTGGGAGGCACCACTATCCACTAGCCAGGCATCCAGATCAGTCGCAGAAGCAACAGCAGCGTTGGCCTGAGGGCGCCAGTTCTGCGAGCTTTGTCCAGAGGAACGAGAAAAGCCAGAGTTCTGCTGTCTGAGTTGACTACAGTATTTTGTAGAATGACCCTGAGTTCCACAGAGCTGGCAGCGTCCAAGGTATGATCGACGTTGTGTGGTCGTGTTGCCAGATTGGGAATTCCATTTCTGCTGAGACGAGGATGTCGGGGGCGGAACGTTCCACTGGGTACGAGAATTGGCAGTGGTTGCCGGATTCGCCGTTGCAGAAAACAGAGCAGTGACAGTGGGCTGTTGGTGAAGGAGATCAGCCTCTTTGTTGAGGAGCTTCTCATGAAGCTCGACGAACGTCTTTGGTGTCTCTCATCCATTGGCAGCATCGACGATGGATTTGTATTCTTTTGGGAGCCCGTTGAGAACGTAATCCATGAGATCTTCATGATCAATAGGCTTGCCAAGCAGAGCTAGTTGATCAGACTTGGCACGGATACTCACATGTAGTCATCAATAGATTTTGAACCTTTTTGAATAGTTTTCAACTAATTCTTGATCTGTTTGATATGGCCTCGGGTGGGACGACCATATGTGCTTTCGAGTGTGGCCCAAACTTCTCGAGATGACGTTGCACAAGAGACAAGGGGGTGTGCAGTGTTGGATATGGCTCCAAGAAGAGCAGAGTGGATCAATCTTGCCTCTTCCAACGAGTGTATTGGATTTGGCTTCGTGAGACCAGCTTCAGTGATCACCGCAGGTGGAATCTCCGAGTCGGCGGCAACAAAGATCTAGAGTTCGTATCCTTCGAGAAGGAAACGGATCTGTTGGCTCCAAGTGATGTAGTTGACTGCTGTCAACTTTGTCACGTTGGACATGTTGATTGTGAGGACAGAGCCTTTGGGATCTCGTGGATCAAACACGGAAGCGATGGAAGCAGGATTGCTTGAGCTTTTCTGAAGTATTCATGAAAGACGACATAAGCTTAAATCAGAAAATTTTTAGAGGTTTTGGATCAGACTGCTCTGATATCATATAGAGTATTCATCAATGGTTGAATGATTTGATATTATTGATTATACAATGTATTTATACATAGAAGAGAGCTGTAAACCCTAACATACATAAGGCAAGAGTATCGAGAATATATGATTGATTATACACACGATATGTACTCATAACGGAGAGGATATTCACTCTGATATGATGGACAGGTAGTGCCTCCACAAGAAACAATAAAATAACTATTTAAACCCCTAAAGAACCAAATCATTTAGGCAACATAATGTATTAATGTATTTTCTTAAGTTTAAGGCTTCTCTGTGAACATACACAGTGACACACAGAAGCGCATCACTTTTGCAATCCAAGCAACAAACACGGCATCACTTTTCCATTCATAGCAGTTTAACGATGTTCTAATTTCTGTAAACCTTATGGAAAATATGAGACTAGACGTTTTGTAATTATCCCTCACATGTTCTAAACCTCCAAGTGTTGATTATATATTTCTGAATTTGTTTTTTAGGCATCTCCATAATTTGTCTTGGATGCTTACCGAACTAGATCGTTTACATGTGCGAGGAATTCGGCATAAAGACAATCAAGATTCATTAGCAGATTGTGAGACTTGCTAAAAAAGTGTTTATGTATTTATATGTGTAATAATTGATTAGGGGATGCAACTGTTGAGAATTAATGCATATGATCATAGAAGTAGGAGGAGAAGAAGTATCTCGTCTTATTGCACTCGTGGTCGTCAAACACCCTCAATTAAGTGTGTTTGTGTTCTTTCTTTATGGCTGGACCTTGGATAGAGAAACATGTATCGATTAAACTGTTGCTTCATTATTACGAGGGTTTCTTTAATTGGACCAGAGCCAACATTTGGGTCCATGACACTGACGTATGTGAACGCGTTCACATTGGCACTCGATTCCGATAATCAACGTTAGTTACGCAGAGTATTATAAAAATAAAAAATATAAGAATTTCGGAAAGATATCTAAAAAATGACAATTCTCGAAAATAGCACGTTTTTAGATTTTTTTTTCTGACGAAATAGCATATTAGAAGAAAAAAATGACAAAAGTAGTATTTATTAAGAAAAAAAGACTATTATACATTTATTTTTCGTATATTTTTTACAATTCTGTAACTCTAAACCCTAAAATCTAAGCATTAATTAATAATTTGTTAATTCAAACTCATTACTGTAATACATTTAAAAATGATCAAAATGTGTTATTATTGTAATTTTTTTCTCTGATGTGCTATTTTGTGATAAAACATCAAATTATGCTATTTAAGAATATTTTTCAATAAAAAATTATATAATGATACCTCTGATACGTATCAATAGATAATCCGAGAATTGTTATGATCGTGTAGTTTAATAGACTCAATATAGACCGACTCATATCGAGGTTATTACATAACCGGCCCTTATGTTTAATATATATTAAGTAATTAGACATTCCTTTTTCTACAAGGAATAAGTTTATGGAATATTGTCATATTGATCATTATGTAAATCTATATATATATAGACATTTTGGTATCATTAATAGAACAACAATTCACAACACGTTATCAGCACGAGAGCTCCTAAACCCTAAAACAGCCGCCGAAACTTTAAAGAATCATATCTTTCAAACCGTGAGGAACCAGAAGGCGATCTACATATCAAATCTAAGCCCTCGACAAGACGAATCTACCGATGAAAACCGCTTGTCGATCCGACATTGGACGCGTTCTCACGCACGCATACAGTGCACGACGATCTACCAAATAAACCAGATCCGATTTTATCCTTCTTCATCCAACAGCCTCTCCAGCTTTTGGTGATCAATCCTTGGCGTTTTTAGCAGTTAACTGAGGTCTATTAGCTCCCAGTTTCATAAGCCAGCCAAACATCCAAAAGGTGTTAAGGTAAACTCATATGCTAAAAACAAGAGCAAAATCGAACTTGAACTAAGAATAAAGAAACCCTAAAATCAATCTCTCTCTAGAACTTTTTTGTTCATGTTTAAACCAATGTCTGAACTTGAACCTAAGCTAAGGATATGACATAGAATTGATTTGTATGTTTAAACATGTTTGATCTTTTGAAAAACATCAAAATCGTATTTGACCTAAGCTATATGAAACCTTTATAGGGTATCAAAATACATGCTACATGTAAGAAATCCGATTTGAAGAGATTGGAAAAGCTGGTGAAGGTTGGAGAAAGGAAAATTATAGAGAATTTTTCATTGAATACTGCATCTGGTCAATACAGATCTACTAATCATGTTTACAAGATGACGTTCCTGCATGACACTTCCATTAGACGGTCTGGTTTTACTTCAAATGACACATTTCTGAATATGACTGATTTTGAGTCTATTTTAAGTGGTTCTCTTGAAACTTGCTTCTTGGTTGGTAAGTAACATATCATAACCCTAAATATACTCCTCTCTTACACGTATATGAGATTACCAAATAGATATTTATATTTTTCATATTAATCTTCTAATGATGTATTTTTTTCTAGATGTGATTGGACAAGTGTTAGATGTTGGGGAAATGCAAACTGTGCAAGTGATGGGAAAAGAAAGGAAAAAAATAGAGTTCTCCATAAGAAATGAAATACTTTTTTCCAGACTCTTATTTTATTTCTATGTAGCCTTTTGTTGTACACGTTACAGGTGGTTTTCTCTAACGTTTGTCGGTTAAGGATAATCGACACAGTTTTTATACTACCTTCACCATTATATTCCTTTAATGATTTACAGTTTTAAATTTGTTAATATAAAATGTTTAACAAATTTAGTATTATTCTAAGCTAATTAGGTTCGAAATAAAATGTCTATTCCAAACAAGACAACCTAATGGGATTCGGAAAAACTTTTTCCAAACTATCGGTTCCATTCTTAAGCAACTAATATAGCCAATAATGAAAGACTAACCTCATAAATTCGCATGAGTTGTTTCACCGTTGGAAGGTTTGCCTATCTTTTCGATTTCACATTACTGAAGATCCGATACTGTCAATTTAAGGCAAAAAATACAACATTCAAATCATTTTGGTTGACACTTATAGATAATTTTTCCTAATACACATATTTTTACCTTCATACCAGGCATCTCAGTTCCTGTAGCCTTTCAAAGGAATTCTGTTAAGGTCTCTTCTGTAATCGCAAGCAATCTGTCAATAAAATAACAAAAGTTAGTTATATAAACACACAAGAAAGTTAGTATCGCCTCATCTTTGCTTTAGCCTGCAGGACTATTTGCATCTCCAAGATAATGCTGAGGATTGGATTCACCGACTCGCAACCACCATTAGTCCCCTGAGAATTCACAAACAGCAAATAACATCAGAACTTTAGAAAGACCAAACGGGTCAAAGATTTGTTCTTTCTCTTTGGTACATACCACTGTGGTTAGCTGCTGCTTCATATATCCGATTTCACTGAGAAGATGCGAAACATGTTTCTCAACCCTACAATTCTCCGCCATTAACAGCTTATTCATAGCTGAAAGCTTTCGGTTTACGCTTTGCAGCCTTGAAGCGTCTTTCCTGTGTTTATCTCGACACCTAATGTTAAAAACCAATCACTACACATATCATATACCCCACTAAAGACACTAGAGACGTTACAAGTAACTAATGAAGAGAATCCTAGAAATCAAAATCTAAAGACCCTTTAAGGAAGAATCGAAACCACACCCACCAATAAATAAGTTTCCATAATCTGATATCAACAGAAGTAATAACGCAACAGGATCATCAAAACATCCTAACTTTGGCGACAACGGTACAAACCCATTTACATTCGAAATATAATCAAATTTTAAAAAAAAATTGTGTTTGTTATTCTTTCCTACCTTCTCTTCTGAAACCAGACTTTCATATACTTGGTTTCGATATGGAAAGAAAATTTCAACACAAACAAACAAAATAAACAAATTTCGGTTTAATGAAATAACAAACAAAAGGTTCACAATGTGAAACAGAAACGGAAGAAGAATCAAAGAGAGATTGAATCAAGAAAATTACTTGATGATTCCGTGAATCACAATGGAAGCGCCGGATAATAGCTGAATCGCCGTTGCCTTTCATATTTAGATCAGGCCAGATCTTCGTTGCATGCTTCCAAAACTTGAAAATATCTGCAAAACT
Source organism: Isatis tinctoria (assembly GCA_010577795.1). Taxonomy (NCBI): domain Eukaryota; kingdom Viridiplantae; phylum Streptophyta; class Magnoliopsida; order Brassicales; family Brassicaceae; genus Isatis; species Isatis tinctoria. The sequence continues at coordinate 22,147,442 of CM021245.1, forward strand.
CAAGACTGTTCAGAAGTTTGGAAAAACAGAAAAAACAGAGACGAAGAAATAAAATTTGAAGATATAGACGAGAGGAACCAAACCATAAATTCCTTCAATCACCAGCTACAAACGAGATGATCTCCCTGGTTGATATTGTTTTTCTATATGAGATACATAATTTATTGAAGAGTTTGGTGTCCGATTTCATCGGCGATCTAGAAAATAATTTGTTGGACATTGCTCGACAACTCTCTCGGTGAGAGAGATGAAAGGGAAAGTTAATTTAACAAAAAAAAAGAAAAATTAATATATGGTAATGGCATATTTTAGATTAAAATTACAAAATATTAAAAATAAACACACAGAAAATTAATTAAAATTAACAAAGAAAAAAATATATATACAACAAAAAAAATATACCCGCGCTTCCGAAGCGCGGGTCAAACTCTAGTTATACATTTATTTTTCGTATATTATTTTATAATTCTGTAACTCTAAACCCTAAAATCTAAGCATTAAGTAATAATTTGTTAATTCAAACTCATTACTGTAATACATTTAAAAATGATCAAAATGTGTTATTATTGTAATTTTTTTTCTCTGATGTGCTATTTTGTGATAAAACATCAAATTATGCTATTTAAGAATAATTTTCAATAAAAAAATTATATAATGATACCTCTGATACGTATCAATAGATAATCTAAGAATTGTTATGATCGTGTAGCTTAATAGACTCAATATAGACCGACTCATATCGAGGTTATTACATAACCGGCCCTTATGTTTAATATATATTAAGTAATTAGACATTCCTTTTTCTACAAGGAATAGGTTTATGGAATATTGTCATATTGATCCTTATGTAAATCTATATATATATAGACATTTTGGTATCATTAATAGAACAACAATTCACAACACGTTATCAGCACGTGAGCTCCTAAACCCTAAAACAGCCGCCGAAACTTTAAAGAATCATATCTTTCAAACCGTGAGGAACCAGAAGGCGATCTACATATCAAATCTAAGCCCTCGACAAGACGAATCTACCGATGAAAACCGCTTGTCGATCCGACATTGGACGCGTTCTCACGCACGCATACAGTGCACGACGATCTACCAAATAAACCAGATCTGATTTTATCCTTCTTCATCCAACAGCCTCTCCAGCTTTTGGTGATCAATCCTTGGCGTTTTTAGCAGTTAACTGAGGTCTATTAGCTCCCAGTTTCATAAGCCAGCCAAACATCCAAAATGTGTTAAGGTAAACTCATATGCTAAGAACAAAAGCAAAATCGAACTTGAACTAAGAATAAAGAAACCCTAAAATCAATCTCTCTCTAGAACTTTTTTGTTCATGTTTAAACCAATGTCTGAACTTGAACCTAAGCTAAGGATATGACATAGAATCGATTTGTATGTTTAAACATGTTTGATCTTTTGAAAAACACCAAAATCGTATTTGACCTAAGCTATATGAAACCTTTAAAATCGGTTGCTTGATAAAACTTATTTGAGATTATCTTGATGAACTTGTTTGCATGATAAAACCAAATCATATAGCTTGTTCCATCATCTCTTATAATCGGCCATAGCTTGATAATTGTTAAAATCGGATTGCATGAACTTGATCATCATCCCTTGAAAATCGATTGCTTGAATCCATGATTTAGGTTGTTAGATCATCTTGTTTAATCCTTGATTGCTTTGGAAAAAAACCCCTAAGAAAGAAAAAAAAATCGGCCATAAGGAAGAAGAAAATAAAAATAGTTTGAAACCCTAATCCTAATCCTAATAGGAAATCTCTAATCCTTTCCTTTTAGGAAAAAATGAAAGTTTTATAAATATCCTTTTTTTTTGGAATAATTGTTAAATTAATTCAAAGAAAAAATAATGTTTGTTTACATGAAGTCTTTGAGAGTTTGAGCGAGAGCTTTGACAAAGAAATTAATTAACCTCTAGTTGCCAGCCATGTTTGGAGTCCAGTCTGTAGTTTGATGCCGTTTTCGAACCTGTCGATCGATGGTTCTTACAATAGCATGAGCTTGTGTTGGATGTTCTCCGTGCTGCCGAGCATTTCGTTCTCTCCAGATTATGTGAACAGCCGCCTGGAGCACATACTTTATCAAGAAGCCCTGAACTCGATCAAAATCTTTCCTACTGATATACTTGATGATGGCTTCCTAGGATGTTGAGAGGTGTCAATGAATAAGAGTCTTCGTGAGGTTATACCAAATCTCCGAGGAATATCTACATTCGAAGAATAAGTGATCTCTGGATTCAATAGAGGTTGAACAGAACACACATGATTGATTTGCCGTTGTGTTCCACTGACTCATACGGATACCCATTCCAAGACGATCTCGGATTGCTAGTCAAGTACAGAAAGCAAACTTTGGGGTAGCATGAGAGAACCAAATACCCGAAACCCAGTCAACCGGGGTCGCTCGAGCACGGATGTGATTCCAAGTTTCTCTTGTGGATAAATTGCCTACGAAGATGTCTCCTTTACCTCTCCATTGGGGTCGGTCTATGTTGAGCGTGTTAAGTTGTTGATTAACAACTTGAAGAGCATCTTCTATCTCATTTAGCAACTGCCGCCTGTGCCGTCTTCGTCTTCGGTTGTGGCAGGCCTCTGTAACTGTAGCTGTAGCTCTGATACCTAGATCAATAATACCTCTAGTTCCCAATTGATCCATCAAATATCCTAACTCAGACCAGCAATCATGCCAAAAAAAGTTGTTTGGCCATTTCCTAGCTTCACATTACAGAAATTCTTCGCCTTAGCTTTGTATTTCACAAGTTTTCGCCACATCCAGGACCCTTGTGTTGTGTCAACGTTTGCCGACCAAAAGGAACCCTGGTGAAGAAGATTTTCCTTTAGCCAGGTAACCCATAATGATGGTTGATTAGAAACGATTCGCCAAAATAACTTCAAGCAACAGACCTCGTTTGCTTCTTTAAGGATCTAAGACCAAGACCACCTTCTGTTATAGGTTTACAAACATCTTCCCAAGCGACTTTTGCTTTCCATGGATTCATCTCCGAGCCAGACCAAAGAAAAGCTAAGCATATCTTATCCAGTTCTCGTATACAATCTCTGGGAAGACGGATAGCTGACATCCAAAAATTTGAGATGCTCCACAGAATAGATCGAATAAGACACAGCCTTCCTGCAAAGGAGAGTGACCGTGAGCTCCATGTACGGATCCTTTTTCGTACTTTCTCTAGAAGAGGCAAGTAATCTCCAGCCGACATACATTTTGTAAGCAAAGGGAGACCCAAATATCGAACTGGTAACATTCCCACCTCAAAGAGGAATAGATTTGAGAAAGCAAAGCGGGTCTCCTCTGAAACTCCTGCCAGATACAGTGTTGACTTTTCCATGCTGATTTTCAGACCCGACATTATTCCAAAAGCATCAAAAACCTCTATGATCCCTTCCACCGATCGTATATTTCCATCTGTCAAGACCATTATGTCATCCGCGAAACTTAAGTGATTAATGCCTGTGTTCTTACATCGGGGATGATAACCAACACGTTTTTCAGCAGCTGCTTTATCCAGCATCTTTGATAGCACATCCATACATATAACAAATAGATAAGGGGATAAAGAACAGCCTTGCCTTAGCCCCCGAGTGCTCTGGAAAAAACCTGCAAGCTCTCCATTGACTTGGACTGAGAATGATGCTGATGTGATGCATAGTGAGATCCAGTGAATAAAAATCGCAGCGAATTTCATAGTTTCAAGAACATTGAGGATGAAAGGCCACTGAACTGAGTCAAAGGCTTTGGAGATGTCAATCTTAATTTTGCATCTCTCTGTTACACCTTGTGCGTGGCAATTTTTAACCAGTTCCGTTGCTAGTAGAAGATTCTCAATGAGCAGCCTGTCCTGCACAAAAGCAGATTGGTTTGCAGCAATGAATTTCGGCAATAGCAGTTTCAACCGGTTAGCAATAAGCTTCGAGATGACTTTATAGATGACATTACAACAGGAGATCAGTCTGTAATCCTTCATTTCCATTGCATCTGTTTTCCTTGGGATTAGGCGAGGATGGTGGAGTTGATCCCTTTCGGTAAGAAACCCTTCAAGAAGAAAGATTGGATCGATGTGATGAACTCCAGACCGATGATATCCCAGACCGACTTATAGAACTCCACTGTATAGCCGTCTGGACCAGGCGATTTATCACTTGGCATTGAGAAGAGCACTCTTTTTATTTCCTCAGGAGTGACCATCTTAATTAAAGCATATTGCTCCTCTTTGGAACATCGAAAAGGGAGTAAGTTCTCCAGCTGTCCAACGGTAGGAACTTCTAAATCATCGGGAGTTTGTTGGAGGAATGATTTGAAAAATCTTTCTGCCTCAGCTTTAATCTTGTCGGGTTCTATTTCAATTCTTCCATCTGGGCAAAGGATCTCCTTGATTGCATTTTTTGTTTGTCGGGCATGCAGGGCTCTGTGATAGGCTTTATTATTCTTATCACCAACCTTCAACCAATGTAACTTTGATTTCTGATTCAGATATTTTTCTTCTAAGTCCGCTACTTTATCCTATCTCTGGTACGCTTCTCTTTCCTCTTCCATGGCTTGAGGTGATGGCGAAGAAGAGTAGCTTCTTGCTTTTCACAGAGTATCTTGTAAGCTTCAGTGGCTCTCTTTGTCAAATTCCCCATTCTGTTTTTCGCAAGAGTGCGAATAACAGGTTTAAGCTGCTTTAGTTTTTTCGAAAATCGAAAAAGATAGGATGTAGATGAGAAGATAGGATCTGTTTCTTGCCAGAATTTTTCCACTGAAGGTCGGAAATCTTCCAAGGTAGTGATGGCATTTACAAACTTGAATGGTTTGCGGGTGCAAGTGACTTTTGCATCCATATGTATCCTGCTGCGGAGATGATCTGAACAACCTCCCGCTTCGAAGACGTTATATGATTGGGGAAATTGTAGCCGCCAGTGTGTGTTAACTAGAACTCGATCAAGCTTCTTCGCTACTGTACCTGTGTCCCTTTTATTTGTCCAAGTCCATAAAGGTCTGTGGTAGGCCATGTCGACCAAAGAGCAGTGTCGGACCACCTCCTGGAAATCTCTCATTCCTCTTGTAACCATCGGAGTAGTTGTAAAGCTTGTATGCTCATTAAGCTCAAGTGTTTCATTAAAATCTCCAAATATCATCCAGGGTTTATTTTGAAACATCGAGGAATCACTGTGATGCTTCAAGTCATCCCATGTATCCTTTCTATCTTCCATTTCATTCAGAGCATAAACGGCTGAACAAAAAAATTCCTCCTCCCTTCCCTCAATCTTTACTGAGAACGTGATCAACTGAGAGATTTTATAAATCGGGGTTACTCTGACTGTGTCTTTCCAAACAACCCAGATACGGCCTAAATGATGGTGTTCATAGTTGGTAAGGATCGACCAATCTTGAAACATCCGATTTTTTATTCTGTGCATACGTGCTTCCCGCACCCTTGTTTCTATCACACAACTGAAATGAAAATTACCCTCTTCAACCCATTTCTTCATAACGGAATGCTTAGCTGGTTTATTTATACCCTTAACATTCCAAAAGAAGATCGCCATATATTAGTGTTTGCGTGAGGTTTTCTTTTTACCTGAAACACCATGTTTGGTGTTCATGGCAGAAGAATTTGAAAAGAAAGGGTTAATACCCTTCTTCAATCTGGACAGTGGTTGGCGTGAACCTTGCTGTTGATGCGGGACTTTTTCCTCTTGAGTTGCAGGTATTTCACCTTCCTCACTCTCATCACTTTCATTTTCTGCCTTGGTATCCTCTTTATCTGAGCATTTATTTACGTCCTCCTCATCTTGAGACAAGTTGAGTACCTCAAATCGAGAAGGCGAGATCACTGTGTCGTCACCATCATTTTCTTCTATTGCTCTGCCAGTTTTATTTGGAGAGACTTTCTGCCATATTTCTTCCTCTGCTGGATCCCCAACTGCCTTGTAAGTTGCTGTTTGTTGTTGAGAAACTGCGTGAATATCCACCGCTATGGAATGCCTTGGAGTTTCTTCAACGACTTCAGTCATTTCATTAGTTTGAGCAGGCTCTATTCCTTCCTGTTGAGAGTTCGAAGGAGTTGATTCTTCCTCCGAGGATTGTCCGAGAGGGGGGTTTGCATTTGTACAGGTGGTTTGTTCGTTGGTTGCTTACATTCTTTCTCAAGATGTCCCCATTTTGCGCAGATCTGACGCTTTGCAGGCAATCACGGGTAGATGAACTCCACTTCTGCATCAATTCCTTTTTGGGAGGTGAATCTATGCATTGATGGTAGAGGTTTTGTCATGTCGGCCTCGACAAACACCTTTGCTTCTTCAAAATTTGAACAAAGCTCAGTTTCAGGGTGAAGTCTGATTAGCTTACCAACCATACTGGTGATAAAAAAACAGCCCATCCCAGGAAAACATTTTATGAGGTACTTTCTTCAGCTTGAGCCACATCGGTATTGTTTTGATCTCTTGCTCCTCGTCTTCCTCCTTTGGAGACCATTTTGATACTATCATTGGTATGTCAGCAATGTTCAACAACCCTCTCCGCAAAATTCTATTTCTGGTTTGAGCATCCTTGATTCTGAACTTGACTGTGGTTTCATTCACTGAAAATACATCCACCCGGATCGATTTGTTACCCAGAGGCCATATTTGTTGACTATCATGTGAATTTTTGCGATGTGCGGAGCTGGGGCAAGAAACCTTCCCATCATCAGGTCCTCCCAAAGTGGAACAGAGTTATCGATCAGCTCATCCGGAATCTCGATCTTCGATTTGCCATCCACGATTTGTACTTGAGCCGTGAGCGGAGAGGTGTCTGGGGTATTTGTAAGAACGTTCATCCATGACTGTTTGCGTTTTGCAGGAGATTCCTTCACTTGTTGGTCTGCTTATCAGGCGACAGAGGTGGCACCTCCTTTTCTGGTGCGGACATAGTGACGGAGCTTGCTTTCATTGAGGCAGAACTGAGATCGCCCTTGAAATCGCCTTGAAGTTACTATTCAAAAGGGAAAGGTTCTTTATAAATATAAATATCTTTTTCATCTTAAGGAATTATCCTTTTAATTGTTTTTCCTTTTTTACAATGTTAAGGATTAACTTTTAATTAAGGATAATAATTCTAATCATATTCTAAATAGGAAAATCTAACTCATTTCCCTTTAGTAAAAATGAAAATCTTAGATAATATCATTTTCCTTTAATGATCTATCATTTTTAATTGTTTTCCTTTTCTTAAAAGTCAAAGATTAACTTTTAATTAAGGATTAAATTAAAAATATAAAATTCCAAGTGTTTAAAACATTAAATAAAAATTGGCCATATTGTTTGATTGCACAAATTGCTTGATTGATTGTAAAGCTTAAAATCGGATAAACAATGTCGGCCATGTTCCTAAGTTCCAGGTTTTATTAAAAAGTCATAAGTGAAAATCTGATGTATGACCGACCATATTCCTAAGGTCTGGATCATATTTAAAGTCCTAACTGAAAATTGTTGGATATTTTCAGATGTCTAAGGACACCTCAGATTACCCGGTCCTAAGTCTCTCCGGAGATAATTTCCTAGAATGGAAATGAGCACTAGAAATGCTCTGCAAACTAGGGGACTCGGAAGATGCATCATGAATGGCAATAAAGAAATAGAAAGTCAAAGGGAAAGAGCCATAACGATTATGCGCTTCCATCTCACTGAAAAACTGAGAGACAAGTACCAAAAGGTTAAGGACCCATTTGACCTTTGGATTAAGTTGAGAAAAAAGGTTCTCAATGGTATTGTGGCTAAACTCCATGGAAGGATGGGAGACTCTCAGTTTTAAGGATTGTGAATCCGCGGATGAATATAACTTTGCCCTCATGAAAACGTCTATAGCCTCAGGCTGTGTGACGAAGTAGTGACAGATGAGGATCTTTTGGAAAATACCATCTCCACACTAAACCCGCGATATATAATTTTAAGGCTCAAGGCCAAAAGTTTCACCACCTATCATGATCTATACCAATACCTCAGAAGAGGGAAGAGGACAAAAGAACTCATCAAAGAATGTGATGAAGTATTAAGAAGGTGCGATGAGATGGATAATCCTCGGACTGTGAAGGCAGTTCCATAGTTGACTAAATAAATCCGAGATTTTAAGTTTTTCCATTTCATGTTGCTTTTATGTTTGCTTTGATTTGTGTTTGGATTTTATGTCTTTGTATTTCATTTCTTTGGTGTTTAAATGAATAATATTATTAACTTAAGGAAAACATAAGTACTATAGCAGGACCGGCCAGGCCAACATTTTAATGCATAAAGGCACGCATCTAGAAATCCCTGATGCATTGTTTTCACCAAGCTCAAATCGAAACTTATTGAGTTTTAAAGACATTCGTCTGAATGGTTTTCATGTGGAAACAATGGGTGGAGGAAACAGAGAATTTCTCCAGATAGTTAAAATCGTCCAAGGCCAAAAGAAAGTCTTTGAGACTATACCTGCTATAGCTACTGGCATATACTGTATGAAGATCAGTATGATAGAAGCCAATGCCACCGTAAACAAAGCTTTTACGGATATGTTCACTTTATGGCATGACCGGCAGTGACATCCCGGGTCAAGAATGATGTGGAAATTGATATTAAAAAACGAGAGGACACACCTTGAAAGAAAGGAGAGTGATCCCGAAAATTCAAACTTGTGCTTCGTTTTCACAAGGTAAATTGATTGTAAGGCCGTCACCAGTAAAAGTGACTAAGGAAACCATAAATTTCCTAGAAAGAATTCAAGGAGACATATGCGGACCAATACACCCACCTTGTGAGATGTTCCAATATTTCATGGTCCTCATTGACGCATCTACACGATGGTCACATGTATGCTTATTGTCAACACGGAACTTGGCATTTGCAAGACTCCTTGCTCAGATAATCCGCCTACGGGCACACTTTCCAGATTTTCCTTTAAAAACCATCCGTATGGATAATGCGGGTGAGTTTACCTCCATAGCTTTTGATGATTACTGTATGTCCATGAGGGTAAGTGTGGAACACTACGTGGCACATGTACATACACAAAACGGCTTGGCCGAATCTCTCATCAAACGCATACAGCTGATCGCTAGACCATTACTCATGAGGTCAAAGCTTCCAGTATCAGCCTGGGGACACGTAGTCTTACATGCCAGAGAATTAATCCGTATCAGGCCATCAAGTGACCATGAATATTCCCCCTCCCAATTAATTACGGGTCATGAGCCAGACATATCCCATCTTAAAATATTCGGTTGTTCAGTTTATGTACCGATTGCTCCACCACAGAGAAATAAGATGGGACCACAGAGGAGGATGGGAATATATGTTGTATATGATTCACCCACGATCATAAAGTATCTTGAGCCAATCACCGGTGATTTGTTTAAGGCCAGGTACGCAGATTGTCATTTCGATGAGTCCGTTTTTCCAACATTAGGTGAAGTAAAACGGCTGGATAAAGAAATTGCATGGAATCATACATCCTTAAATTGGCAAGATCCTCGGACCCAAGAAAGTGACTTGGAAGTCCACAAGATTATTCATATGCAAAAGCTAGCTATAAAATTGCCATATTCCTTTACTGGCCCGCAGAGAGTAACTAAATCGTATATACCAGCCGTGAATGCACCAATACGAATTGATGTTCATGATGGACCGCAAATTGCTACAGAGTCTAAGGCACGGGTGAAACGTGGTAAACCTATTGGTTCCAAAGATAAGGCTCCTCAGAAATTAAAGAAAGGTGCTGAAATTCAGACCGGACACAAATGAACCTAAGGGGCCGCAAAATAAAGCTCGGGATGCCGAGCCTCATGGTCCTGAAGTTCCCGATAACAATGAGATCTCAATAAATTTTGTTATGTCCGGAATTCAATGGAACAGAAAAGACGTCGACGTCGATGATATATTTGCATGAAATGTAGCACTTGAGATTATGAATGAGGATCTAGAACCCATGTCAATAAATGAGTGCACTCAACGATCTGATTGGGCTAAATGGAAAGAAGCCATAAACGTGGAGTTAAACTCTTTAAAGAAGAGAGAGGTTTTTGGTCTCATAATTCGGACACCTCGAGATATAATCCCAGTTGGACAAATGGGTCTTTGTGAGGAAGAGAAACGAACAAGGAGAGATTGTTCGACACAAAGCACGGCTTGTGGCACAAGGATTCTAACAAAGACCAGGAATCAATTATGAGCAGACATACTCCCCTGTGGTGGATGCAACGACATTCCGATTCCTCATAAGTCTGGCCATAAGAGAGAAATTTGATTTATGGCTAATGGATGTAGTAACCGCCTATTTATATGGTCCACTGGATAATGAGATTTATATGCGATTACCAAAGGGTATTGAGCTCAAAGATAAGAAAAATTCTCGCGAAGAACATTGCATTAGGCTGAACAAATCCTTATACGGACTGAAACAAAGTGGGCGCATGTGGTACAATAGATTGAGTGAGTACCTAATCAAAGAAGGCTATAGAAATGATCCTATCAATCCGTGTATCTTTGTAACGAAGTTTGCAAACAAAGGATTTGTAATTATAGCAGTATACATGGATGATTTGAACATCCTCGGAACCTCTTGAGAGATCACCCAAACAGTTAAATATTTAAAGGCTGAATTTGAAATAAAAGACTTAGGAAATACTAAGATTATTTCCTGGTGAATAGCTAAACCAAATCTCTTTGCGAATAGCTATTTTGCTCATCTAAGATTATTTTCAGGAAATCAATAACACTTTCGTGTCTACTAATTATCCTAAGATTTAAATTCCAGGTGATCAATCCAGAACAAGCATTAGATTCAATCTAGATGAAGAAACCAATTGATAACCCTAACAATTCTATCCAATTCAACAATTCATCATCAACCTATAAAAACCCTAAATCTAACAAGTAGTTTACTCAGACATGGTTGATGAAACACAAATCATAATCTGAATAAATTGCATTAAGATATTAAAAAGAGTATTAAGGGAGTTCGAAATCTTCTCTCTAACAAGGTGAGTTCTGATTTGTCTCTTCAAAGCTCTCTTGCCAAAATCCCAAAGCACAAAGTAAAAACTAAGATTATAGTCTAAAACACGAAAAGGACTTGTTTTGCAAATATGTAAAACTTCTCGGCAATTTCCATTCTTCAAAACTCGGCGGTTTGTCAAATTCCGATCGGTGTCGATCGACACCTAGGAGTGGTGTCGATCGACACCAAGCTCAAAAGTGTGCTCCGACTTGCTCTCTTCAGATGCTTCAAACTAAATGTTCCAAAATGCTCCAATATCTTCAATCAATCCTAATATGTACCTGAACCTGCAAAAGACTCGAAAAGGCTCCAAAAACAAATAAAAGACTCTATAAACATGCTTATATCATGGCTGAAAAACCGGAAAAACCATGATATATCAGGAATACAGCTTGAGTACGTCAAAGATGGAATCCTTGTGCATCAAATGGCATATACAGAAAAAGTACTCAAAAAATTTAATATGGACCAGGCCCACCCATTGAGCAGCCCAATGCTGGTGAGAAGCCTTGCATTGGACAGTGATCCATTCGGTTCGAAGAGAAAGGATGAAGAAGTCCTTGGTCCCTAAGTGTCATATCTCAGTGCCATAGGAGTATTATTATATTTGGCTAGTCATACTAGACCAGACATTTGTTTTGCCATGAACCTCCTATCAAGATTTAGTTCTTGTCCGACCCAGAGGCACTGGAACGGGATTAAACATATACTTCGTTACCTAAAAGGAACGAAGGACATGGGTCTGTTTTACACTAACCATAACGACAAAGGTTTAGTTGGTTTTGCTGATGCAGGTTATCTATCAGATCCACACAATGGACGATCAAAGACAGGATATGTGTTCACTCACAGAGGAACCGCAATTTCATGGCGATCCATGAAGCAGACACTCACGGCCACGTCATCAAATCACACAGAGATTTTGGTAATTCATGAAGCCAGCCGTGAATGTGTTTGGTTGAGATCGATGACTCAGCACATAAGGCGAGATTGTGGGATGACCGATCGAAAGGAAGAGCCAACCGTACTGTATGAGGACAATGTTGTGTGCATAGCTCAACTAAAGGATGGATACATCAAGGGAGACCGGACAAAGCACATTCTGCCGGAATTCTTTTTCACTCGCGATCTCCAGAAGGCTGGAGAAATACAAGTGCTTCATGTCCGTTCAAGTGACAACTCAGCTGACTTGTTCACGAAGTCGCTCCCAACCTCCACGCTCAAGAAGCTGGTGTATCAGATCGGCATGCGCCGACTAAGGGACTTTAGTGATGTCTAAAACAGGGGGAGTAATACGTGCTGTACTCTTTTTCCTCGCTAAGGTTTTGTCCCACTGGGTTTTTTTAGAAATGTTTTAATGAGGCAGCATCCCCAAGCATATTACAAAAATCCTTGATAGCATCGGGATTCGGTCATTTCGTCCAAGAGGGAGTGTTATGAACCGTGTGGTTTAATTGACTCAATATAGACCGACCCATATCGAGGTTATTACATAACCGGTCCTTATGTTTAGTATATATTAAGTAATTAGACATTCCATTTTCTACAAGGAATAGGTTTATGGAATATTGCCATATTGATTCTTATGTAAATCTATATATAAAGACCATTTGGTCTCATTAATAAAACAATAATTCATAACAAGAATTCTATTTTTGAAATTTGGAGCCTCCACCTATAAATTTGTTTATACATAAGAATCTTTCTTTCCTAACCATATCCCACAACTTCTCCCACACGTTTTATTACACTATTATAGACTTACTAGGTGATTCTCCCGTGCTCATGCACGAGTATGAATATTTATAAAGTAACTCACTTAAAATTATTGATTAATATTATCTTTTATTTATTTATAAGTTTCTATTTGCTTTGTCAACTATATGAATTCATGTAAATAGAAGATTGTTTTAAATAATTTTAAGATGTTATATATCTTATTAAACATTTTTTGGTATAAAAATTTAGATAGGCACAGTTATTCATTTTTATATTTATTATATGGCATATATTCCTTTGAATTGAAATACAATTATTTTTTTGTTGTTTAGGCTAAAGTTGGCTCAATTTTTTATCTTAGATTTGTAAAGCTATTATTGTAATATTTTAGTTTTTTTGTTTAATTATTTTTCTTTTTCAAAATCACATTAATAAAAGGAAATGATTTTAAAACATAAAATAGTTTTTGCATATATAAAAACGAAAAATACAAAAAGGAAAGTATTTAATAAAGGGAAATAATTTTTGCATATATTAAAAAGGAAAGTCTTTTTGAAGTCATACTAAAAATAAAAAACTTTAAAATAATTTTAAAAATTAAGAAAGTAAAACTTTCCTTTATTTATATAAATATGAATACGTTTTCAAAAATTTATTAAAAATAAAATTAAGATTTTCTTTTATTTTATCTCATTAAGGGTATGCTTGTAATCAATTACTATAAGAATCAACGTGAGCGCGACACATATGCAAGTGACTTCTTAAATAATATTATTAAGATAGTATAAAAATTGCATCGGCCAAGAAAAATGTTTGCTTTGCTGGCCACCAAGGGTAATCCAAAAGCAGAGTCTCTAATTGACCGTCTCACTCTCGTCTTTGCCACATCAAGACCTCTCTCATATTTCTCTGTTGTCTCTACAAATTTCAAAAACTTACCAATCTTTTGTATATTTCTTTTGTATATATAAAGAATGGAGATATCGTCTTACCACAACTCCAAGAAAACAAAGCAACCTGTTCCTCCAAGAAGAGGCCAAATCAAGATTTTGATAGGGCGCCAACTCCTCAAATCGACGGCTATGATCATTTCGCCGTGGAAAAGGCGAGACTCACAAGCCCCTTCATTCCTTCACAAACGATGATCATCAATTCATCATGCATTGGTCATGTAGGACTGCATAAATAGTTACGTTCATATATACTATTCTAATATATGACGAAATTTCTATGGAGTGTTTTATCGTTGTTTTAATTATTATTATTTTTTCCTTTTTGGGGACTTGTAAAATATACTTTGTCATACATAAACTCATACAGATTTGCGAATATTTCTTGAGTTTTCCTCTCTTTTTTTCTTGCTTATAAATCTCAATATTAACTAGACAAAAAAAAATGAATGGCTTATAAAGATATTAAATATAACTTCTCATCCCAACACCATTTATTTTTAAAAATGAATTTATATAATTGATTGACGCTATAAAATCATGATTTCATTTGTGATAAGCAAACAATTGTTCGATGTTCCCTCCTTTAGCCAAAAACAAATAATGGGCATAATCAAGTTTAGCCCAAATTAATGTTAAGTATGAAGAAAGCTCTAGAATTATGGAGAAGAAGAAATATCTAGATAATATGATAATTATCTAGAAGATGTTTAGGATAAGGATAAGAGAATGTTCTAGATTTAGCTAGTGCTTAAGTCACCACCACTATAAATATGAGAGCTTGGTGGCATTTGTAATCTATAATAAATTAAAGCAGCTTTTTGGGGCCTCTGAGGCCACCCACCTCACCTTCTCTATTTTCTTGCCACGTGGCATATTTTCTGATTGCGATTGAAAAGAAAATTAAAATCCTTTTTTGATTAATCGACGATTCGATCCTCCAGCTTTTCCCCAGCCTTTTCGTCTTCTTCGGTGCCACTAAATTCATTGACGTTTTCTTCAGAGTTTGATTTATAGAATTGAGTGGTAGTCATTCTCTAATTTGTCCATTCGATTTCCTTCATATGAGCAAGTTAAACGATTCATTTCCGAAAATTGTTGTTCATCCAAAAAAAAACCCCATCTCCCTGCGACGAGAGGAACAATCAAAGAAGTTCAAGTTTAAGATCTTCTGGCCTCATCACGTATTATAATCAGGTATAACACAAACAATTCCAAATATAACAGGTTCATCTCTCTTTCAATTTTTTTGGGTAATCATATTATCTTCTAGATTTATTCATTATGATTTTTTCCACCATATGCAGATACGGGAATCGTCCCAGAAATCCAGCGATTTGCCTACTTCTCCTTTCAAATACCAACAAAACTGCTTAAGAAATTGAGGTGTTTCTACAGTTTTTTAAAGTTTCCTATTGATAAGTCTCATATTATCGTCTTCTTGTCTACGGTTCAGAACAATTTTCATTACCCTCTTGCCTCTTCCTTCGTGGTTATTAAACCTTATCTGGAGTTATTTTTAAAACAAGTTTTACCCACTGATCCAGAAGATAAGCTGAAACATTTGTAGAAAATCAATCATCATTCTTGCTTGGTTCGATGGCGATCTATTGTAGCAGATGATGTGTGAGGAGTTTGGTCTTTTGTTTCTATATCAGGCAAACGGAAGACATTGACAAGTTTCCCGAAAGGCAAAGTTCTAGGTCAGTAGTTTGGATTCTCATGGGAAAATGTCAAAATACGTGAGGTCCATAGAAATATTACTGAGATTATGTCTGTTTCTTTGTGTGTGTCTGGAATGTGATGATCTAATAAGGTTTCATTTAGTACTGTTCTTAGTTTTCTCCATTTTGTTATCACTTACGGTTAATTTCATCAAAACCTTAAAACCTTTTTCCTCCCAAGGTTAATTTTTTTATTAATTCGTCGCTGCAGGAGGATGATAAATATGAATTTGCGGAGTCTACGAGTGTCAAGAACTTTGTGAGAATTACTCTCAGATCGTTGCGTTTCTCATCTATACATGGCAGGAGAAACCAACGTATAGAGGTGAGTATAACATTTTTTCCCACTTATTGCAAATACAGTGTATTAACATTCCAAACGTGATTTGATATTTTGCGACTCTTGGTAGGTTGAAGCGGAAGAACCAGCTATGAAGGAGAAGAAAAGAAACAGGTAAAAATTGTTGTTTAACTTTTCTATAAGCTCTCCGTCTCCGAAACAAAACACTGTCCTTCACTTCTCCTGCTTACTGACATGGCCTTGGTACATATTTAGTTTTGGGATGAGCCAAACAAGACGAAGAAGACCACTAAAACTGAGAACTACTGGGAATGGGAACTAGCCAGTGAAACAAGACCGTTATCGGTGAGCCGACCGCAAGCTTTTAACATATGTTTCGTCCTTTGTGATGTTTGACATACTCATCTGATTAATGTTGTCTCTCAATAGGTGTGCAATTCGAAGGAAGTGTCAGAGGAGTACAATGAGTTTTACAAGAAGGCTTAATTTCAATGTCTTCATGGATCCACTTGCTCGCACACTTAACAACCGAGGTGCTTATGCTTTCCGTCACACATATTTGCCTTGTCATTCCTTGATCTGTCATCTAAAAAAAAAAAAACATCCTCTATGGCTGCAATGTGGTTCGAACTGCTCAAGATTTACTAATTGAATGTCCCTGAAAATATGACACCGACCTACATGTCAGTGCTGAAAAGAGAATATATAATGTGGAGAGACGAAATCGATAGATTAACACCCATGTACTACCAATATTCATAAGAAACAAGGTGGAGGATACTGATTGGGTACTACGGCATGCATCATCGTCCGTAGACGGTCCTTTTTCTTTCAAATATACATATTCAACCAAAGATTACCAAAAAAATGGACAAATGTTTAAGAAGAAAAGTCATAAAAACGATAACTAACACAAAATTGGATTAAAAAGGGGAAACTAAAGCGAACAGCACAACACAGAACAATGATAAAAAAACACTACAAATTAAACCAGGACAAAAGCCTGTAACATAGTATAAGTTTCTTTCTTAATGTAAAACTAGGATTCTACCCGCACGTACGTGCGGAATAATGTTTTTTTTTTTAATATTGAAGAATGAAAATGATATTAATATTGAAGATACCAGAGATATATATAAATGATATAACTATTAACTATATAGATCATTAATATATTAGATGAAGTTGTTTGTATTATGACATCATTGTTTTGTTGGAGTTAAAAGAATTGTATTTTTTTGTGAATTATATATAGTTTGTGTTGGTTTAGTAGTTTTAGAGTTATAAACATATTTTATATGTTGATTGTATGTTTTCGAATTGAATAGGTTATTTAATATTTTTAAAAATATAATTACACAAATATTATATTATATTAGAATTTTATTGTTGAGTTTAAAGTATGAATTTATATTTGATATAATTTTTTGGGTAGCAAAAAGAACCTAGGATTTTGTCCGCTCTACGTGCGGGATAATATTTCTTTTTAATAATCGATACTAACAATGACTGATATATGTGATATAGTAGATTATATTATTAATGTTATCATGGTATTACAGTAGTCAAGTTTTATGTAGGATAATGTATTATGAGTAGTTGTTTATTGTATGAATTATTTATTTTGGTTGTATTATATGTGATTATATATAATTTTTAGAATATAGGATCTAGTAATTAACCCGTGGCTGCGCAAGACAATACTTTTAAAAAAAAATTCATATGTTTTTATATGTATAAGCTGAGATGATTTGGTATTTTTGTTTAAATTGAGTATTTAGATCCGAGTAGATTAAATGGGTATATAGATGATAATATATAAGCTGAAGTTGTTTGTTATATTTATTCTTTTTCGTTGGGGTTAGAAAAATTTATTATTTGTGAATTTATAGTTTGTTGGTTTAGTGGTTTAAGAGTTATAAATATTTTTTATTTTTTAATTGTAAGTTTTTTTGTTTAATATTTTAGTAAATATGTTTATCAAATTGTATAACACAAATACTTATATCATATTAAAAATGTATTGTAGAGTTTAGAGTATACTTAGTCTACAAATTTTAATTTTCATAAAAATAGAAGATATATAAGTTTTTTTGTAAATTTTATACCTTATTCAAAAGGATAATGATATAATATAAATTTAATCCTTTTTTTAAAAAATATAAAATTAATTTTATTGTTAAAAAGTTTATTTGCAAGTTAAAAATGGAAAAATAGATGTAATAACTTTGTAAAACGCATAATTTACAAACTCAACAATTTCTCATTTTTTAATCTAACTCTTCCTATATCTCCCTAACTCTATTGGTTAGTTTACTATTGAAAGAGGGTAAAGCAACATCAAATTGAAAGAGGTTTGGTAAAATCTAATTGCTCAGGTAAAGCAACATCAAATTGAAAGAGGTTTGGTAAAATCTAACCATTAAAAAAAAGGAGAAGTAGGTGTCACTTGGATAAAACTTGGCTTTTTTTTCCCAAAGATCAAATGTGTCTAAAACTTAATAAAGTGAAAACGAAAAAAAAATGAAAAGGGAAAGTTTCTTCGCATGACTCATCTCTAAAATCAGATTCCACCGAAAATATTCAACTCATCTCTCACCATGCAATCGTCTCTTCGCCTGCCGAATTTCTTACTCTTCAACGAATCCAGCCGGAATCCGGCGAATTAAAGGTTAAAGTTTATGTATTAAGGTTATAAAAATCTCTCAAGGTTTGAGTTTTAGGGTAATATGTGTGTTTACCGGTGAATTTGTTGTGTGAGTGCGAGCTTCGTGTCGATGAGTCGTTCGAAGCTAGCTTCTCGTCCTGCTGATGAAGACGCGAATCCAGAGTTCGTATAAAGTTTCCCTCTTCATCTGTTTTAGCTAGGGCTCTCTCTTTCTTTGCGGAATCATTTCTGGAATCTATGATACTACAAATTAGTTGAGTTAATTGCTATGTTTGAGTATCTGAAGCGGAGTTCTAGATTGTGTGTTCTTGATTTCATATTACTTCCGTCTCTTGTATTTATCCTTATTTGTTGATTTTTGGCTGTTTCAGAAAATCGAGAAGGAAAAAGTTAACCTCGGGTACTGACAATGCAATGGCTTCAATTTCGATCGGTATGCTGCTTTACCTGAGCAATTAGATTTTACCAAACCTCTTTCAATTTGATGTTGTTTTGGGCACAAGTATGTATATATGAGCTGTATCAGGTTATGATTAGTTTATAACGTCAAGCAGTATATTTGAATTCAACCAAATGCTCTATCAGCTGGATAGTGATTAGAGAGTTATCTATCATGTTTAGAAGAAATGCATATTTTTATAGTTGTTTTTTGGTTTGTGTTGAATCTACCCTTTTGTGTGACAGGACAATTTGTCATTTCCGCTTGTTTCTTCTGATTGGAATGCCGATAAAGAGATACTCCTTGAGGTAAGCATTAAACGTTTCTAACTGATCTCGTTTTGTTTGTGATTGTAATCTACGTAGACTTCATTTGACTCTTGGGAAGTTCATCTATTGTTTTATGCCATTGCGACAAATGGGTTTGGGAATTGGAAATTGTTTATATTCATACCAGATTTTAAATATGAGATAGAACCTTCATGTTTTTTGATTAGAATCTTAATGTTCTTAGAAGGCTTGATAGTATTGATAAAACAAAATATAGTGCAACCTTATAAGAAGGAGAAAAAAGAGTACTTATAGACTATAGTTAGGAAAAAACTTCATAAATTTCTTATTACATTTTGTAATTTCAAAGCACAACACAAATAGTGAATGACCTGAAACTAATGCAGAAAATGGTAGAGAACTAAATCAACAACATGAACATCATACGTTTAGACCAAGAAACATTCTAAAATCCAGAATAGTTGTAGATCACCACTGGCACTTCTCCTCTTTACTCGACTTTTAGTTTGTTACACCCATCTTCAAGGTTGATGTATGAAGAGCTATGATCTCTTGAGGGAAGCATGAAATATACAAAACCTGTCAAAAAAGAAAACAGCAGCTGTAGTGGCTGCTAAACTCATAATAAATAGTTTAGTATTGTAATGATAAAAAGATTGGGATGCCAATCAAGCAAAAACGTCCTATTATACTAACCATTAGTTGATTGGTTAATTTATACGATTCCTGTCGTCATTTATATTTTTTAAGCTGAACCTGCATTTATCTGTTTTGTAATAGTAACATTTAAAACTCATCACAATAAATGTTAGTATTCTGATATGATAAAAAAAAATGGTGAAGATGCAAGTCTGATGCAAAAACTTTATGGTCGGTCACCTTTAGATGAATGGCTTTTTCAAATCGTGTCTTCACTTGGTTTGATAGTTTGATTATGATCTCAACCCCGTATCTTCATTCTGAACTTACGCAGATGACAAATAGAAGTTGTGAGAACATTGGAAGATGGTGACACATTTTTGAAAATATGTATACGAATCTTACCTCTTGAATCTTGATTGGCTAACACCATTTCAAGTGCTGTACTTCTTCCATGTATGCTAAACCTTCACTTCGATCTTCCACAACTGACGTTTCTCAATAGAGTAATTGGCATTGCAGCAGCCTGGAGACTAAATCTAAGAATCTGGTGAGCTATTTTTACTTTCATCGTACTTATATAGTAAATTGTCGTGGGTTCCATCCATCTAGGTCTATTTTTGTTTATGTTACACAAAGATTACGGAATTCGGTATCTTTAAATATTTTAGTTACCATGAAGTTGTTAATCATTTGAAATTTTGGAAGCCTAATTATTAGCTTAAAAGATATTTTTCTGTTTGTGTGGGAGTAGTAGATCTCGTAATTAATAGTGAACTAATTTATGTTTTCCATATAATCCAGTTACCAAATCTAATGTTATTGTTTTCAACTTTATGGAAAGTAGCATAAATGTCGGAGTTAATAATAAACTAATTTATATTTTCCATAGATTTCATTTAATCAGAGCCTTTTTCGTAGATGATTTCATTTTCCATAAACTAATAATAAACCTTATGGTTTGTTTAATTAATGTTACCGGTTAGATTAATAATATGGTTAGCAAAGCGGTTTGATTTAAGTAACAAACAGACCCGCGTGTTTTTGAAAGGTTTTTGGATCGGGTTTTTTTTGTTGGCGATTGCTTTTCCAAAATTAGGCTTAGATAACCTTGTAACCAAACAACTTTTAATATAGAAACCAATGGCAAATTGTGTAATTATAAGCATTTTTTCAAGTATTCTCTTAAAACTGCTCCTCAAATAATAATAGTATAAGATGAGTTCAATTTTACTTAAGACATCCAACAAAAAATATTTAAAAATATTAAACATAAACGCAAGGAGCAGAAAATTTTATTGATAGATTAATTTCATAACATATTTTTGATATAGAAACATTATTTAAAGAGAAAAAGGATTGAATTATATAATAATTACAAAACCTTACAATTGAAAAGTATAATACTCTTAAAAACCCACAAAAAAAAAGAGAAGAGAACTTATAAAAAACTTATAAAGTTCTTTTGTTATTATTGTTATAAATTATTGAGTTATCACATTATAAGAAAAAAATCTCCAAATTACATAACTATTAAACATTTATTCTTATTGTTTACATTATCATGATTCTAATAATAAAATAAAACATTTTAGAAATACAGTCAATTAAGATTTAATATGGATAATTAGATTCTTTTTCTCTTTTCTATATTTATCTTTTAAAACTATTCATACCCTCTTTCTTTCCAAAAAAATATCAGTTTTTATCGTACTTTTTTCTTCTACCTTTATTTTAAACCGCTGATTTAGAAAACACTAATTTTATAAACTATCATACTAAATAACATTTACAATAGAAAACGACACCAATTCATCTCTACAGATATATAATTTTTTCACACACAACCTACCACCCCAATATGAGAGTAAAGAAGTCCACCAAATAATTGTACTCCACATAAACAAACACACATTTATTGGATAAATAACAATTGTGCTTACCATCTAACCGCACATTAATATTCATACTATTTAAAAAATATCAAAAATCCAACATATATAACCAACCAAATAATTCCTCTATAAAAAAAAAGAAATTTCAAAACTACTATCCGCGCGTAGTGCGGGATATCATCTAGTGTGAAGTAAGAAAGAAGAAATTAAAAGAGAGAGAGGAGAGAACTTATAAGAGTGTTTGTAATCCCTTTCCTAATATAAAAACAATTTGTCTTAAACTTCTAGTTGTCTAATTCTCATCTCAAACACACCAAGAATATTTTGTAATTTTCCCTACAGCTGGTATCAGAGTCAAGTTGGCAAGAAACATCGATATCTCGTGCGTATCAAGATGGAGGCTACCGTTACCTTTGAAGGTGACATGTTCAAGCTTACTACAGACAACTACTCATATTGGAAACCGATGATGGAAGATCACCTTTACTGCAAAGACCTGCATGAACCCATCATCACGAACGACAAACCGGAAGGAAAGGATGACAAGACATGGGAGGTTTAGAATCGAAAGGCGGTTGCTGTAATTCGTAAGTACATTGATCGATCTCTTTTCGAACATGCCTCTACTTATATTAATGCTTTTGAATTATGGACAAAACTTGAATCCATGATTCAAAAGAAAACACCTCGAAACAAAGCTCTCCTTGTTAGACGGTTGGTAAAGTTGGAGTATAAGGATGGCCAAAGCATGATGGAGCACTTGAACAACTTCAAGGGACTCGTAAATCAGCTAAATAAAGTTGACATGAAGGTCGAAGAAGAAATGCAAGCCCTTTTACTCCTTAGTTCACTCCAGAGAGTTGGGACACACTAGTTGTCACTCTTGGCAACTCATCACCAGAAGGAAAGCTTACCATGGATACCGTCAGTGACAGTCTTCTAAATGAAGAAACTAGAAGGAAAGAACGAGGTTTGAGCACTTTGTCGGAGGCAAACATTATAGAAAGACGGGGTAGAGAAGAAATGTGTGGACACAGCAAAAGTCGAGGTCGAGATCAGTCTAGAGGACGATCCAAGTCACGTACTAGAGTTACGTGCTACTATTGTGGCAAGGCAGGTCATAGGAAGCCAGAGTGCCGGTTCTTCAAGAAAGATCAACAGACAGGTAACATCAAGCCAGACCGATTCAACCCTACAAAGAGGCATGATGATAAGACCACCACCATTGTGTCAGAGGAGGATAAAGATGTATATGTTGTTGGAGAATGCAATCTCCTAAACATTGCATCTAATGACACTTCATGGATTATTAACTCTGGTGCTTCCTTTCACGTCACCCCTCATGGAAGCTTCTTCACAACTTACCAAAGTGGTGATTTTGGCAATGTTCAAATGGGAAATCAAGGAAGAAGCAAGATTGTCGGAAAAGGGGACATCTTCCTTACATCAAATACAGGATGTAAGATACTTCTCAAGGACGTGAGACATGCTCTTGATATGCGGCTCAATCTCATATAAACTGGAAAATTAGATGATGTTGGTCTAGAAAGTCACTTTGGCAAAGGCAAGTGGAAGCTAACTAAGGAAAATTTGGTCATGGCTCGAGGGAAGAAAGAAGGATCATTATACGTAACACAAGATAAGATTTGCAAAGAAGAAGTGAATGTCGCAAGTGCTGACATGGAAATATGGCACCGAAGGCTTGGCCATATGAGCGAAAAAGTTTTAAATATCCTTTCTCGCAAGAAACTTCTTCCTGAAATGAAAGGTATGTCTCTTGAACCATGTTCTGATTGCTTAGCTGGAAAACAACATAGAGTCGCTTTCCAGAGATCTTCTTCACCTATGAGAAGGAAGCACATCCTTGATCTTGTGCATACTGATGTATGCTCAATGTCTGAGAAATCCATTGGTGGTGCATCATACTTTTTCACCTTTATCGATGACCACTCAAGAAAAGTATGGGTACACCTATTGAAATCAAAAGATCAAGTTCTTGATGCTTTCAAGGAGTTTGTAGCTCAAGCAGAACGAAGTACGGGTCAAAAACTCAAATGTGTTCGATCAGATAATGGTGGAGAGTACAGAGGTCCATTCGAGGCGTTCTGCAAATTTCACGGAATCAGGATGGAGAAGACACCGCCGAAGACACCCCAACTGAATGGTATTGCTGAGAGAATGAATAGAACAATCGGAGAAAGAGTTCGTAGTATGCTCTCTCATGCCAAATTACCGAAGTCATTCTGGGGAGAAGCTATAGTTACTGCGGTTGATATCATCAATCTCACTCCTTCAGTTCCATTGGATGGTGAAATTCCTGAGGAAGTCTGGTCAGGAAAGAAGGTCTCCTACAACCACTTGAAGGTGTTCGGGTGTAGAGCATTCGTTCATATTCCTAAAGATGAACGAGCTAAGCTAGACTCCAAGACTAAAAAGTGCATCTATCTCGGTTCACCAAGAGATGAATTTGGCTATCGACTTTGGGATCCAATAAACAGGAAAGTAGTCAGAAGCAGAGATGTTGTGTTCTTCGAGGATCAAACAATCGAAGACATCCAAAGATCAGAGAAACCAAAGCTAAGGGTTAGTAAAAATGCCCATACTAACCAATCATATGATGGTTTAACAGAAGCACCTGAGACCAACGGTGGCGATCCTGAAGAAGGTACTACTACTTCTGAGCATAATGGTGACGAGAACGAAGAAGATGAAGGATTGGATCAAGAAGAAGATCATGAAGTTCCTCCAGAGCCTGAGCTAAGACGATCAACCAGAGGCAGGGTACCTTCCACTCGATATCCTCCAGATGAATTTGTGACCCTAACGGAAGAGTGATATTACGTGTTTTTAACGTATTTTGATTCGTTTTTAGTATTCGGTTTGAGTTTTGATTTGCATCTTTCGTTAGTATTTCGAGTCTTTTCTATTGTTTTGAGTGTTTTTACAGATTTCATGGAGTTCCGAAGGAGTTTGGCGTTTACGGACATGTTCGAGTCAAGTTAAGACGGAAAAACGAGAAAAGGACCAAACACAAGAGAGCCAAGCAAAGGAACGACCGTTCCTTTCCATGGAACGACCATGGAGAACGATCGTTCCCTCCAAGGAACGGTCGTTCCCTCATCCACCAACCCTGCCGACAAAAAACCGAAGATCGATTGTTCCATCCCATGCAGCCCGTTCCCTCATCCACCAACCATGCCGACAAAAACATTGAGGAACGACCGTTCTCCACAACAGAACGATCGTTCCCCGGCAAAAACACTAAGGAACGACCGTTCTACGAAGGGAACGACCGTTCCCAAGTCCACCTACTTCACCTACTTCGATCGACCATTGGGAACGATCGTTCTACACCAAGAACGACCGTTCCCCGCTTCACCTACTCCCCTTCACCTTGGCCTATATAATGGACTCACAACATCACTCTCAAAACACACTTCTTCCTCCTCTCTTCTCTAGCTTCAAAGCATAGCTTCTTCTTCAGTTTTAAGTTTTATGTTTATGCTTTTATTAAGTTTTATTTAGTTTCTTTTAAGCTTTATACATTTATGCTTTAATTAAGTTTTACTTTCAGTTCTTATATTTATGCTTTACTTTCAGTCTTTATATTTATGCTTTACTTTCAGTCTTTATATTTATGCTTTACTTTCAGTCTTTCTGTTTATGCTTTAATTAAGTTCTTATAAGTTTATATTCAGCTTTCATTATCTATTCAAGCTTTTATGATGAACTTTATAATCTCTTTGTTTTCTTCTTTAATCATGTCTGAGTAGACCTCTTAGTTAGGTTAAGGTTTGTCAAAGGAATTCATGAGCTTTAGGGTTAAACACAAATAGGCTATTCAAATCAATATCTTCACCCTTGTTGTTCTAATGCTTAGATCGAATTGATCACTTGATCTTATGAAATTTGGTTTAACTTAGACAGCGAGAGTTGCTAGGTTGCTAGAAAGAACATTGGTGAGCAATTTAACCATTACCTGCGAGAGTAGATGTATTGAGAATTGTGAACATATTAAACCTATCCTTAATGCTTGTCTACGATTTCTAGTACCAGCGAGAGTTAGGATTTCTAGGTTGATAGACAAAGATATTGGTACCACGAGAGTGGATTGATATTATCTTAGTGTTTAAGTTCTAGATTTATGCTTAATCATTGCCTGAATAGTTGTTTAATTCGTTGCTCTGAATCTCCTGCGATATTCCTTGACCTAACGCTTGATTAATATTATCTTACAACCGATTTCGCTTTCATTACTTGTTACTTACAAAAACCAAAAACATATTGAATTGTCTTAGTTTTTGATTTAGCTCAATATATCAAAGTGTGAAAACTGGTCTTCGTGGGATCGACCCCTAAACACTACTTCGTATGCTGTGCACTTGCAGTAGGAAATAAGGGTTTAAAACTCGTGTATCAAGTTTTTGGGGCCGTTGCCGGGGACCAAATTTTTCGCCTTTGGTTTACGGCTGAATTATCAGACTAAGAACTTTACTAAACTCGTTTTCTTTTCTTCTTTGTTTTTGTGTTTCAAGTGCATGTCCCCAAGGAGCACAAGGAGCAGAAACAACGAGGATCTTGTTAGCTTATCAAACGAGGAGTTAGCAAGAGCAGAACGAGGGAACAGGCAGAGACGTAACATACCTGTTCCGGAACCAGAAACAACTGACACCGCCAACTCAGATATGGGCGGACAAGCAGACATCGCAGCTCAGCTGCTACAACTTCAGACAGCCATGGAGCAGCTTCTCATGCAACAGGAGAGGCAACTCATTGCACAACCTGCCTTCGGAGACAAAGATGCGGCTCACACATACTATCAGGATCGATCTGCGATCGTTACCCCGACCATCCCGAAATCAAACCTCAAATGATCGGCCTCGTGAAGCAACACCTGTTCCACGGTCTGCCTGCTGAGATTCCGATGGATCACATCGAGAACTTTGAAGAGATCTGTAGCACAACTGGCTCCAATGGTGTGCATCCAGATTTCCTGAAGTGCAAGCTTTTCCCTTTCTCTCTTACGGGAAAAGCATCACGGTGGTTAAAATCTTTACCACCAGGCTCTCTACCGACTTAGGCTAGTGCACGAGCAGCCTTCTTGGATAAGTTCTACACGAAATCCAAGACCGCAGCCTTGAGGAACAAGATCTCCTCATTCGAGCAACAGTCCGGCGAGTCCTTTAATGAAGCATGGGAGCGATTTAAGGAGTACAAGCGCGAGTGCCCTCACCATGGGTTTAGTGATGAGCAGCTGCTCAGCACCTTCTATGACGGAGTAGATTGGGACTACAGAAATGCCCTAAACGCAGCTAGTAACGGTGACTTCTACACTAAGTCAAAAGAAGGAGCTCTGGAGCTGATCGATAACCTAGCCGCAAGTTCCAGCAACAAAAGCCCGGAGTACGACAGGAAGAAGGTCAACAGTGTGGACTCCAGGAAGATTGATGAACTCTCGGCCATGGTTAACCTTTTGCTAAAAGAGAACCAGAAGTCAGTCCACTTTGTGGACGAGAATGGGGAAGCACCTATCGCTCAAGCCTATGAGGAAGAAACCGGGAATGATCAGATGGAGGTGAATTATATGACAGGACAAAATTTCGGGCAGAACCGCAGTTTCAACAACCAAGGCTTCAACACTCATCCGAACCTGTCCTATAGGAGCACCAATGTGGAGAATCCGCAGGATCAAGTCTATCCTAAGCAAGGAGGAAATCAGCCGCAGATGGGTTTTCAGAAGAACCACTCCAACAACTACTCCAACAACTACCAGAACCGGCCATTCGTTCCAAATCAGAACCGTTTCCAAGGAGGGAATCAGCCAAGGCAGCCTTTCACAAACTCGCAGCCTTCATCTTCAGCAACCGGCTCCCAAGACGAGCTGAAGAACATGATGCAGCAGATGATGGCGAGTCAACAAAAGGCGGCAGCAGAGATCAACTCCAAAGTTGGCACTATGTATGTTGATCTTAATGGGAAGTATGAGGCTGTACGGACTCACTTGAAGCAGCTTGACACTCAGATTGCACAAACCGCTGAATCAGTTAAGAGGACACAAGGTACTAACGCAGAGGTTAACTATGTGAATGAAGACTATGTGGAGAATCAGAGCTTTCAAGCTCATGCGTCTAACGACCAAGACGAGCTGAAGAACATGATGCAACAACTACTGGCGAATCAGCAAAAGGCAGCATCTGAGATCAATGCTAAGGTTGATACAATGTACGTGGACCTCAATGAAAAATATGAAGCTGTATGGATTCATATGAAGCAGCTCAACGTTCAGATTGCATAGACGGCTGAGGCTATCAAGAGGACACCAGGAACTCTGCCTTGAAAGGCTGAAACACCAAGGAGGGATTTCGTCAACGCCATTGAATTGAGAAGCGGAAAGACGCTCCACCATACCGCGACCTCAACTTCAAAATCGGCAAAAGGAAGAGGAGTGGCGATAGAGCACCTGCTCGTTACCCCAGAGCACATGCTCCCCCGAGATGCTCCCACCAAACCCGCAAAAAATCTTCCAGCAAGGGTTTATATTCCTAAGGTGCCCTACCCAGTTCCACCTAGAGATCAGAAGGAGATTAAGACAGTCTTTGTAGAAGCAAGAAGTACACCACCAGCATTGAGGGTATTGCCTAAAGTTGAAGATCCGGGAAAATTCTTGGTCACATGCTCGATTGCTGAAATGGAATTCAAGGAAGCTCTTTGTGATTCCGGGTCTACTGTTAATCTCATGTCAAAGGCGATTGCAGAGAAGCTGAAAACTTATGAGGTAAAACCTAGCCATATGACTCTTCAATTTGCAAACACCTCCTCAACAACATCGTCTGGCAGCATTCACGATCTACCTGTCCGAATAGGGGATTGCCTAGTTCCAACTGATTTTCAGGTTTTGGAGATGAGAGGAGGTTATGGCACGCCCTTACTTCTTGGAAGACCATTCATGGCTACAGTGGGTGCAATCATCGATATGCCGAATAGGCAAGTCTGCTTTTCCAAGATTGACAAGAATGTCTTCTACGAAGCCGTTCCCATAGGAACAACCACACGCTCCTCTTGCATCTCAGCAGTGGATAAAGAGGAAGCACCCGCTCCAATTCCGCAAGCACCTGCTCCACCACCCGGAAATTTAGGGAGGAGGCAAAAACGCAAGAAAATGTGCCGTACAAAAAGATTACGGGAGGTCCTCAAATGACTTTGATCCCTCAAGGATATGATGGAAACTCGGTTGACTACAAGGTCAAGTGCAAAGGTCGTCCTAACCTTTCTCTACAGTTAGAGCTATTCTTCCATCAGAGTTGAAAGAGAAGGATATGGTGTTGTGAATGGAATGCTGAGTAGAGTTCTGAACATAAGGATGTCTGATTTCGGAGCCTGTTTTGGAGCAAGCTCCCAAACCAAGCCTCACTGATACATGGCACCAACGTCAAGCTTAGCGACGTAAAACAAGCGCTTTCGTGGGAGGCAACCCACCAGGTAACATGTAAATAGCGTGAATTTTTTTCATTCTTGTTTTATTTACGTTTCTTGTTTTGTTTGAGATTTATTTCAGGCTTTTATTAAGTGATCGAGAAACCGCTCTGCTGGGAGTGAAGAGAACGGTCGTTCTCTAACATGAACGCTCGTTCTACACAGAAGAAAGATAGAGAGCAGCACCGATAGCTCCACCAGCGACCACTGAGCTGTGGTTATTTCTATCACCTTTGTTATATCCATTTTTATTTTAGACACTTTTTTTTTTATTTATGACTTTGCGAATTTCTTTTTCAGTTTTGTTTAAACCGGGACGGTTAAAAACAAGTCTTGGGGAGGGATTTATTTGTGTACTAACGTTGTGTTTTATTGATGTTTATTTCTTATGTTTTATTTTCGTGTGTTTAGATTTTCTAAAACAAAAAAAAAAATATATATATATATATATATATATATATATTTCTTATGTTTTATTTTGGTGTGTTTAGATTTTCAAAAAAAAACCAAAAAAAAAAAGAAAAAGAAAAAAATAATTTTTCGAGTCAAAACTCTATGTGATTTTGTTAAACTTTTTGGAATTGCAACATGTTCGATGTCATTGCCTTAGGACTATTTAGCATTGTTTGAGGATAGTTTGGAAACGTAGAAAAATCCATAACTTGATCATTTAGTGAATTTCTCAAATCATCTGAACTTAATCAAATTATTAGAACTTAATATGGACTTAATTTATCTCACTTAGGGGGTTGATAATCATGTATTGGATTTTACATTTGGAGTTTTCTTTGCATCATTTCTACCAATCTTTGCTAACTCCAAATGGCTAGACTTATCCTTAGTCTAGTACCACACCCTTACCATTTCCATGTTGAAACCCACTTATTTTTTTACTGTCATTTGCATTCATGTGCAAAAACTATGGAGTATACGGACCGACACAACTTTTCTTTAGGACTGTGTCTAATAGGTGGTCTCTTTCTGATTAAACTCATGGATGTGTCTAGAAAAGTGATCTCTTTTTGAATATATTCATCGAAAATTTCGTTTCAAAAGAGAATGAACTTTAATGGGTAGAAGATTTTATTCACATTCAAGAAATAAGCTTACATTGTTGAAATTCTTTTGATGCAGATCTTAGAGACTAACCGGTTCCATTCTCCGATATTAAAAAAAAAAAAAAGAAAGAAAAAAGAAACGAAAAAGAGAATAAAAAAAATAAAAAGAAGGACCGGGAAAGTCGTCAAGGTAATATCTTTAAATTTCATGAAACGTTGAAAGAAATCATGTTCTTGTTTGTGACTCAGTTAAAAAAGGGTAGAAGGATTAGAGTTAAGGAGAGTTGTGTACCTCCTAATTGGTCTGTGTCTCACGGTGATTTTGCATAATGATTTGCATCCGTTTATACTGCTAAAAGAAACCAAAACACTTGAGCCACCAAATACCAACCTTGATACCTAGACCATAACGTGTTAGATATTCCCTTGTGAGAGTACACGCATTTGATAATGAATGTTAAATATTGAGTTCTGCTTGATCATGAGATTTCACTTATTTACTACGGTTATGGAGAAGTACAATGAAGTACGGTTTGATCCGAACCCTGCGAATGCGGTTTACGGGCAATTGACTTAGAGTATGGTCCTATAAGTTTTACAAGTTCACATGTTTTTCTAACCTCTCCTCTTTGTAAAATATCTGGTTTTGCTTGGGGACAAGCAAAGGTTTTAGTTGGGGGGGGAGTTGATATTACGTGTTTTTAACGTATTTTGATTCGTTTTTAGTATTCGGTTGAGTTTTGATTTGCATCTTTCGTTAGTATTTCGAGTCTTTTCTATTGTTTTGAGTGTTTTTACAGATTTCATGGAGTTCCGAAGGAGTTTGGCGTTTACGGACATGTTCGAGTCAAGTTAAGACGGAAAAACGAGAAAAGGACCAAACACAAGAGAGCCAAGCAAAGGAACGACCGTTCCTTTCCATGGAACGACCATGGAGAACGATCGTTCCCTCCAAGGAACGGTCGTTCCCTCATCCACCAACCCTGCCGACAAAAAACCGAAGATCGATCGTTTCATCCCATGCAGCCCGTTCCCTCATCCACCAACCATGCAGACAAAAACACTGAGGAACGACCGTTCTCCCAACAGAACGATCGTTCCCCGGCAAAAAACTAAGGAACGACCGTTCTACGAGGGAACGACCGTTCCAAGTCCACCTACTTCACCTACTTCGATCGACCATTGGGAACGATCGTTCTACACCAAGAACGACCGTTCCCCGCTTCACTACTCTTCACTTGGCCTATATAATGGACTCACAACATCACTCTCAAAACACACCTTCTTCCCTCCTCTCTTCTCTAGCTTCAAAGCATAGCTTCTTCTTCAGTTTTAAGTTTTATTTATGCTTTTATTAAGTTTTATTTAGTTTCTTTTAAGCTTTATACATTTATGCTTTAATTAAGTTTTACTTTCATTCTTATATTTATGCTTTACTTTCAGTCTTTATATTTATGCTTACTTTCAGTCTTTATATTATGCTTTACTTTCAGTCTTATGTTTATGCTTTAATTAAGTTCTTATAAGTTTATATTCAGCTTTCATTATCTATTCAAGCTTTTATGATGAACTTATAATCTCTTTGTTTTCTTCTTTAATCATGTCTGAGTAGACCTCTTAGTTAGGTTAAGGTTTGTCAAACGAATTCATGAGCTTTAGGGTAAACACAAATAGGCTATTCAAATCAATATCTTCACCCTTATTATTCTTAATGCTTAGATCGAATTGATCACTTGATCTTATGAAATTTGGTTTAACTTAGACAGCGAGAGTTGCTAGGTTGCTAGAAAGAACATTGGTGAGCAATTTAACCATTACCTGCGAGAGTAGATGTATTGAGAATTGTGAACATATTAAACCTATTAATGCTTGTCTACGATTTCTAGTACCAGCGAGAGTTAGGATTTCTAGGTTGATAGACAAAGATATGGTACCACGAGAGTGGATTGATATTATCTTAGTGTTTAAGTTCTAGATTTATGCTTAATCATTGCCTGAATAGTTGTTTAATCCGTTGCTCTGAATCTCCTGCGATTCCTTGACCTAACGCTTGTTTAATATTATCTTACAACCGATTTCGCTTTCATTACTTGTTACTTACAAAAACCAAAAACATATTGAATTGTCTTAGCTTTTGATTTAGCTCAATATATCAAAGTGTGAAAACTGGTCTTCGTGGGATCGACCCCTAAATACTACTTCGTATGTTGTGCACTTGCAGTAGGAAATAAGGGTTTAAAACTCGTGTATCAAAGAGGGGGAGCCTCTAACATATAATGAGGCTATAGCTGACACTCATAAGGACGAGTGGTTAAAGGCCATGTAAGATGAAATGCAATTATTGCATGAGAATAACACATATGAATTGGTAAAGTTACCGAAGGGAAGAAGAGCCTTGAAGAATAAAAGGGTATACCGGATAAAATCTGAAGATTGCAGCTCAAAGCCTAGATACAAAGCGCGATTGGTCGTGAAAGGATTCAACCAGAAGAAAGGCATAGACTTTGAAGAGATTTTCTCCGGTAGTAAAGATGTCCTCTATCCGAGTTGTTCTTGGTTTAGCAGCTGTTCTAGACTTGGAAATGAACAACTTGATGTCAAGACGCCTTTCTTCATGGTGATCTTGAAGAGGAGATATATATGGAACAACCTGAAGGATTCAAGATCTCAGGAAAAGAAAATATGGGTGCAGACTAAAGAAGAGCCTTTATGGTCTAAACCAAGCCCCAAGACAATGGTACAAGAAGTTTGACTCCTTCATGGCGGATCATAACTTCAAGCGAACCAAGAATGATCATTGTGTCTTCATCAAGAGGTATGTTGGCGACGACTTCCTTATACTTTTACTTTATGTTGATGATATGTTGATTGTGGGATATGATCCCATCAAAATAGCCGCTCTAAAGAAAGATTTGAACAAGTGCTTTGCCATGAAAGTGGGGCCAGCAAAATATTGGGATGAAGATCACTCGTGATAGATCAAAAAGTTGTTATGGTTATCCCAAGAACGATATGTTGAAAAAGTGTTGGAGAGATTCAACATGCACAAGGCGAAACCAGTTAGTACTCCACTTGCTGGACATTTCAAGTTAAGTTCAGAGCAAAGTCCAACAAGTGAGGAACAAAAGTAGGAAATGAAGACAATCCCTTATGCATCAGCAGTAGGGAGTCTAATGTATGCTATGGTGTGTACAAGGCCAGATATCGCCTATGCAGTTGGAGTTGTGAGTCGCTTTCTAGCCAATCCAGGGAAGGAGCACTGGAAAGCAGTAAAATGGATCCTTCGCTACCTACGAGGCACGACCAAAAGGTGCATATGCTTTGGAAATGGAAAACTTGAGTTGACGGGCTATACCGACGCAGACTGGGCCGGTGACAAAGATTCTCGAAAATCAACTTCGGGGTATGTGACTATCTTTGCAGGGGGAGCTGTTTCCTGGCAATCAAAATTGCAGAAGTGTGTTGCCTTATCTACTACTGAAGCAGAATACATCGCAGCAACTGAAGCTTGCAAGGAGATGTTATGGATGAAGAACTTCTTGCTTGAGTTGGGAGTAAAGCAAGATAAATTCATCTTGCTATGTGACAACCAGAGCGCTATTCACCTAGCGAAAAATCCAACCTTGCACTCCCGCTCAAAGCACATCGATATTCAACATCATTGGATCAGAGAAGTTCTTGAAGAAAAACTCCTACATCTCAATAAGATACACACAGACGAAAACTGGTCAAACATCATGACTATAGTCATCCATAGCTAAGGTGTTGCCGAACAAGAAATTTGAAGATTGTTGTGAAGGCGCCGGCATCGTGACAGCTTCGGGCTAAGTCGGAAAGGGGGAGATTTGTTGGATGTTCCCTCCTTTAGCCCAAAACAAATAATGGGCATAATCAAGTTTAGCCCAAATTAATGTTAAGTATGAAGAAAACTCTAGAATTATGGAGAAGAAGAAATATCTAGAGAAGATGATAATTATCTAGAACATGTTTAGGATAAGGATAAGAGAATGTTCTAGAGTTAGCTAGTGCTTAAGCCACCACCACTATAAATATGAGAGCTTTGTGGCATTTGTAATGTGAAGTAAGAAAGAAGAAATTAAAAGAGAGAAAGGAGAGAACTTATAAGAGTGTTTATAATCCATTTCCTAATATAAAAAGAATTTGTCTTAAACTTCTAGTTATCTAATTCCCATCTCAAACACACCAAGAATATTTGGTAATTTTCCCTACAACAATTTCCACTTTGTTTTCTTAAGAAATAAAATAAAATGACAGAAAATGCAACAAGTCTTTACATGTTTTCTCTCAAAAAAAAAAATTCTTTACATGTCCGACAGTTCTGTTTCTAATGTAATATAATGTTTGCGATATAACCCGTATCTTCGAAGAGAGAGAATTTTCTCTCTAGCCCTCTTCTGCTGCGGGTTTTTTTCTGATTTTCTCGCTTCTCAAATCCAAATCTTTCAGAGAGAAAATCTTTTTTCCCGTGTTTATAGTAAGGCTTTTTCGGTTTACTTCCAATTGTTTCGAGTTCCTTTCGATCAGTTGGAAAATAAAATTTTCCGATTTGGTATTTTCCAATTCAGATTCCAATCTTTTTCCGACCTCGTCGGATTTGTAGTTTTTCTCTCCCTCCTTTCCTCTTGTTCTAAGAGATTTCTGGTTAATCGGAAATCGATTATTCCGTTTGATGTTGAGAATTTCTTTTCTTAAGATGCTTACGCTTTCTTCTTTTTCTGGGAATTTAAACCTTTGCTTCCCTATATGGGAACGATGATTCGTTTAAGCAAAGTTTCCTCTTTGACAAAAGAATAAAGTTTCTTGATTGAGCTTTCATGGTGTTAGGTCGAAATCAGTAGAATTGGAGTTTTCTATTTTGAAAACGTTCCGATGAAGGTTTGGATGCTAATCCAGTGAAACTCTTTTGTTGTTTTCAATTTGGCGTTTTAATTGAAGAAGCTTTTCAAAATCAACGGCGGTTAGAAGAAAGGAGATGCAAGTGGTTCAGATTTGGACGGCAACGGTGATGGCAAAGGTGGTTGCTGCTCTCTCGGCACCGCTCTAATTCCTCCTCTCAAGGAAGACACGTGGAGGACAAGATGAAGACCACATATTAGACACGTGTTGAGCATTTAACTCACTCTTTTAAACTTTCTTTGTAACTTCCTTGTATTGGGCTTCAAACCACTTGTAAAACAAATTTGTCCACTGAGCCTAAAATACCCCTTCATGGGTTAACATATGGCTGACAAAAAAAAAAAAAAAGATGCCACAGTCGAAACCCTTTGTCTGCATAAGAGGCTTTCAACCCACCTGCCAGTCACCGATAAACAACGTCAGTACTCGCTGGGGACACGAGAGAGATCACAACTGACACGTGTCTCCACGTTTTGAAAGTTGTAATGTAACCAATCATAAACCTTTTACTAACTCTACAATTAAAAAAAAAAAAAAAATCAATTACGTCATTTCCTTTGGCTTACTCTCCAAGTAAGTGAATTTTTCTCCGAGTCTGTCTGTGGATTCGGAGTCTTTATATACTCACTCTCTTACGCTCGCTTCATCACATCCTTCTTCATTCTTTTGGTTTCTTTCTTCGTCATCTTTGTTTTTCCTTTCTTTCACAAAAAGATCTTAATTTTGCGAACCATGGAGTTTCCATCTCGTAACAGCTTCGGAACAGTTCCTCCGAAGAGAGGCCGAGTCAAGATCTTGATCGCTCGCGATCTAGTCAGATCGGTGACCTCGATCGGATCGCAACCGAGGAGGAGAAGCCGAATCAAGAACATGATCGCTCGCGATCTACTCAGATCGGCGACCTCAATCGCGACTCAGAACAACCGCGGAGACGGCAAGTGAGGAAGTTGAGCCGCCACTTTGACTTCAGAAGCTCATATTCTCCGACAGTCCTTTGTTTTCTTGCTTTGTAAAATTGTAATATAATTGTTGACTTTTACTGTTTTTTCTTTGTCATCATCTTTCTCTAATTTTTCTTAATCCTCTGTGATTAATCTGGTTCTATACAATGTGGTGTATGAGGTTTGGGAGTAATACTTGTAAAAATGTAAAAAGTATGTTTTTCAGAAAGTTTAACTGTCAAAGTACTATTACGTCAGAGACTTGTAATTTATAATTCTCTAGTATTGATCTGATTTTAATAAAGGGGTGAAAATGAAAATACAAAAAGTTTTGAGGCCGAATGTCGTAGAATATAGAAGTATGTTGTATATATATGGCTAAGAGTATTAAACCCTTTTTCGTTTTTTCCCTCAAATCTTTTTTCTTCGCCGGCCAGCCTCCAAATCCGTTAAAACTTAAAAGTAACAAAATGAATCATCTTCGAATCCTCGCGAGGAACTCGCTGCGACGGCGAGATTTTACTCTCCGATCACCGTCTCGTTCCTTCTGTAACCTCTCACCGGAATCGAATCGGTGAGTTCTCCTCTCCCGCTGCTGCCTTCCTTCGTTTCTTCATTGCTTCTCTCTCTGTCTCTTCCTGATTTGACTAAAAAAAATACAGACCCTCTTCTTATGGTATTGCATTCGACATCGATGGAGTTATACTTCTTGGTTCCTCCCCTGTCGGCGGCTCCCCTGGCGCGCTCCGACGACTCTACGATGATTCCGGTATGCATTGCTCTTTGTTAAGTTTCTTTTTTTTCTTTTCCGTGATTGATTCATCGCAGCTACTCGTTACATTCTTCTTTGTTTGGAAGATAGAAGTGATATGATCGTTTGCTAGCTTAAGATTATGACAAAACTAAACTTCCCCTGGTTTGTCGGACCATGTGAATAATTCAATTAGGAGATAGAGATTCAATCCGAATGACGAGTTTGAGGTTTCTTTTTGCAGGTGCTTTGAAGATACCTTTTTTATTCCTCACTAATGGTAAGCCTTTAACTTTAAATGTTGGATGATGGGTCAAAGGAGTGTGAATTAGCTTTTTTCTCATGTGGAGATTTCATTGGTTATGACAGGAGGTGGCCTGCCTGAATCTAAACGGGCTTCTGAGATGAGTCATTTACTAGGTGTTCCTGTTTCTCCGTCGCAGGTTGCATCACTTCCTCTCTCTTTTTTTTATCTTCTTTTCTTCACCAAGTTAGTTTCAGCAAGTGTAACGCTTTCTGACGCACGCACATGTTCGTCTTGCAGATGGTACAAGCACATTCACCTTTCCGGAAGCTAGTTAATAGGTATGTTACATAGTTGTTAGTCAGTTAGTGTATCAAGCTTACAAGAAACATGTGGGTCACAACATGAATAATCAAATCATTTGGATAAGGAATCACGGATGCACTCGTAGTTCTTGATTGATTGTATTGTTTTACTCATCAAATTGCTTAATCAATACCTGAACCAGGTTTGGGAATGAGCTCGTTGTTGCGGCTGGAAAAGGGGAACCGGCCGCGGTAATGTCTAATTATGGTTTCAAGTAAGCTCTTTTCTTGACTTTTGTGATTTCGGTGTGTTTTGTATCTCTGCTTTAACCTTCTATTTAGGTGATTATATATATATGTGCATGGGGTTTTTTCAGAAACGTCATTTCATTGGACGAGTATGCCTCTTACTTTGACAACATTGATCCCTTGGCGCCATATAAGAAATGGATGACCGGGCAAGACGGTCACAAGGAGACTACTAGATCAAGAGAAAATGTTGTATCCGAGAGAGTTCAGGCAGCTTTTATAGTTAGTGATCCGGTTGATTGGAGCCGAGACATCCAGGTTATCTATCATTCCCATTTGCTGTTCAAAT
This sequence comes from Isatis tinctoria, assembly GCA_010577795.1. NCBI lineage: Eukaryota > Viridiplantae > Streptophyta > Magnoliopsida > Brassicales > Brassicaceae > Isatis > Isatis tinctoria. The sequence continues at coordinate 22,185,390 of CM021245.1, forward strand.
TACATGCTTTTGTGTGGAAAAATTGCCGATTCGCAAGTGATACTAATCTGATACCTGCTCATTCTTTCCATCGCAAAAAATTCTTATAAGCACACATCATAAACAGAGTTCCCTGTTCGTTTCTATATAACTTGCTTGATGTCTTTACGAGTGTGTTGAGCAAAAGTGAATAACACAATTTTTAAATGGTTCCTGGTGATAGATTTCTCATAGTTTTTGTTGGACCAGAGCTTCTTTAGAGTTTTTGTGAATAACTGATTGATGCTTTGGCTCAGGTCCTCTGTGACATTTTACGAACTGGAGGACTTCCTGGGAAAGAAATTGGACCTCAACCTCATTTGTACTTTGCCAACGACGATTTGGACTACCAGGTTATGGTGATCCCATCCGTTTTTGTTCTCCATTCTCTTGACTTATAATATAGCATACTGATGCATTGTAAACTGAAGGCAGACTAAGTTTCCTACTGAACGTTTAGGCATGGGAGCTTTCAGAATCGCGTTAGAATCCATCTTCAGCAGGTAATAGCCAAAAATCAAGCACATGCCTTATGAAACTGCACATCTTTCGGGAAATTACGAGACTGGTCTTAAAAGGCACAAATAAATAAGAGTTTTGTTCAATTCAATATTTGCCTGATTGTGTTTGGATTTTTATATATATGCAGAATCCATGATAAGCCTCTGGAATACACATCTTTTGGGAAGCCAAATCCATTCGTATTCAAGAACGCAGAAAATGTTCTGAAAGAAATCGCTACATCTACTCATTCCCATTCGAACCAAGGAAGTCACCACTTCAAGACACTATATATGGTCGGAGACAACCCTAAAATCGACATCAGAGGCGCACGACAGGTTTTTGAACTCTCTCTCTCAGATTCGAGATGGTTTTCTCTCCACTAACTTACCTGAAGACTTAAACCATTGGTTAATCTCTGTGACAGGCCGGGAGTCCTTGGTTCTCAATCTTGACAAGAACCGGGGTTTTCAAAGGGAAAGATAATCATTCTGAGTTTCCTGCTGATCTGGTCCGTAACAACACCATCACTTAGCCTTTAGAAGCTTATTTCTATTTCCAGTGGATGATGTTCATCCAAAACTGTTTTAACTTTTTTTCAGGTAGTTGACACAGTTGAGGAAGCAGTTGATTTCATCTTGACAAGAGAATCAAGTAAGCCAAGCTTGGTTTGAGTTCTTTCACTCGATTTTTTTAAGATTTATTTAATCAAACACATTGTAGCTATCTTTGGCCATAGAGATGGTCTAACAACAAAATAGGCAGACACTAATGAATACTGAATAGACAAATGATTATTTTGGTGTCAAATGAGCTTTTTTCCTTTTGATTGTTTCTTAATTTAGCAATATCCTTTTTAATTTTTTTTACTTTGCTGAGCAAAAACCCTACTGCTAAAACGGTCTTACCAAAATAAGGTCAAGGAGAGTTTTGAGGACCGAAAGTCTTACAATAAATATCATAAACTCTGCCAAAAGGTGGTGGTGGCGGCGGCAGATCAATGCCGCCATTGTCGCCTACCCACAGACCAACATGCATTGGTTCTTTACCACCAAACCTACCACCATACCTCTGAACTATATGACCATTTCCAAAGCGAGCCCTCTTGTTGTGATTATGATCGTCGAACTCATTTCTATAGTCGTTACGAGGTCGTCGTGGGTAAACATTGACTGTCGGCACAGGAGGAGGAGGAGGTGGCTCCACCACAGCTTGGGGGGCAAACAACTTGTCTTTGAGATGTGTTCCATCGGTCTTGCCATTGAGGTATTCAAAAAGGTCTTCGACGGTTCTGTTTATAGAACAGTAAATCTTTTCTGCTCCGTTGTTAGTAACCGCCCTTGCAACATTTTGAGACGCGTCTATAAAATCCTCAACCTGTCATTACACACCGACTCTGAATCAACAAGAATGAAAATGATAATATTATCGAAAAGTTCGGAAAAAATAATTACATTAAACCCTTTTTTCCGGTTTTTGGATATCCAAACACCATTCAGCAAACTGACGCAAAGGCCTTGTCTCCAGAGGAACTCTATAGATTGCATCTGCATGACACAGAAAAAAAGCTAACTAAGTTATATAACAAAAGCATGTCGTGGAGCTGATTGATGCTTTGGGTTTAAAGGTTTAAAAAAAAGCACCTTAACAAAAAACGTTACAAATAATCTACCCAAAGATTGTTTATTTCGTTGTCCCCAGTTCAAGAACTTCTGCGTCCTTTTCTCAACATTGGAAGGATCAGTTCCATCTGAACAAGAAACAAAAAAGGGACAAGAGAAGCAATTTATAAAAACAAAAATCTACAAAGGAGGGGATATGATTCTGTACTGAGCACTAAAAAATGTGATCTGATAATATCACACAAACATTCGCAAATTTTAAATATGTAATAAGATTACCTTTAAATAGTTCAGAGAAAGGAGGTAAAATGGGAGGATCTTGAGTCTGCGTTAACACAGAAGATAAACAAATTAACTTAAGATGATGAAAACAAAAGTGGAGTGTCTAGTGGCTATCAAACAAGAGTGGCTGAGTTGATGATACCTGTAAATGATGAGCGACTAGCAACGTTATAGATATAGAATTCAGAGTGCTGTGTGCCGCACTGTTAACTTCATGTGCTTTGGCCCAATGCTTAATCTGACATATGCAAAAAACAGTCACATTAGTAAATGTATTCACCACTACAACTATAAAGAGAAGCGAAAGCCATTATAAAAACAGAACCTAATGATCTTACCAACATACAAAGTTTCTGAAACCTGTCATCAATACGAGACATAATCTGAATGATCCGTGCAGTTAAAATGCCGTCTTTGCTTTGTACTGAAAGATCACATTGAACACAAGTCCCTTGTTCAACGAATCTGACAATTGGCACCCTAGCACTCAAGATAGATTCAACATTCGTAACACGCCCTTGTCCTACAAATGAAGTTCAATATCAAAACTCAAATCATTCACATTCACTTGTCACCCACATGGAAAAAACACTAAAACCCATGGAAACACTTACCCAGCAGAGACCGGAGCTTTTGTGCAAATCTTCTAAGGATTTGGATCTTCGTGCAACGAGGAAGCTCAGATGTTTCGTTACCGAAGTTAATAGATACATCCAAATCACTCTGCGGGGTAAACATATCCATCACAAACGACCCAAACGCCTCGAGGACAGGACTACTATCTTCAGAATCTCCTGATGGAGACAAAAAAAAAGTAACAAAACCTAAGATGTGTTGTTTAATGTTAATCAAGTGTAATAAGGTAAGTAATGGGAGGATATATATTACCATATATATCTAAAGCCATTGCATTGAGTCGTTCCACCAAATCTTTCCTTGTATCATAGTCGGCAGAAACAGGTCGACAAGAGCAGTAGACATCATTTAAAACCTTATCAAGCTCGAGTAAATCATAAGTGTCGATCTTATATCTCTGTAACGCTACTGACTCAGAGTTCTTCACCTTCTTTCGAATCCCTAACATCCAAGAACCGAGTGTATAAGTATAACAACAACAAAGAAAAGAAAAAAAAAGGAGGATGATTGAAAAAATATGTAGTGAACAATATATATATCAATTCTAGAGAAATTTCAGCAGAGATTATTATTCAATTCACCTTTACTTGAAGTAGTATTTTCCTCAGTCACACCACTTTGAGAGTCCATGGGAGAAGATACCACTGATTTAACCTTCAATTTCAATGACATGTAAACAGTTCACATCGAAGCTAGGGTTTCGAATTCTGAAGCAGAAAGAAGAAAAAGCAATCAAATTTTTAGCGGGTTTAGGGTTTAGTATTCATCATACCTTTGGAAAAATCCAATGAAACTTCAGAGGAGAACGAGCGGTTTGAGGGTTCCGTTCAGTTGTTGGGTCTTTTGACAGAGACAAAAGTGGCTATTTTTTTTTTTTTTTTTTTTTGGTTCGTCCCATTTATATTAGAAATTAAAAAAAGTTTAAAACCTATAATGGGTCAAACATGCTATAAAGCCCGCTCGAGGCCCAGCATACAAAAATTATACAAACACTATATATTATATATCAAAAATATATTAAAACTTTATTATATATCAAAAAAATATTAAAACTTTTTATATCATAAATATATTAAAATTCTTTATATCAAAATTTTATATACAAACACTAAGTCGACCACATATATTAAAATTTTATATATCAAAAAATTTTACATAGTCATTATACAAAATATATTTGTATAAGAAAAACAATAAAAATACAAATAGATTTTTTTTTCTTTCAAGTAACCCATATTTCTCTTAACCTATGAAGGGGCACAAAATAAAACTTCCAGAAATACACAGAGACATGCATGAATGGTCTTTGTATTTATTAATTTTCAAACCTAATATGTGAATTTTGATAAATATTTACAAATTCAAGATCTTTCATTTAGATTTTAATTTTTGTCTTTTTAACTAAAATAATCCACTCAATCTACCTAAATTCTTTGTGAATTAAAGTTTACGTATGAATGTTTTTCATATAATTTGGATATTAATTAGCACATCAGAATTGTAGAGCTTCTTACTAACACCTCTGCTGACTATGACACTAGGCAGGATTTGGCAGAGATTTTTCATTCAGATTTTAATCTTTGTATTTTTAGTAAACAAAATCCACTGATTCGCCCAAATTCATTGTGAATTAAAGTGTTTACATACAATGCTCATGTTTCAATGTTTCGTATAATTTGGATATTAATTAGCAAATAAAAATTGTACAGATAAGTGGTACCTCTACCAATTGTACAGATAAAGTGGATATCATGTTCATGTTCATGTCTTATTGGTACCTCTACCAATAGTACCATACTAATAAGTGGCTTTCTCCCAATACAATGAGTCTATGACCGGTCGTTGGGGAGGCCCTCAGCCCGACATCACCCTCGAACAGAAGTCGTTCGGGTGCAAAAATAAGATATAGTAAACTGTCAAGAGTTCTGATAGTTTGATAGTTTTCTCTATCAACAGAATAAATTAGCACATGACCATGGAGATACAACTCTGAACATGAACAACAATTTATTTTGGTTTATTCAGCCATACATTTTTATTGTTTCTGATACATTGGACAAGAAGAAACATAAGAGTACAATAATAAAGTACACTTTGCATCATCAGATTACTAATACCTAACATAGTGGCAACACTTGGTAAATGGCTCACAAGTAGGAAGCTTCAGAATGTGATGACTTGTTTAGGTTGCCTACCTAACTTCCCGAGAGCTTTATCGAGAGCGACAGGGAACTCGTCGAAAGGAACCAGTTCCGTTCTGTTAGAAGAAACCAACAGTTGAGATTAACGTAGTTAACGAGGAAGAAACTTAACCAAGAGTTAAGAATCTCTACTTGAGGAAAAAAAAGACTCACTCGTATTTTAGCTTCCCGTCCCGCGCAAGCCCAAGGAGATAGTCTATCATCTCTCTGCATTCTTTTACTTTACCCAAACTCAACCAGTTCTGCAGCCAAAATCCTTTCAACGCCAAGTCCTGCAGGACAATCAAAGTTTTAACACAGTGCACACCGGACAACTTACGAGTCATGAGAAAGCCAGTTAAGCTCGTGCAAAAGATACTATCCAATACCTTAAAGATGAAAGCTGTTGTTGACACAGTGATTGGCTTCTTAGACATCCCACCATATGTCACCATGGTTCCTCCTTCCCTGCAATTTTTTTTTGTGTTTACACAAACTATCAGCACAGCGGAAAGTCAAATGAAAAGTGCACAAAAACGGAAATGGTCAGTGCACCTCAGAAACTTGAGCACGAGAGAGGCGGCATTGCCACCAACACAGTTGAAACCCAGAGCTGGTTCTGGTAAGTTCCCCTAGACCAACACGTACACATACGATAAAAGCTTATACATTTGATGCAAACTTCGAATACTTTCTGCTATATAACTCTTACCAGAAGACTCTTAACGTTCTTTACATTCAGTTGACTCTCTGTAAACACTTGGTCTGCACCTAAAGCTTTCAGATTCTCTTCAGCTTCATCCGAACCAGCCCTGAAAGACAGAGAATTTACTTGACCAGTTTATAACCAAATATATCTTAAAACTCGACAAACACCTGTCACGAATAATGTTGATGGTACTGATGCCACGGAGCCTAGCTAACTGGATTACACATTGACCCACGATACTTGTTGCACCATTCTGCACCACAGTATCTCCTGTTTCAGAGGATTAATCGGTCAGACAAAAACACAAGCACTTGTTACTTCAACGGTGATGAGACAGACACAGTTCAAACCGGAGTATAAAGACACAAAGTCTTCAAGCATCCTTAAAGCCGTCAAGGGATTAACAGTAATCGTCGCCGCGTACTCCATTGGACACTTTTTGTCAACTTTATGCCACACACTCTCCTCCTTGACAACATACGTCTGCCAAGTCCCTTAAAGACAAAAAAAAAACAGACTTCATCAGATATCCTCGTACTGATCAAGCTTGGTCTGAATAGAATATAACAGAGTTTTTACCTGAGGATGGTGGAGATGGAATAACCCAATCACCTGGAGAAAGACCATTGACCTTAGAGCCAAATGCATAGACTTCACCAACACCTTCATAACCACCAACCGCTGGTACCGTTGGCCTCACCGGATAAACACCTAACCAAAATTTCAATTTCCCAACATCAAACTCAGCTAACAAACAAACATGTCGTGATTGTGAAGAGTTCAACCTTCGATTCGGTTGATGTCAGAAGGATTGATCGGAGCGGCGATCATTTTAACGCAGACATCGTTCTCTCTCACTTCCACCGGCGGGAGATTCACAAATCTTGAAAAGAGAAAGAGAAAGGTGAAGTGGAGATTATACATTTCGAGCAACCGTGGAAAGGAGACGAACCTGGTGACGGAATCGGGAGAGCCGTGCTGTTCGTACACGATGGCCTTTGACGGTGGAGACATAAAGGAGGAGAACGACCGGACGGAGCGTGATGGTTTTTCGCCGCATCGATTCAACGTGAAATTCACCGCCGACGAGAACTTCAGAGCTCGGACGGTGACTGACTTCATCAACGCCGCCATCTCTCTCCTAAGTTTCTCTCTCTCTCTCTGAGACAGAAAAGCGATGTAGTAAACGGTGCCGTTTAGGCCTACATATTGGTTTTTGGTTGCATTAACCGAATTAGGGATGGGAAATTAAATTGTAACAGAAAAAACGAACCAAAATGTAATCTCTGTTGGGATTGAATTCGCGTCAGCCAATGTTTTCTGAACCGGACCGACCCAGTGGTAGGATCGGGTTAAACCATGAACCAGATAAGCTTTTAAACTGGATAAAAAACCGTTAAAAACTTGAGAAGTACATGAATCAAACGAATTGATTGACCTTGGTTTAATAATTTTTTAATTAAAAAATTATATTAGTTCCTGTAATATGTTTACTTTTTAACAAATAATATATATTTTATACTAAAAAGTAAGAATTTCATAAAAATAATTTAGATTCTCTTTAGCTGTATCTGTGTGAAATACCCAAAATTCAAGAAGCAAAACAAGCAACCTGCGAGAGTGTGATGCAGCATCTTTGTATGGAAGATCTGTAAGCCTCAGCACGAATGAAACATCAAAAAATTGATGTGAGTTCTCTCGGACAAACTGAATGCAAAAAGAAAAGTTAAAATACAAAAGATAGAAAACTGAGTAACAAAAATTTTATTTATAAACGAAAAAATTAAAAGAAATGATAATTCAATTATTTTGTCCCAGACAATTTCTAAAGCCTAGACTGAATATAAATCTAATGGTTACCATCTTAAACCCACAAAATCTGTAAAAACAAAACCCAACAGAATAAAAATAGATAAATCAGAATTAAATTAAAAGTGAGTTATATACTGTTTGATATCTTAAAGTTTAAAGTTTGAAAGAGATCGAAACTGAATATATATTTTGGATAAGTAAATTACACCAGCTAAACTTAAAATTTATTGTTGACAAAAAAAAAAAAAAACTTAAAATTTATTAGAATATGTACTTTTACTTAACTATATATATATAGATATATATATGCATCAAAAATAGATAAAATATTATATATTGGTAGTATTATATGAATCATATTTGTTTATTTTAATATTTTTTGTTAGCAGAAAAAAAACAAACTGAAACTAAATTACAAACCAAATAAAACCAAAACTAAAACCAAAGCAAACCAAATTTTATTTACATGGTTTTTTATAAAATGGAAAACTCGAAAGGAAAAGAAAAATCTAAACTGGATTGCCCACTCAATAATAAAACTACGCCATAAAAAAGAAAATTATAAAAAAAACTGTAATCACTCAAACACAAACTAAACCAAAATGAAATTTCTAGAAAAAATCCAAATCAAAATTTATTTATGAACCGACTAGCTCAATCGTCATCTTAAACCCGTGAAAACGAAAATCAAACCAGTGTCAACCCACCAAAACGAATAAACTGAAGTTCATTAAAATTTGATATTGATAATTAGTTAATTACTAGTCAGTGGCTACTGAAAATGTCATGATCATGAATAATGGATACTGAAATTCAGATGGGAATAAAGTTGCAAATTAATGGAGTAGCGACTAGCGAACGAATGGAGGGACAAGTCATAAAGAAGATGAACCAAGAAATGGCCAACAATTTGTAAAGTGACATGTAACAGTCTCATCTTGTAAGGTCGCTTTAACGTTCTTCTTTGCCAAACAATTATCTATATGCCTTTTTCCTTAAAAAAAAAAAAAAAAGATAATTGCAGCTATGAGTAATTTATGTAAGTTACTAGGGTCTATTGAAACACGAAGCGCAATTCTGTGAATTCTTGTCACTTAACTATGTAAGTTACTAGTTTTGTTTTTTCCTTTTTGTTGCATGTTTTTTTTTTTTTTTGGGTATGTGTTGTTGCAGTTTAGGTAGTGTTGTTGCCTTGTTGGGTATATATCAAGATTATGAGATGAATATTATTATTAGGTGTTATCGACGCCATGCACATTTATAATAGCAACATAACATATTATCTAAAAATTGAATAAATGATAAGATCGATATATCTATAATATTATCGGAGATACGTATGTTTTCTATATATAGTATTCCCTTTAATTTTCACAAAGCTCAATTACTATCAATGAATTAAATTTTATGATAAATTCTATTTTTATTATTTTTTTTCAACTACTATTTTTATTAGTCTTTTCTCAGTTAATTACTTTTATTCTGAATTTTTTTTATAAAAATAACAAAAATAAAAAAATGTTTCGAAATCTTTGTTATAGTGTTTAAGAAATATGTTTCTTACATATTGGTGCTCACATTAATTTTCACAAGGATAATTATATATTTACTTTTAATAAATAAAATTAATTTAATAGCTAATTTTATTTTCTAAATAGTTTGGTTTTAAGAAAAATATAAATAACTACCCTAAATATATATATGTTCTTTTTTAAAAAAATCTTATTTTCTTCCAAATAATTAAGATATTTAATAATTAATATTAATAAAATTTTGTGTTTAATCAAATTTATTTCTCAATAACATAATCTATTTATATATTAAAGGAGGATCTTTGGAAGCCACGTTTGTTGATGTGGCATCTCAAGAATTTATCTCTGTTACCAAAACAAATTTGAACTTTTTAAAAAAAATTAGTGGGTCTCACTTTCTTAACTAATTAAAAACAAAAAAAAAATCATATATATGAAATTCTTCAATCAAATGATAAATCACATATATATAAAAGCCTTAGAATCCTGGAGCAGTGAGGCTATCCACGTCAGCCAAATCCAGGTAATAATTCCTCAACCAATCATTTCTCCACGTCATTCTGTTTTTAAGTTCTACTTTGGGCCGTTTTTTCATTCTGCTTTTCAAATTAATCGAAGCCCAATTTCTAACCTTTCAAATTAAAAGCTCGGATAAATCTGTTTGGGCAAAAAAATAAGCCTTTTGAGTTCAACTTAAGGATGAATGTGTCTGGGCCAAAAAAAACCCTTCTGGACCCATTGTCAAGACCGACTTCTTCAGTGTCGCCGGCGTCCTTCTTCTCCCTTCTTCCTCGCGTCGGTCTGGTGTACTTCAGACTTTTCCGTTTCCTAATCGTTGCAAACTCAGCGGTTCCACTTTCCCTTCGATTTATTAATTGATTCCATTAAGAGTTGAGTAAAGGCCAACTCTTCAATTTCTTGCCTTCGATGTTAACTGTTGATTTCTTCAACAGTGCATTAGTCGAATGATCATTATTTTTTTCATCATCGTCTTTTTAGCTCATGAGTCTAAAATTCTAAATCAATCCATCAGTGTTTTATTTTTTTGGTAGCCTCGTCGTGGCGTTTAGGGCTGGAGGCGGCGGAGCTGGAGGAGAAACTTACCCGGAACGACACGATGAGCCCGATTGTATTTATTACTTGCGCACCGGCGTTTGCAGGTACGGCTCGAGATGTCGGTTTAATCACCCACGAGATCGTGGTGCAGTAAAAAAAAATATCCCAGACTTTGATTCTTCACCTTCAGTTACCGAGATCAGATCATTGGATCAGTGATTTAGTTATTGGCCATTGTTCACTTTGTTTTTGTAAGCTCTTGCTTTGGCGTTTAGGTTATTGGCGGTGTGAGAGGAGGAGATGAAGCTTCACCGGAGAGGATGGGACATCCGGTTTGTCAGGTTTTGTGATACCAAATCTCTGGTTTGATTATGAAACAATTCGAACCGGACTTGAGCAATGCAGTTTCAATTTGTCGTGCTTTGATTTTTAAAAGAAATCTGTGAACTTTACAGTTTGTTTTTGTTTTGTTTTTTCTTTCACTCAGCATTTTATACGAACGGGAACTTATATATAAAATGTGTAAGTTTGGTGCTTCTTGCAAGTATCATTATCCGCGCGTCTAGAGTGGGCAGAGAAAAGAAGGTATGAAATGGCTGGACTCATGTCATCCGTCTTCAGGGCTTCTTTACAAGCATATGATCCTGTTTTTTTCAATGACGCTACGATATCTGATCAGGTGAGGTGAGACTATTTTCGTTTCTTTTGGGTTTGGTGCCTCTGATTAAATTCAACGAATTCTGTTTTGGTTGTCCTTTAACAATTTTCTGGGTTTCCTATCTTTCACCACATCTTCAACTGTGTTTTCAGTAACAAATTCGTATTGTATTTCTTAAACTGCAACTTATGAATTGTCCTGCTTTGAAGGAACACTCCATGGAAGACTCAGTTTCAACAATTTCATTCAGAAAACCTTCTGTACAGATACCAGACAAGGAACATGAAACTCCAACTTACGAAGAGTTGCAGGCGTTGGATGATCTGGAATTCGTAAACTTGGTGATTTTTGGGAACAAGGTGTTTAGGCCCCTGCAGATGGGAGGGGAAAAAAGTTAAGTCTTCGTTTTGTTCGATTGTTTTCTTCGCTTATTGATAATAGTATTGCCTGAAACGTAGTTTTGCGATATATTGATGTCCGAATCATCTGGTTGAGGTGGAGAAGGGCCAGAGTCAACCCACGCACATGATGCTTTCTAAATGGATCGTGAGGAGATGCTATAGGTAGTTTCATCTCTTTTCTCTAGACTGGTTTTCAAATTCAAAAATTGAGTTCTCTGCTCTCTTTCTCAATTTAATAACCTTCCCTGGTTGATCAAATTTGGTGTGTTCCTTTGTTTTCTTAGTGCCTTACATCTTCTCCCCAATGGATTGATGCCCAATATCACAAGCGAGTAAGATATAAGTTAAGTGATGTGTGTTTCTTTAGTTAGTTGACTACATTTATCTAATAGTTTTTTCTTTCTCTATTTCGTAGACTACTTCTTTGTGGCCTCGGATAGGGAATCTTCGACGAGCTTATTTCGGATCTTTAAAACTCTGATGCAAGGTAATGTTTTTCGTTTGGAAAAATCTGTGTCTTTCCAACCGGGAAGAAACGCTGGTGGCTAAACAAAGGCTTCGTGTTTAAGCCAATGTATCACGAAGACAATGGTAAGAACAACGACATCATTATGTAACTCACTGTCTTACTTTCTTTCCCTCTTGAAAATTTTGGAGCTTTGTATCAAGTTGTAATTAGTTTTCATGTTTTTGGTTATTATATTTATATTTATATCAAAATTTCCATGAGCTAATTATGTTTCCCGAATGATATGTAGATAAATGCTCAATGTCGTTAATTTTATAGTGCCGGGAATATGTCATGCTGCAGATAATTCATGGAATTGTTTGGTTTACAATTTATAGTCCCATAGTCTCCAAGATGTGGTTTTCTATATCCTGAGTTTAAGGTCGAAGAAACAAAAAAGCCGCTGTCACGGACATGCGATGGGGTGTAACTAATAATATATTTAAATTTTATTCCGATTTCTACAAAAAGCTATATTTTATGCAACATAAGATTTATTATACTTCCATCCATTCCCACGTACGATACGTTTTATCGTTCTAATCTAAATTAATTATTTTTAATAAATCGATGAAACAAAAAACACATCTCGTGCTTCCGTGAAATTTTAAAAAATAACAGTCATACCATCTACTAAAATATGGATTATTGGTCTGCGTTACATTTAATTAAGTGACATGCAGCAAGGATCACATACAGATAAAATAAAACATACACTCCAGTCTCCACAGTGGAGTCTCCTTACTGTAACTTCGATTTATACATTTAAACACCACAAAAGAAACACCCACTTAAATATATTACAAATCTCTATTTTCTACAAACAGTAAAGAAAGATATCCCCAATAAAATGCCAACGGAACCGAGAACGTTACGAAACCAACTCCAAAGGGAGCCGATCATAGTCCAACTATCATGTTACTGGGAAATATACAACCAGACGAACAAAAAAAAAAAAAAATAGGTTACGTACTCCTACTAAACAGAAAGGTAATCAACAAAAACTGCAATATTTCAAATTACAATGATTTTCGCACATTATTAAAATAATAAACGCAACCAGATGCAGGGATAATTTAAAAATTAAAAAACATTAACAATCAAATTTTTTAAAAGGAACAACTTAATCTAAAAAAATTAGTTGTCAACAGAAAATAATTGTTCGTTTAGCTTTATGGGATGAACAAACAAAAAATTGTCCACGTAACAAGTATACTCCCCAAAATGTGCCTTCCCGGTTTTAAAAATACGTATTATGTGTTTTCCTACTTCTAAAATTTCAGTTATGGCGGTTTTTAGTATTGAAAAAATCTACATTTACAACGAGATTCTCAACGCCAACATAGTTTTAGAATAAAACAGGTTAAAACAATACCATACACACATACTAACCGATGATTTATTACAAAATTGTTACTAATACTTCAATTTTATTTAAAAAAAAATGGAGGATGTGTAAACAAACTGTTAATACTATTAATAATAACTTCAAAACAAATAAAAAACCGAACGATGAAAATGATAATTTAGAAAATAATTTAGAAATCTCCTTAAAAAAAACAGAAACATAAAAAACATGGGAAAATAAACATTTAAAAATTATTACAAAAATTATCACCACATCTAAACAAAATAAACTTATGAGAAATAAAAAAACAAAAGAATATTGCATACATCTGCGCGTAGCTGCCTGAATCCAAAATAATTAATATATATAATATCAAAAAATTAAAATTTTAAGAAAATATGTTTTTTTATAATTAATAACACAAATACATAAAAATAAATTAAATTATATGAATATACAATTCGCGTGTGGCGCGGAATATCCCTTAGAACATCCACTATATTAGATCTTTATATTGTACATAATTTTTAGATTCTCTTGCTCAAAACTAAAGAAATGTGGGAAAAAACAGAAAGAATAAAAATCCAACCTTAACCAAAAAAATAGTACAAATTCAGAGTTTTAGATTTCAGATTTCGCGTTGCAAAAAATAATTATTCTATTATTTAGAACACAGATATAGTGTAGAAACTGGAAAATATATTACTGAGAATTTTAGCTTGTGTCACAAAGAAATCGAAGAATAAAAAAATTTAGGAGAAAAAATATATTGACACATTGCAAACATTACATTCAAATTACTTAAATAAACAATTTTATAAATACGCTTTCTACAAAAGAATATCATTTGTCAATAGAAAAAATTCAATTTTAGTGGATTGTCAAACTTAGAAATTTAAAAAAAAATGACCAGATCCACTATAACAAAAAACAATAATACAAGTAATATAAGAAAACAACATTAAATAAATTTTAAATTAACTATGAAAAAAAAATTCCCTAAATTGTTATGCTTTTGGCAATTTAAAATTAACTATTAAAAAAATATATTAAAATAAACCCGCGCGTAGCGCGGGCAAAACCCTAGTATGATTAAATAAAAATTTGTTAGACCAACACATGATAGACTATCAACATTTATTCTTTCATAAACAAATTTATATGAATTAGAATATAAAATATTTTGTAATTATTTATACAAAATAAAGCTTAACACCATAAAAACATTTGGAAAGACATTTGTAAATTGGGAATGAGCAGTTTTAAACTTTGTATACCACAAAGTGGCATAATAAGAGTTTGAAACTTTTTTTAAAAATACCACAATATTAGAAAGATTTAAACTATCTATCGACTTACATAAGTGCACCTCCATTCAACACAGTATTCCGAAACAAGTTACTTTTGCACAAGAACATAGCCGTGCGCATTCAGTTATCAAGCAAAACTATCATTACATTCATATTTCTTTTCCTTAGCTCAGTAATGGTTTTTAGAAAGTTGACATCACCTGAGATTATCAAAATGTTCGGGTGGTTGTCAAGTGCTTTCATGATTGTCTCCATAATCAAGTACTTATATAGCTATATCGATTTTTCTGATAAGTCGTACTAAAAAAGAAAAAAAACTCAGTTTAATAATATGTTAATGCACCAAAAAATACAATTGAGAAAACTCTTTACCAGGACAGCCTGGTCGATGTACAATGTAACCGTCACATCCTTCTCCTTCAATATCACGCTGCATGCTTACTTGTGGAGTTCCTGAGAATTGAAAGACATTATATGCGAAAATAGTTTAACACTTAGTAACGCCAGCAGGCCCAATGGCAATGACCTGCCTCCCATAACAAATTTTTGATTTTGTGTCTTCAATGCAGTTTGGATGTTGGCTTTAAGTGTACCAAAGTCATAGCCGTCACCCGTCAGGTGTGAATGTATTTTCATAGTCCCAAATAACTATGACCTCAAAACCCAATGGACTCCCTGTAGCAACACATGAACTCATTAGACTCCAGCACATGAGAAACAAAAACATAAACAGATACAGCTAAACCAATATGACAACAACAACAGCGGTTCACGGTCGCTTCTTTAAGATTATATAATGTCATGACAAACTTTAGATTTTTGTAGAGATATTTAAGGGTTATTCAAAGAAAGATAGCATGCGATTTAGTTTTGATTTAAATTTTAATCATAATTAATATATGTCGTTTGATTAAAATATTATTAATGAACATTTGTAAAAACTATTAAAATACAATGGCATTTTATGTAATATAATATAGGATTAAAGATTTTTTCTATGATGTTTCACGTAAATTTGATTTTATAATTTATAAATATAATTTTAAAGAAAAATATTCATTTTAAGTAATATTTTGTTTTTAAACTAAAACTATAAATTAAAATTTACTAATCTAATATATATATATATATATATATATCTAATCAAAATTTAAAATCTAATATCTTAAAATTTGTTCACTTATGCAACTTCGAATCGGTCAAACACATAACTTTTTCTTATAATTTCTCAAAAAAGTATATATCAAATTATACAAAATTTTATAAATATATATTTACAAATCTAAGGTGAATAGCTTATCCAAATTTAGTCTAATGAGAACAAAAAAACAGATGTGATTTAATTTGGAGGAATATATGCAATCCAATATACGCAAAAAATAGTAATCGAACGGACTAAAATTATCATACCCTAAATCACAATTTTAATTTAGATTATTAAAATAATCCTATGTATACTTGTCATACATATAAATTATTTAACAACTTAAAATTTATAAACAAACAGAACCTAAATTTTAAGGGGAATACCCTCAAATAGTACAGTTTGATGTTTTGACACAAAAATAGCATACAAGAGTGAAAATGACCCAAATAGCATTTTTAAATGGTTTAAAGACAATTAAACTAATGAATTTGGGTTCATAAGTCATTAATTATGGTTTAGATTTTGGGTTTTAGGGTTTAGGATTACGGAATTGAGAAGAAACGAATGAAAAGTAAGGATATGATAGTGTTTTTTCTCTTTAATGAATGCTATTTTTGTCATTTTTGCACATGTATGTTATTTTTGTGATAAAAACAAGAAAGTGTGCTATTTTTGATAATTGTTCAAATATTAATCATAAATTCTTATAATTTCGTTATTTTGTAAATATTGATATGCACATACTAATCGACTAGTATAATAGTATAATACTAAGTAACATAAAAGTTAACTAATACAAAAATTATATATCATCAAGTAAACCTAGTATAGTTAAAAGCTAAATCATTGTAACTGAATATAAAGATCATCCGAAGGTAGATTATGGTACCGTAGACATTTGCTTACACTATCGATTAACCATCGTATTGCTTTGTCCCCAGACTCTTGATTTATCTATCGAAGAGAAGAGAGGTTGATTTAGAATATGGGACCAATATGTGAAGATTGATGTGACATTTTTCTGCCCCCACCCCACACTCAAACCCACAATTGCCACATGATGGATAAGAATATAAGATAGTAACTCGTTAAGATCTTTTTTCTCTTTGATCAATCTTCACATGGGTCATGGTCCCTACTTGTGTATGAAGAAGTGTTACGATTCTTCTCTGTGTTTATATCACTCAGTAATTTTGTCCACAAGGATTCCGACAAAATGTTCGAATCTATAGTAAACCGGTCTGCTATTACGAACCAAGTTTGATCCTGATCGATTGGCGTGACCAGTCTGTATTTGTTGCACAGTTGAACAAGGTACACATTGCTTTCCGAAGTCTTGGTCTAACACATGTTCAGATTTCAAATGACCTAATTAAATGTCTAAGGACAATTTCTTTTCTTTCATTTTTACAACTACAAGTTAAAAGAAAGCTTCGTTTTGCGTTTGAAAATTCCGTTGTTAATAATATCCGGTTTCTGCATCTGCCCGGTTTTGGCGTTTTCAAATGACAACTCACTCGCACGAGTCCCACCCACAGTCACTGACACAAATCAGAAACTTTTAAAAGAACAAACCATCACTCGCACACATTTGTGTCATGTGTTCTTGGGATTTTAATTTATTTACCTCAGCTTTTCAAGTTACAACAAGCAAGTTTTCTGTGCATTCTCTCTTTTACAGTCGGGGTTGTCTTTATAGTTATATCTAAACTTAGATTAATCCAACATTTTCTAGTGTCGATTAAGTCATAGCCATTCGTGTCCATATACAACCACCATAAAAATTGATTTTTTTTTATATTGAATTAATGTAAAATTCTGTTTAACCAAAAACATTTTTTTACATCAAATGTACTAATGTAGCCTTAAGTCTGAAATAAATTTGATTACAAAGGGAAATTTGAAAGTCTAGCCTTGTGGTGTTGTGAACTGCATCCTGCGTTCGTGTTCAGTTCTCATGATCGTGATCAGACGATTCCGCATGTTTTTGTCGATAAATTTCTCTGTGCCATCGATTGTTCCTCTCTCGCCAATGTGATAAATTGATTATTAAGCATACTCATATTTATCTAATTAGCATATATACTCTTATGTTTTTAAAAAAAAAAACAAAACAAAGCAACAATTTATACAACTATAACATAAGATTATGGATAAACGAGTTTAGAATGAATGTTTTGTGTCTACATAGCCTTTAAAAGTAAAAACTAAAAATAAAGCCATGTGGACTCAGGAACATCAAAGGCATGGGAAAATCAAATAATCCAGTGATGGAGCCAGAAAAAGACTAATTCAATCATGAATCCTAAATATTCTTTTTTATCTTTCTTGAAATCTCTTCTTATCAAAAATTCCCTTGTTTAAAAAGCCTCAGCAAAGTTAACTTCTCATCACAAACTCCTTTCGCGATTGATCTGTTTGTTTCCCGGCGAAAGATTGAAAGAAAATTTGGAAGATAATCGGTTTCTTCTTACCCAAGTTAACTTGCCAGGTAGTTCCCCTCCCCCTTCAATATATCATCTGTTTCTCTTGCTTTCATATTTACTTTTCTCGGGAAAACAAAAGAGTTACAACATTCTTAGAAAACATTTAAATTTCTCATCTAAATATTTCTTAATGCTTTTTTCCCCAAACATGTGATTCTACTTATCTGTTGACCTTTAGGGTTCTTGTCACAATTTTTTGCATTTGATTCAAGTGTGTAGAAATATACATAGTGAAGTATATCCCATTTTATATTGTCTAGTTTAATTGTCGGCTAGTATACAGTATGTAATAATATAGGCATACACGGCATAAAAATTAAAGATTGGGATCAGTTTTCTTTGAGTCGACATGATTGAATGTCAAGTTTTTCTGTGAAATTCACAAATCACATGTTGGTTGCATATATATTCTTACCATTTCTACTGACATTTTGATTTATAGTTCTCCTACTCTAAAGAAATAAATTTCAAATAATGTTTTGGTTAGATTTTACAACTAACGAGTTACCATGCATGCTAATAAAATAAAATAAAATATATTCTCATTGTTAACTAAGATCATTTCTACCATACAAAAAGTTCGACACTAGCTATAGGCTATAGCTATATTAAATTTTAAATAAATAAAAAGTAAATTATTGTAGATAGAGAACAAATTATACGGTCGTAGTTTTGTAAATCTTTCTTGATAACTTCATTTATGTTGAAATCTATGATATGACAAGAATATTGAAGAAAAGACAAGATTTTAGTTGAAACTTTCCAAATAAGATATGATCGATCAATTGGTTAATGCAACTCTAATCATCTGACAAGCCCAGAAATTGGATCAGATTCTGTTTTTGTAATAACACTGTCCATTTTCACAATGAAATGACTCATAACACCCTTAAAAGATGCATGTGTTGTGTGGTACTGAAAACTCAAAAGTCTTGGAACTTTACAAAACTTTGTGTCGTTTTCTCAATTTTACCCCCCGCTTCAAAAGGAATTGTCACTCTCAATATGTTGTCATATTTCCTGTTCATATCTCAATTTTTTATGGCCCATAAACCATAAACTCCAAAATTATTTAATAACTAGTTAACTACATATAACCTGCATGCAGGCATATACATATATACATATATACATATATATACATATATATATATGTATTCATTATCATGTTGGATATGTGTAGTCTATTCTTTCCCAAAAGAAAACCCCAAGGAGACGAGATTCTTGTTATCCATGATAACAGTTTTAAAGATTCAAACAAAATGAGTGATTGATGAATTATCTATGGTCAACATCTTGGAAAATTAGGTATTAGACCTTTTTTTAAACTATAGAATAGTCCCTGAAATATCCTTTAGATATTTATTGCAATTTAGTTCGTGTATGTTCAAACCCTATTTTTATTTAATGACAAGCAAATGGTTTAAGTTTTACTTTTACCAAAAGAAAACGACTAGGTTAAATACGAGACTATATTTAACGAATGAATTCATTTTAAAAATCTATTTAACTTTGGTTCTTAATCCAGAAGAGTGGACCAAAAACCAAATTGTATCAAATATAATTAAGAAAATACCTATAAATAAATACCTATGGCACGACCAAATTCTAATATCGTACTAATTAATTTTGTAAACTTTTAATGCAAGGTTTCCGTTACATTTCTCTTTGCGGTTGAACATATGCAACCATCATTCTTGTAAAAACATTTATGTATAACCATTATATCTTAACATTCACATATGTATATGTCTATATACGGTTTTCATTTTCGGGAACCAATCCAACCATCTACTCCAAAAAGAACATAGTAACGTGTCCTTTTTTAGAAATCAGATAAAATATTATACTTTAAACTTTACGAGTAAAAAGATTAATAAATATTGTAGATATACATCAACATTTCTATTTGCCGATTCATATATACATGCGTGGGATGTCAATGTCTATGAATCTAACTATACATATACATATTAACTCTATTTTGGGCATAATTTTTTTTCGTGTGTAGAGAGCTAAGAGATGGAGCCAACAGAGAAACCATCGACCAAACCGTCTTCTCGGACTCTCCCTAGAGACACTCGTGGCTCTCTCGAAGTATTCAACCCATCTTTACCGACCCGACCCGATAACCCCGTCTTCCGTCCAGAGCCACCAACGTGGCCAAGTTGGAGCGATTCACGTGGCAGTCCCCAACCTCAGCCGGAACCAGCTCCTTCTAACCCGGTTCGGTCTGAAGAGATTGCCGTCACAACCTCATGGATGGCTCTGAAGGATCCATCACCGGAGACAATCTCCAAGAAGACGATCACCGCCGAGAAACCACAGGTGGCAGCTGTGGCGGCGGAGCAGAGAGCGGCGGAGTGGGGACTGGTTTTGAAGACCGACACCAAGACAGGAAAGCCACAGGGAGTGAGCGTGAGGAACTCGGGTGGGGCAGAGAACGATCCGAACGGGAAAAGGACTTCGCAGCGAAACTCGAGCAATTCTTGCCGGAGTTCCGGTGAGATATCCGACGGAGATGTCGCCGGCGGGAGAGGTGGTATCCCGAGGGTATCGGAAGATCTGAAAGATGCCTTGTCCACGTTTCAGCAAACGTTTGTTGTTTCGGATGCTACCAAACCGGACTACCCGATTATGTATGCTAGTGCCGGTTTCTTCAACATGACCGGTTACACTTCTAAAGAGGTCGTCGGCAGAAACTGGTAAATTAAATTACGAAAAATTAAAGCAATAATTCTAAAATATTTTGTGTGTTTGGTTTTTAAATTTACTACCAAAACAAAATACATATAACATAGATTTTAGGTTTATGAGTCGCTGCTACAAGCATATCCTAAAGGATACAATCCTAAATTTTGTGTTACTTTTTACAAAATTTTCGAAGTATTGGTATATACTGATTTTGTTTTGGCTCAAAGCAAATACACTTTTGAAATTAAATTTTGTTTTTGTGATGTTTAACGCTAAATTTGTAAAAATGAATTTACTTTGCAAATTTATGAAGAACGTAATAAGTTTTTTTTTTCGGGGATTTTATTGTAGTCGGTTTTTACAAGGATCGGGGACAGATGCAGATGAATTAGCGAAGATAAGAGAGACATTAGCAGCTGGGAATAATTATTGTGGGCGTTTATTGAATTACAAGAAAGACGGGACCTCATTTTGGAATCTTCTTACGATTGCGCCCATTAAAGACGAGAGTGGCAAAGTCCTTAAATTTATCGGGTTAGTCCCTTATACATATTTTTTTTTTCGTCCTTTTATTTATTCGTTTTTCCATATTCCATCTTTTTGATGGGACTTGAGTCGAGTGTGTGGACCTGTGATTGTGTTGCTTTCTCCGCAATAATTCGAACAGTTGTCATTGCCTGATCTGATCATCTTCCGATCCAACGGCCGTTTTTTTTTCTTTCAAATTTTTCAAAACTTCGATATAATTTTCTCTCGTGAATTAATGATTCAAAAATAGAATAATATGAACGAATTAAGATAATAACATGTTTCTTTCTTGAAAAAAGGAAAAAGAAGAAAATACAAATAGGTTTTCTTTCTTTTTATTTGGACCAGAATGCAAGTGGAGGTGAGCAAGCACACTGAAGGAGCAAAAGAAAAGGCTCTAAGGCCCAATGGGCTTCCAGAATCTCTGATTCGTTATGATGGTAATCTACTTTTTTTTTTTTTTTTCCATCTGTGTTATTATTATGATGTTTATTGAGAAAATATTTATTAAAATAATTTTTAAATTTCGTAGCCCGCCAAAAAGATATGGCGACAAACTCAGTGACGGAGCTGGTGGAGGCGGTGAAGAGACCTCGAGCCTTAAGCGAATCAACCAATAGCCATCCGTTCAAGAGACAATCAGAGAGCGACGAACTTCCGGCGAAACCTGGTCGGCGAATGTCTGAGAACGTCGCAGGCCGGAGAAACTCCGGTGGCGGAAGAAGAAACTCGATGCAGCGAATCAGCGAAAATCCCGAGAAGAAACAAACAAAATCTTCTCGTCTTTCGTTCATGGGGTAATAATTCAAGAAATGTTCGATCAGTTCTAAATTCTCACGAGATTACTCTTTGACCCATAACTTTTATAAAGATCAATTTAAGTCCCTTTGGTATGAGTGTGACAGTTGAACGATTTACTGGTGTTAGGATGAAGAAGAAGAGCGGATCTATGGATGAATCTGTTGACGATGGTTTTATAGAGTATGGAGAAGAAGATGATGAGATTAGTGACAGAGACGAGAGACCAGAGAGTGTTGATGATAAAGTGAGACAAAAAGAAATGAGAAAAGGTATGGATCTCGCAACCACACTCGAACGTATCGAGAAGAATTTCGTCATCACCGATCCCAGGCTTCCCGACAATCCCATTGTAAGTATACGATATGCTTGAAACAAAAGAAACCGTTCTGTTTCACTTCACAATTGGTATAAATTCATTTCCTTTGCTTCGTCCTAGATTTTTGCGTCTGATAGTTTCTTGGAGCTCACGGAATATAGCCGTGAAGAAATTCTCGGGAGAAATTGCAGGTATAAAATGAATTCTTGAACTATACGAAGAGAAGCCCCGAGAACAGAGCACATTGTTTAGTTAAATCTTTTTTCGGGGCAAATGTTTTTAGGTTTCTGCAAGGTCCAGAGACTGATCCAACAACGGTAAAGAAGATTCGAGCAGCTATTGATAACCAAACCGAAGTGACGGTTCAGCTCATCAACTATACCAAGAGCGGTACTCAATTTTTAGATATCCTTAGAACAATCCATCCACCCATTAATTTGTAGAGTCTTCACATTTATGCATTGCTTTATCTGTTTCAGGAAAGAAGTTCTGGAACATATTTCACCTACAACCTATGCGTGATCAGAAGGTACAATAGTTTACATGCATATCTTGCGTAATACGTCACCTTCAAGTTAATCTGAACATTACACTTTTTTAGCCTATGAACTTTAAAGTTAAGATATGTATTGTTTCATATGTTATTGACAGGGAGAAGTACAATACTTTATCGGAGTGCAACTAGACGGGAGCAAGCACGTTGAGCCAGTTCGCAATGTCATTGAAGAAGTTGCAGTGAAAGAGGGGGAAGAGCTGGTCAAAACTCTAACCCCTTTAAATCTCCATTTTCAATTGTAATCGTCTGAACAAATCCTGAGCGGTTAACCCAATTTCCTTTTCCTGAACTCTGTGCTATTCCAGGTGAAGAAAACAGCTGTAAATATCGATGAGGCTGTACGAGAACTTCCTGATGCTAACATGGTACTGATTGAAGATCTTCATCTATAAATATTAGATTAGTATTTGTCAGGAATTTCTGATTGATTTTTGTTGTTGTTGTGTCTTGTTGAAGACGCCAGAGGATTTATGGGCAAACCACTCAAAGATTGTTCATTCGAAGCCTCACAGAAAAGATTCACCATCATGGAAAGCTATTCAAAAGGTATTAGAGAGTGGAGAGCCAATTGGTCTGAAGCATTTCAGACCGGTGAAACCTTTGGGTTCCGGTGACACAGGAAGGTCTGAAACTCTCTTTGATCTACTGAAAACAACTTACAAGAATCATTTTCGTCATCAAACTTAAACTTGTCCTTCTTTGTTCCATCAGTGTCCATCTAGTGGAACTCAATGGAACAGACCAGTTGTTTGCAATGAAAGCAATGGACAAGACCGTCATGCTTAACCGGAATAAAGTACCTTGCGCAACAACAAATCTCGATCTTTTTCTTTTTCCAAGCTTCTGCTATAGAAGTAGCAATTGATAACAACTTTTTGCAGGTGCATAGAGCAAGAGCTGAGAGGGAGATCCTTGATTTGCTTGACCATCCTTTTCTTCCTGCACTCTACGCTTCATTTCAGGTCGGAAAATCTGTATGCAGGTGTGTACATGCGTGTCCATAAGTCTTAGGTCACTGATGTATCATCTTAATTTTACTCTGCAGACAAAGACGCATATATGTCTTATAACGGATTACTATCCAGGAGGAGAACTCTTCATGCTCCTTGATCGTCAACCTAGGAAAGTTCTCAAGGAAGATGCCGTAAGGTACACGTTTTTCCTATATAGACAAAATCTCAAGCCTTTTCACATAACTCAAGAAATAACAGGGAATTTGAATAAAACTTGTAGATTCTATGCTGCTCAAGTGGTCATTGCACTCGAGTATCTTCACTGCCAAGGCAAGCCATTCAATATCCACTTTCAACTTCATAAAAAACTCTGGGATGCAAGTATTCTTGACATCATAATAAAACGACTTATGTTAATGTTTCTTTGATTCAGGAATTATTTACCGAGATTTAAAGCCGGAAAACGTATTAATCCAGGGAAACGGTGATATCTCCCTATCAGATTTCGATCTGTCTTGCTTGACATCTTGCAGACCTCAGGTTTGTTCACAACATTCTTCCCTCTTCAGATTCCTGCTATAAAGTTCGCTCATGTACTAATTAAGAGTGATCGATTTACGTACCTCACCAGCTGCTGATTGCGAGTATAGATGAAAAGAAGAAGAAGAAGAAGCAACAAAAGAGTCAACAAACTCCAGTTTTCATGGCTGAGCCTATGCGTGCATCAAACTCATTTGTTGGCACTGAAGAGTATATTGCTCCGGTAAGCTTAATAATACCGGTTAAGCTATTTTTTCTCAGCATTAACCGGTAATTAATCAATGTCTAATATTGATATAGGAAATTATAACCGGGGCAGGGCATACGAGTGCAGTGGATTGGTGGGCTCTTGGTATCCTTATGTACGAAATGTTGTACGGATACACTCCTTTTAGAGGAAAGACCAGACAGAAGACTTTCGCCAATGTTCTTCAGAAAGATCTGAAGTTCCCAGCTAGCATTCCTGTAATGCATCAATAACTATTATTTATATCCATTTATCTCATGAAAATAAGAAATATATTTGATTGTTTTGTATGTTATGGGTGTGCAGGCAAGTCTTCAAGTGAAACAGCTCATCTTTAGGCTGTTACAACGAGATCCAAAGAAGAGGTTAGGTTGTCTTGAAGGAGCAAACGAAGTCAAGAACCATTCTTTCTTCAGAGGCATAAACTGGGCTCTGATACGATGCACGGTAACTTCGCAGTTTTCTCTTTACTTGTGATAGAAGAAACATTCTCTTTTACTTGCTATAAGAAGAAAATTAATATGCTTCTGAGTTTGTTTCGATCTGCAGACTCCTCCGGAGCTCGAAACACCGATATTCCCTAGAGAAGATGAAAACGGCGAGAAAGTCGTGGATCCTGAACTGGAAGATCTTCAAACAAATGTTTTTTGAGCTTTGAATTTAACGTTTCTTGTTTTCTTTTAAACGCATTCCCAAAGCTTCAAACGAGATGCATTTTTTCTTTTTCTTCTTTGACCATTATCTATTCGATTTGTTTGCCTAAGTGTTTCTTGAAATATGTGTCTGTTTGTGTGATTTTTGTAAGAATATTTTTTTCTACATGTCAATAAAATGAATCAAGTTTTGTCTTTGTTCTGTTTGTGAATCAGTAAAAATCCCATTACAGATTAACAACGCATTGTCACTGAAAGAAACTTAGATCTCTTTTATTACAATCGTTAATACTTATTTGGTTCTGAAACTGTATAACAATAATGAGAAACAGAACTCAAAGTGGTACAATTAGCAATTATGAAACTTCATATACGGAAAGATTATAAAACTGTTCCAAACAATTGAAAGAACAATTAACAAATATGAAACATCATTGTTTACTCTTTTTTCACATTCCTCTCATAGCAGAACAAAGGGATGGTTCTTGAGTGAATGACTAGACCACCTCTTGTGAACGTCTCTCTCTAAGCATCTGCTCAAGAAATCAAGTGCTTCTTCAGACAACCAACCCGGCATATGAGGAATCTGATCGCTGTGGCCAATGAGATTGACCCAATCATCAGAAGAAAGATCGCCATATTCTCCCCAAGCAGGTTTCCCGGATAACATCTCCAAAACGGTACATCCAAAAGACCACACATCCGCTCCAAAGTCCACAATCCCACAGCTAATAACCTCAGGAGCCATATACGTCGTGGTGCCTCTCTGATGGCCGTATCCGTTTTCGTACTCTAGCGACCCTTTCTCCATAGCTAATCCAAAATCCCCAAGCTTGGTCAAATACCCATTAGACCGGAACCGGTGTATGGGCCTTTTTGGGCACAGGATTCGGCCCAATAAGAAATCCCGGCGAGCCCACCAATCATTCGCCCAGCCCGCCAAAGCAGACAGTCATCAGACGAGCCCATTAGTGCGTCGTCAGCCCGTCGAGTGTGTACGGCTCGCACTGACGTCATTCGTTTTTAGTTTTACCTAGCCCAACGCTCACTATAAATAAGAACCACTGTAGAGCCAATAGAGGCATCCGAAATCGAAAAAGAGAGCGCTCGCCAAGTAACTTGTAATTGACGAGCCCTCACTCTGTAATATAACTCATTATTTTTCTCTCTTTAATATCAAGCGACCGCGTTCACTTTCCTTATCATTTGGACGAACACTTAAGAACCCTCATTTATCGAGCGCGTATCCCTTTGGCGAGCCCGATCTTGCTCGCTCGCCATTATAGGCCGTCGACACGCTCGCTCGTATTGCGCTCGGCAACGGCGAGTGCTATATTCACCCTGAACAATTTGGCGCCGTCTGTGGGGATCCTTAAGGGTTCTAACGCAAGGAAAGATAAACGATGTCCGATCCAAGTCAGCCAGGAAGAGATGGGTCGTCAGCACCAAACCCATCTGATCCACAGTATGGAATGCCGCTGAACTTCAACCCGAGCAGCATCGCGTCCATGCCAGGAGTACTACGCTCGGCACTCGGCGCAACAACTGTCCCGAACCGACCTATCACCCGATCGATTACAAGCGCCTCTACTCAGCAGCCGCAGCCAGGAAGCAACGAGCGCCCGACGCCAGTCGACGACCGCCCTGCGCTAATAAGCGAACGCCCAACTCCAGTCGCCGAGCTCACCGGCCAAGCACCCGGCCCTTCCGCAGCGGATGGTGACCGCGACCCTAGCCAACAGCCGGTCGACGTTCAATCAATGTTCCAGTCCATAATGACGCGAATGGACGACATGTCAAGAATCACGAATAGCAGGATGGACGAGCTTACTGCCATCCAGGAAATATGCAACAGACGAATTGATGAAGTCCAACCTACCGAAGCATTCCCTGGTCAAGCTCGCCGACCGCTCTTCGAAGAAACACAAACCCCTCGCTCGGCCGAGCCTCAAACAGGCAATCCAATCACCAACGCATCGGCAGCACAACCACAAACCAGCGAAGACGCTCGCGACAAGGAGTTCGAATGGATGAAAAGCCAGCTCCAAGCAATGACTACCAGAGTCCACCAGGCGACGAGCTCGGCACCAGAAATCGACCGCGTCCTCCGAGAGACTCAAAGCACGCCTTTCACTAGCAGCGTGACCGGGGTACCATTCAAACACCCCGGAAAGATCAAGCTCCCAACTTACGAAGGTAACTCCGACCCGAGCAAGTTTCTGACAGCGTTCAGCATCGCCATGGGACGAGCGCATTTCACTCCGGGCGAGCGCGATGCCGGCTATTGTCAGTTGTTCGTAGAAAAACTGAGCGGACCAGCCCTGACATGGTTCTCAAAACTCGACGCCAACTCGATAGACAATTACCAACAGCTATCAACCACCTTTCTCAAGCATTACTCGATGTACATCGAGCAAGAAACTTCGAGCGCTGACCTCTGGGCATTATCTCAGGGTCCCGCCGAGCCCCTCAGAGCCTATGTCGATCGCTTCCGTAATGTAGTCTCCCGAATCACGATCACAGATGAGAATGCTTTGTCCGCGCTTAACAACGGCCTGTGGTACGACGGCGAGCTGAAAGCTGATCTTAAGAAAAACAAGCCGGCAACTTTGGAAGACGCTCTTCACCGAGCAATGATCTTTGTCGAGATGGAAGAGGAACGAGCCGTACTCGCCAAAAAACACGCGACCCCGCGGTCTTCGGCCGGCAAAGAGAAGTTACAACCAGAGCACCACGAACCAAGACAACATTACAACAGGGATTATCGCAAGGATGAGAAAAACAATAAAGGCAACGCCTATCTCGTCGCCAGCGCCCCAAGCAAACCGTGGAACAAGTACGTCAAGCCGGATGACTCCCAAAGTTACTGCGACCACCACAAGAAGATGGGGCACTCGACGGCCAAATGCGAGACGCTCCACCGACTCTTACTCAAGCGTTATCAAGAGGACCAAAATAAGAGTGACGCCGCCAACGATAGGCCGATCCGTCAGCAGCAAGCCCCAAACGAAGGAGAACGATTCAAAGCTGCGCTCGCCGATCGGCGAGCGGGCACAGGAAAGGCTCGCGCAAAGCAGCAATACACACCAGACATGGAGGCGCCAAAGCGCGACCGACAACCAGACGAGAAAGGCGACGCCCCCGCTCCACCCCGTCGAAGGATCAATATGATAATGGGTGGCTTACTCGACTGCAACGACTCAGTCCGATCCATCACTGACCGAGAAAGAAGAACGATCGCACCACTTCAATGGTCGGCTCGTCACAAGGCAGACCCCGAGTTCTCATCAACCATGACCTTCACAGAAGAAGAGACGGAAGGCCTAGACAAGCCACACAACGACCCGCTCGTCATCGAGGCTCGCATCAGCGACTGCGACGTGACCCGAGTGCTGATCGACACCGGCAGTTCGGTCGACCTCATCTTCAAAGATACCCTCGAAAAAATGGAGCTAACAGGCTACGAGCTTAAGCCTCAAATCAGACCGTTGACGGATTTCACGGGCGAAACCACCATGACGATCGGGACCATCAAACTACCCGTCTACCTCGGACGCACAACGAAGATGATAAAGTTTGTGATCGTCGACAAGCCCCCGATCTACAATATTATCCTCGGCACCCCGTGGATTCACACAATGCGAGCCGTCGCCTCCACCTACCATCAATGCGTCAAATTTCCAACACCGTTTGGCATATGCACGATTCGAGGAAATCAACGCATGGCGCGCAATTGTTTCCTCGCCGAGCACAGGCTCCGAAGAGCTTCAAGAACCTGCTTTATCGCCGAGCCCATCATCGAGCTCCCACCGCCTGCGAGCCCGCCCCGCGAAGAAACCACTCAAGTCAACATTGACGAGAACGACATAAGCCACTGCGTCGCGATCGGCAGCAACCTGGACAAAGCAATAGAGGACGAGCTCGTCTCTTTCCTTCGTTCGAATGTCTCAACATTCGCGTGGACGACAGCCGACATGACCGGAATTGATCCCAGCATAACGCAGCACGAGCTGAACGTCGACCCGACGTACAAACCAATCAAGCAGAAAAGGCGGAAGCTTGGCCCAGAGCGAGCGCAAGCAGTCAACGACGAAGTCGAACGCTTGATTAAAACTGGAGCAATAACAGAGGTACAGTATCCCGAGTGGCTTGCGAACCCGGTGGTCGTCAAGAAGAAAAATGGCAAGTGGCGAGTGTGCGTCGACTTCACCGACCTCAACAAAGCGTGCCCCAAAGACAGCTTTCCCCTCCCCCATATCGACCAAATCGTTGAGTCGACCGCGTGCAACGAACCTCCTCTTTTATGGACGCCTTTTCAGGATACAATCAGATCGCGATGCATCCCGCCGACAGAGAAAAAACCGCGTTCATCACCGAACGCGGAACCTACTGCTACAAAGTAATGCCCTTCGGGCTCAAGAATGCCGGAGCAACGTATCAACGTCTCGTCAACCGCATGTTCGCCGATCAGCTCGGCACCACGATGGAAGTTTATATCGACGACATGCTCGTCAAGTCTACCAACGCCAAGGATCACGTCAAGCACCTCGCGACATGTTTCGCAAGCCTGAACAAGTACGGAATGAAGCTTAATCCAGCCAAGTGCACATTTGCAGTCACTTCAGGCGAATTCCTGGGATACATCGTCACTCAGCGAGGAATCGAGGCCAACCCTGCTAAGATCGCGGCCGTACTCGACCTCCCATCACCAAAGAGCACTCGCGAAGTCCAGCGACTGACCGGCAGGATCGCAGCCCTCAGTAGGTTCATCTCCCGATCCACTGACAAGTGCCTACCGTTCTACCAGATCCTACGGGCCAACAAGCGCTTTCTGTGGGACGACCGATGCGAGAATGCCTTCCGTGAACTAAAGACGTATCTGTCGACTCCGCCCGTGCTCGCCAAGCCAGAAGCCGGAGAGACACTTCTCCTCTACGTAGCAGTGTCGAGCGCCGCAGTCAGTGGAGTACTCGTAAAAGAAGACCGGGGCGAGCAGAAACCAATATTTTACATCAGCAAAAGCCTCGACGCCGCCGAAACACGTTACCCGACGCTCGAAAAGCTAGCACTCGCAGTCGTCACCGCATCTCGAAAGCTCCGACCGTACTTCCAGTCACACTCGATAGTCGTCCTAACAAACCATCCGTTGCGAACGATCCTCCACAGCCCGAACAAATCCGGTCGCATAGCCAAATGGGCCATCGAACTCAGCGAGCACGATATAGAATACAAGACGCGAGCCAGCTCTAAGTCACAGGTCCTCGCCGACTTCCTGATAGAGCTCGCCCCGGAATTTAGCGACCCAAACATTCCCAAAATCAAGTCTTGGTCCTTATTCGCAGACGGCTCTGCTTCGCGCAACGGGTCAGGAATCGGCATCCGCCTCGTCTCCCCAGACAAAGAAGTCATCGAGCAATCTTTCCGCCTCGGCTTCCCCGCCTCGAACAACGAAGCCGAGTATGAAGCCATCATCGCGGGACTCCGCCTCGCCAAGGCAGTCGGCGCTCGGCACATCGAAGCCTACTGCGATTCAATGCTCGTCACAAGCCAGTTTAGTGGGGAGTACGAAACGCGTAACGAACGCATGGATGCCTATCTCAAGCTCCTTCGAACCCTGTCTGCAACGTTCGAGACCTTTTCGCTATCAAAGATACCTAGAAGCGACAATACCCCGGCGGACGCCCTAGCCACGCTAGCTTCAACATCCGACCCAGAAATCAAACGCGTTATCCCAGTAGAAACAATCGAGTCATCAAGCATAAGCGCGCCCGCGCTCGTCGCGCAAATCGCCGATCAGCTCGCAAACCAAACGATGATCCTCAGGCCCTCCGACTGGCGCGATGACATCAAACTTTACATCGCAGACGGCGAAGTCCCAAAGGACAGATGGGCAGCACGACGACTACGCACACGTTGCGCTCGCTATATCATGATGGACGGGAATCTATTCAGAAGAAGCGCAGCGGATGTCATGTTGCACTGTGTCAACGAGCCCGAAACCACTCGCATAATGCAAGAGGTCCACGAAGGAGCAGGCGGTAACCACTCCGGAGGACGAGCGCTCGCAACCAAGATAAAACGGCAAGGGTTTTACTGGCCATCTATGATCGCCGATTGCGAAACCTTCGTCGCCAAGTGCGAGCCCTGCCAAAGACACGCATCAATGATACACTCGCCTACCGAAATGCTCAAAGCATCAACCGCGCCATACCCTTTCATGCGCTGGGCCATGGACATCGTCGGACCCCTACCCAATTCACGACAGAAAAGATTCTTGCTCGTCATGACCGACTATTTCACCAAATGGGTCGAAGCCGAGTCCTATGCAAACATCAAGGACACCCAAGTCCAACAATTCGTCTGGAAAAATATCATCTGCCGCCACGGCCTCCCTTACGAAATTGTGACAGACAACGGATCACAGTTTACATCCGCTAAGTTCGAAGGCTTCTGCGCACGCTGGAAAATTCGACTCAGCAAATCGACGCCACGTTACCCGCAGGGCAACGGTCAGGCGGAAGCGACAAATAAGACGATAATAGACGGACTGAAAAAACGACTTGAGGACAAGAAGGGCAGATGGGCTGACGAGCTCGACGGCGTCCTTTGGTCTCATCGGACGACCCCGCGTGAAGCAACGGGCCAAACGCCGTTCTCCCTCTCCCACGGAATCGAAGCCATGTGCCCAGCCGAAGTCAGCATCCCTGGACTCCGTCACGTTATCTACGTAAATGACGGCGATTGCAACAAAAAAGCCCTCGAAGACAAGGCGGACTTCGCCGAGGAACTGCGCGACCAAGCCTTGCTCCGCATCCAAAACTACCAGCACTCGGCCGCCAAGTACTACAATCAAAAGGTCCGGCCACGGCCCTTTACCGAGGGCGACCTCGTCCTTAGGAAAGTGTTCGAGAACACGAAAGAGATCAATGCGGGCAAACTGGGCGCCAACTGGGAAGGTCCGTACCTAATTTCACGGATCGTCAAGCCCGGAGTATACGAACTCATGACCAGCGAAGGACAGCCAGTCCCGAGGTCATGGAACTCATCAAGTCTGAAGAGATATTACTGCTAGACGAGCCCATGCTCGCCCAAAAAAAACCGACGAGCCCGTGCTCGCCAAAAAAAACCGACGAGCCCGTGCTCGCCAAAAAAAAAAAAAAAAAAAAAAAAAAAAAAAAAAAAAAACGAGCCCCTGCTCGCCAAAAAAAAAAAAAAAAAAAAAAAAAAAAAAAAAAAAAAAAACCAGACGAGCCCGTGCTCGCCAAAAAAAAAAAAAAAAAAAAAAAAAAAAAAAACCCCCGCGCTCGTCAAAGAGGAGCACGACCACATAGCGTCGTCTGACTTCTCGGGTTGCATCCCTACTAATGTGAACTACGATCTGGCTTGATCCCCAGCATGTTGGGGTACGTAGGCAGCCTTACTTATAAAAGGTTCAGCTATTATCCAAATTATATAACAAATTTGATCTTCAAATTTCTTTCTAAGTTAAAATTAAAGCATTAAACGACCGCCGCGGTCGTCAAAAACGGGGTAAACCAAACCCAGATTCGTTTGTACCTATACCCAAAGCCGAGTCCCACTCGCAACATAGTATAAACCGACCACCACGGTCGTCTCTACAAAGCGGGATAAGCCGAGCCCAGACGTTTGCACCCAAAATAAAGCCGAGCCTCGCTCGCACTCGAAAATCCAAGACGACCCCTCGGTCGCATTTTTCTAAAAAAGAACGGACTAAACCGAGCCCAGAAGTTCGTATCCAAATTCATTAAACAAGCCGAATAAGTCTTTCGCATTTCATTGGAACATAAAGGATACATCCGACCGGACATAACAAAAAACTAAGGATAAAAACTAAGGTCAAGTTTAGCGCACACTCGCAAATTAAAAAAAAAAAACTAAGGCCCGCTCACTCCTGCTCGTCGCCACCTACTTGCTCGCCTTCCTCCTGGTCGTCGCCATCCCCCTGACCGTCGCCATCCTCCTGGCCGTCGCCATCCTCCTGGCCGTCGCCATCCTCCTGGCCGTCGCCATCTACTCGCTCGCCATCTCCTTGCTCGCCATCTCCTTGCTCGTCGCCCCGACGACTGGCGACCTCCTGATCACCACTTCTTTGGTCACCAATTCGATCGCCGCTGGCAGCCGCGCGCACACCAACAATCTCGCCTCTTGAAGACCCCTCAGCAGCAACTTCTTCAAACTTATAACCCAATTCAGTAAGAGTCTTCCTCGTCCCTTCTGTATTTGGAAGACGCTCGGAGATGGGTGAAGGAGGCGGAGACATGACCAGCTGCAAGTCCCCCACAGTAATCACATCCATGGACTTCAACTCAGCAGTATACCCAGCAATGTCGGCCTCTACGCGCGAGATCCTCCCCTCAGGAAGCTTCACGCCGTCCTTTTCAAGAAGGTTGTAAGCTCGGAGTATCCCACTCGCTTGGTTGATGGCGGAAAGCTTGCCTTTGAGCCGCTCGCGCTCGGCGAGATAATCCCTCATTTTCCAAAACGAGGCTCGTATTTTTGATAAGATCGCACCGCCGAAGCCCATCGCTCAAACCTCTGCCGAGCGAAGCGATCCTTCCTTAGCCTCTCCTTATCCTCCCTGCAGGTCAGCAAGTGATCACTATGAGCCTTTTCCTGTGCGTCGAGTCGAGACAGAAGCTCAGCTCTCTCATTCGCGATCGCAAAGCTCTCTTGGATCAAACTCTCACGGGCGGATTCGAGCTCGCCGACCTTTCCTTTCAGTTGTGCGTTCTCACGTTCCAACTTCTTCGCAATCTCCTGGCACTTCAGAAGCTCGTTCGCCGCGCTTTTCTCTCTCCCCATGCACGAATGAAGGTCCTGTCGGTAAAAATTGATAGCCGCATTCGTTTCCACCATGGCCTGGAAACAAAGCAAAAAAAAAAAACAAAGGGGGGATATGTTACTAAAAAAAAATAGGGGCAGAAGGGAACAAGTTCGCGCTCGGCAAAATATGGCCGCACTCACCCGCATAAAAGCTCTGGCAACGAGCCCTTGGATCTTCACGTCATCTTCATCAACAGGAGCTACAACTTCCTCGGGAGTCTGCCCACGAATATCCCGAAATAACCTGAGGCCCGCCTCGAAATCTTTGTGAAGCGCCTCCTGTCCCGTGTGATTGAAAGTGAACGCGAACGACGAAGAGTTCTCTCCCGCAAGCTGCCCCGGCAACGAATCTTGGTCGCCAGCAATAATTTCTTCCTCCGGCGCGTCATCGGCAGCCGGAACTCGGGACGAAGGCGACGCCACGACAACTGCATCTTCTTCAGCACCACGGGCCGAAGACTCATTCCGCGCATGATGAACAGCCTCCTCCACGGGCTCCTTCCTCGCGCTTCTCTTCTTACGTTTCAAAGGGCGCTCGTCAGAATTCGGAGGATCGCGATCATCCGCCTCAGACGCAGCCACCACCGGACCAGCGGACGCAGGCTTAGACTTCGACGACCGCGACTTCTCCTTACGAGTGGATTTCGACGACCGCGGCTTCTCCTTCGCACTCGCCGAGGCCTCCACAACCTCGGCAGGCTGGTCCAAGCCCATCGCGTAATCAGAGATGTCGTACTCCAATTTTCCCATTCCTTCCCTATCAAAGTGACGGACGGAAGAACTTGCCGGATCTTCCACTGCAAAACAAAAAATTTTAGCTGCGCCAATAAAAAAGAAGCGGAGGACGAATCCTTGCTCGCCAACAACAGGCTCGCGCTCGAAAGTCAAGCCGACAGACGACAGAACATCCGTTGCCAAAAGAAAAAACTTACCGAACTTCACGCGACCAAGGGCGCGTCGAACGCGGTTCTCGTACAGGCTCGGCCACTTAAGGAGCCCCAGCTTCCGAATTTTCTCCAAGTCTTCCGAAAAATTAAGCGGCGGCGGAAGAGAGACAGGATGTAGCACTACAAAACAAAAAAAAGAAAAACAAGTAAGATACTGCATAACCAAAGCGTTCGGCGCTCGGCAAACCAAGGGCGCTACCAGCTCTTGAATTCCATCTTCTAACGAAATGGCGGTCGCCGGAAGGGGTAGAGTGCTGGTCAATCTTCACAAAAAAATATCTCTCCCACCAGTCTCGAACTTTTCCGGGGTGAGACGTGATTATATTGCGTGTAGGTTTAGCAGCCGACACATAGGTGCCAAGTCTTCTCGAGTTTTGAGAAAAGTTGAAAAGTTCTTCAAAAAACCGCACGGAAACCTCGATCCCACACTCCTCTCCCAAAACCATGGTGCCGACCAGATTACGCATCGTGCCGGGACATAGCTGAGTCAAAGCTACTCGCCTCGCCCAGCAGTACTCTATAATGAGACTTGGCAGTGGAAAGGAAAGCAAGCACTCGCCGAACCAGGACTCATACACGCAGAACCATCCAACCGGACAATTCCAAGGGCGTTCGGCAGGGCCAGGCCGACGAGCCACCACACGCGACGATCGGCAGCATCCCTCCACGATCTTACGAATCGACTCCTCGTCAGACTTAGATGGCCCAAAATACGAAGGACGTTCAAGAAGTTCAGGATTCTCAACCGCGGGCAATATCCGGATATCACCGCGCCACTTCCTAACACGACCACGGTCGCAGGGAACTATCGAATCGGGCTCGCGCTCGCTAGCTTCAATCGCACGAAAAGGCGAAACGGCCTCACGATCGCCGTCGCCCCTCTGCCCGCTCGCTCGCCCGCTCCCACGATCGCCGTCGCTCTCGTGCCGCTCGCTCGCTCCCTCGCCATCGTCGTCGCATCCGCGCCCGGCAGCTCCCTCGTGTTCACCATAAGCACCCGCTGCAACATCCCTACCATTCGCACAACCGCCCCGACCCGGAGAAGCTGATCCTGGCGAATGACACCAAGAGGATCGAGGCTTGAACCGCTGGAACAAGACGTCGACTCAGACGACCCCGACTCGCTGCTCGACTCTACCCCAGCCATTGACGACCGCTATATAATCTACAACACTATTCTACAACAACGAGCACGAGAATGACGAGCGCTCTGAATTTACCTGAAAGCAGAAAAGCGAATGAATGGAAGAATGAGCCTCACCTTAGGTATAAATAAGAGCGACGGCGAGGGAAGTAATAATTACTTCGATTACCTAGGGAACTCCTCGAGACGCGACGCCTCAAAACCCTAGAAGCCCAAAAGCCCAACAGCAACCAAGACCCAAGGATACGCTCGCATAAGCAGAAGAATCGGCGTCTTCAAGAAGACTCTCTCGACAACCGGACTCGGGGAGGGACAAATTGTATGGGCCTTTTTGGGCACAGGATTCGGCCCAATAAGAAATCCCGGCGAGCCCACCAATCATTCGCCCAGCCCGCCAAAGCAGACAGTCATCAGACGAGCCCATTAGTGCGTCGTCAGCCCGTCGAGTGTGTACGGCTCGCACTGACGTCATTCGTTTTTAGTTTTACCTAGCCCAACGCTCACTATAAATAAGAACCACTGTAGAGCCAATAGAGGCATCCGAAATCGAAAAAGAGAGCGCTCGCCAAGTAACTTGTAATTGACGAGCCCTCACTCTGTAATATAACTCATTATTTTTCTCTCTTTAATATCAAGCGACCGCGTTCACTTTCCTTATCATTTGGACGAACACTTAAGAACCCTCATTTATCGAGCGCGTATCCCTTTGGCGAGCCCGATCTTGCTCGCTCGCCATTATAGGCCGTCGACACGCTCGCTCGTATTGCGCTCGGCAACGGCGAGTGCTATATTCACCCTGAACACCGGTGATCGGTAGGGCAGAGCAGAAGATTGTCGGGTTTGATGTCACAGTGAATGATGTTTCTGTCGTGGATGTATGTGAGACCAGACAAGACATCTCTAGCGAATACCTTTACTTCCGACTCAAGTAAGCCTCCCTGATTATCCTTGATGAAGTCTGCAACGCTTTTGCCGGAGCAATACTCGAGTATCAAATTGTATTGCGTACGATTCTTTTCGCGTGCAATCTCTTCGCCGTAGCAACTGACAACGAAAGGAGACTGTAAACGGATCAAGATCCTCCCTTCATCCATGAGGCTTGAAGCGCGTGAAATCTCTGCAGTTTTGATGGCTCTTTCCCCTGTTCTGTCTTTCTCGCTCCTACGAAACCCTAGATAAACCGAACCGTACGATCCTGTTCCGAGTAAGAGAGATTTTACCCACACGGACGAATTGATTACTCCTCCGTCGTCTAGGGTTACGGTGGCGGCGGAAGGTTTCTTCTGAACGGCGGTGTCGAATGATGCTTTTGTTATCTCGATGATGCTACTGTTCTTTCTCTTCTTCTTCATCATCTTGTTCAAAGGCGGCCGTGTCCGAGTTATCTTAGCCATCTTCTTTCGTGAAGGTTGATGGAAAATAAGCAAGTTCGTGATCTCGAGGTGTGATGACGAGTGGGGATTGTTAAGAATCGAAAGAGTCAACAACAAAACGGTGATTTTGAGAGTGAGAATGAATTGGTTGCGACTCAAGTTACTCCTTTTTCATTTATTTCTACTCTTCAGTCTCTGTTTCCTTTTTGCATGTTTTTTTCCTTTTTTGTAATTTATGCTCCTCAGACTCTATTTCCTTTTTCGATTAGGGAAAAACTTAATACGGTCCGCGTATAATGCGAGTTAATTTAGAAGCATCATCGTGTATAGTTTTGATTTTATTATTATTTAATTCATAGTTTTGTGGGTTTGGGCCATTTTATTAACGGGCCTTATCACATCTTCGTAAGCCCAAGAGATGGCACACCAGGTGGCACTCTTCATGTCGAGTTCGGAGAAAAGGAAGATTGATAATTCGGACATTGCATAGATGATGATGAATAAAAACATTTTGGGTATTCATTTAGTTTCGATCCGAATGTGTTTTTTGTTAAAACTTCAAAGGGAAAAGATTGGAACTTTAATCAAAATGGTTTCAAAATCATATCCCGATTCATTTGTCTTATCTTTTTCATTCATCTCCAAATATTGTCACTTTAATCGGATAAGCGTATGTTTGTGTTGTGTGTATTCTTCTGTGAATCTCTGTTTTCTCTGTTTGTGCAGTGATGATTTTGTTTGAGTTGGTTCTTACCCAAAAGATGTTTTGTGATTACGTGTCTCTATGTATGGGCTGAGTAGGCAAAATCACACCTTTCATACAGATGAACTATAAAAGATTTGTAAAAATAGATTGAAGGAGGATTTTGCCTACTCAGACCCTTAATCCTGAATCCAAAGCTGAGAGCGCCTCTGTACTTCGTTTGTTACCTTCATACAAGTTGACTCACACTTGAACTCTGAATTGGTATGTTTCTCTCCCTTTAACCACTGCCTCTTCATGTTCATGAAGGAAGAACATTAACGAAATGACTTATCCTTTTGTTTGCTTAGTCTGTTGCTTGATCTGCAACACCACTCCTGTTTCTTCTATCATATGTTGAGTTGTGTGGCTGTGTTTTGGTGTGTTCAAGTCTCTGTCTCTTACATTATATTATATTCATCCATCATCAGATTATGTTATTCTCTTGTTTTATGTTTTTATCAACTTTTTTAATAGAAAATATCACCACTGAACAATGAATGGTTAGTGTTGTTGAAAGACTTCTTGTTAGTTCCCTGAAAGATTAATGTTGGTAGACTTTTCAATAGACATGGAACCAGTAATCGTTCTTTTGCTTTGTAGACTAACCAATAAGTATGCGTGGAAAAAAATGAAGAAGAAAAGAAAGAAGCAGATACGGCTGTTATCTGTTTTATGTTTATCAGTATACATGAATTAAGCAGAATTACTGGACAAACCTGTGTGAATTGGTAAAGGGAAAAATCTTGGTGAAGAGGGAGAGTCGGGTTTTGGTTCTGAAGACATGGTTAGAGTCGCTGTAGGATGATTTTGGGTGGATTGAGAAGTTCATCGTCTGCAAAGTGGTGGGGGATGGACTCAGCCAGATGATACTGACGTCGTGGTTGAGACAGCAACAGGTGATTCTGATGAAGTGGTTCGATCGGTTTATGAGAATTGGAGAAGAATGTCCAAACGTTGAAAGAGCATTATTTGAGGTTTCATAGACATGTCATTGTTGAGCCACTTGATGAGTCTCGGGTTCAGATTACACTTTATTGAGACCCCAACACAATGGCTTTAGTTGTTGTCAACAAAGAGGCTTTACATTTGTACATAGAAACACCGATGTTAAATGCATACAGAGTGCTCTTTATAAGGTTTGTGAATTAGTGAAAAATCCCATTACACATTAGTTATACGTTCTTACTGAAACAGACTTGGATCTCTTAACTATAAACTAACCACGGATCTTTGTAGAAATCGCTATTGCAGATAATCCCTTAACAAACTGTAAAAACTAACAATACTCAACTGAGTCTCCATACTCTTATCAAGGTTTTTGTAAAATCTGTCATCTCAAACATATTAATATTGCAGCATGATACAAACAGTGAAACAAAAATTAATTGACAATGGACAAGTGAAACATAAGTAAAGTTTACAGTGTGCACTTTACTAGACTTATCAATATACATTTCATTGAACAATGAATCCTAAAAATAATGAAACAATGAATGAATTGCTTTCCCTTGTTGTTAGTTAAGTCTCAACAGTTTCAACGAATCCGACTCAGATGAGAAAACGGCTCAAGGGCTGCTTTCGGAGCAGGTTTCTTGGCCGTCTCTGGTGTTCCAAAAACATCCCATTACCTCAAACTCTCATCTCCTGCAGCTGTAGCTACGGTGCTACCATCTGGACTCTGTGCCATATGCAAAACTCGTGATGTATGGCCAGTGAGCTCAGCCATCTTCACCAAGGATGGGTACTTCCAAAGGGCAAGGTGGTTCTGAGCAAACCCATGTGAGCTAAGCAACTCTCTTTCCTTGTTGCTCCACAGCAAAGAACATACTTGGGAGCCCGTGTCCACCGAATTCAAGCAAGCTCCGGTGGCCGTCTTGAAGTTTCTGCTTTCCTGGAGGAATAATTTTGAAACAAAAGCTCAGTAAAGTTGAGTTCTTTCTGCAGTAGAACTTTAACTAAAGTGGTCAAGTTCTTCACAAGTGCCTTTAGTTCTCTCAAAGCATAGAAATTACTAAATTAGAGAAAGAAGAAGCTTTTACTAATACATGATAACATTATCTGTTTTCAAAAGACAAATTCTTATATGGCACAAAATGTACAAGTGACACTGAAAAGAAGGAAAGAACAAGAACTCTGCATGCTGATCTTTTTCGAAACCAGTGATTATCGGTATCTGTGTAAAGTTAAATCCAAAAAAATATTGAATTGAGCAAAAACGAATACTAGAAGATAAGTTTTCAAGACAAACTTCTCAAATGAATTGTATAAACGTACTTAAACCAACTTGAAGACAAAATTCTCAAAAGGCTTGATCTCTGACAGCAAACTCAAAGAAGCAAATGTAAAAGATCGAGATTTGAGAGAGAATATAAACCTGTTGTGGATAGGATCAGGTCCATTTGGAACTTTTCGCTTGCTCACATGAAACAGATTCACATCCTTACCACTAAAATCGCAAAGTATTGACATTTTCTGTTGATGGAACACTTGGTGCAGTTTGCTAAGATACCGACAAGAAGAAACACAATAATACGGAGAGACACAACACCTCCAACCGAAGCTCTAAACACATTTCCACCCATACTGCAACCTATGTCCCTACAGCTTCCTGTTTAACATGAACGACTGACCAACCAAACTCAAGAATAAACTGAGCAAAACATCCATGATGTTGGTGAAGTGCCTGTCACATAAATAGAGAGAGAGAGAGATATGGACAGAACTGAAGAAGCTAAAAAAAGGGGAAAGCGAAATGAGTAACACAAACAAGCATTTAAGTTGTTTTTATATACCTTGGAAGACAAATCCGTGATTGGCCCTATTTAAAGACGAGGCACACAAAGCAACAGTATACATACGTAGGTGTCCACGTAGAGAGAAAAGGAAGCAAGAGGAAGAGAAAGTTATGAAAAATATATTTTTATGTAACATATGGGCCCGTTAAGTACCTTTATATTTGCTTTGATTTGTGAATTTTCATGCAGACCTCACAAGCTCCCCTAACTACATACTATATTTTAAGCCATTTAAAAGCATAGGACAGCGTACCTTTTGTGACCGAGTATTAGCAAGCCTACTACTTTCCTTACCACTATCTTAAATCGCTTGGATGTTTCCTTTAAACAATAAGAAAATCAATCAAGAATGTAACAATGCATAAGTAAATCGGTACTGCAGATTATCGCTTAACACACTGTTAACTAACAATACTCAACTGAGTCTCCATACTCTTATCAAGGTTTTTGTAAAATCTGTCATCTCAAACATATTAATATTGCAGCATGACACAAATAGTGAAACAAAAAATTAATTGACAATTGACGAGTGAAACAAACATAAATTTACTCAACAACTTTCATGATAAAAATTTACAGTGTGCACTTTACTTTACTAGTCAATATACAATTCATGAACAATGAATCCTAAAGAAAAAAATAGAAGATATACCTTCTGGAACAATGAATAAATGGCTTTCCCTTGTTGTTAGTTAAGTCTCCACAGTTTCAACGAATACGACTTATATGAGAAAACGGCTCGTGGGCTTCTTTCGGAGCAGGTTTCTTGGCCGTCTCTGGTGTTCCGAAAACATCCCATAGCCTCAAACTCTCGTCTCCTGCAGCTGTAGCTACGGTGCTACCATCTGGACTCTGTGCCATATACAAAACTCGTGATGTATGGCCAGTGAGCTCAGCCATTTTCACCAAAGATGGGTATTTCCAAAGGGCAAGGTGGTTCTGAGAAAACCCATGTGAGCTAAGCAACTCTCTTTCCTTGTTGCTCCACAGCAAAGAACATACTTGGGAGCCCGTGTTTACCGAATT
Organism: Isatis tinctoria; assembly: GCA_010577795.1. NCBI lineage: Eukaryota > Viridiplantae > Streptophyta > Magnoliopsida > Brassicales > Brassicaceae > Isatis > Isatis tinctoria. The sequence goes on from CM021245.1 coordinate 22,227,758, forward strand.
CAAGCAAGCTCCGGTATGAGTGTGCCAGAACTTGATCGTCCCATCTCTTCCACCGCCACCAGTTGCAAGCAAATTCGATTGGAACGGGCACCACGCAAGAGCTTTCACGGCAGATGTATGGTCCTCAAGCCTGTGCAGCCATTGAGAGTTAGCTGACGCAGCAGAAGAGCGATCCCATATGTGTACCACATCGTCGTTGCCACCACTAGCTAGCTGCTGTCCAGATCCCGACCACTTGAGGCCACAAACCTCTCCGGTATGACCCCTATGAGTTCCGACAATGTGTGCCATGATCCGGACATCGTTGTTGACAATCTTCCCGTCCATTCCTCCCGTTGTCAGAAGGTGATTGTTCCAGGCCAATGACCCAACTCTAGACTGGTGAATATCGTTCAAAGTTCTCACCTTTCGGTTGGATACAGAGTCCCAAATCTGGACTTGAGAGTTGTTGAGGCCAACAGCGACGTGGCGACCATCAGGCGCCCAGCTGATGCTTGTGACGGGTCCTTCGTCTTCGTCAATGGTCACAAGCTCAGACGCGGAACCGTTTGAAGCGTCCCAGAGATAGACAGAGTCAGCCAAGGCAATGGCCAAGAAGTTATCGCTTCCCCAGTCGAGCAAGTTGAGGTAGAAGTCGTCGACGATGCCAGGTGCGTCCAACATTTTCTGACAAGTCTGAGGAACGTGTCTGCAAGGCTTCAAAGGTTGTTGGGGAAGAGAAGAAGCATAGTGATGATGAAGCGATCCGAGAGGAGGTTGAGGTTTGTTCCTAAACGCGAGAATCCTTGTGCGATTCTGATTCAGCGTCTCGGCTAGTCGCTTCTTGTAAGCCTCTCTCGAAGGTGAAAGTTGAGCTTGGGGTTCGTCTTTTTTGGGGCCTTTCTTTGCTTTGATTAGGGCTTCGGTGAGAACGAAGTTCGCATAGTCGAAGTCCATGGCTGATCTGTTGGGTATGAACCTGTCCAGATTTTCCTTCGGAGTTTTGCCAAACCGAGCCTGCGCCCTCGAACTCATCGCAAGAGAAACGGGTTTGAAGAATCTAAACGATAATTCTCTAAAATCAATCTAATCGAAATCAGCACGAAGAACAAACGAAAGGAAACGAAGAGTGAACTCGAGTGTACGAAAAACAGAGAGAGCGAGAAGATTTGCTCTTTGTCGATGAGAGCAAAGATTGAATTTTGAGAGGCAAAAATTTAGGGTTTTTTTTTTTTTTCGATCAACAATATATAAAAAAAGGAAAAGATTTGGGCTTTATTTATAGACAGGAGAAGCCAGAAATCGATTTCCTTTTTTCGCTTCGATATTTCCTTTTCTCGTTTAGGTTCGGTTGAACATTTCCATTTTTCTCACTTTTTGCCACGTGCAGGATCAGTAATTTTATTTTAGTTGTCTTTTCTTTTTCCTTTGAACATTTATATTATCTCAATTTATATCTACAGAAATAAAAATAATAAAATGCGAAAAAGATAATGAGATAAGTTTTTAAAGAAACTTTATAAATTATATGAGATACTTTTTAATACCAGATGTCATTTTATAAATATTTTTATTTTATTTATAAGTTAAAATTTTAATTTAATAACATAACTAACTAAATTACAAAATATTAATATTACATGAATGAGAGCATCTCACTAATCCAAGTGTTCTTAATATAATAATTCTAAACTTTATTTTTTCTTTTTTATTTCTATAATATTGCACCAACTAAATAAAATTTTACTTTGTCAAAACATAAAATTTTTGCATTTTCTCATAGAAACACTTCGTGTTTTTTTTTGCTACATTATTTTTCTCTAAAATATAATTTTGAGTTTTTGGTGGAACAACAATATTTTTATGATTAAAAAATATGAAATTTGGAAAAAGAAAAAGAAAAATAAAACCCAAGTTTGACAGATAATACAAAATTACAAATATAGATAACAAAATTGCTAATTATGTAATAAAAAGTGTGATAAATATTTTGTTAACGAATGCATGATGACTTTGTTTTTGGTAATAGTAGTTATTAGTCCGAAAAATATTTCCATTTTTGGTTAGGTAGGTTACATTCTGCTCTGCCTCACTGGGTCTTTCTTGGTTCCTGTTTGGTTTGCTACATCTGCATTATTCTGGAGTCATTTGCAGATGGTAATTGCTTGTGATTCGAGTTTGTGATGGTAATTGATTGTGATTCGAGTTTGTTTGATTGTCCTTTTGTACTTTTATTCCTGGTCTACACTGGCTTATTATGGTTTACAATCACAATCAAGACAAGATGATCTGCTGCAAGTAAGGTTATCATCCAACCTCCATTTTTTTTTGGGATGAATTTAGTTTGGTATCAGAGTAATGGGGAACTGCTATATTCTTTGTCATCTCATTATCTTTGTTGCAGTGTAATTTGTTGTTTGGAAAATCAATCAACTCAGTGCAACTGAAACATTTATTCTTCTTATACAATAATCAAGCTTGATATTGCAATATCATAATATTAATGAAACAAGATTAATTATCATCCTTATCTTCTTCTTCCCAGTCCTCTTTAGGGTATTCTTCATCTATTTCAGTGGCTTTTTCTTCTTTTTGTGCTTCTTCTTCTTCTTCAAATATTATCTCTTCCCAGTCCTCTCTAGGGTATTCTTCATCTATTTCAATCGCTTCTTCTTCTTCTTCTTCTTCTTCTTCTTCCCAGTCCCCTCTAGGGTATTCTTCATCTATTTCAAATCGCTTCTTCTTCTTCTTCAAATATTTCTTCTTCTTCTTCTTCTTCTTCTTCTTCTTCAAATATTTCTTCTTCTTCCTCTTCTTTAAATATTTCTTCTTCTTCTTCTTCTTCTTCCTCCTCATCAGAGTATTCGTTGTTCCACTTAAGAAACGGATGTTTTATCAAGCTACCAACAGTCCACCTTTGGACAGGATCTTTCTCCAAACACTTGGAGAGAAAATCTTTTGCGTCTTCAGACAAAAAATCAGGGACAAACGGAACGGAATCGCTGTCACCAATGAGATTTACCCAATCTTCCCAAAGAAGCTCTCCATGCTCTCCCCAAACCCGTTCTCCTGACAACATCTCAAGAACCGTGCAGCCAAAGGCCCAAACATCCGCACCATAGTCCAAAACATTGTCCCCTATAAGCTCCGGCGACATAAACCGTGTTGTACCTCTCAAGTGACCACATCCATCACCGTACTCAATCGACCCTTTCTCCATCGCTTTCCCGAAACCAGAGATCTTAGCCACAAACCCAGTACGCCCTCTCAATCCCATACTCTCAGCCGCAAGTAAGATGTTCTTGGGTTTGATGTCGCAGTGTATTATCATCTCGTCATGGATATGCTTGAGACCAATCAAGATACTCATAGCGAATATCTTCACAGCCTCTTCTGTTAATCCTATTCCTTTGTAGCGTTTGATGTGTTTCGCAAGGCATTGACCTTGACAGTACTCGAAAATCGTGTTGTACAACATCTTCTTGCTCTTCTTGTCCTGTGTGGTCACGTTGCCGTAGTAGGAGACAATGTATGGGTTATCATCGAGACGGTTTAAGAACTCTGCCTCGTTCTTGAGTCGTGATGCTTGTGACAACTCGGTCGTTTTGATTGTCATCTCTTGAGGAAGAGACTCTTCTTCTCCCTCCTTCGTTCTCACGGCTGAGTGAACAGAGCCGTATGAGCCTTCTCCTAGAAAACGAGTGAACACCCAGTAATCTCTTTCTCGTATATCATCGTTTATGATTGATTCCTCCTGAAAAAGGCTCGTCTTGGTCGACGAATCAGCATCGTCCTCTGTCACGGTCTCTGTTTTAGGCTTCTTGTGAGGACGGTTCGAGTAGTTGTCGTCGTCATCGTCACATTGACGAAACCGAATGATGTTAATAGAATCAGACATAGATCTCTTATTCATCTTTCTTTATCACTCTCTTTATACCTCTCCGAATTCTTTGAATTTTGTTACTCAATACAAACGATCAGATTCAGAGCAAAGACAAACTTGAATGGTTGTGAATGGTGTGATGTGTATTTATAATCCTCTTCCTTAGGTCTCAAGTTTTCCTTTTTTTTTGGGTGGGACTCAAGTTTTCCTTTTTCTTTTGGCTGGGACTCAAGTTTTCCTTCTGACTTCTCTATTTCCTTTTTTCAATTAGGTCGAGAATATCAGAGCAAAGCCGATGACCATTCGATGATAATCCAGCCGTTACCTCTGCCACGTGTAATGTTTAATTTCTCTATTTCCTTTTTTTCCTTTTCAGTTGGGTTTGGGTTTTTCTCTATTAGTTTTTGATTGTTGTGAACTGAATGTTCTGTGTGTGTATTATTATGAGGACCAAAGGTCTCTTTATATAGTGGTTACACCATGTAGAGAAAAGGTAATTATCCTTTTATTACTCATAACAAGAAAAGGAAATATTCCACAAACCTATTCCTTGTCTATAAAGGAAAACATCTAATTATACTAAGGACCGGTTATGTTAATAACCTCTATATGGATCGGTCTATATTGAGTCCATTAACCAAACGGTTCATAACACTCCCCCTTGGACGAAATGACCGAACCCGATGCAACCAAAGATCTTTGTAATACGCTTGGGGATGCTGCCTCATTAAAACCTCACTAAAGAAAAACCCAGTGGGACAAAACCTTAGTGAGGAAAGAGTACAGCACGTATTACTCCCCCTGATTTAGACATCCCTATAAGTCCTTTAATCAGCGCATGCCGATCTGATACACCAGCTTCTTGAGCGTGGAAGTTGGGAGCGACTTTGTGAACAAGTCAGCTGAGTTGTCGCTTGAACGGACTTGAAGCACTTGTATTTCTCCAGCCTTCTGGAGATCGTGAGTGAAAAAGAATTTTGGCAGAATGTGCTTCGTCCTGTCTCCCTTGATGTATCCATCCTTCAGTTGAGCTATGCACGCAGCATTGTCCTCATGAAGTACGGTCGGTTCGTCCTTTCCATCTGTCATCCCACAATCTCGTCTTATGTGCTGAGTCATCGATCTCAACCAAACACATTCACGGCTGGCTTCATGAATTGCCAAAATCTCTGCGTGATTTGATGATGTGGCCGTGAGTGTCTGCTTCATGGATCGCCATGAAATTGCGGTTCCTCCGTGAGTGAACACATATCCTGTCTGAGATCGTCCATTGTGTGGATCCGATAGATAACCTGCATCAGCAAAACCAACTAAACCTTTGTCGTGATGGTTAGTGTAAAATAGACTCATATCTTTCGTTCCTTGAAGGTAACGAAGTAAATGTTTAATCCCGTTCCAGTGCCTTTGGGTTGGACAAGAACTAAATCTTGATAGGAGGTTCACGGCAAAACAAATATCTGGTCTAGTGTGACTAGCCAAGTATAGTAACGCTCCTATGGCATTTAGATATGGCGTTTCGGGACCAAGGACTTCTTCATCCTTTCTTATTGGACCAAACGGATCTGTGTCCGGGCTTATGCTCCTTACGACCATTGGGCTACTCAATGGGTGAGCTGTGTCCATATTAAATCTCTTGAGTACTTTTTCAGTATACGCCATTTGATGCACAAGGATTCCGTCTTTGACGTACTCAAGCTGTATTCCCAAACAGAACTTAGTCTTTCCTAAGTCTTTCATTTCAAATTCGGCCTTTAACAAATCAACTGTTTGGGTGATTTCTCCAGAGGTGCCGAGGATGTTCAAATCATCCACGTAAACTGCTATAATCACAAATCCACCGTTTGCAAACTTCTTTATAAAGATACACGGACTGATGGGATCATTTTTATATCCGGATTTAATCAAGTACTCGCTTAAACGATTGTACCACATGCGCCCACTCTGTTTCAGTCTATATAGGGATTTGGTTAGCCTAATGCAGTGTTCTTCTCGAGAACTTTTCTTATCTTTGAGCTCAATACCCTCTGGCAATCTCATATAGATTTCATTATCCAGTGGACCATATAAGTATGCGGTGACAACATCCATTAACCGCAGATCTAACTTTTCTCTTATGACCAAACTTATAAGGAATCGGAATGTCGTTGCATCCACCACAGGGGAGTATGTCTCCTCATAATCGATTCCAGGTCTTTGAGAGAATCCTTGTGCCACAAGCCGTGCTTTGTGTCGAACAATCTCTCCTTGTTCGTTTCTCTTTCTTACAAAGACCCATTTATGTCCAACTGGTATTATATCACGAGGTGTCCGAATAATGGGACCAAAAACCTCTATCTTCTTTAAAGAGTTTAACTCCACGTTTATGGCTTCTTTCCATTTATCCCAATCAGATCGTTGAGTGCACTCATCTATTGACGTGGGTTTTAGATCCTCATTCATAATCTCAAGTGCTACGTTGCATGCAAATATATCATCGACGTCGATATCTTTTCTGTTCCATTAGATTCCGGACATAACATAATTTATTGAGATCTCATTGTTATCTGGAACTTCAGGACCATGAGGCTCGGCGTCCCGAGCATCATTTGGCGGCTCCTTAGGCTCATAAGTGTCCGGTCCATTAGTTATCTCCTCGGCCTGAATATCAGCACCTTTTCTTAATTTCCGAGGAGTCTTATCTTTGGAACCAATTGGTCTTCCACGCTTTACTCGCGGTTTAGACTCTGTAGCCACTTGCGGTCCACTTTGGACATCAATGCGTATTGGTGCGTTCACGGCTGGAACATACGACTTAGTAACTCTCTGCGGGTCAGCAAAGGAATCTGGCAATTGTATAGCTAGCTTTTGCATATGTATAATCTTTTGAACTTCCAAGTCACTTTCTTGGGTTCGAGGATCTTGCCAATTTATGGATGTTTGATTCCATGAGAGTTCTTTTGTCAGCCGGTTTTCACTACCTACAGTTGGATAAACGGACTCATCGAAATGACAATCCGCGTATCTGGCCTTAAATAAATCACTGGTAGTTGGCTCAAGATACTTTATGATCGTGGGTGAATCATATCCAACGTATATCCCCATCCTCCTTTGAGGCCCCATCTTAGTTCTCTGTGGTGGAGCAATAGACACATAGACTGAACATCCAAATGTCTTAAGATGGGATATGTTTGGCTCTTGACCCGTTAGTAATTGCATTGGGGAAAACCTGTGGTCACTAGATGGCCTGATACGGATTAGGTCTGCAGCGTGTAAGACAGCGTGTCCCCAGGCTGAAACTGGAAGCTTTGACCTCATGAGTAATGGTCTAGCAATCAGCTGGATTCGTTTGATGAGAGACTCGGCTAAGCCGTTCTGTGTATGTACATGTGCCACGGAGTGCTCAACACTTACCCCCATGAACATACAGTAGTCATCAAACGCTCTGGACGTAAACTCTCCCGCGTTGTCCATACGGATGGACTTTAACGGAAAGTCTGGAAAGTGCGCTCTTAGGCGGATTATCTGGGCAAGGAGTCTTGCAAATGCCATATTCCGTGATGACAATAAGCATACATGTGACCATCGTGTAGATGCGTCAATGAGGACCATAAAATATCGGAATGTCCCACAAGGTGGGTGGATTGGTCCGCATATGTCTCCTTGAATCCTTTCCAAAAAGTTTATCGTTTCCTTAGTCACCTTTACTGGTGATGGTCTTACAATCAGTTTTCCTTGCGAACACGAGGCACAAGTGAGACTCATAGGGATCACTTTCCTTTCTTTCAAGGCGTGGCCATTCGTGTTGAGGATCAATTTCCGCATCATTCCCGACCCGGGATGTCCCAGACGGTCGTGCCATAAAGTGAACATATCCATAAGGGCTTTGTTTACGGTGGCATTGGCCTCTATCATACTAAACTTAGTACAGTACACGCCCGTAGCTATAGCAGGTATGGTCTCGTGGACCTTCTTATGGCCGTTGGCGATTTTTGTTATTTGGAGAAATTCTTTCTTCCCTTCGCCCATTGTTTCCACATGATATCCATTCAAACGAATGTCTTTAAAGCTCAATAAGTTACGATTTGAGTCTGGGGAAAACAATGCATCTGGAATTTCGAGATGTGTGCCCTTAGGCATTAGAACGGCGGCCTGGCCGTGGCCTTTTATAAGACTGGCCTGTCCTGCTATAGTCTCTACGATTGCCTTTCTTAGTTTAAGGTCTATGAAGTATCTTTCATCTTTCAAGATCGTATGACTTGACCCACTATCCACAAGGAATACGCCCATACTTCATAAAACAAGAATCATGTCTTAAAGCCTTAAATAATTTATTAAATCATAGATAGAAATCCAAAGACATGAATCCAAAGCAAATCAAAACAAGAAAGCAACATGAAAGTATAAAATCGGAAATTATTTTAGTATGTCTGAGGACTCATAATCCATATGATCGTCCCTTTCAGCATCCATAGGATCGTCCTTAACAGGATCAAAATCGCCCTCATCATCATGCTCATGATGGACCATGTTGGCCTCGGGATTCTTTCGCTTCAGACTTTCTTGGTAGCAATCTACCAGATGTTTGGCAGTCCTACATGTCTTGGCCCAATGATTTTCCATCCCACAACGATGGCAAACGGATTTGGTCGAGTTGGACTGATGTCCGGATTGGTACATGCGGCCATTACTACGGCCATGGTCTCAGCCGCGGTTAGATTCCTCTCGGTATCCGCGGTCGTTACGGCCATTGCCTCGACCATAGGGGTGGTAGTTGTTACGACCACGCCCTTTTCCTTTTCCACCACGTCCACGGCCGTAATGCTTTTGATCTTTATGGACGTAGTTTGCCTCGTTTTCTTTCTTTACATCAGCGGCCATGTTGGCTTCAGGTAGTGGGGCAGTTCCAGCTGGTCTCATCTCATTTGTTGACCAGGACAAGCTTATTATTTTGTTCTGCGAGCAACAAGCAAGCGATCAGATCAGAGTAGGTATCAAAACCTCTCTCACAATATTGTCCTTGTAACAATATGTTGTTTGAATGGAAGGTGGAGAAGGTCTTTTCCAACATATCCTTCTCCGTTACGGTTTCACCACATAGTCTCAACTTAGAAACTATGTTGAACAATGATGAGTTGTACTCATCCACGGACTTAAAGTCCATGAACCGTAAATTCAGCCAGTCAAACTTGGCCTTAGGTAAAACGACCGTCCTCTGATGGTCGTACCTCTTTTTCAATTCCTTCCATAACTCTAACGGATCTTCAATCGTTAGGTACTGATCCTTGAGGCTTTCATTAAGGTGATGGCGCATGATTTGAATCGCCATGTATCTGTTTTTCATGGTCTCTTCGTTTCCATCATTGATACATTCACCAATGCCTTTTGAGTTGAGCAAGATCTTTGTGTCAAGCGCCCATTTTAGATAATTGTCTCCAGAGACATTAAGGGCTGCATAGTCTAAGTTTGCAACTTTAGACATCTGAAAATATCCAACAATTTTCAGTTAGGGGCTTTTAATAATCCGGACCTTAGTGGTAATAGCCGGTTTATATATATATGCATATAGCATGTCCGATTTTAATACTTCATGGTTTCAATCAATTATGCAAATCAATTAATTAAATCATGCAACCGATTTTCTATTATGCTATTAGCAATATTAATCAATTTTCCTTTTTGCAAAATTAATCATAAGGCAATTCATTAAAGGGATAAACCAATAAAGGAAATTAAACAAAAGGGGAAAATGATATACTTAACACTTTCCTTTTTACTAAAATGAAGGGATTAAGGTTTTACTATTTGGATTAGGATTAGGTATAGGATTGATTTCAACCTAGCTTTTTCTCTAGGGTTTCACGATTTCAACTATGGCCAAAACAAGCATGCACAAATCGATTCTAACAACCTAACTCATACAATCCGATTTCAATCAATGATACATGCGATTTCTATGCTAGTCCAAATTCGATTTTAAGTGATTGATGCAAGCAAGTTCTCATGTGATTTTAAAGCAGGTAAATAAGCAATCTAATGAACTAATTTAAACATGCAATCAAGATCACAAATCGATTCAGCAAACAAGCAAGGCAATATTCAAACAATCCGATTTTAGGGTTTAAGTTCATTAATGTCCAATTCGGTTTTGCTTTGTTCTTAGTTTAGGGTTTTACCTTTTTCTTTCTTTTAAATTTGAATTGGAATGAACCGGGAGCTAATGACCTCGGAAAACACAAACTGAAATCGGATCTCATTGGTTTATTTGGTGGGTCGTTGTGCACTGTATGCGTGCGTGAGAGCGCGTTCAATGTCGGATCGATAAGCGGTTTTCACCGGTAGATTCGTCTCGTCGAGGGCTTCGATTTGATATCTAGATCGCCTTCTAGTTCCTCACGGTTTGAAAGATATGACTCTTTAAAGTTTCGGCAGCTACTCAGGGTCTCTAGGGTTTTAGGGTTTAGGAGCTTTCGTGCTGATAACGTGTTGTGAACTGAATGTTCTGTGTGTGTATTATTATGAGGACCAAATGTCTCTTTATATAGTGGTTACACCATGTAAAGAAAAGGTAATTATCCTTTTACTACTCATAACAAGAAAAGGAAATATTCCACAAACCTATTCCTTGTCTATAAAGGAAAACATCTAATTATACTAAGGACCGGTTATGTTAATAACCTCTATATGGATCGGTCTATATTGAGTCCATTAACCAAACGGTTCATAACATTGATCTGAATGTTGCTTAACTTTTGCTATTTTTTACTTATTTATTGCTTACATTTTTTTTATCACAACAATGTCTCTTATGTTTTAGTTTACAAAACTAGTATGTACGCCCGTACTACGTACGGGTTAACAAATACTTAGTTTAACCTAATATAAATTTAGAAATATGTAATTTACGTATTGTTTTAAATCTTTCTATCAAATTTAAGCTAAAAAATTATAATTTATAACATTGTCATGTTTAATTAACTCAAATTTACTTTGATAGTTTCTCTTTTTAAAAATTTCAGTTGGCAAATTTAGCTTGCTTTATACTAAGAAGAAAAAACAAATTTCTCATCAGTGCATACGCACAATTTTGGTTATATTTAAATAACATTTATAAAAACTAAAATTTTCATCAATTTAAAACATTCTTTTTTCTTTATATATAGTTAACAAAAATTACAATAATCAGATAAGATAAAAAGAATAGACCTCAATCCTAAGATTGAAAAATTGACCAAGAAAAACCCCAAAACAATAAGAATGTATCAACTTATTTATAGGAAAAAAAAAGTTTATTATAAATCTTAGGAATTATCTCTATGTTTATTGTTCGAAAATAACTACTTGATAGTTAAATAAGACTGGTTGGTTCAACTAATTCTTAAGAATTTTTTTTAATATAGTATAAATAAAGAAATAGGAAATAAAATTATATTTACATCAAAATAAATATAAATTATATTTATATTCACAATATGGTTTGCCATAAAATCATACTCGTTTTATTATTATTTCGATCTTTGGCAAATATGATTAGTAACTATCTTTTATCTTTATCTTTGGCAAATAATAATAAAACGATCACCATAATACCAGATAATTAGATCAATTATATTCACAATATGGTTTTAAGATTAAAGATAGTGGAGATCATAAATCCTATATTATCTCATCGTAAAAGCATCTAACAAAATTTCGGCACAAAAGAACAAAGAAAAAATAGACGAACGTAAGAAAATCACCCATGACTTCAAATGTGACATCTTATTTGTTTGTTGGGTCGATTCCCAATTCTTTTTTTGTTAGCAAAACAAATGTACTGATTTATTTATGTTAGGGGAGATCAGGAGATGTCATGATTCATGACCAAATAAGAATGCAAAAATGTAATAAGATATATGTTCGGCCAAAAAAAAGCTGTAACAACTTATTTATTCATTAGTTGGCCAAAAAAAAACCAGAATTGTGATCTATAACAGTGAACAGTAATATTGTAGTTTCCTTTAGGTTTGGTTGTTCAAAATATACTTGTAGCTGCGTTTCTTCATATATAATAACTTGCTATGTTATCGTTTTAACTTTTAAGCGACTAACCATGTATTACTTCTCGGTTTTTTGGTTTTTTTTTCAAATTAAAAACTAATATATCCTAGAACTGCAGTCATTGCTAGTTAGTGAAGCTCTGATCAGGTAAATTGCACCTTTGAATCTTGGCGGTTAAACTGCCAATGTCTTACCATTTTCCAAAAAAAAAAATTACTTAAAAAATAAATAAACATATGAGAATTATACTTAAAAAATTAGTAGACGAAAACTACTATCCACATATGCCATGAAAAATTTTTATTTTTAAAAATGATATAAAGTTATAAACCATAAAATAATACAAAAATAAAACTTAAACTAACTATAACAAAAATATAAATTTAATAATTGGTTATAAGAAAAATCTATACTCACTACTTAAAAATAAAAAAACTGAAAAAATATTCAAAATTATATTAACGACATAAATAAATCTCTTAGCAAAAAAATAAAAATGAATTCGATATAAATAATTCCCCGATCGAATTCGATCCATGCCCACCTAACAAGTAATACCTATTTACAAGTTAAAATACAAAATAAACATTAACGAAATAATTAATAAAATATATTAAATAAGAAATATACAGACACCCACAAAAAAGATCCACCTAAAACATCAACAGATAATTCTCAAAATATTAATGAAATAATACAATACAATAATTAATAAAATATATTAGACTCAAAAGGTGAAGACATCTGCAAAACAGATTCACCTAAACACCAATTAGTAATTTTCGAACGATTAATGAAATGATAAATACAATGAATCAATATTATATTATATTCATATAGGAAAATTAAAAATAAAGATGATTATCACATTATAAAGAAAATAAAAATAATCAATATAATCATATTAATGATAATAAATACATCATAAATAAGATAAATAAGATTACAATAACTATTATTTAAATATTAGAATTATTAGATAATTATTTAAAAACAATAAAAATAAATCTCGCACATGCGCGGGGTGAAGATTACTAGTTCTACTTTAGTTACGAAATTTGACAATTCACTGAGTATACCCTTTTTAGTCTCGTAAATTTGTAATACCATTATTAAGTTAAAAAAAAAATTCGTAATACCATTAGAACTGTTGCTTCAGTAAAAATTTATTCATCATTGATCCCCAAATACAATTTATACTAAACCATTTTTAAGCAAAGAATTAAAAAATCACTGTTTCTTCTCAAGCAACAGTGAAGAAAGATTGTAAGAAACTAGTAACAGATCCGCGGTTGCGCGGGGTAATCTTTTTTTAATAATTTTGTTTCGAAAAATTCGTTTAGGTTTTTTTACATAGAGAAAAAACTATTTGTGTGGAGTTAAGTGAATTATAGTAGTTGAAAATTACGATAAATAAAAATAATTTATTCTGTGTGGATGATTAATATATTAACCGAACTGATAAGTTGTATGAGAATATTTATTTTTTGGAGTATGAAAATGTATTATTTATGAAGCATATTTTGAAACCTTTAATGAGCATAATTGAAGTCAAATTAATATCATTTTATTATATTTAAAACGAAGTTTAGAAATTATAAATATTATGTTATTTGTTGATTTAATATTTTTTGACCCGTACTTGGAGTGATGTTTTCTTATTTTGTTTCTTTATTAAATATTAATGTATATAAAGTTTGTGGTATATGATATGAATAAAATTGTTTGGTACAAATATGTAACTGATATTTGTTTTTTTTTTGCAAAGCGGAAAAAAAAAAGAATATCTGTAGAACATCCAGAAAACTTTGTATTTTATTAATAATAATTTTCTATAAATTTAAAAGTTATCAATAAAATAAATGGTGAATTAATCACAAACAATAGAAGCTCGTATACCTTTTTGTTTCCGGTCAACTTTCATTAGAAGCCCAACATGGGCAAATATACATGGATCCATATCTAACAATTCTTATTACTATAGGTCCACATGAAAATATTGCTGACTAATCAAAAGAAGGAACTAAACCTAACACGTGGCTATACACCTGTGTTTGGTAGAATTGAAGTAACAAACGACCTTCCACCGTCACACCACTACAGGCGTTGTCGGAGGTAGCTAACCGATGAAATCCATCGAACATTCATCGAACTAAAAAAATCCATCGAGCTTGAGCCTCCTTCTCTGAGATCCATGTTTGACTCCTTCCTCTATGAACTTTTACCTTTAATAATGGATCCTCACATAATTATTGGAAATAAAACAGTAAAACAACTTCAGTTGGAAGCAAATCCGGTCAACGCCGGAAGAAAACGGAAGAAAACTGGGTAATTCTAAAACGTGTAAATAATTTTCATTTCCATTAATTGTGTAAACCAATGAACTTATGGAACGCGAGATCCGCGTGTTTTTTCATGGATCTTGGGTCGGGTCAACACGGATAATTGAGTTGACTCAATTGTTTTGTCAGTTTAAACCCCAACTAGGTGAATGCCCGCAGTAGCGCGGAAATATATTATAATTTTCTTTTTATTTATTCTTGTTTAATATTTTGATTTTGTTTTAGTTCAATGTGTTTTTTTCATATTTTGTTCATATATTATATATATTTTTAATAGCTAAAGAATGGATGATACTTTGAATTAATGTTTTTAAAATTTTTATCTATATTTTTTATAAATAACTAAATACCAATACCCTTGTCTTTTTATACACTAATTTCCATAGTGAATGGTCAACTAAGAGATGATTATCATTATCTATTTTTTTGTAATGCTTTGTTTGGTATTTGTCAATTGTCAATGGTATATGCAAATACGATAATTACTGTACATATTAAGTTGGAAATTTATAACTTTTGTGATAACGTCTAAATCATTTGTTTGTCTCTCTTTCTGCTCTGAATTTTGGATCACCAAGATCGAATGCAATTCCAGGTTAAGTGCATCCCACATTAACCAACAAATGACTAAAAGCTAACATGAACCAATCTTTGTTCTTAGAGTAACAATATAAACGAACATCAGAAGTTGGAGTTCAGACAATGTCATAGTTCTTGTCTCTTCTTCGGAAGAGTCAAGTGAAATGGTGCTCTAGAAATCCTGATGACACACACACACATGATGACCAGTTGAGGTTGACTACGAACAAAACAAATAATCAAAGACAGAAAATGTGAAGTATAATAGTACATTCGAGAGTCACTTAGAACCTCCACATGTAACATTAAAAATTCCTTCCAAGTACCAGCCAATCATGTCTTCCTTTGCATTGTAGCAAATAGATTAAGGGGTCCTCGAGAACAATTACATGTGTCCTTTACTTTTGACTTTCTTAAATACTCTTGTAGGTTCATCTATGTTGTAAACATGGAATTAACTATTTTCACTAAACATTTTTGTAACACCCGTCCCCTCGACACTCGAGAACGGCGTGCCACTAACCACATCTCTAAGTTTAATACCCCACTCTACAGTGTCTCATAACCCAACTACCTCAATGCTATGTGTACATGATAAAATACGGAGAAAACGTAAAAATTCCAAAGAAGCACCGTATCGTCAAAGCGTAAAATACTTGTTCGTCTCACCTGAAAAACTGGAAAGGGAAGGAGGAGGGATGAGTAACAGGGGAGTCACTCAGTGAGGTATGGGATGCTAATCACAGAAAAACGTAAATCTGACCATAGCACGCCATACATAGAAAATAGACTAAACATGCACAATCACGGTACCTAAAGTATCCAAAGAAACACAATGTCCTAGGCCAGATCATTGGGATAGTGCCCAATACACCGTCCGTAGACGATTTATCGATCTGCCTGAGGTACCTGACAACCGATCGACGCAATTGCCCGTACCCCGCCTCAAAAAACACGCGACGCAAGTACAGAAGTCACGTCTCTGTACCCCCGCAATCCCTAACGACCCACATGGTCAACTAATCCTAGCTCTAACATGAATAAAATAATCAATTAACAATTTAATGCACAATCAATGAGTTGAATCATCCATTATTCCTAAGTCCGATTTACAAACAATCCTAAAAAGACTCTAGCATAGAAACGGAACACATTTAATACTAAATCCTATATACGGCGCTTTTTGATGAAAAGTACGATATTCTGCACAAAGCCATCACCTTAGCAAAAATGGAGTATAATTGCTTCCTCTGCACTCCAGATGCTAAAACGGACGCTGAATCTGAAATCAGCACGAAATTTCGAGTGAGAACGGCTTTCGAACGGCGAAAAACGGTTAACGGATCAAACCGGTCAAAGTCAATGGTCAACGGTCAGAAAGTCAACGGTCAACGGTCAACCCAGTCAAAGTCAACGGTCAACCCAGTCAAAGTCAACGGTCTGACCAGGTCAAAATCAAACCGCGACTAAACCGGATTAAACCGGATCGAACCAGACTAAACCAGACTCAATTGATTTAAACCAAAAATTGAACCAAACCGAAATCAAATTGAATTAAACCGATCAAACTAAATCAAACCGAAATCGAACCGGCTGGTTAAGCCAAACCGGACTCAAACCGACGGCAGATCGCCGGCGAGTCTCCGGCGGCCGGCGACGGCGAGTCGCAGCGGTTTCCGGCGACCGGCGACGGCGAATCGCGGCGGTTTCCGGCGACCGGCGGCGGCGCGTGAATAGTACGCACGGATCTACCATCGGCGATTGCGGGCGCGTCCGGTGGCGGTTCGGCACGATCTTGGTGTCTACGGACTCGTCTCGTCGTCCTGAATCCGATGGTGGTCTTGGATTTGCGTGATCCCTTCTTCTCTCTCAACTCTCTCTCTTTCAACTCTCTCTCTTTTATTTTTGTTACGGTGAACTGGGTGTTCGAATGGGGAGGTTATATCAATCAGAATTAAAAAAAGAAGGGTGGGGTTTAGGTGATAATTAAAGAAAGAATAAGGGTGGTGGTGGTGGGTGGTGATGATGGGTGGTGGGGGTCGTTACAATTTTAGTCATAAGGTAATATTGGCATAGATGAACGACAAACCGAAAGCGAGGAGAGTTTTTCTATTTCTCTCCACCTCCTGTAATCCCAAAAGTCAAGAGCGAGTATTTGACCAGTTTTGACTTCTAATTATGGGTTATTTTTTTGTATTAAGAAGAAAAAAATACAAAGAAGATGTAAATGCACAATGCCTTTCTGACCTGAAAAATCAGCTGCCATGAATCCTGAGACCTTTAGGCTTTAGTTATGCTTTCAGCACCCGACGTAACGCCACCATGTGCTCTACAAACAACCTAAAGTGTTAGATTTCTGAAACTAACAATGAACTATAATTTGTATGTGTTTCTTTAACCAGTAAGTGAAAGAGTAATATTCAAAAGAACACTGTATGTGAATACACACCTTCCTACATAATCTAACTTTCAGTAGAAACTTTTGAAAGATAGGGAAAATAATAACTTTTCAAGACTGAGACACGGATAGCATCCGTAAAGTGTTTTATTCCCCTTTTCTTTCAATCACCTATCTACACTATAGATCAAAAAAAAAATTACAAATTGTCGGTCATAACCGTACCATTCTGAGAATGGTGTGAGACCTGCTACTGTGAAGTTCATGTTAGTCTCATCAAAGTGTTTAGTAGCTGTTAATTAATGATGAGCATGTCAACACAGTACACATAATCAAAATCCTGAGGAAAAAAGCTTCTACGTTTAGCTTTGGCTCAAAAGATTCTCCATAATCTAAAACCTTTAGAATCTGTTCAGAATCACTAACAATTCCTTCCGTAATAGTAGCAACAAATACTCCACGTTGTACATCAAAAAGAAGCAAATAGGTTAAATTACTCTAAAGAAAACCGGAAGATGAATTATCAGATGTGAAGATGTTCTATCAACACCCACCTCCGAATGTTTGTGAGATTTGCAGTCTCTGGTTGTCGACAGCAAAAAGATCATTAATTTCTTCATTGTAATTCTACATGTACAAAACCCGATCCCATATCTAAAAGGAGAACATCTGAACATGAAACACACAAATTAGAAGTTGTACTCTTTTCGTAAGACTTGACAGATCATTTTGGATAGATCTGAATCTAAGCGTAGATATAATCTTTATCACCAACTCCACCACAACTCCATGGAACATTTAAGGGCTTTTACATTTTTCAATTCACAGCTGGCTTTCTTCTGAACCTGCAGCATTTGCAGGACCCATTCCATAAGATCTAAAGAAGAAAACAGAATCAATTTCAAAAAGACAAACAAATAAAGCACCAAATGTATTACCTTTTCTTGGTGTTTTTTCTTTGCTAGTTTGTTCACTTAAAATGCACAGTTCTTTGTTTGAGGTGACCCAAGCATACGATATCTATCTACCATATATCATTCCATAAAAACCTCTATCTCCCCTTTGGCGGATTTTTGTTCCGTATAAAAAAATAATCATCAGGAATCTTTCATCAAACCACATATGACATACGAGAATGTTGAATTCTGTCACAACTCAACCCAAGTTTGAAAGCCAACCCGTGAATTTGCTTACCATTTAGAAAAGACCGGAAACATTATATGAGAGGTTAATTCTGGTCTCCCGATTGCTTCTTTGAAACTCATTTATAGAGTTTTAGTGTTTCTGGATAACCACATCAACGGATGGTAACTGAAGACAATCACCAAAACCTTCCACTTCTACCCAGTGAATCAAAAAAATATCTAACCTACAGATCAGAATCTGGGATTTCTAATTTTCCAAAACAATCCATGGTATATCAACTGAAGTTGGCAAGGGGAGACAATGAGCAACCACCATAGCTTCCGGTAACGTAAAACTCTTGGAAATCTCTAACTAATACTAAAAAATGTGAGAGATCAAAGGAGTTAGCGTCGATTCGAATATAATTTTTTTTTGGAAAGTACAACTTTGTAAATGATGTAGATTTTTGTTGGTTAAGTCTGGGAGATGAGAAAAAAAAAAAAAACCCGAAGGACGAGTACGACGATGGCGAGAAACAATCTCCTAAAGAGTAAAACTGGATGTGCTCACGTGTCATTTTTTCGAGAGCTTACGTGTCAACACTGGAGAGTCCTCTTCTACTTTCATATAATAGATTATCTCTGTTTCCAAACACTTTTTCTATATTAAATAAGTGGCATAAATTGTAAATAAATGCATTTTTTTAGTATCTCTAGAAACTTACTTCCCAATTAATATTGTAGAGATAGATTCCAAGTCAGTAACAAAATGTGTTGAACCATAAACCGAGTCTCCCTCTTCACCAAGATCTTTCCTCTGCCAATTCCACGACTAGATTAGTGCAGTTCCAACAAATATATATGAAATATTTCATTTCTCGGTGTGCTTGTAAAAATCTGTTTCAAAAAAATCCCATCACACATTAACAACAATACATTGTTACTAAAACAGATTTGCATCACTTTTATTACAGTCATTCATACTCAATTAATTCTGAAACTGTATACTTTAAAAAAAAAAAAAACTGTATACTAAGAGCATCTCCATCGATAGGGATGGAGGACAGTATCAGGTTTATATATATTAATAAAAAAATAAAAATGTGAAGAGAGATAATAAAAGAGTTCTGAAAAGTTCTCCCAGCTGAACTTCCGAGATACTGAATCACATATTTTTCTACAGCTGTCAACTTGCAAATGGTTCAGTTATTTTAAAAAAAGTAAAATATAACTATTTCATTAAAATATTACTTTTTTATTTTTTCAGAAACTCTACTAGTTTGTGACCGATAAGGATGCTCTAACAATGAGAAACAGAACTCAAAGTGATACAAATCAGAAGAATCTACCAATCTACAGAATATCATATATGGGAAGAATACAAAACTGTTCTACACAATAGAAAAAAAATATAAAAAGGAAACATGATTGGTTCCTCCTTCCTCATAGCAGAACAAAGGGATGGTTCTTGAGTGAATGGCTAGACCACCTCTTGTGGACGTCTCTCTCTAAGCATCTGCTCAAGAAGTCAACTGCGTCTTCAGACAACCAACCCGGTATATGAGGAATGCGATCGCTGTGGCCAATGAGATCGACCCAATCATCAAAAGAGAGATCACCATATTCTCCCCAAACAGATTTCCCCGATAACATCTCCAAAACCGAACATCCAAAAGCCCACACGTCCGCTCCAAAGTCCACAACCCCATGGCTGATAAGCTCCGGAGCCATATACCTCGTGGTGCCTCTCTTATGGCCGTATCCGTTTCCGTACTCTAGCGACCCTTTCTCCATAGCTAAACCGAAGTCGCCGATCTTGGTCAAATAGCCGGTAGACCTAAACCGGTGAGCGGTAGGGGAGAGTAAGAGGTTGTCCGGTTTAATGTCACAGTGTACGATGTTTCTGTCGTGGATGTACGTGAGACCTGACAAGACATCTCTAGCGAACTCCTTCACCTCCGACTCAAGTAGTAGCTCTCCGTGACTGTTCTCGATCAAGTCCGCAATGGTTTTCCCGGAGCAATACTCGAGTATCAAGTTGTATCGCGTACACTCGTCCTCCTCATCGTCGCGTGCGATTTCTTCGCCGTAGCAACAGACTACGAAAGGAGATTGTAAGCGGATCAAGATCCTTCCTTCGTCTATGAGGCTTGAAGCGTGTGAAAGCTCTGCGGTTTTGATGGCTCTTTCTGCTGTTCCGCTCTTACTCGTGGCGAGATAGACCGAACCGTAAGTACCCGTTCCGAGTAAGAGAGATTTAACCCACGAGGATGACTTGATGCTTACTCCATCGTCTAGGGCTACGGTGGCGACGGAAGGTTTCTTCGCAAGGGTGGTCTCGAGTGAGGCTATCGCTTTGACACAATTCTTCTTCAAAGGCGGGCGTCTAATTCTCAGAGTTACCTTAGCCATCTTCTTTCGAGAATGTTCGTGTGACTGGGCTTGTGGAGAATCGAATGCGATCGAAAGACAATGAATGTAAAACGAAACGATGATTTTGAAAGTTAGAGAAGAATTGAAGGAAGCGAGAGTGAATTGGGTGGGACTCAAAGTTTCCTTAATTTTATATATATGCTCCTTTCTGTTTCCTTTTTTTAGATGTTTTCCTTTTTTTTATTTATTTATGCTCCTCTACTTCCTTTTCTCGATTAGGGTAAAAGTACAAAACTATATACTCCCTCCGTTTCAAGAAGTTTTGAGCTTTTCACACATTTTAAGAACAAACTTAAAATACCATATATAACCTCATTAAAGAATTATTATTTTATTTGAATTGAAATTGCTTTTGTAATTAACTTTAATTAATAAGGGTAAAATAGGAAAGCATGTGAAAAAGTTGTATTGAAAACACAAAACTTCTATCTTTGTGAAACAAATTAAAAACTCAGAAAATCTATCTTAGTGGAACGGAGGGAGTATTATACAAGTGTAGATTAATTTAGACAAATCAGGTATATAGTTTTGATTATTATTAACAGGTCGGGACCCGCCTCGGCGCGGGTTTTGTTTTGCATAATGTTTACTTCGGAATTATATTCGCATTGTAATTATAGTGAGAATGTGGTAATTTGTTTTTTTTTTTGCAATAATTAAATCGTACTATACTTGTGGTACTAAATTACATTTGTGCTACGGGTTATCAAGTTTGGAGAAGAAATCGTAGATGATATTTAATTTCTGATAATTTGTACATATTATGGAAAGCTAATTATATTTTAAAAAATCAAAAATATCTTGCATTGCGTTAAAAAGAAAATTTTAAAACTTCTTAAGTCCCAAGATCTAAATTTTTTGAAAATAGCAGTTCATAAAAATTTGAATAATTTGGAAATAGAAATAGAAGTATTATTATATTCTCTTACAAAAGATTATTATAATCAAATATTATGAATATGTATATTGTTATTTGTGTAATTTGGGGAAAAGAATTGTTACGCAAGAAAAATAAAATAAAATAGAATATTAATAACGAGAATATTAATTCATTAAAGGCATAATTTTTTGGGGGTCAAATTCATTAAAAGTATTTTTGTAATTGGTTTTTCATATTTTAAAGTATTTTATAGATAATTATTTTTTTGTTACTATTAATTTGAAAAATATCATTAAGCAAAAAAGAAACAAAACTAAAAGTGTTAATAACTACAATTATACATAGAAAATTAGTATTTCATTAAGGATACTTCTATAATTGATTTTTCATGAGAATTAATGTATGCTTCTTTTTTTGGTCGGAAGAATTAATGTACATGTTTGATACATAGGAAAATGTCATCTCAAATAATATTATCAAAATTTAATTTTATACATATTAAAAATCTTTAAAAAGATTCTATGAATACACTTCTGGATTTATATTCCAATTTGTTATCTCGTTAGTTTCATCTTTGATATACTAAAGCACAAGTCATTTGGCGAATCAGGTTCTGCCACGTGGTTTGTGCTTTAGTTTTTTTTTTATTATAAAAATTATGCATAAAAAGATAAGGGTGAATTTGGTGAGAGTCAATAATATGTGATGTAATTAGGAGAAGGAGACAATCAGAAGTCAAATAGGGCGAACAGTATAAGGGTACCGCATAGTAATACGTGTCTGTCTATTTTTGGGTTTCGGACGAGGTGATGCGCGTGGGGGAAGTTTGAGTGATATTAAGTTAGTTGGAGGCGTTGATGTGATAGTTAGACTTTGGGTAAAGGAGAGTTAAAGTGAGATTGTAATAATAGACGGTATGAATTAAGTTTACGTGTGAAGAAATAAACAGTAAAAAATATGTGGTCGATTTTAATCGAGCGAAGTGTAATTAAATGGAACGTAGAGTTACGTAATATGTAGAGTTACATAGTTAATGGTAGTGTATTCAAACTAGAAAGGAATAGATATTTGCAGACGTAGAGTTACGTAATATGATGTATAATTTATGTTTATAGACCTAAATTAAGATTTATGTGAAGTATTTACATAAGAGGTTACATTTATTTAACTTGGAAAAATAATATTTCGAATTATATGTTACAATCGAAGCATTAATACATAGTAAACAATCATATTACGTGTTATGATTTTAAATTGCATGTTACCTAAATGGGTATTGGCAACTAATTATATATATTAGCGTATAATCTAAATTTACATCTTAACAACTTATATTGTATGCTACAAACACGTGAATGAGTGATAAAATGATAGTTAGAAATATGATAATTTTTATTATCTGTGAAAAAATAAATTTATGTAGCATGTTATAGTTATATATTGCATGTTACGTAAATGATGATAGACAAAGAATTAGTAACACTGGACTTGCCGATCTATGCTACATATTTGCATGCTATAATTACATATTGCATGCTACGTAAATAAATTATGGGCAACGAATTAGATATATTAGCATATATTACGTGTTAAGAACTCATATTTGCATGCTACGTAAATGAATTATGGACAACGAATTAGATATATGAGCATATAGTACGTGTTAAGAACTCATATTTGCATGCTATAATTACATATTGCATGCTATAAAAACGAATCATGGACAACGAATTAGATATATTAGCATATATTACGTGTTAAGAACTCATATTGCATGCTACAAAAACCTGTAGTACATAAATGTTAAAAAGTGATGTTGCATGTGTAGAGTAATATTATTGATACAATGTTTACTATATATATGTTTATGGGTAGTTACAAATTTACGTGCATTGATATAATCATTTTAGAACATATCTGAAAAAGAAAGTGATAAAAACATACTTTCTACACTGTTGACAATATCTCTTATCCTCTCCATCTAGCAAAACGGAGCTGGCGTTAGCACACCGGAGAAAACCCTATGCCGTCTATGGTACCCTTTAAGCTCGCTAATATCCGCTTCATAAACCCTGAAGAGAACGGAGTTTTTTTCCTTTTTAATTTTTAGATCTTTGGAGAGAGATGAAAGATAAAAAGATAGAAGAGAGATGAAAGAGAAAGATGAATGAGAGAGCTGAAAAAGAGACACGAATGGGAGAGAAGAAAGAGAAAGGCGAGTGGGGGTAAAAAAGGTTTAAAGCATGGCTAAATATGAAAATTGATCGGGTTCAGAAACCATTTTGCCATTCACCCAATTAAGGCCAAAAATATTGACTCTCACCCAATTAATCCAAAAAATAATGGTCGAATAAAAAAAATTTTACCTGAATGAAAACAATTTTTAGTCTGTGGGATACTCCACCACCACCCCACGTTTTCTGAAATCCCTAATTTTCTGGAAAACTACTACCACCACGTTTTCTGAAGAAACCACCACCACCACATTTTAAATAAATTGCCTGATCAAGTTTTTTTCTGCGGTTTGGTTTCTATTTCTCCTTCTTCTTCAATTTCGACTTACCTGTTTTTCTCTCCTTTGTCGCCATCTCTCTCTCCTTCTTCTACAAGAAGCCACGAATATGATTTAGTTATTAAATCGGAAGCTAAACAGAGGAAATAAAAGCCCGCCAAGGGGAAACCCGAGAGAACAAAGCCCTAATTTCACCGACGAGAAAACATGCCGGAGCTTCCGGAGGTATAGGCTGCGAGGAGAGCAACAGAGGAGAATTTTTCGGGAAAGAAGATTAACCGAGTCATCATCGCCGAGTAATCGAACCGGCGCCGGAGGCTGAGGCGATGGGCGAGGATGATTGCTGGGATAGTCCGTCAGAGACTTGGGAGAGAGCGGTCTCAGGATTCTACTTCGCCGATAGCGCGTACCGGACTTTGATGAATTCAATGGGACACGCGATTCATGTAACATCCACTGGTTCTGGAGAAATTACATTCTGGTAAGTCAACAGATGCTTTGATGTTCATAATATTGAATTAGTGTTGCTTTTACTGAATTCGAGAGTGGAGTATCTTAATCTTACGCAAATGCAATGATTTTGTAATTAAGCAGTTAAACAAAGTTATCAATTGATGATTTCTCCGTATATGTTCTGAGTGAGAAGATTTTGTTGGTGTGGGGCTGATGCTTCTCCAACAGCTCTCCGGAAGCACGGAGATTATGTTCTATGTCGGTAGCGTATTTGATAAAGGAGGTAAATAGAAAAACAAACTCTGTTCTGCATGTAGCAAGAATTGATTTGTCTTCACTTGGAGTAACAAATATTTTTTTACTCAAAACAGGTTTTCCAAGTAACATTGGCTCAATGATTCTGGCAGCGCTCAAGGTTATTGAAAGTTAAACTTGATTTGGGTCAAGTTTAATTATTGGGTTAAACCCAATAATGTGATCCAATTTCTAGAAGTTTTCTCCACCTCCTTAATCTAGATATTTTGTGAGAAAAATCTAGATATTTATGATATAAAATTAAGATATTATGTTAGAATTTTCTAGATTTATGATTAAAATATGTAAGATATTTTGTAATGTGGAGGCTATAAATACCTCCACCCCCCTCCTCATTTGTAATCAAGTTAAGTTAAGAAGTTGTGAGTTGTTCTAAGTGATCATCTAAGAAATAAAAAGCTTTGTTCTTCCTAATTCTCTTTTGTCTCCTAAATTCTTAAACATTTTCTCCATCACTTTCTTATATAAACTTTTCATTCCAACAAAGTGGTATCAGAGCTAGTTATTTCTCTTAAAGATGTCAAATAATGGTGTTCACTTACAAGTCCCAATGCTCACAAAGAGCAACTATGACAATTGGAGTTTAAGGATGATGGCTATCCTAGGAGCACATGATGTGTGGGAGATAGTCGAGAAAGGCTTCATTGAACCGGAGAATGATGGTGGGTTATCTCAAACACAAAGGGATGGTTTGAGAGACTCAAGGAAGAGAGACAAGAAGGCTCTCTGTCTAATCTATATATCAAGGATTAGATGAAGACACATTCGAGAAGGTCGCAGGAGCAAAGTTGGCCAAAAAAGCATGGGAGAAGCTTCAAACTTCTTACAAAGGAGCTGAACAAGTTAAGAAGGTACGTCTTCAAACTTTAAGAGGAGAATTTGAAGCCTTGCATATGAAGGAAGGTGAACTCATCTCTGATTACTTCTCAAGAGTCTTAACGGTTACTAATAACCTAAAAAGAAACGGTGAGAA
The DNA here is from genome assembly GCA_010577795.1 of Isatis tinctoria. NCBI lineage: Eukaryota > Viridiplantae > Streptophyta > Magnoliopsida > Brassicales > Brassicaceae > Isatis > Isatis tinctoria. The sequence continues at coordinate 22,253,645 of CM021245.1, forward strand.
GTTAGATGAGGTGAGAATCATGGAGAAAGTTCTTAGATCGTTGGATTCAAAATTTGAGCATATTGTCACGGTGATTGAAGAGACAAAAGACTTGGAGACTATGACGATGGAACAACTTCTTGGATCACTGCAAGCATATGAAGAAAAGAAGAAGAAAAAGGAAGACATCGCAGATCAAGTACTCAAGATGCGGATTGATACTAAAGAAGAAACTGGCCGAAGTTATCAAAGACGTGGTGGTGGTCAAACCCGATGAAGAGGTCGTGGTTATGTACATGGACATGGTTGGAGATCCAATGAAGACCATACAAACCAAAGAGGAGAAAGCTCATCAAGAGGCCGTGGAAGAGGAAGCCCAAAAACAAGGTATGATAAGTCAAGTGTTAAATGTTACAACTGTGGAAAGTTTGGACATTATGCTTCAGAATGCAAAGCCCCGAACAACAATAGAGTTGAAGAGAAGTCCAACTATGTTGAAGAAAGGAGTAAAGAAGATGATATGTTATTGATGGCTTATAAGAAAGATGAACCAGAAGAGATTCACAAATGGTACCTCGATAGTGGTGCAAGCAATCACATGTGCGGGAAAAGAAGCATGTTTGTGGAGCTTAATGAATCGGTGAAAGGAAACGTGGCTTTAGGAGATGAATCGAAGATGGAGGTGAAAGGTAAAGGAAATATTATCATTCGATTGAAGAATGGAGATCATCAATTCATTTCCAATGTTTACTATATTCCAAACATGAAGACCAACATCTTGAGCGTAGGACAACTCTTAGAGAAAGGTTATGATATTCGTTTAAAGGATAACAACCTTTCTATAAGAGATCATGAAGACAATGTCATCACCAAGGTGTCGATGACAAGGAATCGAATGTTTGTCCTAAACATTCAAAATAACATCGCACAATGCCTTAAGATGTGCTACAAAGATGAGTCTTGGCTTTGGCATCTTCGATTCGGGCATCTCAATTTTGGAGGCCTAGAGCAACTTTCCAAGAAGGAAATGGTGAGAGGATTGCCTTGCATCAATCATCCAAATCAATTTTGTGAAGGATGTTTACTTGGAAAGCAATTCAAAATGAGCTTTCCAAAGGATTCAGAGACAAGAGCACGGAAGCCATTGGAACTCATACATACAGATGTATGTGGCCCGATCAAACCAAGTTCACTTGGTAAGAGTAACTGCTTCCTTCTCTTTATTGATGATTTCTCAAGAAATACATGAGTTTACTTTTTGAAAGAAAAATCAGAAGTATTTGAAAACTTCAAAAAGTTCAAAGCCCATGTTGAGAAGGAAAGTGGTCTTATAATCAAAGCCATGAGATCTGATCGTGGAGGAAAGTTCATGTCAAAAGAGTTTCTGAAGTATTGTGAAGATAATGGCATTAGAAGACAATTGACGGTGCCTAGATTCCCTCAACAAAATGGAGTAGCAGAAAGGAAGAATAGGACAATCCTTGATATGGCAAGAAGCATGCTCAAAAGTAAGAAGCTACCAAAGGAGTTTTGGGCAGAAGCAGTTGCGTGCGCTGTTTATCTATCAAACCGATCTCCAACAAGAAGCGTTTTGGGAAAGACACCACAAGAAGCATGGAGTGGAAGGAAGCCTGGTGTCTCACATCTAAGAGTATTTGGAATTATTGCTCATGCTCATGTTCCAGAAGAGAAGCAGAGCAAGCTAGATGATAAAAGTGAGAAGTACATCTTCATTGGGTATGACGCTAACTCCAAAGGCTACAAGCTCTACAATCCTGAAACAAAGAAGACAATCATCAGTCGGAATGTCATCTTTGATGAAGAAGGAGAATGGGATTGGAGATCAATTGATGAAGAATACAACTTCTTCCCACATATTGAAGAAGATGAGCAACCAAGAGAGGAGCCACCAGTTACCCCACCAACTTCACCAACACCAAGTTCTCAAGGAGATGAGAGCTCAAGTGAAAGGACTCCACGTTTTAGAAATCTTCAAGAGATTTATGAGGTAACTGATAATCAAGATAATCTCACTTTATTTTGTCTATTTGCGGATTGCGAGCCCATGAATTTCCAAGAAGCTATTGAAAAGAAGACATTGAAGGATGCAATGGATGAAGAAATAAAGGCGATACAGAAGAATGAGACATGGGAGTTAGCTTCACTTCCAAATGGGCATAAAGCAATTGGTGTAAAGTGGGTGTACAAAGCAAAGAAGAACTTTAAAGGAGAAGTTGAAAGATACAAGGCAAGTTTGGTGGCAAAAGGATATAGTCAAAGAGCCGGAATCAACTATGACGAGGTATTTGCTCCTGGTGCTCGTTTAGAAACTGTTAGACTAATAATTTCTTTGGCAGCCCAAAAGATTTGGAAGATACATCAAATGGATGTCAAATCAGTCTTTTTGAATGGAGACCTTGAAGAGGAAGTTTACATTGAACAACCACAAGGCTACATAGTCAAGGGAGAAGAAGACAAAGTGTTGAGGTTGAAGAAGGCACTTTATGGGATAAAACAAGCACCAAGAGCATGGAACACTCAGATTGATAAGTATTTCAAGGAGAAAAACTTCATCAAGTGTCCATATGAGCATGCACTCTATATCAAAACATAAGACAATGATATACTGATTGCATGCTTGTATGTAGATGACTTGATATTTACAGACAACAATCCAAATATGTTTGAAGATTTCAAGATGGAGATGATGAAGGAGTTCGAGATGACTGATATTGGATTGATGTCCTACAACCTTGGAATTGAAGTGAGGCAAGAAGAAAATGGAATCTTCATTACTCAAGAAGGATATGCTAAGGAGGTGCTTAAGAAGTTCAAGATGGATGACTCAAATCCAGTTTGTACGCCAATAGAATGTGGAGCCAAACTGTCAAAGCAAGAAGAAGGAGAGAGTGTGGATTCAACACTTTTTAAGAGCTTGGTTGGAAGCCTACGTTATCTGACTTGCACAAGACCAGACATCCTATATGCAGTTAGAGTTGTGAGCCGATACATGGAGCATCCAACAACAACTCACTTCAAGGCAGCCAAGAGGATCCTTCGCTATATCAAAGGTACTATAAACTTTGGCTTGTATTACTCTATTTCTGATGATTACAAGCTTGTTGGATATAGCGATAGAGATTGGGGAGGAGACGTAGATGACCGGAAAAACACAAGTGGATTTGTGTTTTTCATTGGAGAAACCACTTTCACATGGATGTCAAAGAAGCAGCAAATTGTCACCCTTTCTACTTGTGAAGCGGAGTATGTAGCGGCTACATCATGTGTGTGTCATGCTATCTGGCTAAGGAATCTGGTGAAACAGTTAAGCTTGCCACAAGAAGAGCCAACAAAAATCTTTGTGGACAACAAGTCAGCAATAGCATTGGCAAAGAATCCTGTCTTCCATGATCGAAGTAAGCACATTGACACTCGCTATCATTACATTAGAGAGTGTGTTACTAAGTTGGAAGTGCAATTGGAGTATGTGAAGACAAACGATCAAGTAGCCGATATCTTCACCAAGCCACTGAAGCGCGAAGACTTTATCATGATGAGGAGCTTGCTTGGAGTGATAAAATCAAGTTTAAGAGGGGGTGTTGAAAATTAAACTTGATTTAGGTCAAGTTTAATTATTGGGTTAAACCCAATAATGTGATCCAATTTCTAGAAGTTTTTTCCACCTCTTTAATCTATATATTTTGTGAGAAAAATTTAGATATTTTGTGAGAAAAATCTAGATATTTATGATATAAAATTAAGATATTATGTTAGAATTTTCTAGATTTATGATTAAAATATGTAAGATATTTTGTAATATGGAAGCTATAAATACCTCCACCCCCCTTCCTCATTTGTAATCAAGTTAAGTTAAGAAGTTATGAGTTGTTCTAAGTGACCATCTAAGAAATAAAAAGCTTTGTTCTTCCTAATTCTCTTTTGTCTCCTAAATTCTTAAACACTTTCTCCATCACTTTCTTATATAAACTTTTCATTCCAACAAAGGTATGTATTTACGCATAGTTTCATTCTATGCTTCAAAAGAACCTTCCAAGGACTACATTTAATTGTGCTCATGTGTTCTTGATTATAGGTTCCATAATCTATATTGGGTCTGATATTGGTCGAGAAAATGGGACCAAGGCCGCTTCTATTGGTAATTTTTTTGCTATATTTTCTGATCAAATGAGAAATGAAGGAAAGAAATTTAGCAATTTTATTTTTTAACAACAAATGAATGGTCTTATAATTACAGGCATCTACTAGAATAGCAAAATCATTAAGTTAGGTAAACTATATAAATCCCATTTTTTATTTTTAAGCATTTTCAATTTTTCAATTATGATTTATAACTTAATTACATATTATTTATTTTTTAACATAAGTTTTACATATAATAATAATACTTAAAAAGATTAATATTCTCAAATGAGCAAATGTTAATTAATTTTTATTTTTCACCAATTTTCAAAATTAAAATTATTAATTTTTATTAATTCAATCTATATTTATTTTTTAATTTTAAATTATGATTTATATTGATTTACATAATATTTATATTTTTAATTATTTTTACAAATATTAATATTACTTACAAATTATAATTCTCGTGCAACGCACGGACTAAATACTAGTCTATAATATACTTGTAAGTGAATATGTTTCCCTGTCATTATCTCGTCAATCATAGTGACGTTATATAGGACTTTACAATACAAATAATTAGGGATTCCCATTACACGAAATCAGGGATATTCCCTGGAGAGTGCAGTATATTTGCATCATATTTACATTGATGACAGAATATATCCCCCCCTCCTCGAGATCCCAAAGCTTTGTTTCTTATCACTTCAGCTAGCGAAAATGAGTGAGAGCCAGGGTGGCCAGTGCAGTAACCAGATCGGTGCCAAGTTCTGGGAAGTCGTCTGCGCCGAGCACGGCATCGATCCCACGGGTCGTTGCAACGGCACTGAAGGTGACCAAAGTGTTGTCGACGGGACGGTGACGGGAAAGCTAATAGGTCGTGGTAAAGTCATGGAAGTTGGAACTGAGAAAAAGAAGAAGGGGAAGAAGAGTGATAATAAGAAGAAAAGCAAGTAAGAAGAGAAGAGTATAACATAGTTGAAACTTGGTGTTCCTTTGTTGTTTCGATTAATTTCTCCCTTTTTTTTTTTTTACTTTATTTATATCTGTCTGTGGTTGCTTGCTATGTCTTGAAGATGTTTGGATGATGCCAAGTTGGTTCTTGAAGATTTACACTTCAAGTCATGTTATATCTATAAGACTATAATGAATGTTTAATGGAAACTGATGAAAACTTCTATCATGGTAACTTTCTGTGTAACGAAAAATTTGGTAATGTATACAGTAGAGTACTTGACAACTTTTCAGGCAACAGCAGGATGGATCGGACGAGATTCTAACGGTATCGTTCTGTTTTTGTGGCCAAGCACAATCGGCATTGGAAGCAGAAACAAAAGCTTTGTTAATTACTATGCAGCAAGCTCATCTGCATGGAATATAAGATATATGTTGTTTTTTGAAGGAGATTTGTAAAGTGCTCATGGATATTCTCTCAGGGGAAACTCACAAATTTCTCTATTGAAAACCTCTGTTTCTGCAAGTGCAACGTAGCTTTACGAGATGCTTCTCCCATTTTGTTCCTCGTACCCGCAACGCAACAGCTCATCTTCTTGCGAAAAATGGATTGTCTGCTCGATTAATTAACCGTAAGCGTAGCGTTTAATGAATTTAATTTCGAACATCAGTTTGGTCTTGAGCAATATATTAGGATGGTGCCAGTTTTAAATGGGTTAACATAGATTTTCTATATACACATCAGCTTCAACAACAGTAACAGTATGATCTTGCAATGGTGAAGAAGAGCTCATCATTTAGTTATATTAGCCGTAGAAGAGGTATGTTTTCTCCTGGCTTTAACCAGAGTCTAAATGTGTTTGTTCATCCACAAAACCCTTGACTAGCTAGCTCGTATCATAGAGAGATAAATTGAAACATTAACACCTTTGGCTGATCTGTTTTATAATGGTCCGGGGACAACCTCCTGCATGGCTAATGATTACCATTTAAGAATAAAGCCATTTCATAATTTCTTCACATTTCTTGCATTCAAATGAAGTCTTTCAGGGAGGCCATTCTAATTTTTCAACCGATAAACGCCAAATCATATAACCTTGGCTATCTGATATGACTCCTGCCATTTGATGCTCACTTTTTTATCCCGCTTCTTCTTCTTTTCTGCTTTGGTACACTCTGCATAAGACCATATCTCCTTCTTCAAAGGTATCGATGATTTGAATAGGTTTACTTTGTCATGTCGCCATTAAAATTTGTTTAGATTAAATCATTAATACATAAATTTTCACTATAAATTCGTAGACAAAATATACATATATCTAAATTCTAGTCGTGTTTTTGCAACATACAATCCTTAATCACTTAAAAATATATAATCTGTACATTTGTATATGTTGTAGACTTGTAGTGTGTACATATATATATATATATATACACTACTTAAGAAAATACTACATGTGATCATGAGATTTGAACTATGGTATAAGACGTTATAAAGGACAATTTTAGAACATGCTTCATTCACTAACTAAGTACAAAATGTCCGTAAATCTAAGTGAATAGTTTAATTTCAAAATTTGTTGTTTTGATTCACCGGAAACATTTTTAGGAAAAAGTAGTTAGAAATTTTCTTTGTGGAAAGTAAAGCGAGTGGACGACTGGAGACAAAACTCCTGACAAAGTGAATTCAGTGGTCGGACAAGCGTTGGACTTCCACAGTAGAACACACCTGAAACCATACAAATTCAGTTTTATTCTTTGAACTTAAAAGATTTATCTCAAATAAAAATATTTTAGAACAAAATTGCAACGAAAATAACCTATTCTCTTTTCTTTACCAAATGAACTACTAATATGTAGGTATCTTTAAAATTCTAGATACAAATTTCAAAAAAAGGTGAGAATTTACTAGTATTAATTATTGAAATTTAGCATGTTTATTTGAACTTCTTAAATATATAATTAGTAAGAAAGGACCTTACTAATCTTCATACAATGCAATTAGTTGATTAAAAAAATACAGCCTAAAGGTAAACGCATGAAGTTTCTCTAGTTTTCATTCATGGAATGAGAAGAGACTTAGATATTTAACTAATAAAAACGTCACACACAGCATATTGCAAGCAATACCAAAGAGAACCAGTTACCTATGCGAGAAGTTTCGTGCTTGCTTGACAATTCAGAAAAAACCTTCCTCCAATTAGGTCTTGCAAAATGCGTCCGTATCTGAATCAGGTGCAAGATTGTACATGTATCTTTTTTTTAAGTACCGATAAATGATATATAATATATAACGAAGGTTAAAAATAAAAGTGGAAAAAAGAAAAGAAAAAAAAAAAAGACAACGTACTCGGCTCTCAGAAACAATATCAACACCGTTTCTGGCATGTTGAAGTTTTTGGACCATGGCGATTAGAGCAGATCTTGCATCTCCTGCTTCGTACATACTTGTTAAGTAGTTATGCATTTCTATCACATTCTGCCAATACGATAGACAAAACTCTTTTAGAATAAGTAGTACATTAAAAAATAAAAATACATTTTTAAAATTAACAACATAACATTTTGTGAAATTAAGATGTTACTAACTACTTGGAGTTACTAAGCAAATTCTGAATCAAATTTATTTTTCCCAAAAGTTAAAATAAAATGAATTTGGATATTAGTAGACTATCAGAAAAAATATGAACATATTTTATAACATGATTTAAAGGACAATTCTAAGAACTCTGATGGTATTTATTTAATTAAAGACTAAATGACTAAATAATTACTTACGGTTTTGTCATACACTGCGATATCATCCATAACTCCTTTGAACCATTCGAAAGAAGCTTGTTCTCTTGTCACCCAATAAAAATATGCTCTTTGTGGAAACTTCCTACCGCCATTTACACTAGATCCTCCTAAGCTCTCACCTCCTACACTTCCTTGGTGCCTTGGGCCCTAGATTTTTATCCAATTTCAGAACCACATCCCATTACTTTTTTTTATGCTCTTCTTTCTTCAAGAACTCTTTATTATGGGGTAATAGATTACTTACGGTTTTCGGAATACCAGGTTTGAGATTATTCAGCATGTCTTTTAGAATACTTATGAATGGGGTTGCACCAATCCCTAGCCCTATTAACAAAAGGATGTCGTACTTCTCATAATTCTGTGCCGGAGCCCCATATGGTCCTTTGATGAAAATTCTTGGAAATCTGGTCGTGAAGGTATGGATCGGATGAGATCATATTTCAATCACCTTATGTTAGAATATCCTCTATGGATCGGGTGATAAACTTTACTTACAAGATTTGCGATTCTTCAACGAGAGGATTTGCACCTCTTGCTCTTGTTTCCATCCTAATAAGATTATTTGGACTAGCTTTCGATGCTTGAGGAGGCTCGCATGTCTACAAGAAACAAGAATTAACTCTTTAAACTTTAACTTTGGTTAAGACCGTTGTTTTTTGTAAATTGATAAAAAGGGTAAAATATCTTTATAAGAAAAAGACTAATAAAAAAATGGCACAAACATGAATAACTTGGTCAATGATGTACGTCATTGGATTAATGTTTTTACCGATATTCAAGTGAATCACTCATGAGCTCGCTCAAATCGACAAACACAAACTTCTCTCTGTGTTATATACTTATATATAACTTCCCTCCTGTTTGTAATCACCAAATACTATTTCGAGACCATGTTCACACGAGCTCGTTCACACGTCATATGATTAATATGTTCAGATGTTGAAAATAGAAGTTACCTCAGCAAATCTGTTTCTAAGTTCACTGGTCCAATCTCCCAACGCTCTTATGTGAACGCTCAAATATTCATCTCCGGGTGCAGAAGTGACGGAAAATGGATGCCTAAAAGATAAAGAAAACAAATATTACAATGATATTAAAATTTTAATTAATTTGCTCAGCTATATAATGATTGGTTAGATTTTCTTTAAGAAAAAAATGTTCTTACCATTCGAATTTGGAGATGTCAGGGCACTTGACAAACATGTACATGCCACTTTTGTACTTGAACCCTTGAGGTTTTGTCATATAGAGTGCAAGAACATTGCCTGAATATACGATAGCCTAGGCACAAAATATTTACGAGGAAAGCAAACACAATTAAAGATCGATAATTATATTTCATAATTTTATATTTTAATAATGTTAGAAACAAACTATAAAATTCTTAATAAGATTACCTTGATAATGTGGACACGATGGTTGTGTTCTTGAACTCGCGAGAAAAGCCTTTCGCTCGCGTACAACGCCATTGGTACGGCCACGTACATCCATGTCTAAATTTTTGCACGCAACACAAATATTATCAAAAACAAAAGAAAAACACACACAAACAAAAAATTAATCGTTAACTTTTAGCTAATAAAAGAATCTGCTTAAATTATATATAACTAATTATCTCCTAACATATATTGATTTTAGTATACACATAAACGTACCGTCTTTTCGTACCACGGCTTCTCGATGATAAGAATGTAACCATGGAGGATGAGAAGAGCGTAGGCAATAACCAGCAAATGATGCGCATACCAAAATGAATTAAATCCAGCAAGAACGTTAAACGGCTTAGGCAATTTCACTATGTTCCTTCTGAAGTAATGCATCGCGAGCGTGAATGAGATACACATGAAAACGATCATCAGAATTCCCGAAACTGAAACAGGAGTTAGCATTAGACCTAAATAGGTGGGTTGCTTGTGCCCCAAGACGTTTCCAGCATACTTAGAGAACAAGTCGTACGGACAAGCGGCTAGCCTAGGGTAGTTGCATAGCATGTGTAGTACCGTGTGGAGCAACGCCGTGACCGCGATCCCCACAGCTATCAGCTTGTGGAAGTTGATGTTATCGTCGAATGGGATCAGACGGCTCAAGAAAGTAGATCTGAGGAACGTTAGGGTTCTTCGTAATACGGGGACCAAGACCAAAGCCATGTTGAATTTCAGCATTTCGGCGGTTCCTTTAGCGACGCAAACGCAGCGCCCGGCAATGTTATAAAGAGGGTTCGTTGTGAACTCGTTGTATTTCCAAACGAAGAGGCAGGCGTTGACTGCGAGCCACAATGTGACGACCCAAATCTTCTTCCAGTGTTCGTGCATTAGCTCAGCGGTTACTGAAACGTACTTTCTCGTTGGCGTTCTGTAACGTTCAGGTATCATGGTTCGCGTTAGCGTTTGAGATTTCCCCTTTTGGGTGTCAGTGTTTGCTACCATCCCTGTTAATAGCACCTCGAGTTGCCACATCTGGTCGATGTAAACTAAAGAAATGTCAGAATGGACGAGGCATGCAATATATAACACAATAACACGATGGATATGGCATTAAGATGAAACCTCAATGTAACCATGTTGATCTGGGTCGAGTTCTTCCATGATCAAAGTAGCATAAGACGCAGCGTTCTTCTTGAGATTGGCGAGCCTATTTGCGGATGCACTCAAGACTATGACCTCTTTAACCTCCTCTTCTGTCAGCTTCCCGTCTCCGTCCTTGTCACACCTAAACCACACTTATCAAACTCATTTTTATATTTTATCATACTACAAAAACAAAAGAACAAAAGTTATTACATGTCAAAGAAGATCTGGAGGCGACAATCTAGATCTTTCTTGATCATATCTTCCCAAAACAGCTTGAGTTGTTCCTTGTCGATCCCATTTTCTGTGTTTATTTGTCTTCTCCTACCCAACGCTTCGTACACTTCTGCCGCAAACTCCAACGTATCTCCCATACCTTACACACATAATAACATAACATAAAGAACATATGGTTACGTGACAAAAAAGTATTTATATTTTTACCAATGCAAACGCCAAATTTTTCCTTGGGAAGCTTTCCATCAACGGCAAACTGATTGAACCGGTTCTCGATTGCTCTCCACGAGTCCCGTTCCCGTCCCGTGACCGTCCGATCAAGGAACCGTAGACTCTGTAGTCCCCTAGCCGCGCTTGATGTCGTCCTCTCAACTCTTTGTGGCCCTTTTTTCTTTTCTTGTGGCGCCACAGGAAGCGTAGACCCCAAGTTTCCGCTCTTCCTCGTGCTAGGGGACCCGAGATTGCCGCTCTTTCTCCAATTCGACACGCTCATCGAGCTGATTATTGATCCCACGCCAAGATTCCTCGACACATTTTTCAAGATCCCACCACCACCACTACCCTCGGAACTAATTCTATTGTTTGAGGTTTCGGGTTGTTTCACCGACCTCTCGCCGTCGTCTGGTTCTATCTCGACGCTCTCTAACATACATTTGGTGGAACCTTCGGTTCCGGCTTTCCTGTTGTTTTTCATAATGGCTTGTGACTTTGTATCCTTTCTTTTTCTCCTCCGATGATTGAATCTCCATTCACTTATACTACTTTTTTGTTGTTCTGCCGGTTTTCGACAGATCGATCTTTGGAGATCTTTGTTTTTGTTTGATTAAGGATCATGAGAGATCTTGATTTTCTCTCTCGTTCCCTCTTAGTTCGTGTTAGTTCTTGCTCTTTTTTTTCCTTGGATTTTTCGATGTGATAATCATACGAGAGAATACTAAGAATAGCCTCCTCATTGTGTGTCGTTTTTATTACCGTATATATCTCCAACGTCTACATTAGAATCACAATCCCTTTGATTTTGTCATTATAAAGGCTGTATATACGCTTACCTTACTTGTATGTACTAACTCTGTATACAACAGAGCTATCTCTACGAATAATAATCAATCAATTCCTTTTACCATAATAGTTTTGTTGCATTGTGCATAGTCTATTTACTTGGGAAGAGACACAAATGAAAAGTTACTAAATATAGAAAGTGCTGAGTTAAACTTTGAGATCAATTACACAAAAGTCGCTAAAAAAAATGGAAAGATAAAACGAAACGAAAATTTGATACAATGGACGATGACGGTAGGGTCGGTCCAATGTTATCAGAACAAATTCAAAAGAAAAAAAAAACAAATAAAAGATCTAAGAGATTACTTAACTTTGATTTTCTCGTGCATTATATCAATAAAAACAAATGTCTGGAGAAATGTGAGTGAGAATGTGAGTGTCGGCAGAGAGAATGTGTGTCCGCAGTGTCGTGCATATATGACTTTCCTCTACGTTTAACTTTTTCTCTTTTAGTTTTTGGTCTTAATGTTGTTTTCTTTTTTGCTTATTTTTTTTTTATCACAACATTATTGATATAATTTACAAGAAATTATTTTTAAAATATCAATTATTTTAAAAGATGCAAAAGCGAATAAGACTATTTTGTGAGCGATTGCAACTTTTCTTTGACAATTTTCACGGTCTGTTGCTGGTTATTATAACTTTTCTTTGACAAATCTTCACGGTCTCTTTTACTATCACTGATTTCATAACAGTTTCTCCCTTCATCCTGTGTATATCAAGTGTTGTATCTTTATTCCAATGTATAGATCAGAGTGAAAAAGAAAAAGCAATTTTCCTTTAGTTATGTTAATCATGACGAACTATTGAAATTAAACTTGGTTTTAGATTAAGCTTAATCATGGATAAGATATTTGTGTAAATATAGATTTATATGATAAAATCTAGATATTATGGTAGAAAAATCTGGGAAGTAAAGAGGTTATGGATAAGATATTTGTGTAGAAAAATCTAGATTTGTATGATAAAAATCTAGATATTATGGTAAAAAATATCTAGGAAGTAAGGAGGTAATGTAAGATATTTGTGTAGAAAAATCTAGATTTTTATGATAAAAATCTAGATATTATATTAGAAAAATCTAGAGAATTAAGAAATATACAGGTTAAGGAGGTTAGAGTAGAAAAATCTAGATTTATGTTGTAAGATCTTTTGGAGGCTATAAATACCTCCTCACCCCCTCATTTGTAACAAGTACAAGAAGTTGAAATAAAAGAGTGTTCATCATAAGTTCTACAATTCTCTTTAAAAGTCTTTCAAGTATTCTCTAATTCTTCTTCCATATTCATTCTCATACTTGGAGGGTTATTCTCTCGGGTTTATCGGGCATTACGGTCTTGGGATAGTGCAAAACACTATCGGTGTTGGTTTCTTTACATGGTATCAGAGCCATTCTAATTTGGTTCTTTTCAAGATCGGGATTTAAAGAGAGCTTAAGTTTATTTTAAGTATGAAATCAATGGGTCGTGTTGTTGGATTGGGGATGGAGATCTTAAACTAATCTAACTACCGGTTATAGAAGTCATGCATGGAGTCATACTTGGTGAGTGAGGACTTATGGGATGTCGTCGGCGGTAGCAGCACAACACCACCAAGGGGAGATGCTGCAACAACGGAAGCGACAAAGGAATGGACACGGAAGAATGCCAAGGCGGAGTTTGCGTTGAAGAGGTCAATATCCTCGGGAGTATTTGAACATGTCTCAAGGTGCACATCCGCTAGTTCCATTTGGCAGGCGCTGGATCAGTTGTTCAACAAGAAGAATGAAGCTCGTCTACAGCTATTAGAGAATGAGCTGGAGAATGCGAAGCAGGGGGAGTCTTCAATCTCAGAGTTCTTCATCAAGGTAAAGAACCTTTGCTCTGAGATTAATACTCTTAATCCGGAGGAATCTATTTCGGAAGCCCGGTTAAAGCGGTCTATTATTTGGGGTCTACGGCCCGAGTATACACCGTTTGTGAATTCCGTTCAAGGATGGGCTACACAACCTTCCTTGGAGGAGTTTGAGAACCTGCTAGCTTCGCAAGAATCATTAGCCACACAAATGGCTAGAGTCAAAATCCAAGATGACTCGGGGAGTGCTTTCATAGCTCGGAGGCAAAAAAGAGCTTCAAAGGCAAACCCAAGTATGAAGGTCCAAAGAACAATGATGGACGGGAAGGATCTTCTATGGGAGATAAGAAGAGGTTCAAGTGCTACCGGTGTGGAAAACTTGGGCACTTCAAAAATGATTGTAGAGTCAAGCTGAAGGAAACAAATATGACGGAATCAAAAGCTCATGCTGAAGACGAAGATTGGGGAAAATGCTTTACGGTGGAGGCTGCATCTTCAGGTACATCCAAAACTAAAAATCTGGGAAATGATTGGTTCGTGGACTCTGGTTGTAGCCATCATATTACAAGAGATGAGAAGTTATTTTCTAGTCTTCAAAGTCATGATGGAAAAGAAGCCATTATTACCGCGGATAATTCAATCCACCGGGTTGAGAAGGAAGGGACTGTTGTCATTGAAGGAGATGATGGAAGTCCAATCACTCTCAAGAATGTGTATATGTCCTTGGAGTAAGGAAGAATCTTCTCCCAGTGGTGAATGCGGTAGACTCAGGTAACTATGTTCTATTTGGCCCAAGAGACGTTAAATTATTGAAGAATATTAAAGAATTAAAGGCAGACGTAGTTCACACCGGAGCACGGATTAAAGATCTTTATGTCCTATCGGCCTCAAACTCGTATGTTGAGAAGATGAGTACGAATGATAATGCCTTTATATGGCATGCTAGGCTTGGTCATATAAATATAACTAAGCTGAAGGTTATGGTGAATAAAGATCTGGGTAACAGGCTCCCAAAGTTGAAGATTCAGAATGAAGGAATACTTTTTGAAGGTTGTCAATATGGAAAATCACATAGGCTTCCATTTGACAACTCTACTTCACGATGCAGCGCTCCGTTGGAGAGGATCCATATTGACTTGATGGGTCCCACGAGAACATCCTCCTATTCTGGGTTCCGCTACATGTTGCTGTTCGTTGATGACTTCTCACGGTAAACTTGGGTATACTTCGTGAAGGAAAAATCAGAGGTATTTTCAAGGTTTCAAGAATTCAAGGTCACCCTGGAAGGAGAGTTAGGTCGGAATATCAAGACTCTAAGGACGGATAATGGAGGGGAGTTTATGTTAAAGGAGTTTCTCTCTTTCTGCCTGAAGCATGGTATCAAGAGAGAATTTACATGTTCATATACACCTCAACAAAATTGAGTAGCAGAAAGGAAGATCAGACATCTAAGCAAGACTTGCAGAAGTTGGCTACATGCGAAGAATTTACCTAAGGCCTTATGGGCTGAAGGTATGAGATGTGCAGCCTATGTCATCAACCGGATGCCGCTTAGTCTAAATAATATGAAGTCTCCGTATGAGATGGTTCATAAGAAGAAGCCAACGGTGAAACATCTCAGGGTATTTGGATCAGTCTGCTATGTCCATGTGTCCGATTCTCATAGAACCAAGCTGGAGGCCAAGGAGAAGAAGTGCATCTTTGTCGGCTATGATGAACAAAGGTAGGGTTGGAGGTGTATGGATCCAGAGACACACATGTACACTGTATCTCGTGATGTTGTCTTTGATGAAGTTTCTTCCTATCATGGACCGCCTCAAGTCTTGTCTGATAAAGATATTACGGGTTCCCTCAAAGGCGATGAACCAGCTGTTCAGATACCAAGCGAAGGTGGAAGCTCTGAACAAGAGACACAAGGTGAAATGGGGAGCACTAACCAAGAAGAAGATGAGGAAGAAGACCATGGTTCCATGGCTTATAAACCGCCAAAACAGAACATTGTCAAGCCTGCTCGGTTCAGAGATGACAGTTTTTTTACTACTTACTCATGCTATTTTGCAGCTCCACTAGATGAAGAAGAGCCATCATCATATGATGAAGCAAAATGAGTTAAAGAGTGGGAGACCGCAATGAAAGAGGAGATGAATGCTCTTAAGAATAATGAAACTTTGGATTTGGTTCCAAAACCCAAGGATGTCCAACCAGTCTCATGTAAGTGGATGTACCATATCAAGCGAAGGACGGATGGAAGCATTGATAGATACAAAGGAAGATTGGTTGTTCGGGGATTCTCTCAAAAGTATGGAGAAGATTATGATGAGACTTTCAGTCCAGTGGCAAAGATGACTATGGTACGTTCACTTTTATCTTTAGCTGCAAGTTTTGGCTGGAAGTTATGGCAGTTAGATGTAAAGAATGCATTTTTATATGGAGAACTTGATAAGGAAATCTATATGGAGCAATCACCTGGTTACACATCAAAGGAGCATTCTGACTATGTGTGCAAGCTAAAGAAGGCTCTGTATGGGTTAAAACAAGCTCCAAGAGCCTGGTATGGAAAGCTTGCTCAGATTTTTCAGTTATGCGGGTTTCTCTCATCTAATTCTGATTCAAGTCTATTCCTCAAGAAGAATGGAACCACGTGGTAGTTCTTCTTTACGTGGATGACTTGATAACCTCCGGGAATGATGAAGCAGAAATAGCTCGTCTACAAGAGGATATGTCAATAAGGTTTGAGATGAAGAAGTTGGGTGAGCTTAATAACTTCCTAGGATTGGAGGTTGAAAGAGTAAATGTTGGAATATTCATCGGCCAACAAAGCTATGCGAGAAGGATTGTTGAAAAGTTCAGGGTACACGAAGGGAAGACACGTACTACTCCAATGGATGTAAACGTTAAGTTGAAGCGTGATGAAGGATCTCTGCTACCCAATCCTCGACCTTACCGATCTCTTGTAGGAAGTCTTCTATACTTAACCATTACAAGACCTGACATTTTCTTTGCAGTTGGTCATGTAAGTCGGTTTATGCAGACACCGAGGAAGCCACATCTAGAAGCAGCGAAGAAGATATTGAAGTATGTGAAGACAACTCTTGGCATGGGTCTGGTGTATAAGTATAATGCCAAGGTCTCTCTCTATGGCTTCACGGATGCAGACTTTGGTGGAGATCTGGATGATCGGAAATCAACTTCGGGCTATGTGTTTCTGTGTGGAGACACAAGCGTTTCATGATGCAGTAAGAAGCAAGCAACAGTGTCGCTGTCAACCACTGAAGCAGAGTATAAAGCTTCAACACTCGTAGCTCAAGAGTGCATTTGGCTTCGAAGACTCCTTGAAGACTTGTTCGAGCCAATCAACAAGCCAGTTACTATCTATGGAGATAATCAAAGTGCTATCAAGCTGGCGAATAATCCAGTGTTCCATGCAAGGACTAAGCATATTGAGTTGGAACATCACTTCATACGAGAGAAAGTGCTTGATGGAACGATTAAAGCTTTGGAGGTTCGAAGTGAAGTCAATGTTGCAGATATCTTCACCAAGTCACTACCAAAAGGTCAGTTCGAGTTTCTTCGCTCGAAGCTCGTGATGGTTGACAAAATCAAGTTTAAGGGGGAGTATTGAAATTAAACTTGATTTTGGGTTAAGCTTAATCATGGATAAAATATTTGTGTAGAAAAATCTAGATTTGTATGATAAAAATCTAGATATTATGGTAGAAAAATCTAGGAAGTAAGGAGGTTATGGATAAAATATTTGTGTAGAAAAATCTAGATTTGTATGATAAAAATCTAGGTATTATGGTAAAAAAATATCTAGGAAGTAAGGAGGTAATGTATGATATTTGTGTAGAAAAATATAAAAATCTAGATATTATATTAGAAAAATCTAGAGAATTAAGAAATATCTAGGTTAAAGAGGTTAGAGTAGAAAAATCTAGATTTATGTTGTAAGATTTTTTGGAGGCTATAAATACCTCATCGCCTCCTCATTTGTAACAAGTACAAGAAGTTGAAATAAAAGAGTGATCATCATAAGTTCTACAATTCTCTTTAAAAGTCTTTCAAGTATTCTCTAATTGTTCTTACATATTCATTCTCATACTTAGAGGGTTATTCTCTCGGGTTTATCGGGTATTACGGTCTTGGGCTAGTGCAAAGCACTATCGGTGTTGGTTTCTTTACACGAACAAACTAAGGAAGAAGTCGCATGATATCTTCTTGGAATTGAGAATATGGCTATTAACCTACCTCTAGATCTATGCAAAGAAGCCATGGGAAAGACTAGCTTTAGTCTCATAGGAAAACTGATGAATCCCGGAAAGCAAAATCTCAGAGTAATGATGGTGATGTTTGCACTACCACGCCTTTGAGGAGTTGGTGATGAGGTTGTTCAACGTATCCTAAAGAATTAGAAAAAAATTTGTTTAATCTGAAGAAACAATGCTATCAATAATAATTAAGAAGACAACAGAAACATAATCCTTTCCAGCTTTGAAGACCAGACCTTCTGATCAGCAAAAGTTAAGCCCTCAACATCAGCAGCACGCTGATCTTTCTCCATTTCTACACCGAAAATCAGAGATTAATCGGAAAAAAAACATCTGGTCTTTGGATATAAAGCTTTTGAAAACCATACGAGTTTTGAAGCATCATCAAGAGCCAAAGTGAAAGATTCAAAAAGATGAACATTTTTTTTTTTTTTTTTAAAAGAATGTTAAATTTTATTCAACCAAAAAAACCAGATGGTACTCTTTTACAGAGCAATGTTTTTGAAAGAAACTATTTGATACATTGCTGACATTGATTTAAAAAACTTTGGACATAAACTGTATTGTTTAAGTTCTAGTAGAGAACCAGAACATCAAAATGTCACGTAATCTTTCATCCCCCGAGCTGCGCAAGAGGCTGAGACGGTTTCGGATGGTTTTGTCCACACGTCGTGTGATGAGATGAAAAGGTATTGGGTTTTCTCCATGTCGCCTTTTGTTACGCTCACACCAGATCGTATGAATAACGGCTTGTAGAGCATACCTGACTAGAAAAAGTGTTGATTTTGGCAGTGTATTAGCGGTGATGAGTTGTATTATTGCGTTCCAATCCGTTGTGTAGTGTTGTTGCAGTAGGCCAGTTGTGAGAGATGACCATATCTGCGACGTGTAAGAGCAGCTGAAGAATAAGTGTTGTATTGATTCTCTCTCACCCGTGCAAAGACAGCAGTCCTCCATGAAGTTATGTGCTCCCGCAGATGAAGAAGTATTCCAATTTCTCATACGGTCACCTGTGCTAAGTCGGTTGTGCATTGCCAACCATGTGATAAAAGCGAATTTCGGAGTGGCATAGGAGATCCATAGAGCGTCTGGCCAAGTAAGAGCATTAGCTTCACCGTGGAGCAAGTTCCAAGTATCTTTTGTTAAGAATTTCGGTTTGAACCCTGTTGAACATTTCCATAGTCCCTTATCAACAATATCCGGCTTTATAGAATCCCTTGTAGATTCAATAAGTATTTCAATGTCATTAAGACTTGTATTGCGATGCCTCCTTTTCCTATGAGTGCGTATAACCTCAGCCAGTGATGAGGTCGCTTGAATACCTAAATCAATACATCCTCTATGGCCAAAATTTTCAGATAGAATACCTTTGTCAGACCAATTGTCATACCAAAATGAAGTGCCTTCACCGTTTCCAATCTGCCTTTTGTAGAAGTCTTTGGCGATGTATCTAAGTTTTAGTACTTTCTTCCACATCCAAGATCCAAGGGTACTACTTTGCGAAAGTTCCCAGAAAGAGCACTTACTGGTTTGATATTGTCGTATCCATTGGCTCCAAAGAGAATTTGTGGTCATCATTCTCCATATAAGCTTTAACCCGTTTACTTTGTTCATACCTTTGAGCCTTCTCAGTCCTAGACCGCCTTCTCTTCGTGATTTACAGACCACCTCCCACGCTATTTTTGTTTTCTTCGCATTCAACTCAGGACCAGACCACAAGAAAGCCGAGCAGATGCTCTCAATTTCCTTAAGGCAAGCACCTGGGAGAGTATAAGCTGATGACCAAAAGTTGATGATGCTCATTAAAACAGATCTTATAAGTTGGAGGCGACCAGCGAAGGAGAGAAAACGATTGGTCCATTGAGTGATTCTCCCTCTGATTTTTCCTATAAGTGGAGCATAATCTCTTTTTGACATTCCCTTTGTAAGAAGTGGCAATCCCAGATACCTGACAGGTAGGTCGCCTGATTCGAATGGAAAATTTGATAGAATCGCTGTTGTAGCAGAAGCCGACATTCCTGCCATATACAATGTCGATTTTTCTAAACTGATTTTCAACCCAGATAAACGAGCAAAATCATTAAAAACCTGTATCGTTCCCTCCACTGATTCTCTTTTTCCTTCAACGAACACAAGAAGATCGTCTGCAAAACATAAGTGGGTGAGAGATAGCTTTAGACATCGCGGATGGTAGCCTATTTTCTTGTCAATAGCAGCTTGATTTATCCGATGGGATAACACATTCATGCATATGACGAACAGGTAAGGTGACAGTGAGCAACCTTGTCTTAATCCTCTCCCATTCTGAAAATAGCCGGCAAGTTCTCCATTCACCTGAACCGAGAAAGAGGAAGTCGTTATACACAGACGAATCCAGTGAGTGAATTCATCTGGAACTCCCATGGCCGTGAGGCAGTTTAGGACGAAAGACCATTGTACCGAATCGAACGCTTTGGATATATCAATCTTCATCGCACAACGCGGGGAGACATTGTTATTGTGATAATCCTTTACAACCTCCGTTGCTAGTAGTACGTTTTCCATTAGTAATCGCCCTTGAATAAAGGCAGACTGATTAGGGAGAATCATACGAGGCAGAAGTAGCTTTATTCGGTTGGCAATAATCTTTGAAATCACCTTGTAGATCACATTACAGCATGAGATTGGTCTATAGTCTTTCATTTCACCAGCATCAGTTTTTTTAGGGATGAGAGCTAAGATTGTTGAGTTGATACCTTTGGGTAAAAAACCTTTCATGAAGAATGATTGAACTGCCACCGTGAAGTCACCACCCAATATAGCCCATGTAGATTTAAAGAACTCCACCGGATATCCATCAGGTCCCGGTGATTTGTACGACGGCATGGCAAATAGGATATCCCTAATTTCATCTGCTGAAACCTGTTTGTTTAGAGCTTTATTATCCTCTGCAGTACATCTGAATTGTAGGATTGCCTGAAGATCCTCCACTGTTGATCCACTAAAGTCCTCTGGTGTATGCTGTAATAAGTGAGAAAAGAAGCGCTCAGCCTCTTTTTTGATATCTTCCTGTGTTGTCGCTGTTGAGCCATCCAGACATTTGATTTCCCGGATTGAGTTTTGATCTTGGCGAGATTTGACTGCGTTATGGAACGTTTTATTGTTTTGGTCACCCACTTGAAGCCAATGGAGCTTGGATCGTTGTTTTAGAAATTCCTCTTCCAGTGCAGCAACATGTAACCAGCGTGCATATGCCTCTGATTCCTCTAACACAGTACTCTCCGATGGACATTGTATTGACATCAACTGTTTTTCACAAAGATGAATATATGCCTTTTTTGCCCGTTTCTGTAAATCACCGAGATGAGCTTTCCCCAGATTTCGAATTAGAGGTTTCAAACTCTTTAGCTTCTTTGAGAGGCGAAATAGAGCAGATGTCGAGTGGAAAAGCTTTTCTGTTGTGTTCCAATAAGACTCAATCAGCGGTAGAAACTCAGGAAGAAGAGCAGTTGCATTAACATACTTGAAAGGCTTCCGTGGCTTTGTCTTCTCAGCAGACAGTCGAATTTTGCATCTCAAATGGTCCGAGCAACCACCTGCCTCAAAGATACTATAAGACTGATCAAATCTTTGAAGCCAATAATTATTAACCAGCACACGGTATAATTTTTTGCAAATTGTTCCCGTCCGCCGCTTGTCCGACCATGTATACAGCGGTCCCTGATAGCCAAGATCTACAAGCTGACAATGCCTGACCACTTCTTGGAAGGCATGCATACCTGGAGAGAGTGAAGTTACAGCTAAATTCCTTGAGTGTTCCTCTGGATCAAGAATTTCATTAAAATCACCCTTAATCATCCATGGTTTACAGTGGAATGAAGGAGCATCATGATGACTTTCTAAATCTTCCCAGAGAGTTTTCCGTCCTTGAACCGAATTCAAAGCGTAGACGAAAGAGCAGTAAAATTCTTCTTCTCCCTCATTCAGAAGAACAGAACACGTGATGAGCTGGTCACTAATGAATACCGGAGTCAACCGAACCGTAGAACGCCAAAGTACCCAGATGCGACCGCCCGAACTATGATCATAGTTAGCCATAAAAGACCAGTTTTTAAACACAGAGTTTACAATCCTTTTTGCATTACTCTCCTTGACTTTCGTCTCCAAAAGGCAACCGAACTGTAAGTCCCCGTTATTTATCCAATTTCTTACTACGGAATTTTTGATTCAAGATTGAAGCCACGCACATTCCAGAAGAAACTGGACATTTAACAATTTTTGCGGGAGGAACGGTTTTTCGAGGGCACATACTGTGCGTCCCGAGAATTTTGGTATGACGTACCTTTTGTTTCCTTTTGCTTCTTCTTTTTAGGCTTCTGAGTGTTTGGTTTTGGTTTGGATTGCTCTTCATCATCATTTGAGTCTGCTTCCTGACTATCGTCCTCCGTAGTCTTAAGTTTGGAGTTTTGTTCTTCTTCTGCAGGAATTTCCCCTTCTTCCTCCTCCAAACCGAGGATCGCAAACTTTGAGGGTGAGATTATAGTTTCCTCACTAGCATGAGAAGCCGAATGATTGCCAGTTTTCTTCGGAGAGACATCTGACCAATCTCGTTCAGAACTTGATTTTTCCTTGACTGTATCACCCTTCAACTCTGTCTCAGAAACTTCAATCTCTAACACTGTCTCAGAATCTGTCTTAATCACCTCCATTTTATTATCAATCTGAACCTTCTCAATATCAATTGGTTGATCTTTTTGCGGCGACATTGGTTCTTCACGCAACATGGATTGGTTCTCAAGTTTACATACCTTGATATAGTAAAAAGACAAGTTAGTCGCTTTCACCGCTATTCTAATTTGTCAAAAGACAAGTTACTCAAAATTCGTTAAGTTAGTTTAGAAAATAATCAACTTAAATAATTGGAAGATTATTGTCTATTGGAGAATAAATCGAGACATCGTCTTCTATGTCCCTAAATCATCTCGACAAATCTCTCATGTCCCCGTTCTATTTTTTTTTGTTTTTAACATTATTTTAAATACAAAAGTAAAGGGAAAGACATAAAACCCAAGACAACTTAAAAGAATCACAATTTTACCAAACATAAACCGGAATTAAACCAACTCCTCATCTAAATCCCTAATTTGTCAATTTGGGGAAAAAATCAGAAACTTTCTCTCCTTTCTCTCACATTCACGCGACTCCTCTCCTCTTCTCCGACTCTTCTTTTGAGTCTCGTTCTCCTCTTCTCTCATCTCTAAATCAGAAATCGTCGACCTCGCCGTCTCAACAATGGTGGAAACAAGAAGAGGAGCTAAACGGAATGAGATTCTGAAGGAATCGCCGACCTCGCCGAGGGGTAGGAAGAAATCGTAGGCGAGTAGGAAGCCACTGGTTGATTGGTGTCATTTCCATTGTTTTGTGCGAAGGAAAACTATGTAGAATTGGGGAATATTAGGTAAAAATTTGAATTATTTGTTGAGTAACACTAGGAATATTTGGTAAAACTAGTCGCGATAGTCTTTTGTAAAACTAGTAAAAGTTGGGAAAACTGGGTAATACTGGGGAAAACTATTGGGAATTGTGATGTACTACTGGTATAACTGATGTAGAACTCAATGTTTCTTGCAGGATAATGAGGGAACCATGGCAGCTGGAATGTACTTCTTACCAACGGAGTACAAAAAGCAAATCAAGCTGGGGACAAGGTGTTTCATATATGAAGTTCTTAAGGGAGTGAAGACAAACTTGTTTTGTGGTTGAAGTTTGAAACTTTATGGGAAACTCTGAACTTTGGCCGTTTTTTGGAACTTGTTTATTTGTTCCTTTTTTTTGATGTTTTCACATTTTGGTTTAGAACTGGTTGAACTTGTTGTGGTAATTCTTCTTATTCTAGTTTGAACTATGTTGGGCAATGCTAGAATAGAAAAGACAAAGACAATTAAACACAACATAAATCTTACCAACCACAAGTATAAACAATAACATAAAATGGATAAGTCTTAAGAAACACATAAACTGATACAACTCTTGACAAACAATTATTTATATCATCCGAGAACAAGTTTTAGGAAAGGAAGATTGCGAAGAGAATTTAATTTAGTTAATCATATCCACATGTGGCTTCATCTTCTTCGTCTCCCTCTTGTTCATTTTCTCCTCATATGGATCCAAGATGGAAGGGATAGTAGAGATCGTGAAGAAAGAAAAAAGTGAGAGAGAAATGGGAGAAACAGCAAGAGAGTTATGAGGAAATGAGAGAAATGAGAGAGAGAAATGAGAAAATGTGAGAAATGTGAGAAATTGAGAGAGAGAATGAGAAAATAAGAGAAAATGAGAGAGGAAAATGGAGAGAGAAATGGAGAATGAGAAATGACAAAATGATTTGAGAGAGAAAATGAGAGAGTAAATTTTTTTTCAAAAAATTCTGTGAAAATTCCCTCCAAAATTTCCCTCCAAAAATCCTTCTTAGTAATACCTAAGATAGTAGTAGTACGAAACTTCTTCACAGTTCTACTTTTGGTGTTTTTCATTTTATTTAGTATTACTTAACCTTCAAATATGTTTTAGTAGTTTTACAGTTACGTTTAATGATTTAACATGTAAGACTGATTGTTTTATGGAAAAATATGTTTGAAATCATAATTTCGTTAACTTTTCCTTACTAAGTTGGTTGTCACCAACAAAGTGTTCATGAAAGTATAAGGAAGTATATTGGAGAAATGTTGGGCTTGTGTAACAAAAATCAAATGTAAAAATCAAAATCATATATTTGTTATAATTATATGTAAATACAATAAAATCGAATTTGTTTTTTTAGTTTTACCGTTGATTTATTTTTTAGAAGGAATACTAATTTAATTTAAAAATCACCCAAAATTAGCTTTTACTAGTGTTACCTTAATAAAAACTTTGTTATTTTCGTTTTACCGTTGATATAATTGTTTAGGCAGATAATTTGGATTGTTCAACGTAGTAACATGTTCGCACTCAAGATGGGAATAAATCAAATATATTACACATAGTTATACGTAGTTTTACACAGTTGTCCAAATCATACAAGTTTTACAACACAAAAGATGGCAATAAATCAAATACGTTCGCACTCAAACATGGCGACAAATCAAATATATTTGACACATTTATACTTAGTTTTACGCAGGAGTCCTAATCATACAAGTTTTACAACACAAAAGATGACAATAAATTCATTCACCGCTACACCCTCTCCCAAATAACAACCAATAAAAACCTTTATAGGCTTGCCTTTTATGCAGTGTTCTGATGTAATCCGGTACATTCTATTCAGACCTATCCGGCACTACATAAATCATCTTGTAGTAAGCCAATGCCCATAGCTCCGTCAAGTAATATTTTGTGCACAGGTCATATAGTTCTAACTGGATATCACGACCACGACCTGACCAGCTCCAGTTTAACCTTACTTTCATCTAACCCAAGCTTCTTATACATCCTAGCTTCTATCACTGACAAAGTTATCTCCTCCACTGATGTCTTCAAAATTACACTACACATACGACATTGACATTTAAAATATATGGTCACGTGCGTAGTCATTGTATCCTGCCAAAACAATGCAAAAAACTCAATAAATTATCCATAGTTATCCATAGTTATCCACAGTTATACCAGTTACACATTTTCAGTAATACCTGTGTTACTAGTTATACTACATTTATCAGTTCTACTAGTTCTACTTAGTTATACCCAAAATCAATGGTTTCCACTGCAAATGTACTGCCAATTCGATCCATTCAACTACTGAAATTCATTTTTTTACCAATTAAGATTACTAATTGACCCAGAAACATGGGTAATACAACAATGTGCGTACCAAATTCATCAAATCTCAATTGAATCTGAATTTGAAAGCCATAAACCTAATTGAGAACCTAATTTCTACTAAATACAGCTGGAGGAAACAGAAGAATGCAGCACCTGTTTTCAACTATCTGCGACGGAATGCGGCGGCGGAGGTGACTGGAAGTGAATGCGACGGCGAGTGAGTGAGTCGGGGAGAACGAGTGCGAGGGGAGGACGGCGAGCTCGAGATTTTCAGATTTTTTTTTTATTTTCTGTTTTTTCCAATTAAACCAATAAAACAAATCTGGGTATTTTCGGAATTTCCAATCTGTTTAATGAAATAGGGATATAGGAGATAAAATAGGGATATAAGAGATTTTAGTTTGGTTTTTGAGGATATACGAGACGATGTCTCGAATAAATCACAGCTCATTACACTAGACATGATAAAAAAATAAATAGATTAAAAGGTAATGATGAACTAAAGAAGCATTGAGTAAAGGCAGAGACAACGTCTTCTATATCCTTAAAACTCAAACTTAAATCTCTTATATCCCCATTTTATCTCCTATATCCCTATTTCATTAATCAATCATGATAATACCAAAATACCCTTCAATTGAAATTGAATTGAAATTGAAAAACAGAAAAAAAAATTAGAATTGACAAATTGAATATTGAGACCATCGGCGACTCCTCACGAGACTCTCCCTCCCCTCGACTCACTCACTCTATTCCGGTGACTCACCTCCGGCGACTCACCTGCCGTCACTTCGAGTCACCTCCGTCGCCGCATTCCGTCGCAGAGAGTTGAAACCAGGTGCTGCATTCTTCCTTTTTCTCCACCTGCATTTAGAAGAAATTAGGTTTATGGGTTTAAATTTAGATTCAATTGAGATTTGATGAATTTGGTACGCACACTGTTGTATTACCTATGTTTCTGGGTCGATTAGTAAGTTTAATTGGTAAAAAATAGATTTCAGTGGTTGAATGGATCGAATTGGCAGTACATTTGCACTCGAAACAATTGATTTTGGGTAGAACTAGGTAGAACTAGTAGAACTGATAAATGTAGTATAACTGATAACACTGGTATTACTGAAAATGTGTAACTGGTATAACTGTGGATAACTATGAATAATTTATTGAGTTTTTTGCATTGTTTTGGCAGGATACAATGACTACGCACGTGACCATATATTTTAAATTTCAAAGTCGCATGTGTAGTGTAATTTTGAAGACATCGGTGGAGGAGATATCTTTGTCAGTGATAGAAGCTAGGCTGTATAAGAAGCTTGGGTTAGATGAAAGTAAGGTTAAACTGGAGCCGGTCAGGGTCGTGGTCGTGATATCCAGTTAGACCTACATGACCTGTGCACAAAATATTACTTGAAGGAGCTATGGGCATTGGCTTACTACAAGACGATTTATGTAGTGTCGGATAGGTCTGAATAGAATGTACCGGATTACATCAGAACACTGCATAAAAGGCAAGCCTATAAAGGTTTTTATTGGTTGTTATTTGGGAGAGGGTGTAGCAATGAATGAATTTATTGCCATCTTTTGTGTTGTAAAACTTGTATAATTAGGACTCCTGCGTAAAACTAAGTAAACTGTGTCAACTATATTTGATTTGTCGCCATGTTTGAGTGCGAACGTATTTGATTTATTGCCATCTTTTGTGTTGTAAAACTTGTATGATTTGGACTACTGTGTAAAACTAAGTATCACTATGTGTAGTATATTTGATTTATCCCCATCTTGAGTGCGAACATGTTACTACGTTGAACAATCCGAGTTATGTGCCTAAACAATTATATCAACGGTAAAACGAAAATAACAAAGTTTTTATTAAAGTAATACTAGGAAAAGCTAATTTTGGGTGATTTTCAAATTAAATTAGTATTCCCCTCTAAAAAATTAAATCAACTGTAAAACTAAAAAAACAAATTCGATTTTATTGTATTTACATATACTTATACCAAATATATGATTTTTGATTTTAAAATTTTATTTTTGTTACACAAGCCCAACATTTCTCCAATATACTTCCTTATACTTTCATGAACACTTTGTTGGTGACAACCAACTTAGTAAGGAAAAGTTAACGAAATTATGATTCAAACATATTTTTTCATAGAACAATCAGTCTTACATGTAAAATCACTAAACGTAACTGTAAAACTACTAAAACATATTTGAAGGTTAAGTAATACTAATTAAAACGAAAACCACCAAAAGTAGAACTATGAAGAACTTTCGTACTACTACTATCTTAGGTATTACTAAGAACGATTTTTGGAGGGAAAATTTCCCACCAATTTTTGGACGAAAATTTATGTCATTTCTCTGTTTTCGTTATCAGCCATCCATTTCTCTCATTTTCTCATTTCTCTCTCTCAATTCTCTCATTTCTCTCTCTCATTTTTTCATTTCTCTCTCTCCTTTTCTCATTTTTCTCTCTCAATTCTCTCATTTCTCCCATTTCTCTCTCCCGGTTCTCTCATTTTTCTCCATTTCTCTGTCACTTCTCTCTTTCTTCATGATTTTTGCCAGTCATGGATCCTTGGGGGTAAATTTAGATTCTTGAGCATTCTTTGAAGTAAAACTGGTAAAGTTAGGTAGAACTACTTGCGATTTCTGGAAAGTAGAACTGGTGAAACTAGGTAAAACTATTTGAGAATAATGGATAGTAGAACTGGTACTTCTCAGTAAAACTGGTGAAACTAGGTAAAACTATTTGAGAATAATGGATAAGTTTTTATATGCTTTGATTGCAGAATGATGGCCTCCACTTTCAGCAACCATGGGTTTTCGGTGTCAAGGAAAAGGTTAAGGACTTAAGGAAGATGGTGGAAGAGATGGCCGCAGATATTGCAAAACTCAAGGAGCTGGTGACCCGTAAACTCGGTTAAATTCTCTTTGTATCAGTTTGTGTTTCTTAAGACTTATTTTACCAACCTTATCCACTTTATGTTATTGTTAAGACTTGTGTTTGGTATGATTTATGTTGTGTTAAATTCTCAATCAATTGTCTTCTCTATTCTAGGATTTAACATCATAGTGAGTTCAAACTAAAATAAGAAGAATTACCACAACAATTTCAACCAGTCCTAAAACAAAACAAGTTCCCAAAACAACTTGGACACATAAAAATAATGTGTTTCCAAAACAAGTTACCAAAACGTGAACACAAAAAAAACCCCAAACCAGAGCTCAAAGTTTCGCATGAAGTTTCAAACATCAACCACAAAACAAGTTTGCTTTCACTCTCCTTCCTTTTTCCTTTCTGAGCTTCCTTGACAAACGTTTCAACTGGGGCTAACCTTCCCTCAAATTCTTTTTGAAATATGTTTACCTTCTTCCCAACTCTCGCTAGCTGACCTTCTATCTTTTTGAAATATGTCTACCTTTTTCATCCTCAGCCTCCGCCAAAGCTTCATCTTCTTCAACCTCAGGCTCGTCCAATGGAGCCTCCGCAACTCGCGACTCCACAACGACCTGCTCCTCTACACTCTCCGCCTCCCTAATCCTACGCCTCAGTTCTTCTTCTTCTTCTTCAGCCGTAACAACTCGCACCTTCCTAGCCGCCTCCGATTTCGTTAGCTTCCGAGTCTTGGATTTTGTTATCTCCTTTGAAGCCTCATTTCTTTTCCCACCTCGCCTTGTTTCCACCATTATAGACTCGATTGGAAGATAATAGAGAGAGAAGACATGTTTCGGAAGAATTGGACTCCAATTTAGAGAGAAGAGTGTCTCGTCACGCTCGTTAGAGAGAGAGAGAGTTTCCCCAAATTAGAGAATTAGGGATTGAAGATGGATGAGACGATGATTTGAGGACTTGGTCGGATATGAGATAGAGATTGGTTTATCTCATCTCGGTTTAGGGAAGTCGGTTTAGGTTAGGTAAACTTGTAATTCTTTTAAATTGGAGAGGGTTTATAGTCAGTTTGCTTATTTTCGATCAAAAGATAATGTAAAATGAAATCCTTTTTAGAAGGAGGACATGAGAGACTTTATTTAGAGATAAAGGGACATAGAAGACGTTGTCTCGTAAAGGCAAGCCGTAAATTCGAACTCAAACAAAATGAATGACACGGTCAAACATCCACTATCAAACCTTTTGTCAAGACCCAATGAACCAAAGACGTTTTGGCTTGTAATGGTTGAATGAACTGAAGTAAAAGATCCTAAATGTCAAATTAAACAGAATAGAATAAAAACATATTTTTATTTGATTCAAAAGGTTTTAATTTGATTTTGTTAAGTTTAGTTAAATTTTAATAAAAATATATTTATGTTTAAAAATATTTTTATACTATATTTTCATTTAGTGACTATATTATATTAGATATGTTTATATTAAAATATATACATACTAATAAATTCTGGTTTTATTTTTTTAGTTACAATATATAAAAATAATAAAAAACCCACTAGTAATCATTCAACTAAGTTACTTCATCGTGGTTAAATTCAAAATTTAACTACCTAATAAATATTTTGACTTTTGATTACTATTATCTTAGTTTTGCATTTGTTAAGAAATACTTACTATATATATATATATGGATAGATTCAGATGAAAACCATTGGAAATATGTAAAAAAGATTAAAGCAAGTGAATATTTTTTAGTGTATTTTGTTAAATTGTTTGTGTGTATGGACCATACAATATGGTTCTATAGTACATCACTTAAAGCTTTATATTTTTTTGCTTACATCTCTTTTTGATATTTTAATAATTTTAATGTAGTTTTTATCTTATATTTGAATTTTATAATTATTTTTGTGTTTGTTTTGAGTGATGTCCCGATCAGATAGATACATATTGACAAAAATACCAAAAAAATCCAAACTTTTTCATTTTAGCCAAAGTATATCCCAACTACATAGCTGACCAAATAATACATGAATATTTTGTTGACTAGCCAAAAAAATCACAAACTTTTTGTTGACTCGACCAAAAAAACACACCATTATCTGATGTAACAGAATCTGCCGTTAAGCACGAAATGACGTCGTTTTGATTTATTGATCGAAAATTAAAATATGTAACATCCTAGGTTGGAACTTGGGTAGGAGGTCTTAGGAAAAGGGTTGTCGCTGCTGAGACAGTGACATTTTAATGTCATATGCTCAACAATAATTATACTTCAATGTATTCATCGCTCATTTCACTAAAAATTCTAAATTAAAACCCTAAAACTCTAGTTCTGAAACTAATAATTCATATTATCAAATTTTAAAATACAATATAACATATATTAAAATAATTATGATAAGAAGCTAATTTTGAAATAAAATACATAAAAATAACTAAATAAAATAAATAATTTTAAGATTTTCTTATAGCTAAAATAATAAATTTCTTAATATAAAAACATATAACTCCTGAAATTTTAGTCTATATTTGTTATTACTTTTAATTTTAGTACTGTTTAATACTTTTATTTGTTTTAATAATAATACTTAAATTATTATAATTCTAGTACTGTTTATTACTAAAATATTTTTAGTGCTATTTATTATTATTCTAGTATTATTATTAAAATAACTAAATGTAATAATTGAAATAATTATATGATTATTTAAATTAACATACAGACTAGTAAAAAAAAACATACAGACTAAAATTAAAATAATTATATGATTATGACATTTAGATATTTTAATAATAATACTAAAATAATAATAAATAGTACTAAAATAATTTAGTAATAAACAGTACTATAATTATTATTTTAGTATTATTATTAAAATAATTAAAATAATTAAAATATTAAACATTAATAAATTAAAATTAATAATAAAATATAGACTGAAATTAAAGGAGTAATATGTTTTTATATTAAGAAATTTAATATTTTATTTAAAAGAAAATCTTAAAAATATTATTTTATTTAGTTATTTTATGTATTTTTTAATTCAAAATTAGTTTCTCATCATAATTCTTTTAATATATTTTATTTTGTATTTTTAATTTTAATAATCTGAATTATTAGTTTCAGAACCAGAGTTTTTAGGCTTTAATTTATAATTTTTAATGAAATGAGAAATGAATACATTGAAATATAATTATTGTTGAGGATATAACAGTAAAATGCCACTGTTAGTGGCGATAACCTCTTTCTTATGACTTCCCACTCAAGTTCGAAACTAGTGTGTTAAAGATTTTAATTTTCGATCAATAAATTAAAATGACGTCGTTTCATGTTTAACGTCAGATTCTGTTAGATCAGATAACAGTGTGTTTTTTTTAGCCGAGTCAACAAAAAGTTTTTGATTTTTTTTTTGTGAGTCAACAAAATATTCAGGTATTATTTGGCCAACTATGTAGTTGAGGTATATTTTGGCTAAAGTGAAAAAATTCGGATTTTTTTGGTATTTTTCCCGATACATATTAGTAAGTCATATAATATATTTTTGTTAGAATTATTATGGTGATGACTGTTAAACAATTATTTGGTAAATATGGCTCTGATTGGTGACATGCAATATTACAGTTGAGTTAGAAAAAGTGATATAATTCGATGTGAGTTGCATAAAAAATTATGTGGTAGAAAAGATGTACTTGGACTGGATTTATTGAAAAAAAATAAAAAAGTATTAACTCAAACTATTAACACATTCTAGTACACCCAATTTTTCATGTGGTAGAAATTTGAATTGAAGTTACATATTATACAAAAAGTTTACTTCAATATTCTAACTCAACCATAACACATTCTAACTCAAAATCTAATGCAAAAAACTAAAAATAAATCATGATTGGTAACATTTTTGAGTTAAGCACATAACGGCATAGTAACTTATGTCACTGAGGGAATCTCCAATGGTACTCTATTTTTCACCTTTTCCTCTATTTTGCAGTAAAATTTCCTCCAATGGTACTCCATTTTGGAGTGGAACTTTTTTATTTATAAAAAGGTCCTCTGAATACTAATTTATTTAAATTATCACTTTCTGTCTAAAAATAACTTTTTATAATATATCACTTTAATTATAATACAAAATAATATTTAAACTATTATATTAATTATATCATCTCATTTTTTGATAATGTTATTTTGTCATAATATCAAATTATATGAAAAATTATATTTGAAATTTTGTTCATCAAAATTATTTATAAATAATCAAATACTAATTTTTTATTTTAAAAGACTGCAAATTAAAGCACACTTAAAAATACATAACAAATACTGAAATTAAAAATAAGCAACACTATCAAATTTAACACAACAATTATTAGCAGTTTAATAATGTGGTAAATCGCTTCCTGATACACCAAGGTAATTAAATTATTGTCCAAACGAAGTTGATGGAGGAGGAACTTGTTCATCTTGTTGTTGAGTATTTCGCTTCTGTAAAAAAATATTTGTTCATCTTACTATATTTTTGTTTTTATTTTTATGATTTAATGTAATACTTTTATTTAATAAATTTTAATAAAAATATGAAAGTTATAAAAATATAGGGTCAATTTGTAAATTTTATAAATAAAAGGTATTGAAGACAAAATAAAAATAGTATCTGTATAGAATATTCTTTTTTGGAGTAAAAAATGGAGTAAACCATTGGAAAAAAACTCGAGTTACTCCATTTTGGAGTGAAAAATGGTGTAAACCATTGGAGATGGTGACACCAAACAAAACCTATATCTAAAGGATTGTTGTATAAATAACAAAAAAGTAATTGTATACGGTATACCAAATGTTTTTTGTGTTGTACCCAAAATAGGATCTTGTGGTATTTTAAAGTGAGTTGTGTACTTCTTATAAGGGTTTTTTAGTCACACTATTCAAAACGGCGTCGGTTTGGAAACGTAAAATAAAGTGAAATCCCAGTAAGAGCTGGGTCGTCTTTCTTCCGGGATCGACTCGCTCCGAGTCGACTCGTACAGACTCGGTCCGTCTCTTCCACTCTCCCTTTCCCTACAACTTTTTTTTTTTTTTTTTAGCGAAATTCACCGTCTTCTTCGTCCTAGTGTGCCCTAAGTCTCTGTGGCTGTACCCTTTTTGGTCTTTTCACATAATCCCCAGTAATCTGACGGCTCTTCTCCTGTCCACGTCAGCTTCGTCTTCTTCAACCCTCTAATTCTCTCTCTCTCTCGGTCACCGTCTTCTTCTCCCCTTTTAGTTTATCGCGTTATATATACGGTTTTCTCTCTAGGGTTTCCTCCAGATTCATCTACCGCTCTCTTCTTCCTTCTCGTTCTGTTTTTTTTCCTCGAGTAAACCAAAGTTTTTGCTGACGCAGAGGCATCGAAGCTCCAATTTCGTTCAATTTTGGAGAAAAGCTGAGGTAATTGGATCATAATTCACCGGAATCGTTGATATCAAATTGAATTGTTACTGTAGAGTTTACAATTCGTCTCTTAATTGTTCTTGTTTGATTTCTGAGTGTGTTTTTGATGCTTCGTTTGTGTTAGGGTTATCGTTCTCTCTTGATAAGAATCGTTACTCGCGATAGAAGAACTGTTTCGTTGAGTTGGATTTGGGTTTTTATGCGGTGGGATGGCGATCGAGAAGAGTAACGTAAAGGTCTCGAGGTTTGATTCAGAGTACTCTCATGGCAGTGGTGAATCGATGTCAAGTTACGAAGGAGAGGAGAGGCTTGAACTGCAACGTAAGACCTCAGCGGCTAATGTTGATTCCGAGGATGAGGATGATGAGTTTGATGAGGATGATTCTGGAGCAGGCTCTGATGATTTTGATCTGCTTGAACTGGCTGAAACTGGTGCTGAGTTCTGTCAGGTTGGGAACGTGACTTGTAGCATTCCTTTTGAGTTGTATGATCTCTCTAACCTTGAAGATATACTCTCTGTTGATGTTTGGAACGAGTGTCTTACTGAGGAAGAACGGCTTAGCCTCTCGAGTTATCTTCCTGACCTTGATCAGTTCACGTTTATGCTTACATTGAAAGAGCTTTTCGAGGGTCGTAATTTCCACTTTGGCAGTCCGATGAAGAAACTGTTTGACAGGTTGAAAGGTGGGCAGTGCGAGCCCAGGAACGCGCTTTATCTCGAGGGCCGTAATTTGTTCCGAAGGACAAAACATTATCATACCCTGAGAAAGTATCACAATGACATGGTCGTGAATCTTTGTCAGACAAGGGATGCTTGGTCTGGTTGTAAAGGGTACAGTATCGATGAGAAGCTCCGTGTCCTGAATATCGTGAAAAGCCAAAAGACTCTGATGCGCGAGAAGAAGGAATATTTTGAGGAGGATTCATCAGAGAAGGAAGAACCGTTTGATGGGCCTTGGAGCAGAAGGGTGAAAGATAGGAAGTCTGCGCAAAACAAAATGGCCCGTCATTCTGGTTATGTTGTTGATTCAGGTTTGGAATTTCCTAGCCGGCGGCAGCTTACGGGAGAACAGGATAGATATGGTAAACCAAAGTCGAAACCGAGTGCAGCAACACCGAAGTTTCCTTTCGATAAAACGTCTGTTGGTCCATATGCTTCAGCTTATAATGGGGTAGGTATGAACGCTGCATACAACACACCTTCTCTCGTTAGGCAGAAGTATGGTTCGAGTATGGTTCTTGGATCGGAAGATCATATTGATGATGATGATCAGGATCCACTCTTTGGAACGGGTTCTCGACGAGATCGGGATATTTTTGTTAGAGAGAAGCCTGGATTCTTGAGGCCTGGAAAGAAACATAAGTTTTCGATAGAGGAAGAACTGAATTCCGAACATTTCATGGGTCCACCATATTCAGCAAGGCAGTTCCAAAGCAATTTTGCAAAGTCAAGTAAATATGCAAATCATATTCAGCCTCATGAATATGCAGATCAAATGAAGCCGGTAAAAGGTAGTCTGGCAGACCTTCGTGGGGGCTTCCATCGGCATGGGAAGTATCATGGAGATAGCTTTTCTGTTGACCCCAGATATATATCTGATGACTTGAATGGTAAAAGCAAAAAAATGAAGTCTGAGAGGGACTCACCTGATAATAGTTTGAGAACTTATAGGGCTTCAAGGCAACAAATGAATGAAAGGTTCTTAAATTCTGACTTTCGTGAGAACCAAGTGCAGGAAAAGATTAGGGTGAATGTAGTACCAAATGGGAGGTCTGGTACTGCCGCATTCAGAGATAGCAGAATGTTCATGAGAAATGATGATACAGAGTCAGATTCATCCGATGGGTTTGATGATGAGGAAAGAAATCGCTCAATACGGAACAAATCATCCGTCTCTGTTCGTGGGATGAAGAATTCTCATTTTCCAATACTCAAATCCGGGCAAGATAGTAAAAAGACCAAATCCGGAAATGGAGATATGCAGGAGAATGAATTGCTTTATGGACGTGGTGCTTACTTGAAATATTTAGGCGCACCTGGAGAGCACATCTATGCGCAAGGGACAGATAAGCACTCCTTCAAGGCCAAACAGAAGGGTAAGATGCGGGACAGGAGTCCCTTAAATAACTTTTCTTCTCGAGATTTTGAAGATGGCCCTATCACTAGCTTGAGTGAGTTGAAGGACAGAAACAACCGAAAGGAGTTTTTCAGGCCAAACAAGTATAGCCAGACAAGAGAGCAAATGAGTGATAGACCACAGATTCAGAGACCATGTGCAAAACCAAATTTGTCCGGGAGAAAAAGAGGCTTTGATGAAGATGACGAATCACCTGAGATGAGAGCATTGGTTAATGAAAGTGCCCGGGGTCGACATCGTAGGAAATATCAGGTCTCTGAGGGAGAAGTTAATAGTGATGATGAAAATTTAGATGCCAGGTTATTGGTTTCTTGCAGTACTGGGCCCAAAAGGAGAAAGGTTAGAGAGTCTTTGATGGAAATGGAGCGGAGGGAGGATAATGGTGAGCTGCAGCTTTATTCTGACATTCAACAGCCGGTTGATGATATTATTGCCTCAAGGAGGAAGGGAAAGAAGAAAATGGAAGTTGATGTTGATTTTCTCGATCTGGAACCCTCTGAAACACCAAAAGCAGGAAAGGGTGCAATTGAAGCCGAGGTGGAAACCAAGCCGCAGAAGAAGCCATATGTGTTGATCACACCAACAGTTCACTCTGGCTTCTCTTTCTCCATTATGCATCTTCTGACAGCTGTGCGTATGGCAATTACTAGTTCGCGTCCTGAAGATTCAGTAGATGTTAGCAAACCTACGGCAGTGGAGAGTGCAGAACATGAAGCTGGAGAAAATGGTGCTCTCATGCCCATGGATGCAGAGGATAATAAGTCGCCACAGCAGGAGAGTGGGAACTTGCCATCCCTCACTACCCAGGAGATTGTTAGCTGCGTGAAGTCAAACCCGGGAGATCCTTGTATCCTCGAGACACAAGAGCCGCTTCAGGATTTGATTAGAGGAGTTCTGAAAATCTTCGCCTCGAAAACCTCACCTCTAGGGGCAAAGGGTTGGAAGCCACTTGTAACATTTGAGAAGTCCAAGAAAAGCTGGTCTTGGATTGGGCCTATTCTCAGTCCCTCTGATCAAGAGACTGTTGAAGAGGTAACATCCCCTGAAGCCTGGGGTCTCCCGCACAAGATGCTTGTCAAGTTGGTTGACTCATTTGCAAATTGGCTGAAAAATGGCCAGGAAACTCTTCAGCAAATAGGGAGTCTTCCCGAACCGCCGCTGTCACTCATGCAGTGTAACCTTGACGAGAAAGAAAGGTTCAAGGATCTGAGAGCCCAGAAGAGCCTTAACACGATCACCCAGAGTTCCGAAGAAGCAAGAGATTATTTCCGCAAAGAAGAATTTCTGAGGTACTCAATTCCGGACAGAGCCTTTGTGTACACGGCTGCTGATGGTAGGAAGTCGATTGTTGCTCCTCTGAGAAGAGGTGGAGGGAAGCCAACCTCGAAAGCCCGGGACCATTTCATGTTGAAACGCGAGAGACCGCCACATGTCACAATTCTGTGTCTTGTGAGAGATGCCGCCGCCAGATTGCCCAGTAGTATCGGGACAAGAGCTGATGTGTGTACCTTAATAAGAGACTCGCAGTATATCGTGGAGGATGTGAACGATGCACAAGTGAATCAGATCGTGAGTGGGGCCTTAGATCGTTTGCACTATGAGCGGGACCCTTGTGTACAATTCGACTCTGATAGGAAGCTGTGGGTGTATCTACACAGAGACAGAGAAGAAGAAGATTTTGAGGATGATGGTACTTCATCCACTAAGAAATGGAAGAGGCCGAAGAAGGAAGCTGCAGAACAAACAGAGGAACAGGAAGCTGTCACTGTAGCGTTTAATGGGGATGAAGAACAAACCGGGACTGAGATGGGTTCAGAGCAGAAAACTGTTGAGCCAGCTGGTTCAGACATGGATCAAGGAGCAGCAGACCAACTGTGTAATGAGACTGAACAAGCTGCAGAGGAGGAGCAAGATGTTGAGCACACTGCACAGGGTAACGAGACAACAATGTGGGAGCCTGATCCTGCTGTTGTTTTAAATCCTGTTGAGGATGACACGTTTATCTGCCAGGAGAACTCAGTCGCTGATGATTTTGACGATGAAAATGAAATTCATTGATATCAGGTAGGTTGCATTATCCTGAGTTCAAGTCCATTTCCCTCGTGTGATATTTTTAGTTGATTTTATTTTTAATCATGGTTTTGCAAATCTTGAATTCTTCTGACCAGACGACTCACTTTTCATAAATTTCTGTTTCAGGTGAAAGTCCAGAGGGTATTGTTTAACAGAAAGAGAAGCTATGGGTTTGTATAAAGACATAATTGTTTCGGTCTCAAAAGATATCAAAAGAGTGAGATCACAGGTTCTCTTAGGAACAGGTTAAAAAGGTTATTCCTTTTGGTTCTCATGCCATCTCTCTTTTTTATCCTCAAGAAGAAAAGGAAGTTAGTAGAGTTATTGAATGATTAAATTAAACATCAATATTTAATATATATATATATAGGTACAGTGAGAAAAAATGTGAACTTTTAAATACCAGGTGATATTCACCTTAAAGGGGTCGACGTAAAATCAGAATTCATTATGATGATTGATGAGATTAAGACTGCTCCTTAACGAGAAGGAGAAAACACAGTGCTGTAGATATGTTCATCTCCTTAGTTTGAAGTGGCATATTCTCGAGAAAGTAAACTGGATATTTGTAATGCAAATGGAAACTGGAACTCAAATAACACCATTAGTAAACATCATCAGATACACGAACAACATAAGCAAACAAACACTCACTCCACACAGAAACAAACACAAGCACAACACAAACATGATTAGACTCAACCTTGTACAAGTTTAGGATTTAACCCTCTTGTCTTCCTCGTCTTCCCTACAAATAGATCCTTCGACTTGATCAAACCAGGGAGGCAACCCACGAGTGTCATAAACGGGAACTGAGCCAGAGAGTCCTTTCTTCCTAAAGATACAATGGCCATCTCTGATCCAGGCTTGTAACTCGACATCTTCTTCTTTTTCCCACCTGACATCATTACCTTTATGTTCTTCACAGCCACATTAGCATGAATCTCCGCTATATATCCTTGCTTCATCTCCTATCATAAGAAAATCATATAATCAAAACAAGATACTAACCAAGAAAACCACAATTGTAAACATATGATATTATCTACTTACCTGGATATTAGTGATATCTCCAATGGCGAATACATTTTTTCGATCCTTAACCCGCAAGTACTCATCGACCATAACCCTTCCTTTAACATCCAAGCTATCTTTCAGAACAGTTCCATTGAGCCATTGAGAAGACAGAGGCTTCCCAACGCAGATGAAATAGCAATCTGCTTGTATAGTTTCACCTCCTGACGTCAGGTTGAAGATGCATGTGATGGAGTGTCTGCTGTATCAGTAACGAAGTAGTACAAGAAGTGCTACAGGACATGAAGATATGTGTTTGCTGAGATTTGAACGAATCTAGGTGATTGGATTCGATAAAGATACTGAAGAGGATATTGCAGCTTCGGGGTGTTTCCATATTCTTAGGAGAAGCTTGCACACTGATGAAAGCTTGCACACAGACCTTCCAATTCCCATAACTTGAAGAATCTAGACGTTGTGGTCTTGTCATAGACGTACCTTCTTGATACTGAAGAGGTCTGTGTGCAAGCTTTCATCAGTGTGCAAGCTTCTCCTAAGAATATGGAAACACCCCGAAGCTGCAATATCCTCTTCAGTATCTTTATCCATATTCTTAGGAGAAGCTTGCACACTGATGACCAGCAGGCTCGACAGTCCGGTCTGAATCCCGGTTTGCTCTAAATGAAAATGACTAGCAGATGGGGTTTGTTATCGGCCCAATATGCCAAACTCAAAGGCCCACGAAGTTTCCATCACGAAAGAAATTGTAATGGGCGTTTCTTCCGCCATTGACGTATTCGATGATGTAAGATACTGAAGAAATTGTAATGGGCGTTTCTTCCGCCTTTGAGTTTGGCATATTGGGCCGATAACAAACCCCATCTGCTAGTCATTTTCATTTAGAGCAAACCGGGATTCAGACCGGACTGTCGAGCCTGCTGGTCATCAGTGTGCAAGCTTCTCCTAAGAAGCTGGATAAAGATACTGAAGAGGATATTGCAGCTTCGGGGTGTTTCCATATTCTTAGGAGAAGCTTGCACACTGATGAAAGCTTGCACACAGACCTTCCAATTCCCATAACTTGAAGAATCTAGACGTTGTGGTCTTGTCATAGACGTACCTTCTTGATAGGACTCCATTAAAACCATTTTCTCGACCCTGTGCTACTTCCTGAGCTACAACCTGAGCTACTTCATGAGCTACTTTTAACCCTCACCTTAGATCTACCCGAAACAAGACTAAATCTCTATCGAGAACCCGCTCTGATACCAATTGTAAGTGCAGGTGAGACGAAAATAAATAGCAGAAAATAAAGAACACAGAATTTGTTAACGAGGTTCGTTTCCTACTCCCCGGGACCACGTCCAGTAATCGAATTCACTAGAATCAGAAAGCAAATACACTTATTCGCAAACGCATGAATCAGGAACACATCCAACAATTCACCGCTCTATTCTATAACATGAACTCTTCAGGATAACCTAACCCTGAGCTAAACTCCCCCAAGCCTAGACTTTTACCCAAACGATCAACACCACTCAATCTCACAAAACAAAAGATTTTTCTCTCTGCTCTCTTTTTTTTTTCTTCTTCTTCTTCATTTTTTTTCTTACTCTTCTCTTGAGGCCACGACCTCCTTATATAATGGACTAAACTTGCACATCAAGCTTATCCAAAAATACATATAGAATAATTCCTATATTCTAGGATATTCCCAAATCTTAGAGAATTATTCTATTTTTCCTATATCTTCTCCTAAGAATATGGAAACACCCCGAAGCTGCAATATCCTCTTCAGTATCTTTATCCAGCTTCTCAACCAACTCTTGGCTCGAATCCAATCACCTAGATTCGTTCAAATCTCAGCAAACACATATCTTCATGTCCTGTAGCACTTCTTGTACTACTTCGTTACTGATACAGCAGACACTCCATCACATGCATCTTCACAGGTATGTTTTGTCTCCGTCTGATGCCGAATTCAAATCCACGGATTGGTTCAGTATCACTTCCACTTTCTTCGACTTTAACCAATCAAATGCTTTGTCAGCACAAACTCAAGCAGTCTTGGTCCTTTGTGCACCAGAGTAACCTTCTTGTCCGGAAAATCAACTGCGATTTCCGCAGCAAGCTCAACGCCAGATGGTCCTCCACCAACAATCAGAACTGATTCAGAAGATTTGATCTTCTCATACTCTGGAACCAAACATAAAGACAAGAGTTTATTAATACAGAACCCAGTCTGAATCTTTAACTTTCTTGCAAGCATTGCGTAAGTGATTCTCTGATCATACCTGCTTGGTATTGTGAGAGCTTCTCTTGTCTGGTTTTGGGGAACAGGTCGTTGTGACCTGTAGCAATCACCAGATAATCATAACCAATCACAGCTCCATCTTCAGTCATTACATGAGTCTCCGTGATATTAATCCCCGGAGAAGTAACAACACGGCCCTTCTTCAAGTAGTTAGTGTGGTTGATAACTGTTCTTTCTGCAAACGAAGGCTCCACCATAGATCTCAAGCTCGCCCATTTGATCTCAAAGTACTCTTTCCTGATTTCATTTGATGATTTCAAGCTCTTGAC
Organism: Isatis tinctoria; assembly: GCA_010577795.1. NCBI lineage: Eukaryota > Viridiplantae > Streptophyta > Magnoliopsida > Brassicales > Brassicaceae > Isatis > Isatis tinctoria. The sequence goes on from CM021245.1 coordinate 22,295,405, forward strand.
AATATAATCTGAGGTTAAGATGGTGTTGAAAGAAACAGAGAAGAAAAAAAAAAACTTACGGATCGATGAGGGTGACATCAGCATCAAACTGAAGCAACTTCGAGGCGAGTGAGCCGGCGATTCCGCCGCCGATCACTACCACCCTCCTTCCTTGTCTACACGCAGATTCAATCCCTGCCATTTTTAGCGATTCAAGCTCCAATTCAAACCAAAACAATGAAGTGTTTTTTTTTTGTTTTCGAATGATCTTCTTCTTTTTCTTGTTCTTGTTCTTGTTCTTCTTCGTTAGGCTCTTCTTGTTCTTGGAAATTCAAAACCAAGAGTCAATATATGTATATATATACATGTACAAAAGACTATAAAGATTTTCAGAGAAGAAAAGGCATTTGTGATTGACGTGTTTAGTGACTTCAATACATGAAGAATCTCCTGTGCAGCTTCCCTTGCGCTTACATCATCGAATACGTCAATGGCGGAAGAAACGCCCATTACAATTCTTTCGTGATGGAAACTTCGTGGGCCTTTGAGTTTGGCATATTGGGCCGATAACAAACCCCATCTGCTAGTCATTTTCATTTAGAGCAAACCGGGATTCAGACCGGACTGTCGAGCCTGCTGGTCAAGACCGGGGATCAACATTGCACAGGGCAATGTGACAACGATGCGGGAGCCTGATTCTGCTGTTGTTTCAAATCCTTTTGAGGATAACACGTTTATCTACCAAGAGAAGTCAGCGGCTAATGATTTTTTTTTTTACGATGAAACATGATAGGTGAATTTCACTGATATCAACTTATCAAGTAGGTTTCAAAAGGTTTCTTTAGTATATTGTTTCATTGATCAGATCATCATAACTGTAAGATCATTATGTTTATTATCCCCGAGTCTAAGTCCATTTCCATTCTGTGATATTGAAGGGTTTTTTTTTTTTTTAATGATGGTTTGGCAATTGTGAATCCTTCTGACAAGACGACATTATATATTTTTTTCATTAAAATGTATTTTCAGGTGAAAATTCCAGAGGGTAGTTTTTTAACAAAAAGAGAGGCTATGGATTTTGTATAAAGACATTAACTGGTTTGGTCCCAAAAGATGTCAAAAGAGTGAGACCGCACAGGCTCTCCCTACACAAACATGTTGAAAAAAGGTTATTAGTGTTGTTCTCATGCCACATATTTTTATTTCAAAAGAAGAAAAGAAGCCAGTGGATCCTGTCATGAAATGTGAGAAATCCCTCAATACACACACTCAACAAGTAAGGTGATTGCTGGAGAGACAGAAGCAAATTTAACAAGTAACCAATAAGATCTGATATAAATCAAAACAAACTCGGATCTTAGCTTTAACGAATGAAGATCGTTTAAGATAATCGGTCGAGTGTACTCCACTCAATGTTCTGCAAACTCAAGCTTTTACTTAGGTCTGGGTTTTCGGGTCGGGTTCGGGTCGGTTCTATTCGGGTTCGGGTCTTTCGGGTAGAGGAGTTTAGGACCCGTTCGGGTATTGTAGAATTTCGGGTCGGGTTCGGGTCGGTTCTTTTCGGGTCCGGGTCGGTTCGAGTCTGAAAATTAAAAAAATTATAAGCAGAATTAAGAAGAAAAGAAGAAAACCTTTAACTTTGTTAGTGTATTTTGGTTTCGGGTTTTCGGGTACCCATCGGTTCTCGGGTTCGGGTTGGGTTCGGGTCGGTTCTAGTCGGGTTCGGGTCTTTCGGGTAGAGGAGTTTAGGATCCGTACGGGTATTTTACCGGTTCCGGGTTCGGTTCGGTTCCTCTTTTTCGGGTCGGTATCGGGTCGGATCTTCGGGTCCGGGTAAAATGCCTTTTTTTTGCTTTTTTATTAGGTTTATCAAAATCAAGACTGACAACGACTCTTGGTTCCTTACATAGCTTCTAACATGAGCCTAAAGCCATGAGGAAACCTTTAACAAAAAAGGAAAATGAAAAACAAAACGTAAATAGAATAGAATTTAGAAAACCGACTCAACACTTGGAGAACATGTCAAACACCAAGGATCGATGTGTTCTCGTAACTGGATAAGGATGTGCTGCATCAATGAGCACATATGTAGAACCATTTACGTCTCTTGCAGTCACACAACTATCGAGTGCTTCTTTTCTCACCATAGCAAAGGAAGAGAAGGTGTGTTGTCGTATTGAATTATGCTTTAGGCAAAGTTGCACAGGAAAAATCCAAACCACTCATCTTCGGAATCTTCACCTCCTCTCGCATGTAAGGTAAGTGGTTTTCTGTGAGATAAGTGTCGTCTCTTCATAGGGAGATTTGCACATCTTTCATGGAGAAAATAGTCACATTCCTCACAACTATATATTGGACCAGAGTCGTTGAGAGGGTAGACACATGCTTCACATCGTGTTGTTCCATCAGAAATAACGTTTTCGCTAGTAAGCCTTAAATTATGCTCCTCGTGACTGAAATGGTTTATCACGTTATCATCACCAACCACTTTGAATGGAAGATCTTCAATTTCTTCAGGTATCCCTTCGAGGTTTATCCCATCCCATACTTCGATGCTTGTTGCGCATTGTGAATGAACCGCATATTTAGGGCAAGAGGAGCAAGAATAAGCTCCATGAAACTGATTCACAGGTCGACGATATTGAAATTAAACTTGATTTTGGGTTAAGATAAATTATGGGTTAGTGATCAAATTCTATATTTTGGAGCAACCCAAAATGAAGCCCAAGAATTTATCTAGAAGGTCTCCACCTCCTTAAGTATTCTAGATAATTCTATAAGATAATGTTTAGCTAATTAAGTAGAAAAATCTAGATATTGTAAGATAAAAAATCTAGATATTATTGTAGAGAGTTCTAGAGATTATGATAAGGTTTGTAAGATATTTTGAAGTTTTGGAGCCTATAAATAGCTCCCTCCTCTCTCATTTGTAAGCAAGTTGAGCAAGTGAAATAACATCAAGCTAAAAGAAAGAGTGTTCCAAAAATAAGTTCTCTTGCTTTCTCTTAAAGTCTTTCAAGTATTCTCTTAGTGTTCTTCCATATTCTTCTTCATACTTAGAGGGTCTTTTGTTTCTTTCGGGTTTCTCGGGTATTACGGTCTTGGGCTAGTGCTAAGCACTATCGGTGTTGGTTTCTTTACATGGTATCAGAGCCATTCTAATTTGGTTCTTTTCAAGATCGGAATTTAAAGAGAGCTTGAGTTTATTCTAAGTATGGAGTCAATGGGTCGTGTTGTTGGATTGGGGATGGAGATCTTAAACCAATCTAACTACCGGTTATGGAAGTCATGCATGGAGTCATACTTGGTGAGTGAGGACTTATGGGATGTCGTCGGTGGTAGCAGCACAACACCACCAAGGGGAGATGCTGCAACCGCGGAAGCGACAAAGGAATGGACACGGAAGAATGCCAAGGCGGAGTTTGCGTTGAAGAGGTCAATATCCTCGGGAGTATTTGAGCATGTCTCAAGGTGCACATCCGCTAGCTCCATTTGGCAGGCGCTGGATCAGTTGTTCAACAAGAAGAATGAAGCTCGTCTACAGCTGTTAGAGAATGAGCTGGCGAATGCGAAGCAGGGGGAGTCTTCAATCTCAGAGTTCTTCATCAAGGTAAAGAACCTTTGCTCTGAGATTAATACTCTTAACCCGGAGGAATCTATTTCGGAAGCACGGTTAAAGCGGTCTATTATTCGAGGTCTACGGCCCGAGTATACACCGTTTGTGACTTCCGTTCAAGGATGGGCTACACAACCTTCCTTGGAGGAGTTTGAGAACCTGCTAGCTTCGCAAGAATCATTAGCCACACAAATGGCTGGAGTCAAAATCCAAGATGACTCGGGGAGTGCTTTCGTAGCTCGGAGGCAACAGAGCTTCAAAGGCAAACCCAAGTATGAAGGTCCAAAGAACAATGATGGACGAGAAGGATCTTCTACGGGAGATAAGAAGCGGTTCAAGTGCTACCGGTGTGGAAAGCTTGGACACTTCAAAAAGGACTGCAGAGTAAAGCTGAAGGAAACAAATATGGTGGAATCAAAAGCTCATGCTGAAGACGAAGATTGGGGAAAATGCTTTACGGTGGTGGCTGCATCTTCAGGCACATCCAAAACTAAAAATCTGGGAATTGATTGGATCGTTGATTCTGGTTGTAGCCATCATATTACCGGAGATGAGAAGTTATTTTCTAGTCTTCAAAGTCATGACGGAAAAGAAGCCATTATTACCGCGGATAATTCAGTCCACCGGGTTGAGAAGGAAGGGACTGTTGTCATTGAAGGAGATGATGGAAGTCCAATCACTCTCAAGAATGTGTATCATGTCCCTGGAGTAAGGAAGAATCTTCTCTCAGTGGTGAATGCGGTAGACTCAGGTAACTACGTTTTATTTGGCCCAAAAGATGTTAAATTCTTGAAAAATATTCAGGAATTAAAAGCAGACGTAGTTCACACCGGAGCACGGGTTAAAGATCTTTATGTCTTATCTGCCTCCAACACTTACGTGGAGAAGATGAGCACAAATGACAATGCCTTTATATGGCATGCTAGACTTGGTCATATTAATATGACTAAGCTAAAAGTCATGGTGAATAAAGATCTGGTTAATGGACTCCCAAAGTTGAAGATTCAAATGAAGGAATACTTTGTGAAGGTTGTCAATATGGAAAATCACACAGGCTTCCATTTGACAACTCTACTTCACGATGCAGCGCTCCTTGGAGAGGGTCCATAGTGACTTGATGGGTCCAACGAGAACATCCTCCTATTCTGGGTTCCGCTACATGTTGCTGTTCGTTGATGACTTCTCACGGTACACTTGGGTATACTTCGTGAAGGAAAAATCAGAGGTATTTTCAAGGTTTCAAGAATTCAAGGTCACCGTGGAAGGAGAGTTAGGTCGAAAGATCAAGACTCTAAGGACGGATAATGGAGGAGAGTTTATGTCAAAAGAGTTTCTCTCTTTCTGCCAGAAGCATGGTATCAAGAGAGAATTTACATGTCCATATACACCTCAACAAAATGGAGTAGCAGAAAGGAAGATCAGACATCTAAGCGAGACTTGCAGAAGTTGGCTACATGCGAAGAATTTACCTAAGGCCTTATGGGCTGAAGGTATGAGATGTGCAGCCTATGTCATCAACCGGATGCCGCTTAGTCCAAATAATATGAAGTCTCCATATGAGATGGTTCATAGGAAGAAGCCAACGGTGAAACATCTCAGGGTATTGGATCAGTCTGCTATGTCCATGTGTTCGATTCTCATAGAACCAAGCTGGAGGCAAAGGCGAAGAAGTGCATCTTTGTCGGCTATGATGAACGAAGGAAGGGTTGGAGGTGTATGAATCCAGAGACACACAAGTACACTGTATCTCGTGATGTTGTCTTTGATGAAGTTTCTTCATATTATGGACCTCCTCAAGTCCTGTTTGAGAAAAATGGTACGGGTTCTCTCAAAGGCGATGAACCGGCTGTTCAGATACCAAGTGAAGGTGGAAGTTCTGAACAAGAGACACAAGGTGAAAGGGCGAGCACTAACCAAGAAGAAGATGAGGAAGAAGACCATGGTTCCATGGCTAATCAACGGCCGAAACGGAACATTGTCAAGCCTGCTCGGTTCAGAGATGACAGTTTTGTCACTACTTACTCATGCTACTTTGCAGCTCCATTAGATGAAGAAGAGCCATCATCATATGATGAAGCAAAAGGAGTTAAAGAGTGGGAGACCGCAATGAAGGAGGAGATGGATGCTCTTAAAAAGAATGAAACTTGGGATTTGGTTCCAAAACCCAAGGATGTCCAACCCATCTCATGTAAGTGGGTGTACCGTATCAAGCGAAGGACGGATGGAAGCATTGATAGATACAAAGGAAGGTTGGTTGCTCGGGGATTCTCCCAGAAGTATGGAGAAGATTATGATGAGACTTTCAGTCCAGTGGCAAAGATGACTACGGTACGTTCACTTTTATCTTTATCTGCAAGCTTTGGCTGGAAGTTATGGCAGTTAGATGTGAAGAATGCATTTTTATATGGAGAACTCGATAAGGAAATCTATATGGAGCAACCACCTGGTTACACATCAAGGGAGCATCCTGACTATGTGTGCAAGCTAAAGAAGGCTTTATATGGATTAAAACAAGCTCCAAGAGCCTGGTATGGAAAGCTTGCTCAGTTTCTTCAGTTCTGCGGGTTTGTCCCATCTAATTCTGATCCGAGCCTATTCCTCAAGAAGAATGGAAGAGTCCACGTGGTAGTTCTTCTTTACGTGGATGACCTGATAATTTCTGGGAATGATGAAGCGGAAATCGCTCGTCTACAAGAGGATATGTCAATAAGGTTTGAGATGAAGAAGTTGGGTGAGCTTAACAACTTCCTTGGTTTGGAGGTTGAAAGAGTAAAGGATGAAATATTCATCGGCCAACAAAGTTATGCGAAAAGGATTGTTGAGAAGTTCGGGGTACACGAAGGAAAGACACGTACTACTCCGATGGATGTAAACATTAAGTTGAAGCGCGATGAAGGATCTCTGCTACCCAATCCTCGACCTTACCGATCTCTTGTAGGAAGTCTTCTGTACTTAACCATTACAAGGCCTGACATTTCCTTTGCGGTTGGTCTTGTAAGTCGGTTTATGCAGACACCGAGGAAGCCACATCTAGAAGCAGCGAAGAAGATCTTGAAGTATGTGAAGACAACTCTTGGCATGGGTTTGATGTATAAGTACAATGCCAAGGTCTCTCTCTATGGCTTCACAGATGCAGACTTGGTGGAGATCTGGATGATCGGAAATCAACTTCGGGCTATGTATTTCTGTGTGGAGACACAAGTGTTTCATGGTGCAGCAAAAAGCAAGCAACAGTGTCGCTGTCAACCACTGAAGCGGAGTACAAAGCTTCAACACTCGCAGCTCAAGAGTGCATTTGGCTTCGAAGACTCCTTGAAGACTTGTTCGAGCCAATCAACAAGCCAGTTACTATCTATGGAGATAATCAAAGTGCTATCAAGCTGGCGAATAATCCGGTGTTCCATGCAAGGACTAAGCATATTGAGTTGGAACATCACTTCATACGGGAGAAGGTGCTTGATGGAACGATTGAAGCTTTGGAGGTACGAAGTGAAGACAACGTTGCAGATATCTTCACCAAGTCACTGCCAAAAGGTCAGTTCGAGTTACTTCGTTCGAGGCTCGGTATGGTTGACAAAATCAAGTTTAAGGGGGAGTATTGAAATTAAACTTGATTTTGGGTTAAGATAAATTATGGGTTAGTGATCAAATTCTATATTTTGGAGCAACCCAAAATGAAGCCCAAGAATTATCTAGAAGGTCTCCACCTCCTTAAGTATTCTAGATAATTCTATAAGATAATGTTTAGCTAATTAAGTAGAAAAATCTAGATATTGTAAGATAAAAAATCTAGATATTATTGTAGAGAGTTCTAGAGATTATGATAAGGTTTGTAAGATATTTTGAAGTTTTGGAGCCTATAAATAGCTCCCTCCTCTCTCATTTGTAAGCAAGTTGAGCAAGTGAAATAACATCAAGCTAAAAGAAAGAGTGTTCCAAAAATAAGTTCTCTTGCTTTCTCTTAAAGTCTTTCAAGTATTCTCTTAGTGTTCTTCCATATTCTTCTTCATACTTAGAGGGTCTTTTGTTTCTTTCGGGTTTCTCGGGTATTACGGTCTTGGGCTAGTGCTAAGCACTATCGGTGTTGGTTTCTTTACAGACGACAAACTCCACAATCCGAATATCCTGGACCAAGATGGTTAGTGCGAGAGAGGCGATGGTCGTGACGGTTGATAATTACGACTTGTGGCAAGTCAATACAACTTCGATGGACCATGAAACCACATGGAAGACATGAGTAACAGCTTCCGTCGTCATGCATACCACAAACATTACAAGTAAATGAGATATTTCTCGATGAGAGGGTAAGATGATGCTCATGAGTCCTGGAATGCTCGATAACATTAGGTGGGGGAGTTATCACACAACCTAGACATATGCTTAAGTCACATGTCGAGCAATGATACCACGCAAGTTCCGAACTCATTCCACACAAAAGGCATACCTTTCCAGCATCACCCCAGAGGGATGCAGATTTGGTGAACTCAAAAGGATGATCAGGGTGAAAAGGAAGAAGTTTTACTTTCTCCGCAACGTTCACACACTCCAAGTGAACGTACTCATCACAAGAAGGTCGTCCATAATGATATCTACCAAAAACTGGTTCTTGACATATTCCACAACGGTCTGGACTTTGACTTTCTTTTAAGAAAACAAATGGAAGTTCTTGAGGATCGGGATGTGCAACAGAAAGCGGAAGTGGTGGTTTCCTCGCACATGACGTGTCAACGTTGAAGTCGCATATGGAACAATGATAGAAATACGGCACTTGAACGTAGATATTATTGCCGCATAGATCACACATGCTTCTTGGAGGATTTTCTGTGAGTTGGAGAGGATGTTCAGGGTGAGAAGGATGGTTGATCTCAAATGGTGATTCTGCACATTCCTTGTGGAACATGACACGGTTGCAGTCAGAATCGTTACAGCGATAGCCTCCATAGTATTCACCTAGGTGTGTGTAGTAGCAGCCTTCACAATGACTATAAAATTGAGCGGACGGGAACAAAGGATGTTTGTGAATTGGTAGCTTTACAGATGATGTATCCATGGCTGTTTTAAGAAGTTTTTTATCTTTTTGTTTTTTTTTTGTTTTTTCTGAATTGTTGTGAAACCGAACGAAGTATATTTGTAGCTTCTTTAAAATATATTTTATTACCAGTTGTCCGAGTGGGGCTGTTGGATTGGGATCATTGATACACCGCACTACACAAAAAAATTGTTTTAAAATACTAAATGATTAAATTTATATGATTTATCTTTATTTTTTAATTAAAAAAATTTGTTTTATTGTTGGTCTTATATGGCTGCCTCTTCAGCAGCCCTTAAAATTGTTAATACTTTTATTTTATATGGGGGCCTCTTCAGCAGCCCTTAAATTGTTAAATTTTTACCTATAAGTTTTTTTTTTTTTTGGAACAGAGAATAATGATGGGAAAAAAACAGAGAATATGATGGATTGAGAAATCTTAACTTGTCCGAAGTAATCTCAAAAGCAAAAGAAAAAATGGAGTATCCGGAGGCGCAAGGCAATCGTAGGGTTCCGACTGCGAGAGATCAGGATGCAAATATGGAGGACGTGGCTGCACCAGGGAGGCCACCGGGAGATCCCCCGGATGGAAGGAGCTCTTGGGCGAGTAAGGTTAGTGGATGCAATGGTGGTCGGATGCCGCGTCCGGAAGAGGTAATCGATGAAGAGTTTGTGGAGGCGGGGCTTCGGATTGAATTTCCGGAAGGTGAGGATGGTGAACCCGTTATAACGATCGAGCGTAAGGTGTTGGATGCTATGAATGGTTTGTGGAGGAATTGTTTGATCATTAAGGTTCTAGGGCGTGGTGTTTCTCTGCCGGTCATGTACAGAAAACTTCGCGAGTTGTGGAACCCGAGTGGTGCGATGTCCATCTTGGATCTGCCTCGTCAGTTTTTCTTAGTTCGGTTTGAGAAGGAGGAAGAATGTATGAATGTCTTGACTGGAGGGCCATGGAAGGCGTTTGGCAGTTACTTGATGGTCCAAGGATGGAATCCGAATTTCGACCCATTGAGAGATGAGATTGAGACGACTCCGGTGTGGATTCGGCTGAATCATATTCCGATCAATCTGTATCATCGGTCTATTCTGATGGGGATCGCACGAGGGTTAGGTAATCCTGTTCGGGTAGACCCTACAACACTGAGAATGGAGAGAGCACGGTTTGCAAGGGTTTGTGTGGAAGTTAACCTCAAGAAGCCCCTTAAAGGGTCGGTCCTGATTAATGGGGAGCGATATATCGTTGCTTACGAGGGGCTAGCTGAAATTTGCTCGCGATGCGGTTTGTACGGACACTTTGCTTCCAAATGTCCGTCAGTTGCTCAAGAGAAGGAGAAGGCTCCTGAATCTTCAGTGGTACATGAGCAGAGAGAGACTGTGGCGGGGACTGGTGAAGTGGTAGGTGAGAAACATCCACGGGATGATGGTTTCACGACGGTGGGGCGCGGCGGAAGGCCGTTGGAGGCCCAGCGTAGGAAGGAAGGTGATAATGCGGGGAGGATTTCCAGGGATTTGATTGCGCGTGATCTGATTAGGAGGAAAGATTTTCAAGTTGTTGAGGTGTCAAACAGATTTGGTGGTTTGGATAAGTCAAGTGGACCGCAAGAAAATCGGGATGCGATTACGGGCAGTGAAGAGAATAAGGAAAACGAGGATATTCAGAATAGGGAGTTGGGAAGGAAGGATTCAATTCAAAGGCAAGTGGTTGTGTTCGGTACGGAAGCGGGAAAAGAAAAGAGAATGCCTGGGTTTGAAATACGTGATGGGTTGACCAAGAAATCTAATGGGCCTAAATTTCAAGTGCAAAAACCCAAACAGACACGTAAGAATGGATCGGGTCGGGGTCTCATTTTTGGCCCGTTACGAGGAGAAACTGAGATATCTCCGACTGGAAAAAGACCGAGAGTGGAAAATTACAGCTCCGGCGGCAATGGAGATCAGGTCGGAATGGAGACTTCGGAACGGGACCCAAAAGAATCCAATTCAGACCAGGGTGTTGATGCAATGGCAATTGTTCCTGTGGAGGCGCCGGAGACCTCGTTGAGAGAAGATGAGGCAGAACGGGATCAAGTGTCGGAGGAGAGGGAAATTGGCCAAGAGAGTTGACGTCTTGCCCCGGTTATTCTAAACAATCAGTTTATGTTAATGATGAAGATTATAATGTGGAATTGCCGGGGGGCGAACAAACCCAATTTTAGACGTTCTCTTCGGTACTTGTTGAAGAGGAATCCGACTGATATCGTTGCGATTTTTGAGACTCACGCTGCAGGGGATAGAGCGGGTCGTATATGTCGTGGTTTAGGTTTTGAACATAGTTTTAGAGTGGATGCTATGGGACAGAGTGGAGGATTGTGGCTGTTGTGGAGAGAAGGAATTGGTGAAGTTGAAGTTCTGAATTCTGCTGATCAATTTATACATGCGAGGATCAGGAACGGTTCGGAGGAGTTCCATGTAGTTGCAGTGTACGCAGCTCCGTCTGCTACTCGCCGTCAGGGACTGTGGAATCAATTGTGTGGTGTCGTGAATCAGATTTCTCAACCATTAGTGATTGGAGGAGATTTTAACACGATCCTTAGGCTTGATGAACGTAAGGGTGGTAACGGCAGACTTTCTCAAGACTCTGTGATATTCGGGGAATGGATCAATGAACTATCACTCATTGACATGGGATTTAAAGGTAACCAGTTTACTTGGCGGAGGGGAAAGACTGAGACGACGATGATTGCTAAGAGACTTGATAGGGTTCTCTGTTGTGCTCAAACTCGCTTGAAATGGCAAGAGGCAACCGTCACCCACTTGCCCTTCTTAGCATCAGATCATGCGCCCATGTATCTTCAACTGGAACCGGTCTCAAGGGGGAACTTGAGCAGGAGACCATTTCGGTTCGAAGCCGCGTGGCTTACGCATGAGGGGTTTAAGGAGCTTCTCGCTACTTCTTGGAATAACACGATTAGTACTAGAGATGCCCTAGCTAAACTTGAAAGAGTGTTAAAGAAGTGGAATAGGGAAGTTTTTGGAGACATTCACCACCGTAAGGAGAAGCTACTAAAAGAATTGAGCGAGACACAAGAAGATATTGATCGGGCACCAACGGATGAGCTCCTTGGTAAGGAGATTTCCCTTTTGCAAAACTTGGACGTGATTTTGGAGCAGGAGGAGTTAATATGGTTCCAAAAATCAAGGGAAAAGCTGTTGGAGCAAGGTGATAGGAACACGCGGTTTTTCCATACAACAACAGTTATTCGTCGGGCACGGAACCGTATTGATATGCTTAAAGATGATAGTGGGAGATGGATATCAGAACCTTCTGAGTTAGAAAAGTTAGCGGTTGATTATTACCGACGGCTATACTCGTTGCAGGACGTAGAGGAGGAGGTACAATGCTTACCAGCGGAGGGCTTTCCAAGTCTTTCTCAAGAGGATAAGAGCTGTCTGAGTAGACAGTTTCAATCTTTCGAAATTGAAAAAGCGATGCGGAAAATGGGACGGTACAAAGCCCCAGGTCCGGATGGATATCAACCTGTCTTTTATCAACATGGTTGGGATGTAGTCGGAGAGTCTGTTTGCAAGTTTGCTTTGGAATTTTTTAACTCAGGTTTGCTGCCAGAAGGAACAAATGATGCTCTCGTTGTGCTTATCCCGAAGGTAGGAAAACCGGAGAGAATAACACAGTTTCGACCTATTAGCTTATGCAATGTGTTATTCAAAATAATCACCAAAACTATGGTGGGTCGCTTGAAGTGTGTGATTTCAAACCTGATCGGTCCGGCTCAAGCCAGCTTTATTCCGGGTCGTCTGAGCACAGACAATATTGTGGTTGTGCAAGAAGCTGTTCACTCTATGCGGAGGAAGAAAGGCAAAAAAGGATGGATGTTATTGAAGCTTGATCTAGAGAAGGCCTATGATCGTATACGATGGGATTTCTTGCGAAACACATTGGTAGCTGCTGGTTTCTCTGAAGAGTGGACTGAATGGATAATGCAGGGAGTAACCGGGCCTTCAATGCAGCTGTTGTGGAATGGAGAAAGAACGGAGGCGTTTACACCGGCAAGGGGTCTGCGCCAAGGGGACCCGCTGTCGCCGTATTTGTTTGTGCTCTGTATGGAGAGACTGTGCCATCTGATTGATCAAGCAGTGGTAGAGAAACGCTGGAAACCAATCCGCCTGTCTCGGGGAGGGCCAATGCTGTCTCACATACTGTTTGCTGACGACTTAATCTTGTTTGCAGAAGCGTCTGTGGCTCAGATACGGTCGATAAAGAGTATTTTGGAGCGCTTTTGTACTGCATCGGGTCAGAAGGTGAGTCTGGAAAAATCCCATATCTTTTTTTCAGATAATGTATCTACTCATTTGAGAACGAGAATCAGCCAGGAGAGTGGAATCCGAGCCACGGTGGATCTGGGGAAGTATCTGGGAATGCCTGTGCTCCATAAGCGGTTGAATAAGGAGACATTTGCAGAGGTTTTGACACGAGCTTCCTCACGCCTTGCTGGCTGGAAGGGGAAGATGCTGAGTTTCGCAGGGAGACTGACTTTGACGCGATCAGTGCTGGCTTCATTGCCTACTCACACAATGAGCACAATAGTTTTACCATCATCTACTCTGCTAAAACTGGATCAGCTTTCACGAGATTTTCTGTGGGGCAGTTCAGGGGAAAAACGGAAGCAACACCTTCTAGCTTGGGACAAAGTCTGCTTACCGAAACGTGAAGGTGGACTAGGACTCCGTAAGGCACGGGAGATGAACGTTGCCATGATCTCTAAGTTGGGATGGAGACTACTTAATGACAAGGAGAGTCTTTGGGCTAAGGTCCTGAGATCAAAATACCAAGTTGGGGAAATTGCAGATTTATCATGGCTTCATCGCAAAGGTTCGTTTACTTCATTGTGGCGGAGTATACGATCTGGTCTGCTCGAAGTTGTTCTTCCGGGTCTGAACTGGATTGTGGGTGATGGCAGGGGAGTGAACTTTTGGACAGACAGGTGGGTATTGGGAACTGCGTTACTGGACTCTGTGGTCGGGGTTTTACCGGATGATGTGGCGAGTTTGAAGGTGCGGGATCTTTGGAGAACTGATGGAGGCTGGGATTATGTTCGATTCGAACAATACCTACCTTTGAATCGCAGACTTGAGATCTCGGCAGTGGTTGTGGATGAAGTCACAGGAGCAAGGGACAGAGTTACATGGGGACCGAGTGAAGATGGAAAGTTTACAGTCGCTTCTGCACATGCTTTCTTGACATGGGATCCGACGCCGAGGGTGAATATGGAGAGGTTATACAGTCGAGTCTGGAAAGTTATTGCACCAGAACGGATTCGTACGTTCATCTGGCTTGTGTGCCATCGTGTGATTATGACCAATAAAGAGAGATACAGAAGGCATATTAGTGTTACACCTATATGCTCTGTTTGCCATGGAGGGGATGAGACAATTCTTCATGTCCTCCGTGATTGTCCCGCGATGCACGGGATATGGACTCGCCTTGTTCCTCCTCGGAAGCAGAGAGCATTCTTCGCTCAATCACTCTTTGATTGGATCTATGAGAATCTGCGAGAATCAGAGAGTGCATCGGACAGTACGTGGCCTACTTTATTCGCGGTCGGAGTATGGTGGGGATGGAAATGGCGGTGTGGGAATGTGTTCGGGGAGACACGTCTATGCAGAGACAGAGTACAGTTAATTCAAAGGAAGATGCAGGAAGTTGTTGAGGCGCATAAGAAGCTTGGCAAGTGCACGGGAGGTGCAGAGAAAATTGAGAAAATGATTGGGTGGGTGGCTCCGAATATGGGCTGGTTCAAGCTAAATTCGGATGGAGCGTCTCATGGTAACCCGGGTTTGGCGACGGCGGGTGGAATCTTGAGGAATAGCTTTGGTGAATGGTGTGGTGGTTTTGCGTTGAATATTGGTGTTTGCTCGGCTCCTCTAGCAGAACTATGGGGTGTCTATTACGGCTTGTGTATTGCTTGGAATCGTGGAGTTGGACGTTTGGAGCTTGAGGTGGATTCTGAGATTGTTGTTGGGTTTCTTACAAAGGGAATTGGGGACACCCATCCTCTATCTTTCCTGGTACGGTTGTGCCATGGCTTTCTTGTTAGGGACTGGATAGTCCGTATCTCGCACGTGTATAGGGAAGCAAACCATCTTGCCGATGGTTTGGCTAACTATGCGTTTTCGTTACCGCTCGGTTTGCATACCTTTGATTTAGTTCCAGAGTGTTGTGTTAGTTTGTTGAGTGATGATGTTCTGGGCAAGTCGTATCCTCGACTAGTCCCAGTGTAAGTTGAACTTTTTTTTCTTTAATAAAGTACGGGAACAAGTTCCCGTTTTCACACCAAAAAAAAAAATCTCAAAAGCAAAAAAAAAAAAAAAAAGGAAGATAAATATTGGAGACTAAATTTCGGTTTATAAATTTAACTCTACCAAAAAGTATTTTGAGAAAGTTCCAAACTACACCTACTACTAACTAAACAATCCAGTCTAATGTAACTTTGTAGATTTTTATAGGTCTGTTAAGAATCTATATCAGTAAATGTAAAACATTAAAAATGCACAATCAATCCTTTCTTCACAATAACCAAATTCCCAAAGACAAATCCAAATCCAAAAAGGCAAAGAGCAATCATCCGTGAAACCTCTAAATGAATCTTTTGCTTGTAACTAAAATTGGTTCCAGTCTCATATTTCAGAAGACAATAATTTCCTTTTGTTTCAACTAATAAACCATACAAATAAATAAACAAATAAAGAATATTAAATAACACTGTAGTATTTTTTTATAATTTCCTCAAACCAAAACTCCATGAAGAAAAGAGCTCTTACGTGAATACAACAATACTCTCTCTCTGTACAGTGTGACACAGTAACCTTCTCCTCTTGGTGTTTTCAGTTAACAGCAGAGAGGGGAAATCTTGAGTCCGACACAGCTGCCTCGTAAAGAGAGGAAGCACGTATAAGTTGTTGTTGTTGTTGCTGCTGCTTTGCATCTCCGTTGGCTTGCTTCAACATTTTCTCATCTCTAAACGCTCTCAGTAAATCCTCAGATGCTGGAGTTCTAAGCTCCTCAATGGACTCAATGCTCGGTATGTCGATTAGTCTTTTCCTCGGCGTCGAACACGAAGGTTCATCCACCTATTTGCACCGCAAAAAACCCCACGTTCCTATATGGTCAATAATGTCTGATACGTTGCGGTTTGTTTCGTGCGAATAGTGTTCTTGAAACTTACCACGTATTCATCAAGAAGACATTTTCCTGCGTTGTCTGTGATCTCTACGATCTTGTGATTGTGATCACTCTTTAGCTCTATCAAGTCTTCACAGCATGGGATGATCATGGAGTTGACCTTTGAACATGCATCGTTATCGAGTTTCAAGGAATCTGAAAGAAATAGGATAAACTTTCAGCAAACAATCAAGATTCTTTTGATCTTAATCTGGAAGTTCGAGGAGATTAGTTTCGCTCTACTCACGGTCAATGGAAGTAAGGAGGCTGCCATTGGCAGCATCAAAGACATCAAGAGAGGACGACACAGCGGACGAGAACTGTGAGCGTAGGTTCTCATTGGCATCCATGCCTCCTCTGTTTGAGAGATCGAAATGAATTAAGTGACTTGAAAACAGAACATAAACGGATTTATAAACTCGGTGAGAATCATACCTAACGATTGAGTCAACAGAGGCCACGTTGTTTCGTTCTAGACTGACCAGAGATTCTTGAGCTTTCCTCCATTGACGTGCACTCATCTCTGCCTTCTCCAAGCTACATTTATCCATTTCGAAAGTTCAAGCAAATGCATGAAACAAGCTCGGTGCTTATGAACTTCTGTAATAATGAAATTTATTATACCAGTTCAAGAGCACTTCTTGCATCGCTTTCTTCCCACTCTCAACCGCTGAAGTGTCCTCGTGATAGTTCGACTCTGTTTTCACCATGTGAAGGTTCCACTCAGCTTTAATGGACGAAGTTGAATCTTGCATTGTTGACATCTCATGCTGTAGGGTGGTTGTTCTGGTGGATGCGCTCTCGCGTAGATCTTGTACAGCCATTTGGACCTAAAGAAAGATCAAAGAGTTTCCTCAAAGCCTCAAATCAAATGCATTTTCTAAGAATTAACATACGAAATTTGCATGCGACGTACAAGGTTTTTCTTCCTTGCATTAGAATTTGCCAGAAGTTCTGCTACTTTCTCTAGCAATTGCCTCTCTTCATTCGCAGCACATTCCTACAAGACAGAGAAACAGCATTAAAGCCTACTACACAAGGAATTTGCAGCTGCGCATGTGTCAAGAAGCCAAGAACCGGAATCACCTCAAACTTGTTTTCGAATTCACTCAATTTCTTGTGGTTAACTGTCTGTGCCTCTTCCACTATCCCGGTTAGTTTCGTAGCATGCGTGTCTAGAGTCTTGAAGAATTCCACTGTTACTTTGGAAACTGACCTTGTTGAATCCACGGCTTGCGAATGTGCCTGCACGATAATAATGTTTCAACCAAAATGTCTGATATTCATTTAATGGATCATCGAAGATTACTAAACCTTCCGTTGTTGCTGAGCAAATGCGATAAGCTTCTCTTCCTGATTGTTAAGGCTACTTTGTAGACCTTGTAATAAGATGTCAGCCTCAGAAGCAAAACCCTTGAAAACCTACACGAGACAACAAAGGAAGGAGATTGACTCAGAACAGAGATACCAATGGCGTAGTGGGATAGTTAAAGTCCTAAACTTACGTTCTCAAGTTCATGTGAATGTTTGGAAACTTCTGAGTTCAGGCTACCAAATGTTGATTGGGAGTTTCCATCTAGCTTCACAGCTATGTTATCAAGAGCTTCGATGCCAGAACCATACACGGTCTTCAGTTTCGAAAGTCTCTCACGTAGTTCTTTAGTGGCCTATACAATAAAAATCGAAGAGTGAGATCACTGAACACAAAGAGGCCACAGAGACGCAAAAAAACAAAACAAAAAAAAACAAAAATCTCTCACCTCAGATTTTGTCGACACAAAGGACTCCATATCTTCCTCCATGTGTTTTAGTTGAACCTCTTGTTGAGTCACAGAAGAAGCCACAGTCTTATGCAATAGCTCAAGCTGTTGTGTGAGCTGTGACTGGAACTTTTGGATGAGACATCTGTTTCCGTCCTCGATTTTGTCCTTTCTTTCTGCATAAGTATATTATCTATGATCCAGTGAACATCTATCAACAGTAAGTTGAAAATTTTGGTCCATGAATCTTTTACCTATTTTGGAAAACAAGTTGGAAACATCTGATGCTGCGCTTTCTAGTTCCGTCCGCAGCTGAAAGGCTCGCTCGACAAGAAATTTTTCTGAAAGTCGCAAGAAAATGTTATCATCAGCATCTCTAACAGCTTTTTTGTTTTCATGAGAAGCCTAGTAAAGACAATAAAGTACCTGACTTGAGGAGATTAGATATCACAAACTCCTTCTCTTTAATGGTTGCATTCGCCTGTCTGTATTTTTCTTCAAGATCAAACAATGAGTGCTCAGTTTCCTCAAGCTTTTTCTGTTATTTGTAGAGAGATACTGTTAGCTTGCCATGCATTTCGATCAACATATATAGGAAATGTTTAGGAGAGCTATACCTCAGTTTTGTCAAGTTTCTCACTCAACTCTGCAGTTAAAAGCTTCTGAGAATTGTATAGCTCCTGAAGATCAATTACTTTCTGCAGGGCCAACATAAATTGTTACAAAATTTATCATGCGAGGCACTAGTGGGATGTGAAACCAAATGATGCGGGTCTCATACCTTGTCCTTTGATTCTGATTGAAGTTCTAATCTTTCTATCTTTTCAGCCATAGCCTGTGATTAAAACACAAATGAATCCAGTTGCTTTTCACACTAAGGAACAAATAAGAACCATTCAGTTCAGAGGAAACCAAAACCTTTTTCTCAGCCTCTTCTTGAAGATAACGGTCTTTTGGAATATATATCCCATTTTTCTCTCTTGCAGCATACACCTCTAAGAAAATATAGAAAACTTATTCAAAATGAATACACGTTACAATACCTTCAAACAAGTACATAAAATGATAATACTCATACCTTGCTTCAGTCGGTCAATCTCAGAGTACAGATCTTTCATGACAGCAGATTTCATCATCTTCTGGTTGATCTGGAATCAAGAAGAAGTTGTTAGAGCCGTTTTTTTTACGCAAGAGATTATATTGCGGAAGAATGCTATTAAACCTCACCTCGGGTTGTTCTTGATATTCTTGGCGCGATGTGCATAATCCAAAGTGCTTAGAGTCTCTTCTAAACAGTGAATAGAAGGTGAAATTGTGGCGATTACACATGTTTTAGTCTTTCCTCCCAATGAATCCCTCAAGAGCCTTGTCAATTTGCTATCTCTGAAAATTTCAAAAGCAATAGTTCTCATGTCAAACCTGAAGTGAATACACCAAGGAGATTACAAACTACCAACTGATCACTTGTACCTGTAAGGAATATGACCAGAGTGCTCAACAAGCGCGTTAATGACACGGCCAAGAGTAAGTAAACTCTTGTTGATCTCCCCAGCTTCCCTGGCTCGTCCCTGCAACAACCGTTATCAAATTACTCACCACCAGATCCCAAGACTGCCTTGAAGACACTGACACCAGAGATGATAATAATAAGATACCTCTCGTGCACCAGAACGCGAGATATTCTCGGAACCAGCGAGGTCAACAAGATTTAGTTTCCCACATTTGATCATCTCTTCTCCCTCTGGTGTATTTTCCTTGATGTGAATGGTGATAGAAAATATCGAATGAGAGCGACTACTTTGCTTGTTCAAAAGAGTTTCAGCTGTACGCCTTTTTGCGGAACCTTTTTCCAAGATCTTGTATATTTCGTTCGCTGTACTCACTATCTCTTCTTCCAAGCCACGTACAAAGACACTCCCTTTACCGTCTTCCATTAAAGCAATCGATTTTTTAGACTTCTCATCAACAAACTTTGTAGTCTCCTCTGGTGCTAAAAGATCTGAGATTTCCTCGTTATATAGTTCTAGGAAGGTGACCTTCATGCTATACTCAGCCCCCTGCGCTTCTAATATGTCGAAAATCTGCTTAACAGCTCTCGGAATAACACCAGCGTCGCTCGGAAACTCACCATTCTACAAAGATGGCAAGTGGCAACCATAACTATTTATCAAAAACACACGAAAGGTACACTGAATCACACAGAAGCATACTAGGTTCTTTCTTGACGAACCAACCTTTTTCCTTGCACCTCCTTCCATTGTATACGTCTTTCCAGTTCCGGTCTGACCATACGCAAAGATGGTACAGTTGTAACCCTCAAGTACTTCAAACACAATTGGACAAATGGCTTGGTCATATAAGTCCTTCTGTTGAGACGCTGGACCAAAGACCTGAGAAATTCAGAGACAAAATTGAGACACACACACACACACACAATTAAACAAACCTTTTAAGACAACATTTGTCAACTCTGTAACCTTATCGAAAGCGAAATGTCTATCAATGTGCTTTCCAGCAATACTCTGAGTCGCAGCAACTTCTCTACGATGCTCGTTACAGGAAATCACCACCGGTGTATGTATTCTGGCCTCGTCCTCGCTCAATGGCCTATAAAAGAAACCAAGAAACCGGCAAGAAAATATCAAACTAAAACCCAAAGGACGCCAAAGTACGAACAAACAACGCATCAAAGGCTAAAAAGCACACCTGCAACGTAATATGACCTGCACATTCACACCTTTTTCTTTATCATTTCTACTGCTTGAATTTGACTCAGAAGATCTCGATTCTCTGGCTGATTTATCACTTGATCTTGGCGTCTGAGCTGGAGAGAGAGATACAATACCACCTCTCCGTTGCTGCATCGAATCCATTCTGCTAAAATTGTCTACCATCTAGGTACTTTTAAATCCTCCCCTGCACAAACAAACCCATCACATTGGAGTATGGATCCAAGGAAACCAAAAACGACTTTCTCTCAATCAACCGTTTTATAGTAACATTTTCGAGATGCCCAGAAGCTAAAGTTACAAAATTTCAAACGAAAATCCTTAGAAAGTTCGCGGTTTGACTCAAATTTAGCAACTTTCCTGACTCAATCCAACGTCCATGAATCACCAAACAAAAAGAAAAAATAAAATGTATTTACATTGCTGAATCTACTTCAATATTTAATCACTGTAACACAAGGCTATCTATAGATCTTCATATCAAGACCGGTGACACGAAATCGGATCAAACGATCGAGTAACAGAAGAAAAGAAGAAGCTTGGAGTAAAGAGTAGTACTTTTCCGGGAAGCAAAACGCGCTCTGTAAAAACAGGTAGTGAGATTTGACGACTAACGGAGAAGGACAAGGATCATCAGTGGCGGAATTGAAGAGAGAGAGTGGAGGGGACTTGGAGAGAGAGTGTGTGTGTGTGTGTTCAAGTGCATTTATTGTTCCTTCTTCTCAAAGCAGAGATGAGAGATGAAGTAAAAGGCACAAAACTATAAAAGTTTTTTAGTAAAGAGATCATTTCCAAGTGAAATTGTAAACGATGTCAATTTTAAACGTTTAAAAGAGACCAGACCAAACCGAGGTTTTGGTTCCGGTTTGATAAATTATTATCATTATTTTTGTCTATATTTTTTTAATTTCTGTAATAGAGAAAAAAATCAGGACTAATTTGATTACTTATTATCATTAAAAGTGAATAGATGAAACAGAATTGTGAATACTGATCTGGTTTGGTTTATAATGGCTATCTATTAAGTTTGGGTTATTTTGACAAGAGCCTTTTGTTAACGGCGTCAAATTAAGCGTTTACTTGAATTACGCGTAAATCACTAAACCACTGTTTTCATTCTTTTATGATATTAAATTAATATCGGATTTTGTTTTTTCTACAATAAATTATCTTTAGAATTAGAAGCCAATTCTTCTTTTTATTTTATTTACAAAACGTCAGATTAGAAGACAATTTTGTCTTCCCGTTTTGAGGGGAAAGTTAGAGCCTTTTTAGATTTTTTCTGCTTAATTTTAAATTAGATCAGCCCCCATTAACTTAAGTTTAAATTTCAAATTTGAATTTGAGATTTTAGTTAGTAGCTATCGAGCTCTTTTTTCCAATTTTCAACCTTGAAATTTTCTTTGTTGCCAGACTACACAGATCAATAAACACTTAAAAGAAAAGAAAAATGCAGTGCCTTTTCTCACATAAATAATCACACACACACATATTGGGAACCATATATAATTAGATATCAAAAGTTTATGGATCAAACTAATAAAACTAGTTTCAAATTTTAAACCGTTTTGTAAATTTTATAAAAGTCAAATATGTTCATCCAATGAATTTGATGTCATGAACACCCCTATATTTCATAGCAAACAAATGTGGTTTTCAACTATTCTATCACATCTCCAAACAATTGAAATTAAAGATTTACCACTTCTTCAGATTCAATTAATCAATTATGTAAAAATACCAATTGTCAATGTTAGACCACAATTAATGTCCTCGGAATTAGTAAGGAGAAATATATATATAGATTATTAGCCAACAAGCCATTGTGTGTATATGTACGTACATGTTTGGCAAAAATGTATATATATGTTTGGCAATATTTGATTCCATATGAGCAGCTATGTGTATATTTAGGAGTGAATAAAGAAGAAGCAAAGAAGCTTGAGGAAAAAGGAGAAGAAAAGTGGGGTTAAGGTCCTTAAGGAGCATGTGATATGATCCCTCAACATGTGGTCTTCTTTTTCAACCCTTTTGCTTTCTTTCGATCTCCTCTATCATTATCAACACACACATATGCATATATGTTAATATGTACTTATTTATATCGATTAGTGTGTGTTTTTTCATAAAATGTGTGTTTCAAACTCAGTCTCGCACTCATATCTACGCAGCATCTTTTGGTACCAAACACATGTGGGGATACTTTTATGGTATCGATGGTTCATATATGTGGGAAAAGGTTAGAGATATTATTAAACCAGATTTACATATTTTTGCAACATAATATATGACTTCAACAGATACCTAACTCGTCTCGTAGTAACATCATTTTTCAGTAAAAGCAACAGAATTAAACTAAGACTTCACCATTTTCCACTTTATACATTAGAAATGATTAGAGTTATATATGAGGGCTTAATCTTGTTTTGGAATAAGACCAAGACATGGGCATTCAGGTCAGTTTCTGGTAAAAAATCAAGGAATTTTTGGAGAGAGTTTTGTATCTATACAAGTATTTATAGAGTTTCAGTTTGATTTTAAGTCGGTTTGGTTTTTAATTCTATAAAATCTATAGATATCAAAAAAAAATTGGTTATAGTTTGGTTTGAATATTTATTATCTAAATATATAATATATATCTAAAATTTTAAAAATATTCTTCTAACCCCAAAACAAACTAAAAACAAATTATTCAAAATAACAAAGATATATCTATAATAATAAAAATAACTAATACATTTAATATTTTTGGATCATTTGGATATTTAATCAAATATCGGATAATTCTCAAAACTGAACTGATATCCACATATAACAATGAGTAGAAACTATCAGATTTGGTTATAACCAAAACTGATCCAAACCAATTAATTTTGGGTTGGTACTAGTTTGGATTTTCGGTTTCAGTTTTTTTACATATATTATTATATTCCTTCCAAAAAAATTATATCTCAGTAGAAGTTTCTAAACTCCCATATCAGCCAGTCGTTTAAACTAGAATTGTTTGCAGTAAATGGAACTCGAGCTAAGAAAGAATCGCATGCACTCCCAGATAGACTTTACATGTGTTTGTATACGCACTTCTGGATACATCACATGATGTATTTATATTTAATACATTTTGCTTGCAATGCACACTATCAAAAGTGCATCTGCTTGTGTCTTACTTCAACTGTTTTTCACTTTTTCTTTTGGAAATATGCTCTGGTTATTTCATTCAATACAAAACACCAGAAAAAGGAAAGCTTTCACATGCATTGTTTAAAAAGTTTTGCTTACCCATTTTATTTTCCAACTAACTGATTCTCTTGTGCTTACACAGTGATATCAGTATTTACAAATTAACAAAAGCATGGTAATTGGTCAATATTTTTTATTTATTTATTTATAAGTTTAAATAGTTTGTACTTTATATATATGAAAATAAATAGAATATTACTTTAAATAATTGTATGTTGTTATAGTAGTTAAACATATAATTTTGGATATAAAACTTCAAATTGCTTCGGTTTTTCATTTTTTGTTATATTGGATTATATTTATTCCTCTAATTTAAACTAAAATTATTATATACTAATTATGCTAAAATTTGATTACTGTTGTTAATTTTATTTAATTTGGGGTTTCCTCTCTGATTTATAAATATATTTTTGTAAACATTTTTATAATTTGATATATATTACATTGAAAAAAATAAGGAAAAAAGCTGAAGTGTAGATTGCTTAGAGTTGCATAAGTGAACCAAACCGATAATTTTTTAAAAGATTGATTCGTCAAGGGTTTAGAATGTAATGATAATCAAAAACTGTGAAGTTAGATTACATCAGTTTGTTCATGTTCAGTTTGGATCAATTGACAGTCATAATTTAAATTTTTTTTTTTTGTATTAAGTTAGTCGTAATATGAAAAAGAAATTGGTATTTAAAAACGTTCAGCCTATTCTTTGTTATTGTTTTAAAACTGTTAAACTTTTAATTTTGTTTTAGTCTCAAAAATTAATTCCGATTTAATCTTCCTAGATTCTGATCTTTTTCAAAAAAAAATATTTTGTGTGGAAAGTTAGCAAATTTATTTGAATTTTTAGATACAAGTAAAATCATATATATATCAAATCAAACTTTTAAATGTAAAATGTGACATTTTAAATGTGCGCGCTAAAAGTCAAATAGCTTGTCCACGAGACCAATATATCTTTCAATCTAACAGTCTGATTGAACAACCTTGTATGATCAAATGTCAAATAATTGCAAGTAGCATAGGCAAAGCCTATAAAAATTAATAAAAAATCATGAACCCTTTGCGGTTCAAATTTATGAACAAAACTTAAGAACCACTATGTACAGTAAAACCATGACAAATATGAGGTGTTTCATACGTGTTTTTACTGTTTTGATTTTTTTAATTGATTTTTCCTTTAAAAAATAATATATGTATATATTTTCATAGTGCAACTAATGAAACGTTTTTATGTGAATCTAATGTTTTGTACTTTATATTATATATACAATAAATTATTTACATAAACTGTTAATATTATTATTTCAAAAGTTACATAATAACATACAGATATCTAGCTACATAATTTATATGAAAAAAATAAAATAAATCAAATTATTGTTATAATATATTTTAAATTATTTAGAGTATTTTATTACACACCAACATATTTTTTAAATAACTTTAAAATTTTATATAATAATTATAAATATATACAATATTTTTCGAATTGCTTTTTATTTTTTTTACCATTCAAACATATATTTTAGATAGATTCGTTCTTTGGTCATTTATTTTTTATTTTTTAAATTTCAATAAACTATATATATAACAATTATTTTATTTTTAAATATTGTTATCAGATATTTTAAATAGTTTTACAGTATTTTTAGTTTTACATTATTTTTTATAAATCAGCATATTTTTGTGTTATGTTATCTTCTTATAAATAAAAATGTTTCTAAATAATTTTTAAATTTCATATAAATAATTATAAATATATACAGTATTTTGAACCACTTGTTATTCGTTTTTACCATTCAAACATTATTTTAAACTGTTTGATCCGCTTAATCCACACTTGTACCGCTAGATACGCTAGATCCACTTTTGTTTCACTTAATCCGCCTGATCCGCTAGATCCGCAACGCCTGATCCGCTAGATCCGCAACGCCTGATCCGCTTTCTTCATTCGGAGCCATTGTGAGCCTTAAGAAAATCACACATTCATAATAGTTTCACGGAGTCCGTACCATCACAGCTCCTTCGGGATCTGAGCACAAACAAAAGCTTTTAATTCTGTTAAATATACCACACCCATAATGTTTTGCACCTGTACTTTTTTTTGTCCTTTCATACAAAATCTGGACTAAGGTTTAAATATTGTCAAATCAAATTAGAAATAGCAGAAGCGTACGAAATACAAGGTAAATAAAATTTTAACCTTAGTCCAGATTTACGGCGGGTAAATAGGATCAATCGCAATGCATGCTTGTGTCCAAAGCAGTGACGTCATCTCATCATCATTTGTTGTTCCTCTGTCTCGTTCAATCGAAAACTACATTTTGACAGAAAGAGATTCGAAGTGACGATTAAGCAAACAATTTCAAGATTTTAATATTTTTCTCGAAAAGTCTTTAATTCATTCACCCTGGCTTTCATCTCTCTCTCCGGGAACAGGAACCGTCGGAAAAGAAGAAACCCGCCGATGGAGAGTGCGGTGGAGAGAGAGGCGTGGAAGGCACACGTGGCCATGGTCGGTGTACAATTGTTCAACGGAGGTTATCACGTTATTACCAAAGTAGCTCTCAACGTCGGCGTAAACCAACTCGTCTTCTGCGTGTTTCGTGATCTCATCGCTCTCTCAATTCTTGCTCCTCTAGCTTATATCCGTGACAAGAAGACGAGACCTCCTCTGAATCGACGCTTTCTCTTAGCTTTCTTCTTCCTCGGTTTAACTGGGTACTTCCAAAGTTTTCTTATTTCCTTTTCCTGTTATCTCCATGATTGTGTAACCATCAAACACCATTGGTTGTTTTTCCTGGTGTGATTAGGATATTTGGCAATCAGCTTTTGTTCCTCGTTGGTCTCAATTACACCAATCCCACTTATGCTGCAGCCATTCAGCCATCGATCCCTGTTTTTACTTTCATCTTGGCTCTCATCATGGGGTAAAGATTCCCTCTTTACATCTCTGACTTTCGCAAGATCAGAGAATCATCAATGCCTTCTCTTTCCATATCCGTGTCTTGATGCAGAACAGAGAGATTGAATGTATTCAAACTAGAGGGTCAAGCTAAGATAGGAGGTACGCTGATCTGTGTTGTCGGGGCTGTGTCGATGGTTTTGTTTCGTGGACCGGCTTTGTTGGGGGAAACAGAGGTTGAGTTCTCGGGTCATGGTGATGAAAGACGCTCTGAAGCATCTGGACACTTCGTGTCTAGCTTCCTTAATGGACTTGGGAGATGGAATCTGGGAGTTTTGTGTTTGATTGGGAACTGCACTTGCATGGCTGCTTTTCTCGCAATTCAGGCATGCCATTTTGCTTCCACATGATCCAAACGCCTTAGTATCAGTTCTTGTCTTTGAACTGACCCCAGGTATTTTATCACTTGCAAAAACCTCAGGCCCCACTCTTAAAGAAGTATCCGGCAAATCTTTCGGTCACAGCATACTCGTATTTCTTTGGGACCATGTTTATGGTGACATCTGCATTTTTCATGACCAATGAGTCGACGAAATGGAGTCTCACAAGATCTGAGTTCTTTGCAGTTGTCTACGCAGTAAGTTCCTTACATCATACTTTGAACCATGTTAGGTTTCTCCAAATGAGTAGCTCCACTTGCTTCCTCTGTGCAGGGAGTTATCGCGTCTGCCCTCAATTATGGTCTCTTGACGTGGTCAAATAAGATTTTGGGGCCTTCCTTGGTTGCTCTTTATAATCCTCTTCAACCTGCAGCCTCAGCCTTCTTGTCCAGAATCTTCCTTGGAAGCCCTATCTACTTGGGGAGGTTAAAACTCATAATCCTTCTTCTTTTGGTTAATAATTCTCAGTCACTGATGAGATGTGTCTGAAGTTGCCCAACTGACTCAAATTTTTCTCTCTCTTAGCATTTTTGGTGGATGTGCAATCATCGCAGGTCTTTACAGTGTCACTTGGGCGTCTTACAAAGAAAAGAAAGCAGCAGCAGCAACAGGAATCATCCCGGTCACCTCAAAGGAAGCTGAACCCTTGATCTACAAAGACCATAAGAACAAACCAATGGCACATCTATTCACAAACATTCCCATCTCTTCACCAAAATCCGCTGATTGAAACCAAAACTCCGGCTTCTTGAAAAAACTCGAGTGTGCTGTGATGTTTTCTTGATCTCCTTTTTTGCGGCACAAGTGACTACTCAAACAGTATATATACGTGTAAACACATCAATATTTACATGTCTTAAGCACAGCAGCGTCTTGACTATCAGGTTCGTCATCTAGCTAGAACAGCTAGTTGTCTGTTACCTTGTTCAAGAGTCTGTAATACACTTCGATGCTAGCCACTTTCATCTCATAGAGAACCTTAATGGCCTCAATGTGAAACCCACTCTGCATTTAACTCGCGGCCATAGCGTTGCAGCAACTAAAAATTTTCTCACCCTCTATAGCTCTGAGTACCATCTCCCTATTTCCTGTACATATCAACCAGCCTGCTTCTTAGCAAACCATTGGATTCAAACCCAAGCTTCATGGCATCCGCATGCTTCATTGCTCATATCCAGCACCATCACCAACCTAAGAACAAGTGTTCAAGACAAAAGAAAACACTGGTACCGTTCTCTTGAAGTTATCAACAAAGAAAAGATGCCATTTCAGATTATATAAGAACTTTTATATGATTGATTTCATGGTTCTATAGAATTTCTGGGAGACAAAACTCAAGGAATAGTGGAGAAAAGGCCAACGGACATGGCAAGTGATCAAATAAACAGCATACATACAAATCTCATTAGTCCTAAGATTTACCAAATGTAAAGTTAAGATCTTCTCTGAGCTTTCTACTATGACTGAGAAAACTTGAACTCAGCAAGCAAAATGTTGTTTAAACTCTTCATACCACTGCATCATCGGATTCTGAATCTTCATCTTCCGTCCACGACGGAACTGGATTGAGTGAAGATGACTCGTATGATACTGATTGCAAGAAGTTGAAATAAGCATACTTGACGTCAAACTGCATGTCATACCCTGCAAATTAGATGCATGTGCAGCTTATTAGAGGCACGAGAGCTGAAAAAAATAGTGGTTTCGCCACCTGAAGACAAACAGAGTATGTAAGCAAAAGTAAAAGTCTTACAATAGTTCACTGCAATGGTATAGCCACCATCTCCTGGGGTTTGACTGACATGGTGAAACCACATGCTTGGCCTGCAACATCCAAATCGGATGTGTGTCGGAATCACCCATTAATTCAAGCATAACTAATTAAAACTCTATCTGTGTTTCTAAAAATAAGAAGCGAAAGTAAGATTGAAGCATATATACAGTAGTGATTAGACTATACCAAAGACGATTTTGTCTCAAGGCAAAAGTGTTCTAAGATTTCAATCTGTGGAACATGGAAATGAACAAGAGATTGAGAGTCTTACAGGTAAAGAATCTCCCCAGCCTTGACAGTACAATGAAACGGCTTTGGGCCATTAAAGAACAATGGATATTTCAATCTCTCACTTGCTTCCCTCTCTGGTGAAGGGTATGGATCAACACTGCACCATGGCACATGCCTCATTGGCTGGTCAAGCTCAAGCTTAAACGCTTCGGTATCCTACAAAGATTCAAACTTTTATCTCATCAAACAGCTTACGATCGTAAACAAAGTCACTAAATTTGATCTGAGAATCTCACAGACTCGATGGTAAGAGTAATTGGCTGCTGGATATCGTTGGACATAGAGGCGGTGTACATCAGTCGGAGGAAGGAGAAGGAAATGCTTCTCCCCTGAAACGACAGCGTATAGATTCTCGTAGTGGTCTTTGTGGAAAGAGGTCACGGAGAGATCAGTGCCTACCCAAAGGTTTACAGCTTCCGGCGAACAACCAAGCGCCTCCGTAGCCCACGCCACGTCTCCATCGCAGTCTGAAGCAACCGTTGAATACTCCGTTCTGAAACAATCGTTTTGCTGTTGTAAATACGCAACATTTCCCCCCTTAGACGAAGATCGAACGGCCTGAAGAGCCTCCGGGAACGGAAGTTTCTCCACGTGAGCCGAAGCGAAACAGAGATCGTCATCAATCGGAGTGACGGCGTCGGCGCAGCCGTTAGGAGTGAGATGTAGTGAGACAAGATCATTTGACAGAGCTCCGGCGAGGTACGCCGGATCCGACCAGAGTTTTAAAGCCGGCCAATGAGCGATTGCGTTGGAGATTACGCAAGGCTTGCTTTGAGACACGTAGTCTCGGAGAAAGTGTACCGGAGACGGCGGAGAATCAAGTCGATCGATTTCAGTTCCTAAGCTCAACTCCCTAACTTCTCTCCATAAATTATGTATCTCCTTCGCCATCGACGATCTCTAAAACCCCTAAATTGAAACCAGGAACCCTAATTTATGCGCCTCTAATAGATAAAGTAAAAGAAAAAACAAAAACAAAAAAAACTGTTTGTTATTATAAAAGTGGTGTTTTGAAATATATTCAAAGTCTTAAGAAGAAGAAGAAGATGAGTTGCTCTTATCTATTTACTGGCGACGCTTCTGTCGCCTCTCGACGGTGGAATGATGTTTCTTTCCGGCAGCGTGTGTTTCTTCCGCGGCAATTACTCCGGCAACAGCTTCCGTCGCTTTCTCGCTGCGTCCGATTAGTCGCCGCTGCAAATGATTGCTCCAGTAAACAATCGCTCGGAGGAGAGACTGTTTTGCTTCACTGTTCGCCGGAGACATCGGCGGATGTAACGGCAACAATGGTAAAGGAAATGGCTCCGGCGGAGGCAGAGACGGAGACGGCGGTTGGTGGTTTAACGGCGGTTCCGGCGACGATAACTCTGATGAATCTTCTCACCCTTTAAGATTTTTCTTCTCTCTGTTCTTGGTCTTGTCCTGCTTCTTTCAATTACAATTATCAGCCGCTTTCGCCATAGCCAAAGCTCCAGAGTCGGGAAGTAACGGAGCTACCGAGAAAGATACGGTTTGGGAAGTGAGAGGAAGCAAAAGGAAACGACTTGTTCCCGATTTCGTCAGAGATGAGTTCGTCTCTGAAGAATCTGCCTTCGAGTTATCATCGTATCTGACTCCTGAGAATCTCCTGGCACAATGTAGAAACCTTCTGACGCAGTTCCTTCTCCCCGAAGGTTACCCCAACAGCGTCACCTCCGATTACCTCGACTACTCTCTCTGGAGAGGCGTCCAAGGAATCGCCAGCCAAATCAGCGGCGTTCTCGCCACTCAGGTACACGACTGAGTAAAGCTTATTGTCTCTCTTAAGGCATTTTCATGAGCACTTTGGTGTTTTTATTTTTTGCTTGTGTGTGTGTTTTGTTAGTCTTTGCTTTATGCAGTTGGGTTGGGTAAAGGAGCAATCCCTACAGCTGCAGCGATCAATTGGGTACTTAAAGATGGAATTGGGTATCTCAGTAAGATAATGCTATCGAAATACGGACGCCATTTCGATGTTCATCCCAAAGGATGGAGGCTATTTGCTGATCTACTTGAGAACGCTGCTTTTGGTATGGAGATGCTTACACCGCTCTTCCCTCAGTTCTTCGTTATGATTGGTGCTGCTGCTGGTGCTGGCCGCTCTGCTGCTGCATTGATCCAAGTTCTCTTCTCGTCTCATAAAGCTTTGTAATTTGCATATATATATAGCTCAAGTCCACTATTGAACTCATCAGTTACTTCTCTGCAGGCTGCTACTAAGAGTTGCTTTAATGCTGGTTTTGCTTCTCAAAGGAACTTTGCTGAGGTCTACTACAGTTTTTATATGAGTGTTCTTTAATTATTGTGGGCATGGAGTGTAGGCAATCAACAGCTTCTTTTGTAGGTAATTGCCAAAGGTGAAGCTCAAGGCATGGTGAGCAAGTCGATGGGTATCTTGCTTGGAATACTTGTTGCCAATTCTATAGGAACCTCTACAAGTCTTGCACTTGCTTCGTTTGGAGTTGTGACATCGATTCATATGTACACCAATTTCAAATCTTACCAATGCATCCAACTCCGGACACTAAATCCATATCGTGCAAGTATGTCTCTCTCCTGCCGGCTGCAGCCAAACCCAATTCATTCGACATTCAATCAAATTCCTCTGGAAACATGAAAGATAACATCGCTATGTTTACTGTACAGGTTTGGTTTTTAGTGAATATCTCATCAGCGGCCAAGCTCCTGGAATCAAGGAGGTCAACGACGAAGAACCCGTCTTCCCAGCTGTTCGGTGGTTAAACATAAAATCTCCAAAAAAGGTGGAAAAAATGTCATTCTGCTCGTTAAAGTCCAAACTTTCTTGGATGAAGAGATAATGCTCAATAGCCTGATTCTTATAATCTGCTTTATTCAGCTGCAAGATTTTGTCTTATCATCAGAAGCAAAAGCAGCAGCAGCAGACATAGAGGAACGGCTTCAACTAGGCTCAAAGCTCAGCGAGGTTATCCACAACAAGGAAGAAGCAGTAGCACTGTTTGATCTGTATCGGGATGAAGGCTACATCCTTACAGAACACAAAGGCAGATTCTGCGTAAGCAACATATAAAACCTTTCCATCATTTTGTTTTACCCGGTGGAAACTCTCTGTATTTTCATCTCCTCTTGTAATTTGTCAGGTGATGCTCAAGGAAAGCTCGTCGCCACAAGACATGCTCAGGTCGTTGTTTCAAGTGAACTACCTCTACTGGCTAGAGAAGAACGCTGGGATCGAAGCTACAAACACTTACTCAGACTGCAAACCGGGCGGTCGCCTTCACATTTCTTTAGATTATGTACGTAGAGAGTTTGAACTCGCCAAAGAAGACAGTGAATCAGTGGGTTGGGTTACTGAAGGACTGATAGCTAGACCTCTACCGAACAGGATCCGTCTAGGTTATGATGATAGTGAACCCTCATCTTCTCCTTCTAGCTCATAAACTCTGAGTAAAACCATTGCTAATGATGTATTAGATCCGATCTCCTATTCGGTATAGAGTTAGATACATTTTGTCCTTTGTTCATCTGCCATTGAATCGTTAGCTCAGATATAACGACTTCATGTGACCAAACCAGATACTTAAAATTATATATTATATTTGGTTTTCAGTTCTTGTTTAAACATGTCATATGCTCCGACAAAACAATAATGCTTTTATGACTGTGTAACAGATGTGAACATTAATTTCATTATGACTCGAGATCTAAATCTTCTTATTAAATTCATTGCGACCTACAAACATGCCCGACCTTTCTCACATTTGACCCCACAAAATTAGGAATGATTGATACATCTAAGTTTTTTACACAAATTGACTTACTTATCAGATCAAATCTAGACTTCTACGGTGATCCTTTGCAGGCTAACAACAGTTACAGAAGAGCTAAACTTAAAAATGGCGAGTTAGACTTAAGAGGTACAGAGATTTCTGATTCTACTGAACAAAAGGGTAACGAGCAACGTAGAATTCCCTTACACGCGAAGCACCATCTCTAGCAAGTATGCCTTCGAGATCTCCAATGATTCTAGCCAGCCAAATCTCAAGGTTTCTCTGAACTTCTTTCAAGTTGTTCTTAATCAAATCCAGTGACCTTCTTGTGTTCATCTTAGCTTGGTTAAGTTGATCTCCCTGGTTGCTCCTTGTGATTTCCGTCTGCAATGCAACTAGCTTCTGCCCTGTCTCTGATGCTCGCTGCTGAAATCTGAAACACTCGAGCAGAAACTCGGTTTGTCTTTTTGTCCTAAACTCAGGTCCTAGTGTCGCATCGCAAGGATCGCTACTCTGCTGGAAAAAAAAAAAAAACAAATAGCACAAAAAGGTTAAGCCTTTTTAGCTCTAAGGAACTCAAGAATGTGTTATAAGATACATATAGTGTTAAAGAGAGTAACCATTCTTCTGCATAGATCATCGATCTTCCCTGCAAGAGCTTGATACCTCTTCGCCTGTTTTCTCAACAAAGACGGAACCTTTGAAATGTCACTACGACAAACTTTCTCAAGATTTAGTAACTCCTCTTCCAATAACCTCAGTTTCGCAGAAACACCTGTTGCTTCACTATCGATCTTCCATGGTGATTCCCTTCTGTGGAATGAAAAGATAACGTTACTACAATGCTGATGATCACCACCACACAATTCTCAACTCAAAAATCTGTTACCTTGGCACAAATTGCTTCATATGGTACACAGATTCCAGAGATTCGTACTGTACATCCTGCAAAAGAAAAGAAAGAATCAAAACCCAATTCTCTCTCTTTCCCTCAATCATTATGAGAGTTATATAATAAGAAACAAAAGAAAATAGAAACCTGGAAAGGGTTAGTGTTATGTGACTCTGCCCAGAATTGATGAGAGCTTGGAGGAAGCCCATAAGCTGTAGGGGAAGAAGATACAGTGAGGTGATCCACACCGTAACGTTCAGTGGAATTATCATCTCCTTCTTGTTCCTCTTGTTCTTCAAAACCTCTTCTTGACATGAACCCAATCATCTCATCCCTCTCGCTCACTTCTCTCTCCAACTCGTTAATCCTGTTCATGAACTCTTCTCTCTCTTCCTCCATCTCCTGAATCCGGTTCTGCAGCCGCTTCTCCTCCTCTTGCCAAGCGTTCCTGTGGCTAGCGAAGATGTCCACGACGCGCGCGTTAGCTTTCGAGTCCTCCACGCGCCGCGACTTCATCTGGCGGACCTGTTCCTCCGCCGCCGCGAGCCGCCGTTTCAGCTCGTTGACCTCCGTCGTCAGCCGCGGAACTAGAGATACCGCGTCGCTCGGGAGGTGAGCTAGCATCACTGAGAAGCTCAGACCTAGAAATGACCTCGCTAGCTTCTTCACGTCGTCTTCTTCTTCTTCCTCAACAACGGTTCTCGTTCTCATTCTCAATCCCGATTCTTCATCTTCAGGAACAGTCGCCATTTTTTTTTGTGCTGAGGTCAGGAATCTGAGAAAAGGATTACAAAGAAAAGACAAAACTTTCTTTAGTTTATTTCTTTTTCTGCAACAACACTTTTCAATCTCTGTAGCAGAAAGGAAAGGCCACTTTTGATGTATTCAGATTTGACAAATATATATAATTAAATATTATCTTTCTGTTTGTTATTAAGATATAAATCATATAATCAACATGTATAAATCTCATATTGACAGAGATGATACAAGATTATTATCTCCCAACAACACACTCATTATAAATTCTAGATTAAAAGAGACAAAAGATTATAAATTCTAGAGTCAAAGACAATGTTTAGTTGATACTTGATGCCTATTTAGTTTGTTGTGATTCTGAAACTAAGTTTTGTCGTTTTGAAACTGTTGGGCGATTTAAATACAATTGTTTGTTGCCTTGATCCCATATATACAATTTCAACTAAAGAAAATATTGTTACTAACTTAACTTAGGTTAAGATGTCACATGCTGTTATGGAATATATTATTAGTCTAATTTTAATATCTTATTACCAAAAGAAAGAATCATCTAGTTGGAATTTTGTTATACATTTCCATCATACAAAAAAAAAAAAAAGAACGAATTGGGAAATTGTAGTAATTTTTTGTTTGCCAAATATAAACTATAGTTTATAAAAATACAAAAAGAAATTGATGAGTTGTCGGTTGTCTGACTTGAATGAGGCTGGGCCATGTAGATAAAGAGAGGCTTCTTCTCTTCAATGCAACAAGAAGATGGAAAAATCATATCACGGACCCGACCAATCTCCACCTCCCAAAGCACATGATATCTCATCATGTCCACAAACAATCGTTTCTCATTTCATTTGCATTCTGAATCTTAAGACTTAATTTGATCAGGTTTAAGTTAAAGATGTAATGGTTTCATTCTATAAATTTAGATAATGTTGGAACTCGTTTATGATGAAATGGTTGTAAATAATTTTTTTAAGGCTTTCGGATGAAGATGTTCGTTAAAATGAACAGATGTTGGATACGATGCAATTGCCTCCATAAGCACTATTTCATAGTGTAGAGTAATTGTGAATGAGAAATATTACAGATCAAACCGAGTTGCTTGTAAAAATTAAAATATAAGATAGAAAGAAAAAATAAATTTGAACAAGACTGGAACAAATTTGCAAAATATCCCTCGTTAAAAAATAAATTTGAACAAGACTGTAATTGTCTCGTTACTGGCGTTACGCATTATGGGTTTCATAATTTGACAAATGAATTTAGGATATAAAAGATTTCTTTTTATCAAAAGTCATTTATAAACTTACATTGTTTACTAAGTTTAAAATAAGATCTTCCAAATGGAATGAATTATGTAACCACAAAATCGAAAGTGGTTAAGTTTATAACATTAAAATATTTAATCACGTCATTTTTGATGATAATTGAATTGTCATCTTTCCATTTTTCCATTTTTAATTGTCAAATATTGAACTTGGATTTTACATAGTTTTCTTTTCTCATTAACCAAACATGACAAAATCCCTCACTATTCTTATTCTCTTTCATTTATGGAATATGAGTTTCTCTTTAATTAGTTTCTAGAATCTGTGAGTATTTGTAAAGTTATGATTCAGTAGATTTTAGTGCTATGAGATATAAACACTGTAATCTTGTGAACTGAATGTTCTGTGTGTATTATTATGAGGACCAAAGGTCTCTTTATATATTGGTTACACCATGTAGAGAAAAGGTAATTATCCTTTTACTACTCATAACAAGAAAAGGAAATATTCCATAAACCTATTCCTTGTCTATAAAGGAAAACATCTAATTATACTAAGGACCGGTTATGTTAATAACCTCTATATGGATCGGTCTATATTGAGTCCATTAACCAAACGGTTCATAACACTCCCCCTTGGACGAAATGACCGAACCCGATGCAACCAAGGATCTTTGTAATACGCTTGGGGATGCTGCCTCATTAAAACCTCACTAAAGAAAAACCCAGTGGGACAAAACCTTAGTGAGGAAAGAGTACAGCACGTATTACTCCCCCTGATTTAGACATCCCTATAAGTCCTTTAATCGGCGCATGCCGATCTGATACACCAGCTTCTTGAGCGTGGAAGTTGGGAGCGACTTTGTGAACAAGTCAGCTGAGTTGTCGCTTGAACGGACTTGAAGCACTTGTATTTCTCCAGCTTTCTGGAGATCGTGAGTGAAAAAGAATTTTGGCAGAATGTGCTTCGTCCTGTCTCCCTTGATGTATCCATCCTTCAGTTGAGCTATGCACGCAGCATTGTCCTCATGAAGTACGGTCGGTTCGTCCTTTCCATCTGTCATCCCACAATCTCGTCTTATGTGCTGAGTCATCGATCTCAACCAAACACATTCACGGCTGGCTTCATGAATTGCCAAAATCTCTGCGTGATTTGATGATGTGGCCGTGAGTGTCTGCTTCATGGATCGCCATGAAATTGCGGTTCCTCCGTGAGTGA
This sequence comes from Isatis tinctoria, assembly GCA_010577795.1. Lineage (NCBI taxonomy): Eukaryota > Viridiplantae > Streptophyta > Magnoliopsida > Brassicales > Brassicaceae > Isatis > Isatis tinctoria. The sequence continues at coordinate 22,332,282 of CM021245.1, forward strand.
ACACATATCCTGTCTGAGATCGTCCATTGTGTGGATCCGATAGATAACCTGCATCAGCAAAACCAACTAAACCTTTGTCGTTATGGTTAGTGTAAAATAGACCCATATCTTTCGTTCCTTGAAGGTAACGAAGTAAATGTTTAACCGTTCCAGTGCCTTGGGTTGGACAAGAACTAAATCTTGATAGGAGGTTCACGGCAAAACAAATATCTGGTCTAGTGTGACTAGCCAAGTATAGTAACGCTCCTATGGCACTTAGATATGGCGTTTCGGGACCAAGGACTTCTTCATCCTTTCTTATTGGACCAAACGGATCTGTGTCCGGGCTTATGCTCCTTACGACCATTGGGCTACTCAATGGGTGAGCTGTGTCCATATTAAATCTCTTGAGTACTTTTTCAGTATACGCCATTTGATGCACAAGGATTCCGTCTTTGACGTACTCAAGCTGTATTCCCAAACAGAACTTAGTCTTTCCTAAGTCTTTCATTTCAAATTCGGCCTTTAACAAATCAACTGTTTGGGTGATTTCTCCAAAGGTGCCGAGGATGTTCAAATCATCCACGTAAGCTGCTATAATCACAAATCCACCGTTTGCAAACTTCTTTATAAAGATACACGGACTGATGGGATCATTTTTATATCTGGATTTAATCAAGTACTCGCTTAAACGATTGTACCACATGCGCCCACTCTGTTTCAGTCCGTATAGGGATTTGGTTAGCCTAATGCAGTGTTCTTCTCGAGAACTTTTCTTATCTTTGAGCTCAATACCCTCTGGCAATCTCATATAGATTTCATTATCCAGTGGACCATATAAGTATGCGGTGACAACATCCATTAACCGCAGATCTAACTTTTCTCTTATGGCCAAACTTATAAGGAATCGGAATGTCGTTGCATCCACCACAGGGGAGTGTCTCCTCATAATCGATTCCAGGTCTTTGAGAGAATCCTTGTGCCACAAGCGTGCTTTGTGTCGAACAATCTCTCCTTGTTCGTTTCTCTTTCTTACAAAGACCCATTTATGTCCAACTGGTATTATATCACGAGGTGTCCGAATAATGGGACCAAAAACCTCTCTCTTCTTTAAAGAGTTTAACTCCACGTTTATGGCTTCTTTCCATTTAGCCCAATCAGATCGTTGAGTGCACTCATCTATTGACGGGTTCTAGATCCTCATTCATAATCTCAAGTGCTACGTTGCATGCAAATATATCATCGACGTCGATATCTTTTCTGTTCCATTGGATTCCGGACATAACATAATTTATTGAGATCTCATTGTTATCTGGAACTTCAGGACCATGAGGCTCGGCCTCCCGAGCATCATTTGGCGGCTCCTTAGGCTCATAAGTGTCCGGTCCATTAGTTATCTCCTCGGCCTGAATATCAGCACCTTTTCTTAATTTCCGAGGAGTCTTATCTTTGGAACCAATTGGTCTTCCACGCTTTACTCGCGGTTTAGACTCTGTAGCCACTTGCGGTCCACTTTGGACATCAATGCGTATTGGTGCGTTCACGGCTGGAACATACGACTTAGTAACTCTCTGCGGGTCAGCAAAGGAATCTGGCAATTGTATAGCTAGCTTTTGCATATGTATAATCTTTTGAACTTCCAAGTCACTTTCTTGGGTTCGAGGATCTTGCCAATTTATGGATGTTTGATTCCATGAGAGTTCTTTTATCAGCCGGTTTTCACTACCTACAGTTGGATAAACGGACTCATCGAAATGACAATCCGCGTATCTGGCCTTAAATAAATCACCGGTAGTTGGCTCAAGATACTTTATGATCGTGGGTGAATCATATCCAACGTATATCCCCATCCTCCTTTGAGGTCCCATCTTAGTTCTCTGTGGTGGAGCAATAGGCACATAGACTGAACATCCAAATGTCTTAAGATGGGATATGTTTGGCTCTTGACCCGTTAGTAATTGCATTGGGGAAAACCTGTGGTCACTAGATGGCCTGATACGGATTAGGTCTGCAGCGTGTAAGACAGCGTGTCCCCAGGCTGAAACTGGAAGCTTTGACCTCATGAGTAATGGTCTAGCAATCAGCTGGATTCGTTTGATGAGAGACTCGGCTAAGCCGTTCTGTGTATGTACATGTGCCACGGAGTGCTCAACACTTACCCCCATGGACATACAGTAGTCATCAAACGCTCTGGACGTAACTCTCCCGCGTTGTCCATACGGATGGACTTTAACGGAAAGTCTGGAAAGTGCGCTCTTAGGCGGATTATCTGGGCAAGGAGTCTTGCAAATGCCATATTCTGTGATGACAATAAGCATACATGTGACCATCGTGTAGATGCGTCAATGAGGACCATAAAATATCGGAATGTCCCACAAGGTGGGTGGATTGGTCCGCATATGTCTCCTTGAATCCTTTCCAGAAAGTTTATCGTTTCCTTAGTCACCTTACTGGTGATGGTCTTACAATCAGTTTTCCTTGCGAACACGAGGCACAAGTGAGACTCATAGGGATCACTTTCCTTTCTTTCAAGGCGTGGCCATTCGTGTTGAGGATCAATTTCCGCATCATTCCCGACCCGGGATGTCCCAAACGGTCGTGCCATAGAGTGAACATATCCGTAAGGGCTTTGTTTACGGTGGCATTGGCCTCTATCATACTGAACTTAGTACAGTACACGCCCGTAGCTATAGCAGGTATGGTCTCGTGGACCTTCTTATGGCCGTTGGCGATTTTTGTTATTTGGAGAAATTCTTTCTTCCCTTCGCCCATTGTTTCCACATGATATCCATTCAAACGAATGTCTTTAAAGCTCAATAAGTTACGATTTGAGTCTGGGGAAAACAATGCATCTGGAATTTCGAGATGTGTGCCCTTAGGCATTAGAACGGCGGCCTGGCCGTGGCCTTTTATAAGACTGGCCTGTCCTGCTATAGTCTCTACGATTGCCTTTCTTAGTTTAAGGTCTATGAAGTATCTTTCGTCTTTCAAGATCGTATGACTTGACCCACTATCCACAAGGAATACGTCCATACTTCATAAAACAAGAATCATGTCTTAAAGCCTTAAATATTTTATTAAATCATAGATAGAAATCCAAAGACATGAATCCAAAGCAAATCAAAACAAGAAAGCAACATGAAAGTATAAAATCGGAAATTATTTTTCTAGTCAACGTATGAACTGCCCTCACAGTCTGAGCATTCTTCCTCATTGCACGTTTGAGGTTCTGTCATCTCTTTACGCCTCTTTATGAAGTCATCAGCTTTACTGATAATTTCTTTTGTCCTTTGTGGACCAAGGAGGTAATATAGTAGATCATTATAGTTGGTGAAAGTTTCGGCCTTTCGTGATAACACTATCTGTCTCGGATGGAATGTAGTATAGTCTTATTTAAAAGATCTGTGTGTTATCACTTCGCCACATAGCATAAAGCCATGTACGATTCTCAGTAGAGTACAATTGTACTCATCCACGGATTCATAGTCCTGGAAGCTGAGTCTACTCCATCCATCCATGGAGGTCAGCCATAATTTCATTGAGAATCTTTCACCAAGCTTTGTCCAGAGGTCAACTGGATCTTTAGTATCTTCATACTGATCTCTTAGATCCTCAGTGAGATGACGGCGCATAATGTTTATGGCTCTTTGCTTTTGGCTTTCAAGTTCATTATTATCTTTGTAGATGCATCTTCCGAGTCCTCTGTCTTGTAGAGCAAGTCTCGTGCTCAATGACCATTCCATAAATTCGTCTCCTGAGAGATCTAGGACCGGGTATTCAAAGTTGTTAACTTTGGCCATTCTTTCATATGCATCAAAGTTGACGTCAGCCATCTGAAAACGTTTAACGAATTTCAGTTAGGGGCTTTTAATAAATCCGGACCTTAGTGGTAATGGCCGGTTATATATATATGCATATAGCATGTCCGATTTTAATACTTCATGGTTTCAATCAATTATGCAAATCAATTAATTAAATCATGCAACCGATTATGCTATTAGCAATTAATCAATTTTCCTTTTTGCAAAATTAATCATAAGGCAATTCATTAAAGGGATAAACCAATAAAGGAAATTAAACAAAAGGGGAAAATGATATACTTAACACTTCCTTTTTACTAAAAGGAAGGGATTAAGGTTTTCCTATTTGTATTAGGATTAGGTTTAGGATCGATTTCAACCTAGCTTTTCTCTAGGGTTTCACGATTTCAACTATGGCCAAAACAAGCATGCACAAATCGATTCTAACAACCTAACTCATACAATCCGATTTCAATCAATGATACATGCGATTTCTATGCTAGTCCAAATTCGATTTTAAGTGATTGATGCAAGCAAGTTCTCATGCGATTTTAAAGCAGGTAAATAAGCAAGCTAATGAACTAATTTAAACATGCAATCAAGATCACAAATCGATTCAGCAAACAAGCAAGGCAATATTCAAACAATCCGATTTTAGGGTTTCATAAGCTTAAATCCGATTTCAAGGTGGGTTTGAATATAAGATCAAACAAGTTTAGATGAGAGAATCGATTTTAGGGTTTAGGTTCTCTTAGGTCAAATTCGATTTTCTCTGTTCTTAGATTAGGGATATACCTTAATCACCTTTTGGATTGACTGGTCGGAACCGGGAGCTAAAGACCTCGGAAAACACAAGCTGAAATCGGATCTCCTTGGTTTATTTGGTAGATCGTCGTGCACTGTATACGTGCGTGAGAGCGCGTCCGATGTCTTATCGACAAGCGGTTTTCACCGGTAGATTCGTCTCGTCGAGGGCTTCGATTTGATACCTAGATCGTCGTCTGGTTCCTCAAGGTTTGAAAGATATGACTCTTTAAAGTTTCGACGGCTGCTCAGGGTGTCTAGGGCTATCGTGCTGAAAACGTGTTGTGAACTGAATGTTCTGTGTGTATTATTATGAGGACCAAAGGTCTCTTTATATAGTGGTTACACCATGTAGAGAAAAGGTAATTATCCTTTTACTACTCATAACAAGAAAAGGAAATATTCCATAAACCTATTCCTTGTCTATAAAGGAAAACATCTAATTATACTAAGGACCGGTTATGTTAATAACCTCTATATGGATCGGTCTATATTGAGTCCATTAACCAAACGGTTCATAACATGTAATTGTATTTTAGAATTTTTCCGCCATGATACTGTCACATTTGTCGTCAATTCGGTTTTTGTTGTTCCTGCTTATAATCCACATGTTTTTGTACAAAATATACACATAACTGTTAGCCGTTTATATTTTCCCTCTTCGTGGGATACCTCTTAACGTGTCACTAATGGTTTGTCTGGGCTCGTATTTACCTCACCAATGGCATGCATCGGTGCCACCACAGGGTTCTTCTCATTTGCATGAGTTTGGTTTATTGGCCTTGGAACTACTCCATGGGAATGATTCTAAGTCTCAAACTTGAGGTTTCAAAAGAGTTTGTGGAAATGGTCGCTATGTGCAAGAGCAGCAGTGTTTCTTCCACTGATCATGACCTCCTCAACCATAGTTTTTTCTCAACCATAACTTCTCCCACAGCAGTGGAAATTGAGGCTATGATTGATATTTTTGTTTGTTTGCCTGAACTGGAAGTGATGGCAATGGAGTGTAACAAAGTTACAAGAAACCATTTTGAAAACCATGAATACAATTTAATCAACAAAAGTTTGACATTAAAATAAGAGATAACCAATCTTTAGAACTTGAACATTTTTAGTGCTCAAGTGAAAGTTAATGTTTTACTCGGTCCAAATTTGAAAGTTGGGGATTTAAATGACTATTTTCCCAAAATACATTTTACAACCATTAATATACATAATAAAACATTTTCTTACATGGCAAGCAAATTAAAAAAAAAAATTATGACAATTATTATAAGTTACACAGATGGGTTTGATCCGTATCACATTACTAACACTAGACGAGAACACACATATATACTTTCTTGCCTTAGGGTACAAGTTGGTCACAGACTCACAAATATTCTCAACTCAACCGAACTATTACGGAGAGTCTGTATCTTGATTGGTACTCCATATTCAGATTCAAGACACTATTTGAGTTTGATGATAGCTTAGGATATGTTTGATCGTTGGCCGAATAAGGATTTGGGCATAACATTGCCACTTCAAGTATTATTTAGACAGAGAGAGGCTGGTAACTATCTTAAAGTTTAAGATCCAGGATCTGATTACTATTTCCTTTTTAAATCACAAATGTCACCCATTCAGCTATGTTTGGCCTTTAAATCACTCGTTAGTTTGTGATAGTCTCTAGTAATAGAAACCCGAAACTGTAGATATCGCTTTTCTCAAACAACTCACTTGTTAAGTTAATACATATTAAACTAAGAAGATAGAGTGTAATTCATATGTATTCTACACATCTTTAGCCACTTAAAAGGAATGAAAACATATTTCAAACTATGGTAAGTGGATGACTATACTAAACTTAGAATCAAAATATCCCAAAATGCCAGCAACTACTATTGAAACTCGAGATTGACTGCCTCGTGTTTGAAAAGATCCGGAAATCCAAAAATCTGCAATGTTGGCCTTGAAATCTTCATCCAAAAGTATATTCTTATCATACTCTTGACATCTTTGTCCACCATTGTTGACTTGCATCCGGAAAAAGTGCATATTTCAACATGAACTAAGTCAATCGTGCTTTTTCAGACCTAAACAATCAACAAGTGCGTATTTCAATCCAAACCGTTAAAATTTTTAAATTTCCTACCTGAACTTATCATTTCGGGCCAAAATCTACCTTGACTAACGGATCGTTAGTCAAACGTTAAACAGTATCAGACATGTGACAGGAAAAGTGCCTTTTTAGACCCGAACTAGTTCTAACGTGCATTTTCATACCTGTACATTTGAGTAGTACTTATTTCTCCCCAAACCTAAATAAAATTCAAATTTTCTACCAGAAAACCCAATGATTTAGAAACCGGTCTGCACCGGTTGGTTCGACGGGTTGAACCGCGAACCGGTGCCAATCCAGTTTGGTTTTACTAAAAATCTAAAATGTATAATTAACCCAAAACACGCCTAAATCCCGGTAGAAAAATGGAAACCTGCCGATTCTAGTCAATTTAATAATCCAATTTTGGTTTCTATAATCAAAAGTTTTTTAAAAAAGATTTTAAAATTGTGATTTTTAAATCATTGGTTTTCTGGGTAGAAAATTTGAATTTTATTTAGGTTTGGGGAGAAATAAGCACTACTCAAATGTACATGTATGAAAAGGCACGTTAGAGCTAGTTCCGGTCTAAAAAGATACTTTCCCGTCACAGATCTAATACTGTGTAATGTTTGACTAACGATGATTTTGGCCCGAAATAGTAAGTTCGGGTAAAAAATTTAAATTTTATAACGGCTTGGGTTGAAATACGCACTGGTTGATTGCTTAGGTCTGAAAAAGCACGACTGGCTTAGTTCAAGTTGAAATAGGCACTTTTCCCGCTTGCATCCTATATGCAAGTACATTCTAATCCTAATACAGCTTTAATGGCTGTTTGTAATCTGGTACCCCAGTCCAGCCACCATGTTTTCCTACATCACACGATAGTTCATATACTTAAGCCGTAAAACATTAGTAGAAAAAATATGGAGAAAACTGGTTGGGAACATTCTTCAAGGGCATTACTCTGAGCAGTGGTCATCATTAGTCTCCATTGTTTCCGTTAGTTCTCTTGGGAATCATGCTCTATTCACCACCCGATATGCCCTCCAAGCGGAAGTGCACACCATTTGGAAAGAGCGGAACGATCGGCGTCATGTCCAACCTCCAAAAACTCTGCAGCACTTGGAATGCTTCATCGACAAGACAATTGGGAATCGCCTTAGTTTGCTGCATAACTCGGGCGTTAAACGATTTGAGGACATTCTTATGTTTTGGTTCTCTACTAGGCACTAATCTTTGTAAAAACTAGTTTCCAGCTCAAACTCAGTCACACTTGATGTAACAATGGTTTTTGAATTGAAATTTAACATTCATTAAAAAAAAAATATCACCAAGCAAAACCAGAGGGAGGAAAAATAGCTATTTCTAGAACATAGAAAGAAAAGCAAAAAAATACAAAGGACAAAACAAACAACACACATATATTCTGCTGTTTTAAGAGTAATTGAGTAGACAAACGTAAGAAAGAAAAAATCGCATATACCAATAGTTTCGGATGATGAGTGATCATCATTAAGTAGAGAGATCGAGAGTTACATGCAATTGCTAATATGCTATTATAGAAGTTAGAATGAATGTTAACGTCTCTCTAGAGATTTCTCATTCTTTAATCGGCCTCCTCTCTACAATCTCCCTCTTTAATTAGATTCTTGAACTTCGTCTCGCATGACCTCAGTTCATTCTTCCTTTTTTTTTTTTTTTTTTTTTTTTTTTTTTGAAATGAATGTTAAAATTTCAAACCAAAAACATCTGTTTTACATATTCATGCTGCTTTTTCTTAGATAGTTAATGTAGATAGGGAATTGTAATGAAAATTAACTCGTAATGCTGAACCATAGGCTTAGACTCTTATCGAGGCGTTTGTCTCCATCTGCACTGGCGGTGGAAAGCCTGTTTCGAACCGTCTTATCTATAATTTTGGTGAGTCTTGAATGTGGCGATGCCTTCTCACCATGTTTCCTTTGATTACGTTCTCGCCATACTCCGTAGATAGCAGCTTGGAAGACGTACCTCAGGATGAATTGGTGCATGTAGTCCTTTGTTGAGTTTTGTATCAGAAGTAGAATTCCTGTCCAAGAGGTGGTGAATTGCGTCCCAAGTAGTTTGCGTGTTAGAGCATCCCAAATTGCAGCTGCATAAGGACAACTGAAGAATAAATGGTCTCTTGTCTCCAGAGGATGTGTGCAGAGTAGGCATTTGGAGTCGTTTGAAATATTCCATTTTCGAGTTCGGTCACCCGTCGCAAGGCGATTCCGGATAGCTAACCAAGTCATGAACGCAAATTTTGGTGTTGCATTGTTGAACCAGACCCCTTTTGCCCACGGCTGGATTTCGTTGTGGACACTGATGAGAGTCGCAGTGTCACTTGAGATGAAGAGCGGCTTGAATTTGTTTCCTTTTTGAATCCATGTTGTGATGTCTGGTTCCTCTGCAACTCTAGTGTTGGACAGCTTCTCGATTGAATCTTCAATCTGGTTGAGTATTTGATTCCTGTGTCTTCTTCTCCTGTGTGTTAGAATTACATCCTCCACACTTTCATGTTCGCCGATACCCATGTTTATGAATCCTCTGTTTCCAAGAAGATGGTGGAGACGTCCATGATCGGACCAGTGATCGTACCAGAACGAGGTTTCTCTTCCATTGTGTATTTCTTTTTGTTGTAGTGATTGAGCTTGATTTCGAAGCTTGAGTATTTTTCTCCACATCCAAGAACCCGTTTTTGTTGAAGATTTGAGTGACCAGAAACTCCCTTTGCATAGCCGATATGTTCTTATCCAGTGCACCCACAATGAGGAGTTAGAAGAAGTGATTCTCCATATCAGTTTTAAAACGCTTACCGTATTTGTATCTGCGAGCCTTCTAAGTCCAAGTCCTCCCTCCATTTTCGGTTTGCAGATGTCTTCCCACGAAACTTTAGCTTTTTTCTTGTTCAATTCCGGACCTGACCAAAGGAAAGCAGAGCATAGGCGTTCTATTTCATTTAGGCAGCCTCTTGGGAGTCTAAATGCGCTCATCCAAAAATTTGAAATGCTCATGATGACAGATGTTATCAACTGAAGACGGCCTGTGTAAGATAGATGCTTTGATGTCCAAGAACAGATCCGATTTCGAATGGACTCAAGCAAGGGATTGTAATCATTAGTGGACATTCTCTTTGTTAGCAGTGGGAGTCCCAGGTAACGTACCGGTAGTTTTCCGGACGCAAACGGGAATTGAGCAAGAATCCGATCTTTGTTTAAGTCAGACACACCGGCCCTGTAAATTGTAGATTTCTCCATGCTGATTCTTAATCCCGATGATCTATTTGTGCTTTTGGTGCTGAAGCTAATGTAATGGATGTCTGCAGCACTTCCATCCTCTGTGAATCCAAACAAACGCAATGAGAATTATAAAACCAAGAAAAATACACACAACACAAAATTTTACCTTTCTCTTTCGTAGGAACTGTTGATTTGATATTTTAGCTGTTTGGTTCCAACGTTAGTCAACAATTTTTTAATTCGCTTGCATGTAAGATCAGGTTTTATTATGTATATTAACGGTTGTAAAATGTATTTTGGAAAAATGGTCATTTAAATCCTCATCTTATAAATTTGGACCATATAAAGCATCAACTTTCACTTGAACACTAAAAATGCTCAAGTTCTAAAGATTAGTTATTTTAATCTCAAAGTTTTATTGACCAAACTGTTTTAGTTTTAGCGTTTGTCAACTATAACTGTTGACTAACGTTAACCAAAACGCTTTAAATCAACAAAAGTTCATGATTTTTTTAGTAAACTAAAAGTTGAATCATTTTTTTCTTAATTTTTATTTTCTTTCAAATTTTCATAATTAATTTACATAGCTATATTGAGTTATGTTTTAGACATTTATTTTACTACCTAAGTTTCATAACTGTTTTGGAATTTTTTTCATTTAATTAAAATTTAAAAGTAGAGTTTAGATAAAAAATAATATATTAGTTTTATCTTCTGATATATCTATTTTATTTTAAAAATAAAATTTAGATTTTGAAGCAAAAAAAAATAAAATTATAATTTTATTTTCACCTAAATATCTATATTTTTTTTGAATATTTAACAACAAAAGCAATATGTATAATAGATAACGTAAATATATATGACTCTTTAAATAATTATGAAATTGTTCCATAATTTGTTTTGTAAATAATTATGAAAATTCATTTATCATTATTTTTAAAAATTTATATAATGTTGTCTAGATTCATCATTCTTGTATAAATGAACTATTATAAAAATAGGTTTTATTTATATTATTGATTTATTATTTTAGATCCATTATTAATTTATATTATGGTGTAGAATACAAATAAGAATCATATAAAAATTGTGTTAGAAAATAATGAGAATTATATATATATATATTTTATATTATTTTAAAATTAAATATTTTTATCTATATTTAATGTTTGAATCATAAATTATTTTAATTTTGAAAATCTTGAAATTTTTTATTTTTTAAGAAGTGTCATTTAAATCATTAAATTTTTGTCTAAAAAATCATAAATTTTTATCAAGTAAAGTTATTTTGGTTACAGAGTTAGTCAACTATAACAGTTTATTAACGTTGGGACTAAAATAGTTTGATCAACAAAAATTAAAGATTAAAATGATTGGTCAATAAAATTTGGATATTATTTTTGTTCATGTGATGCTTTATTGGATTCAGGTTTAAGAGTTCGAGGATTTAAATGACAATTTTCTCATATCGAAATGTGAGGAAAATTCACAATTCACAAAGAGGTTTTGTTTATGAGATGAGTTTTAATTTAGGGAAAAAAAAAAGCGGTTAACAATTGGCGCTACTATCCCAATTCCTGGCGCTTAGTGAAAATAATGTTTTTTAGCTGGCAAGCATCACGCGGATCGATAATAATAACCGTCGATTTACTTTTATCGACGGCTAACATGACACCCCATCGTTCACCCGGATCGATATCTACATCCGTTAGATCTAAAATGAGATCTGAGGGCTCACATTAAAAGGGTCTATCGTCTTGCATATATATCACCTCACATAGCACAATTCTCAATCAAATCTCACTGTTAAATCTTGAAAGCAATTTTTTCTCCAAGAATCCAAAGAAAATGTCTGGTCGTGGAAAGGGAGGCAAGGGTTTGGGCAAAGGAGGAGCGAAGCGTCACAGGAAGGTTCTGAGAGATAACATCCAAGGAATCACCAAGCCGGCGATTCGGCGTTTGGCTCGTAGAGGAGGCGTCAAGCGTATCAGCGGCCTGATCTACGAGGAGACACGTGGCGTCCTCAAGATCTTCTTGGAGAACGTCATCCGCGACGCCGTAACATACACCGAGCACGCACGGAGGAAGACGGTCACCGCCATGGATGTCGTTTATGCTCTCAAGAGGCAAGGAAGAACTCTCTACGGATTCGGCGGCTAGGGTTTTAAAATTGCTTTCGTCTTGTATTTTTTTCTATTAGGCTGTTAATTTCCAGGGTTTGGTGTTGAACTCAGAAAAACACAAAAAGTTGAGGATGCAGTTGCAATTTGGTTATAATCAATCTCTTTTTAGTAATTTCAATTTCCCTCTACGCTAATATGTTAATACCTTTGAACACTGCGCATCATCAAAACGCGAGTTTCACACTTCACATTCAGATTCAGATGTCTAAAAATGATTTTGGTAGAGCTCAATAACCGGATCGGTTTAATCAAAATTTACTGTTCAAAATTGGTTTGTTCTAAATCAAATTAATGTTCCCTTTAAAAATAATCGTATAATCTCCAATGTTCTAGAGACAAAGAGAAGAGCCGAGAAGAAGAAGCTTTGAGCTAAGCTCTCGCCGTGAATTTGGCCGGAAATCTCTCGTTTCTTCGAGGGATGAGAGATCCGGGAAGCGAAGACGCCGTCGTGATCGAAAAGGGGAAAAAGGTGGGAGAGGCGCATGTTATCACCGTGAACTGTCCGGATAGGACCGGTTTAGGGTGTGATATTTGCAGAATCGTCCTCGATTTCGGGCTTTATATCAAAAAAGGAGGTAAGATTTGTTCCGACAAGTCCATAGCTCCGAAATGATCGGTTTAAGCTCTGAGGTGAATCTGATTGGTTTGTTCCTGTTTGGAATGTTAGATGTTACGACCGATGGAGTATGGTGCTACATAGTATTGTGGGTGGTTCCTCATTATGATTCTCTGAAACTGAGATGGTCACATTTGAAGAACCAACTTGTATCTGTGTGCCCTTCTTGCTCCACTTACTTCGTTCTCAATTTGATGTCTCCTTGTCCCGCATCAACACCTGTTTACTTGTTGAAGTTCTTTTGCTTAGACCGGAAAGGACTCTTACACGGTACTTTATGTGTAATCCTTCTCATGGGTTTGCTTTTTCTTATGAATGTAATCTTGAATGTGTGAGAGAGAGAGTTCTGTTTGCAGATGTTACTCAAGTACTAACAGAGCTTGAGCTCTCAATTCAAACCGTGAAGGTCACCACGACCCCAGATGGGAGAGTTCTTGACCTTTTCTTTATAACAGATAACATGTGAGTGAGTTTAGACAATCTGCTCTTAAACTTGCTTTAATTCGAGCATTAATGAAGTATTGTTTTACCATTTCTCTGCTAGGGATCTTTTACACACGAAAAAGCGCCAAGACGAGACACTGGAGCAGTTTCGTTCTGTCTTGGGGGAATCGTGTATAAGCTGTGAGCTCAAGTTGGCTGGTCCTGAGTATGAATGTCATCAGAACATTCCTTCTCTCTCTCCAGCAGTATCTGAGGAGCTGTTTACATCTGAGCAGCTCACTTATGAAGACAGTCGCGCACAGGTTCTTAGTGATGATATGATAAAGCTGAAGAATTCCTCTGTTACACTTGACAACTCCTTAAGCCCGGCTCACACTTTAGTCCAAATACGCTGCGTTGACCACAGAGGCCTTCTCTATGATGTATTAAGAACCTTAAAAGACTTTGACATTAAGGTAATGGCAAAAACCAACATGCATACCGCCTTTCTTTGTTGACATCTCAGTTTGTGATACTATTTCTGCAGATATCTTATGGCAGGTTCTCGCCTCAAACACAAGGTCATCGGGATCTAGAGCTATTTGTTCAGGTGAAAGATGAGAAGAAGATCTTCGATCCTGATAAGCAACATTCGTTATCTTCACGTCTGAAAGCTGAAATGCTTCACCCTTTACGTGTCATAATAACAAACCGAGGACCAGACAGTGAACTATTGGTTGCTAATCCAGTTGAGTTATCTGGGAAAGGCAGGCCAAGAGTGTTCTATGACGTTACCCTTTCGCTAAAACTGCTTGGAATCTGCGTTTTCTCGGTAAGAAACAAATATGTAACATAAATCTTAGAATCAGTGACCTTGACTTTGAACTGTGTTGTTTTTCTCTTTCTGATTCTATCTTGTCAGGCTGAAATAAGAAGATACACGGCTAGTGACCGAGAATGGGAAGTGTACAGGTTTCTTCTGGATGAGAACTGTTTGTTCCAGCTCGGTAACGCTTCTGCTAGGAATGAGATTGCTAATAAAGTGAGAAGAACATTGATGGGTTGGTGAAGACATGTATATGGAGGTTGTACAATGTGATCTGTCAGCTATGGTTTGCCTTTGGTTGTGTCCTACTGCTTTTAGGTTCATGTAAATGCTTATGTACCCGTTTGGCTGTTGGTAAATCAGCAAAAGCTAATCCTCAATAATATCGGCTTTTAGTACATCTCTTGTGTTTTATATCTTTGGTTTCAACAAGCTTCCACAAATCTGAACGTCGTTACATCATAGAGTCTTTACTGTTGAATTATATCTTTGGTTTTAACAAGCGAATCAACACACTCTACACTTTTCCTAGTTTCCTTGATTTCATCTTCATATTTTCCCTCTTCAAAATTTTGAACAAAGAAGAACCTAAGAACAAAGGTAAACTTTATCCACCATTGAAATCTTGTGTTCTTATTTACTTTGCTTTAAGCTCCTATTAGCCTTATAACACTGTTATGTAAAGGAATGTCGTCAGATGTTTTATACTGTAACAAAACAAATGTTATCAAATCAACTTAATTAAATCCAACTCCAATGGTATACTAGAAACAAAATACGCAAAATGATGAAGTGATTCTAAGAAAAAAAAAAAACTCTCAGCTATATCTATACATACAGAAGAGGGAACAAATGAATCCATCATTTGAGTCAGACATCTTCAGAATAAATGGAGCTGTGCACCGAGACTGACAGTGGCTGCAGAATGGTCGAGAACTATGACTGTTAGGAATCACCTTGTAATAAGTCATATGCCCTTTGCAGCTGGTAAATTCTTTGAATCTGCGTTGTGGCATGATACCAGCGAATTCTCCTAGTACACACTCCATATGCACTGTGACCCCACAATCAGAACATGTGTAGAACCATCTTCTTCGATTTATTTTCCCCTCGCAAATGTCACACCAATAGTCACCACTCTCAATTTCACCATAACATAAGGAAAGAGGATGCTCATCACATATGTGCTTTACAGTTGCAGGCAGCTGAGCACAAGTAAAACATAGATGAAAGTGACAATCATCACAGCACAACCCATTTTTGGATTTAAAGGTGAGGCATGCATCACATTTATTGAACTTCGCGTCATAGTATAGAGGATGTGAATGGCAACCATGGACAAGCGGTTCTACAAAGGAACCACACTTTGCATCCAGACGAAAACCTCTATATTCGTACTTGAAACCAGTGATAAATGTTTCACAAGCAAAACATTCAAATGCTTCTGGAGAATCCATGTCTGGAGGGTGTAGTGTAAATGGTCTTCCATGATACACATGACGTTTCTTGCGAGGAAGATTTGCGCATGTTTCATGGAGAACAAACTCGCATGACTCACAATTATAGACCGAGTCAGAAAAAACAGGGAGGACGCATGCTTCACATCGTCTGTTTTCACCATGAATCATACCATCTTTTTCTAGTACCATATTATGTTGTTCATGGCTGAAATGTATTATCAAGTTCTCAGCCACCACTTTGAACGGTGAAAGATCTTCGGTATCTTCAGGGATTCCTTCGAGTTCTATCCCATCCCACAATCTATTCAGAAGTGTGTGAACACCCATTGCACATTGGGAATGAACTGCATAGTCTTGACAAATGGAGCAAGCATAAGCTCCATAGTATTGACTAATACTTCGGCGACAAACTCCACATTTCAAATACCCTGGGCCAATATGTTGAGTGAGATAGATGCGATGATCATGGCGGTTGATGTTGATGACACGTGGTAGGTCGATACAACCTCGGTGGACCATGAAACCGCAAGGAAGACATATGTAAGGACTTCCATCACCTTCCATCCCACATACATTGCATGTAAATGACATCAGTCTTGACAAGAGATTAAGTTGATGTTGGTGAGTCTTGGGATGTTCAATAGCTAGAGGTGGAGGGTTTTGCCCACAAAAGAGACATAAGCTAAAGTTGCATATGGAACAATGATAAATCACATGTTCAGCGTCCTCGCCGCAGAGAATACATGTCTTTTCGGCAGCATCAGTGAGTGACTCAGACGTGATGAACAGGAGAGGATGATTAGGGTGAGAGAGATGACTTACTTGTGGTGAGAAACTGAGACAATCCACGTGAATGTAGACGAAGCATTTAAAGCACCTAAAAGTATACGTGCCCATAATACTCTTATTACACGTTTTACAGCGGGGACTAAACGCACAAATGCCACTATCAAAGTTGTATTCCTCATCTGACTCGGTTGTGTCGTCTTTGCATGGGACGTTGGATGCTCAATAGTAAGTGGTGGTGGTTCTCTCGAACATACCAGACACAAGTTAAAGCCACATGCGGAACAACTATACCCATCGTGAGAGTAAAGTTTTCCGCCTATCCAAGTCACTTTTACTCGACACAAAGCACATGAGGGTATACTTGTTGAATGGTGAGTAAGAAGAAGAGGGTGTTTGGGATGAGAAAGGTGGTTGATACTCGGTGGAGGTAACTCGGCGCATTTTTTGTGGAACCAAACTTGATGCTCACACTCGTAGTCATTGCAACGGTATCTACCAAAGATGTGAGTTGATTTTGCGCATCCGTCACACCAATCCCGAATGAAACGAGATGAAGGGTAGAGAGGATGATTGTGAATGGGTAGTTTCACTGATGTCTCCATGTTCTGATATTCAAGCAGTTTGGTTTCTCAGTTTTCTCTATTAGTTGTTTGCTACAACAATATGTATTACCGAGTCCAAGTTAAAACGAATAAGTTAATTAGTACTATTACTCTATTAGATTGAAAACAATTGTTACCGAGTTTCTATGTCCAACAATTTGTTGTGCCTCTCACGTGTGGACACAGTCTTTTTTTATCACATTTTTCAAGACTGTGGTTTAGATTTGGACAGTCTTTAACCTACTTTCTACTAATTTCTATGATACGTTTTCTCCAATATCGAGTGGTCAATACTTTTTTTTTTTTTTTTTTACAACTGAAACTTGTACTGATAAGAACTGAACATGAAAACAAGAAACAAATTATGAGAAATTCGAAAGTTGAAAGAAAATCGAAAACCATGTCTCGAGCAATGTTTGCTTGGCGAGGGGAGTACACTGAGACCTTTTCTCTTTATTTAAAGTTAACCAATTGTTTACAACACATTTATCTGGATTTACACAAGCCTAAGACATCTCCTTATTTTGTTACCATGGCCTTCTAATTTACTGTACAAAGCATAACTACTAAAATAACTTCTGCGTTTTTTCTCTCTCAGATCTGAAGATGCTCTTGAGTCAAGAGTCTTGACTGTTGTTTGTTGTCAAAGTTTATCCTCTTGTTTTCTTAAACGGCTAACTTTTAACGTGAGAAGTCAGTTAATATCTCTGTCCAACTTTGTCCTACCCGTCACGTGAGCACAGTCTTCTAGTCACAGTTCTGAGTTCGCTTTGTCTCTCCACATGTTTCTCCTTGGCCCTTGCGTGTATGCACGCGTGTGTAGAGTCGAGTTTTTCAGTTCATGGCCACTGCGTTTGACAATAAGGCCCATATCTCTTAGTGCGCTCATTTCCTCAAGTAAACGAGCTTGCTCTGTCTCACTTCTTGAAACACTTTCATAAAAGACTTGTGGACTGAATCAGAATTTGAAAATTGATAGAAAACCAGGTTTGTTTAACCGTTTTTCTTTGCGTACGCTGTCAAAACAACTGATTCACCACCTCAGCCTACGCACAAAGAGTCACGACTCACGAGACAAGATATTTGTTAGCTTTAATAGGATTCTCCAATCTAAGGAAAATATTCCAATGAACATGCTCAAACAAACACTTAGCAGTTTATCTTAGTCAAGCAAAATTGTCAGTCTAGGTCACTAGGGAAGACGTTTCTCGTATATTTTTGTCGGTAACAAGAAAGAGTCAAAGATGGTTTCGTGGTGTAGTTGGTTATCACGTCAGTCTAACACACTGAAGGTCTCCGGTTCGAACCCGGGCGAAGCCAATTTGTTTTACAATTCTCATTTTCTTTTATCCTCTTAAAAATGTATACTCCCCCAACTTCAACGCGAACACTTAAAAAAATTGGCAACAAGGGTCAAGACTCAATATCTGAAGAACAAAACCGACGAGGAAACAAAACAATTCAACTCCGAAGTTGTATAACGTTCTATCACAATTAAAACACTATCAGCAATAGTACCGTTTGCACCTAAGAACTCAACTTTATTGTGAGGAAGAAGATGAACAAAAGAAACACCTTCATCAGAATTACTGGAAAATACCAAACCCGATTAATTAAATAATCTGAACAACTAGCAACATAAACTCATACATGGATAAAAGCCGATTCTGATTTCATATTCGAATTTCAAACACTGTGCCAAAGCGCAAATCTTGATTCCGAACAGAGCCAAAGCACTAATTACAACTGAGAAACAAAAGCAATTGATAAAACAAACACAAACCCTAATCAATTCGCCCTAATTCCCAATTCAAGAGCTGGTGAATTTCGTGACGGCCTTGGTTCCTTCAGAGACAGCGTGTTTCGCGAGCTCACCAGGAAGCACAAGCCTAACGGCTGTCTGAATCTCCCGTGAAGTGATCGTCGGCTTCTTGTTGTACCTCGCGAGCTTAGACGATTCCTGAGCGAGTTTCTCGAAGATGTCATTGATGAAGCTGTTCATAATCCCCATGGCTTTGCTGGAGATTCCGATGTCAGGATGAACTTGCTTGAGAACCTTGAAGATGTAGATCTTGTACGTCTCGACGCTCTTCTTCTTCATCTTCTTCTTCTTGTCGCCGCCGGCACCGGCTTCCTTCGGCAGCTTCTTCCCGGCTTTCGGTTTCTTCTCCGCCGGAGCTTTCTCGGCCTTCGATTTCTCCTCCACCGGCTTATCGGAGGCTGGTTTCTTCTCTGCGGGCTTCTTCTCTGCTTTAGGAGCCATTGTTAAAGTATTTCTTTTGACTTACTCTCTGGTGTATAGAAGAAGAAGAACAGATCTGAGAAAGGTTTTTGAGTTGTTTTGATATCTAAATCGATGATGGCGAGTTTGGCTTTTATAATAGATCGAATACGCGATGTGATTGGTTGTTAGACATCGGCGAGGATCGATAAGTGGGACGATCGTAACCGTTGATAATATTATTAATCAACGGGAGTCATTAATTAACGAGGTAATTGCTGACGTGTCATATTTTGGCGTCTATTTTAAGCGCGGCGTGAAGAGTGAAAACCTCCGTTCCCGCCTCACTGTATTCTAAGTGGGCCTTCTTAGGCTAATTTCTTTTAAATTCGGCCCAGATATGGATAAAGTATACATTAGAAATGTTTCGGCCTTTTGGGGAAGCCATTGATTCTGGGAATGTAAGAATAGTTAAAGAAGTTGGCAAGGAAGAATACAATGTTAAAGCAATGAAGACCTAAATGTGTGTGTGACTGAAGTCTAATTGCATACAAAAAAACATGTTTCAAGGTGAAGTTATGAAGCTTCAAAAAGAAAACTGGAAAGTGAAGATGCGGTTGCCTAATATTGCCACCACTCTATATCATGCCGGCGAATGCTATGATTACATGTGATTTTAATTATATTTTTATTGTATGTATATATACGTAAAGAACCGCTCCGTTAACAAAAATGGTTTCGTGGTGTAGTTGGTTATCACGTCAGTCTAACACACTGAAGGTCTCCGGTTCGAACCCGGGCGAAGCCATATAAATTATTCAGTAATTTTTTTTTTTTTGTTATTCTGAGAATATATCCCGATTTGCGTTGAAACGAATCTCCTAAAAATTCGAAACCTAAGATTTGTAGGTTGATTAGTATTTGACTAAAGAGAACAGAGGAGAAGACTGAAGAACAGTGGTGAAGTTTGAAGAAGAATGGTAAAAGTAAAAACGTTGATAGGCGAGACGATGTTTGTGTATTCCTTTAACGTGATCAATAGATAAAGAGATCGGAGAGCCGTTGATCACGTTTGTGTCTCCAACTTTATAGAAGAACCTATCTTTAGAGCTCGCCTAAATGATATTGGTTCTCATTTTGGCTGTGTCCAGAGACCTTGACATAAACTTAACACACCACCAGCACCAAATGATTCTACAGTTTCTACTACATCTTTCGGATATAACTTGTAAGCAGTCACGTCGTGCTTGCAGAAGAAATAACTCTCTTAGTTGGCATTTTTCCATGAAACCATGTCATTCTTTGACATAGTTTATGATCATGCATGTAACAGTCTAAATATATGTCCTGCAAAGTCAACTCAATCAAGTGAGGCTCATTTTATGCGCATTTAAGATAGTTTATGAGAAATGTAGGTATTAGTTTCAAGATTGAGCTTTGATTTGTTGATTCAGCAATGCATAATTACGTACAGAGTAAGAAGGGCTCTTGAATGAAAAAAAAAACAGTATTTTTGTGTTGAAAGTGTGAACTCTTAGATCTACAATTTCACAGGAATCTTAGAACAAAAACACTCAAAGTAAAGCAATCCCATAAGCCTCATTTGGCTCTATACAAGTCATTTAATAGATTCAAAACCACAGAGCTTGGGTTATATATATATATATATATGAACTGTCTCCATGCCAGTAATCTTGAGATGTTTCAACGTCGAGCTCTGCAACTTGTTCAGACCAAAAAGGACAATCGGAGGAGAAACTAATAGGCATATACTTCCCAAGAATCCGAACAGGCTCATGAGAAAAAACACAAACGTTAAAAAACCGAACAACAGATATAGCGTCCTCTTCGTAATCGAATTCTTCTCCAGCTAGATCAAAAACGATACTGTTATGCCTAGGCAAGCTAAATACATAGCAAATACTGTTCAAAACACACATTTTGATAGACTGGTATCTCTCTGGAAACATAATGTCTGAGAGAGTGATTGGGATAAAGAACAGTTTGTGCAGAAGAAAGACAGTATTTTGTACACACTGTGGTTTTATGTTATACTTAATGACATGGAGAAATTTAAGGTCGGTTTGCTGATGGAATCTTGTTTGCTTTAGATGAAAATGTAAAACATAAAAAGACAGAAAAAATATGTTTTGGTGGATTTATAAAGGAGCTGCATGTATAAAGAACTAATCTGTTAACATCTAAATTAAACACTAAGCAAAGCAAACCATAATGAAGACATAGAGAAACACGCTTGTTTTGAATGAAGAGAAATAGATTTATATACTCAAATTTTGGAACATATTCGAATATGAAGCCAACTCATAGCAGGAATTACAACACCTGAAACCTAAGAACCGAACATCATTAGATCGATATTGTCACACATGCACCACCAAACGATTCTACTACAAATCCATAGAAACCCCCCACAAGATCCTCGATTTTAAGCAGTCAAGATCTTGATAATGCTTTTGACGTTTCTGAATCAAGGGTGCTTTGCGCTTTCCAAACCAAGAAATACAACCGGAGGACTAAACAAAAGACACATAATTGCTCCCCAGAATCCGAACAGGTTCATGAGAAAACATACCAAAGTCAGTAACCCGAATAACATAGCCTTCTCTTCGTAATTCCTTTCATCGTAGTAGGCATACATGTTTCGGAACATGAGGTAAGTAGATGCATTGGTGGCAGCAAAGAGACCCATCATCGAACGGAAACTTACTTTCCATATCTGAAAGTTAGCCAAATCGATGATCTCAGGTTTGCCCTCTCGAAAGAGTATCACCAGCAGGAAAAACAGAGTTGCTTGCAGGAGAATATGATATGTGGCCGCATATTTCTTGTATTCAGCTTCAGAGCGGTGCATCGTTTTTTACAGAGGAGAAAGAGAATGGAGTAGAAGAATTCAAGAAACGAAACAATGGTCTGAAGAAGATGAGTTGCACAGTCTTGGATCTTCTTTGAATTTTCTAAGATTTGTTGTTTCTGTTTAATTTCACCAACCATCTATATATATATATATTGATTCGATTCCTAATTTGTGTTCATTTTAAACTCTGAAACATCTTAATCACCTTCGCGAGCTTCGATTTTTGAATATCTTAATTACTAAACACCTTTGCTTCTCCTACACGAGTCTTGGGGCAAGGAGTGCAGGCATTCAATATTAAGTGTATAAATGTCATTAAGTGTTTTTTTATCAAACATTTTTTGGTCGGACGCTATTTATGCATTTCACCCTTTACAAAATCAACTGCTTTTATCATAAAATATGCCAAATGTTGACGTCAAATAGTGATATGATTCCACCAAAAAAATAAATAGAAATAATCCGAATGAAAATACTGATGTGAATCTAAAAATAGTTGTAGATATATGGAGCCCGTAAATATGACAAGTCCTCGAGAAAACAAAACCGCAAAGACCAAATTAAAACGAGATATAAAACATGACATAATCACATAAACAAGAAAGTATTCAACCTCAAAGATATCAGAGTTCCTAAATAAACACAAGGAAATAGGCACTATTGGTATGGATTAGTGTCACAATTACACGTCACGTCCTCCAGAAAGAGAACCTTGTTGGATTTGAGCTAAACTTGGAATATAACTCAGAAGAGCCGAGCTAAGTTTACAAGACATGTGCTTGGTGCTTTCCCTTTTGACTACTCCAGAACGCTTCTCTCGTATGTGTTTATTTTCTCGTAGAATGTGCAAAACGTTGTTGGTGTTCAAATACACTACAACAACTTTGTTCTGCTCTTCTGCCAAGAAACTTATCCCTTTAGAGACCATATATATATCTCCCTCATACTTGGGTCTTGTGGCTGATGATTTGTTCCATGATCCCGTACTAGTTTTCATGACCCATACATGTGAATCCGATAGACAATCCAACTCTAGACCTAATAGACAAAGTTGTTCTTCTCCATCCACTGATAAAGCCGATATACTATCTCTAAGGGGATAATTAAAAGGAAGAGATATCATATGAAACATCTCCCTCGTAAAATCAAAAGTTAGTAAGAAATCATCTTGATATGGCGTTGCTGGTACTCGATTAGCAACCCAATAAGTATTTCCCTTAACTGATACGCCACGACAAATTAGTGCTAAAAACCAATCATTAGCCACGCCAAGAACTCTCCACGAATTAGAGGCGAAGTCATAAATCTCGTACTCATTCTTGACTGGTAATTCCTGATGACGATTCACCCTCAAGATTTTGTATTGCTTGCAAGAAGAACTGTCGTCGTAACCGAGAGCATAGTAGTCGGTTTTCTTGTACCTGTCTCTTGGTTTAATCCACGTGGTTTCCCCTGAACATGGATTCCAAACCACGAGTCTCTTGTCCATTGTGTTGCATAGCAATAAGCCGTCACACTGAAAAACGTTACGTATATCGACTTCTTTCCAAGAATCCGAAAGAGGATCTTTAAGGTACAAAGGATGAGTTGTAACCTTAACAGATGGAGCATGGAGATTGATCCTTAGTAAGCAAACCTTAGAATCAATCAACGTGATCATCAGAGACTCTTCCTTTGGTGCTTTAGCAGTGTGCATCTTAACAAAGCTCCCAGATTTCGATATACGGTTCCATCCTTTGCATGTATATCGCAATCGTGCTACAGATTTAGCTGGAACCAGAGACAGTATCTCCTCAGCCAAATCCAATGGAAGGCTTATCCTCTCCATAGCTACTCTTTGATTCAATAAATTGGCAAATAAAAAAATCTCTTATATGTGAGCGAGACGCAATCTACTGCCGATAAATTGTTTTGTTTGTGCAAACAGACCTAATTTCCCAAATATATATATTATAATATATATATATATATATATATGTTTCCTATTCTGAAAATCGAGCCGAGAAAAGACAATTTAACATATTTGCACTAATAAATATCTAATATAATGCAAATACGATATTGCAAAAGTTCCTAATACAAAAAGAATTTTAGGGCAGCCCGTGGAAAAAAAAAAACATGTCAAATCTTATATATAAGAGAAATACTCTCAAATAGCATACTTTCATGTTTTTGTGACAAAAGTACCACACCAAGGTGAAAATAACAAAAATAACATTTATTTAATGGTTTTAAAGATAATGGGTTTAGGTTTAAGGGATTGGAAAAAAACATATTAAAATAAATGTATAATAGTCTTTTTTCTCTTCAAGAAATGTCATTTTTGTCATTTTTATCATAGTATGCTATTTTGGTCACAAAAACATGAAAATGTGTCATTTTTTAGAATTATGGTAGAGCTCTCTTTCTCTCAAATGGTTTCCCGTCATACCACTTGTCTTCCTTTTAAAATTTGCTACCTACTCTCCCTCATTTTAAAATAACATTTGCTCATTTTCTCTCTTTGTTTTATCTAGCGCTGGGCATTTTAACCGAAAACCGAAAACCGAACCGAAATAACCGAAACCGAACAGAATATTATGAAACACCTATTGGATATTGAATTGAGATAATCGAAATAACATAACCGAAACCGAAGGGATAACCGGATGGATAACCGAATATCCGAAATATGATCCATATACTTAAAAATATTATTTATATTTATATTTAAAATAACTAAATAATTAAAATTAACCAAATATTAGTAAAAAAACTGAACAATCCAAAATTATCCAAATGTTTTTATCCAAAATATCCGAAATTATTCGAAGTTATCCGGTTTTTTATCCAAATTATCAAAAAATATATAAGAAAAACCTAAACCGAAACCGAAATAACCGAACCGAAATCGAACCGAATTTTATGATTAACTGAACGGTTACTAAATCGCTATAACCGAAAAAAACCGAAAACTGAAAAAACCGAACCGAAACCGAACCGAATTTTATGATTAACCGAACGGTTACTAAATCTCTATAACCAAAAAACCAAAAACCTAAAAAACCGAACCGAACCGAACCAAAAAACCGAACGTCGAGGCTAGTTTTATCGTTCATGTTGTATTATCAAATCACCCCAATCTTATGTTTAAACAGATTGGCCCATTTGGCCCAATAACATTGACTCGGCAACAGGCCCTCATGGCTTATCACCTCCTCCTGCTAGCGAGTCGTCTTCTCCCATGGAATCCTTGCGGCAATTTTTTCCCCTCCCGAAGTTCGACTCCGCTTTCGATCTACTCGCGTAACGGCAATTCATTATTGCACTTCCTCACCAATTACGCCTGCATACCTCCTTCATGGCTACGAGATGAAGATGATGACGTCGCTCGGCGGAGGTGGAGGCAGAGAAGGAAGGTTTACGACTGAGGAGCAGAAGTAATTGAATCTGTATTGTGAATCGTTGTTGTGGCTGATGAATCTGACGACGTATTGATTGATTTTTGTTTTGTCGGTTTTTACCCTTACATCTCGATAGTTTGTCTCAAATCTGGAAATTTCTTGATCTGGTTTGCTGTGTTTTATTTTCTTCTGCTCATATTAGGACACATGTTTCTGTCCTGATGCTTTTCATTGAATTTAAATAACTAAGTCATGTCCTCTTTTAAAACCAATCTATTTCAGATTTGTCTCAATCGTTTTCACTTTTGTTTGTTTGTTGTATCGCTTAAAGCATGCATCAGTTTATTAATCATTGGTTTTTCGTTCTGTTATTGTTGATTTGTGTTCTTAACTGATGAAAATGCTAACTCACATTTTATAGGAAGAATGACTAAATCCCACTTCACTAAAGAGTATAAATGTTGAATCGAGCTGTGCAAATTTATATTATCGTTTTCTTTATCATGATGAGCTTTTTGAGTGGATCCATGCTATGGTCTTTGAGGCTTTACTCATTTTGATATCTAGCACAATTTCTGTTTTGGCTGGTATCTTTTGGAGTTACTTGCAGAACGACATAAGCTTAATCCATTTTTACCCAGCTTCCACACGTATCAGCTACTGAACCAGGGTTAGCATTGCTGTTTCTCTGCTTTATTACATTTATTTTCAGCACACTGAATCTGTCATTGCCTACTTCGGAACTATGATCTGTATTACCAAAACTCATCCTTACTTTTTAACGTAATCTGATAAATCAGTTTACTTTAATTCTCAAGCGAACGGAAGCGAACTTTCACGTCCCAAAGCATTAATTAACCCTCTCTTGAATTCCCATCACTCTCCCACTAATGCTTTACTACATCCGTTACTACTACGACACTTATAAATCTCGCCCTCCCAAAACAATCTCTCCTTGCCAATCTCCTCACTTTACACCCATTTACATAGGGCTGGGCAAATTTCCCGAACCCGAAACCCGAACCCGGTCCCGACCCGGAAAAATCGGTTCGGTACGAGTATGGGTTATAGTGAAATAACCGAATGGTACTTATGAGCCAGATCCAATGGGTTTCGGGTTTTTCCGAACCGAACCCGATACCTAAAGGGGTTAACCGAAGTTATTGAGTAAGGAGGACTCTGCAGAAACTTTCTTGAGTGTATATACGATACTTAAGATTTTCTCCTCCAAAATTTTTTTTTTCCAAAACTATAGTTTTGGATCTTTGATCTTCAAGGATTTTAGATACTAGAAATATCAGATCATCACAAATTTTGATCTCTAATCTCCCAAATTATGTTATATACTCAAGATTTTCGCTCTATTATTAAAAAATAACTGAACCCGAACCGAACCAGAACCGAATCCGTATGGGGTTTGGGTTTTTAGCTTACAACCCGAACCGACCCGAACCCGGCATAACCCGAACCGAACCCGACCCGATTTTTTGTAATAACCGAATGGGACCTCTAAGCCGAAACCCGAAAACCCGAAAACCCAAATTACCCGAACCGAATGGGACCGGGTTACCCGAACGCCCAGCCCTACATTTACACCTCCCACAATCTCAAACGTCTCTCCTTCAAAATGGCAAAAAAATCTTCGTCACTTAATGGCCATGAGCGCAGGGACAATTGTGGAAAGAGTCCACTGTGTCCCTGATTCAGCTCAGTTTACGCCAAAGCAGCATGATATACCAAGAGTACGGCTACGTATGATATTTTGTCCAAAGCTTTCTCAGATTTTAAGTTCTACATCGTTGTAACCTATTGTTGTTACTTGCATGGCTTTTTCACCTGTAATTACAGGTTCACGAAGGTAGCAACCATAAAGTCAGAGAATTAGTGAAAAATGTTAGGCCTGAGGTCAGGTTTTGTTTCACTCTAATATTGCCTCTCAACATCACAAAAACATACGTTCATGTGTTATCGAAAGCATAGTAACTTTATTCTTTTTTTTGTCTTTGCCTAATCCAGGTTCACTCATTAAAGTGTGTCCGTATACGTGAATCCAGGCTTTCTTCAGACCGTGGGTAATGTTATGTGCTAACATATAGCTTCACCTTTTGCTATGGTTTCTTTTTTTTTTTGTTTCCCATGCATTTGTTGGTTGTTTGAGTGAAAGTTGTTTAAGTATTTGATAAGAATGGGTAGAGATAGATTATCTAACACACCAGCTTTTTTCATTACATACATACAATTATCCGTTGTATGATATGTGATCATACGTTAATTATCGCCACAGGCTAGAGAAGCATGTGGAATTGAAGCAGAGCGAGCTAGAGGCAACGAGTTGGAAAAGTTGAAGATGTCTATTTCTGCGTGCCTTGAACCTTTTTCTTCGATTTTGTGTTTTCTCAATTAGATCTTTAGTCATAGGCTAGGCTCAGATATTGGTATATTGGTATTGTTCAAGACGAGTCGCGTATTAAAAATCATGTATCATATAAAAATAGCAGAGAAATATATCCAAATATTTGTACTTTGCAGAAAATGAAAAAAAAAAACAATTGGTAAAATAAGGGAGGAGAAGCTAATGAAAGTATACAATTTCATAAAATGACACAAACTATCCAAGTTTTTTGTAAATTTTATGTTTATTCAGAGAAATAGGACTTTGTTCTTTGTCTTTTAATCAAACAACTAAATTGAGACTGTTCACTTCTTTACCAACCTTAAAATTTAAGTAATAACTTTTTCTATTAAGGGGAACCTGGATGCCTCAAGGTATTGCAGAATTTTTGTGATCCTTTCTTTAATCTAAATCTGGTTGTTCACAGTTTCGTATCTCGAGTCTATGCCTGAGAAAACTAATGCTTCTTCTTCCGAGTGGGATTCTAAGGCCATCATTATCGCAGTATCTTAACCAATTCTTAGCAAATGTTGTGATTTAATTTATGATATATGTATGATTTATTTATGTGTTTGTATTATATAAGTATATTATATATTTGGCTTGTGAAGAGAGAGTTTAAGGAGAGGTATGGTAGTAATATTTTTTGGGATGATCAAATTACAAAGACAATGACTCCTTTATATAGAGGAGTAATGAGTTGGTAGGTGTAAGATTTTTTTAGATCAAATATAAAATAATGGATAATCATTTAACACATGTTTTTTTAACACTCCCCCTTGATTATCCATTTTGTATTACGTACTGCCTCGTTAAAAACCTTATTATAGAAAAACCCATTTGGGATAAAAACCATAACAAGGAAAAAAGAGTGCAGTAACGCTCCCCCTGGAAAGGATATCTATAAGTCTTTTAGATGACGCATTCCGATACTATGAACGTGTTTTCTGAATGTAGTTGTGGAAGCGCTTTCGTGAATAAATCGGCTACATTGTCGCTTGAACGAACATATTGAATATCCACTTCTTGATTCTTCTCGAGTTCTCGGATGTAAGAGAAAAATTTTGGAGGGATATGTTTCGTCCTGTCGCTTTTGATATAATCTTCCTTAATTTGGGAAATGCATGCAGAATTATCTTCAAACACTTTTGTGGATTCTTTCTTCGTGAGAATTCCACTTGATACTTGTATGTGATGAGTCATTGATCTGAGCCACACACATTCCCTACATGCTTCGTGAAGTGCAATGATTTCTGCATGATTTGAAGAAGTTGCAACCAATGTCTGTTTTTGGGAACGCCAGGAGATAGCAGTTCCGCCAACTGTGAAGACGTATCCAGTCTGCGATCGAGCTTTGTGCGGATCTGATAAATATCCTGCATCTGCAAAACCAACCAAACCAATCTCGGGGTTTCTCGGATAAAATAATCCTAAGTCAATTGTACCTTGAAGATAACGGAATAAATGTTTTATTCCGTTCCAATGCCTCCGTGTAGGTGCTGAGTTATACCTTGCAAGTAGGTTAGTAGCGAAAGCTATATCTGGTCGAGTACAGTTTGCAAGATACATAAGTCCACCTATAGCGCTCATATAAGGTACTTCTTGACCTAATATTTCTTCGCTATTTTCACAAGGTCTGAATGGATCTTTGTTAACATCAAGTGATCGATTGACCATTGGGGTACTCAAAGGAGTCGCTTTATCCATATAAAAACGCTTCAAGATTCTTTTGATATAATTTGACTGATGCACAAATATTCCATCTCGGAGATGCTCAATCTGGAGCCCAAGACAGAATTTTGTCTGCCCTAGATCTTTCATTTCAAATTCTTCTTTCATATGAGCTCTTGCATCATCAATATCCTTTTGCGTTCCAATTATATTTAGGTCATCAACGTATACAGCTATGATCACAAAACCAGATGATGATTTCTTAATGAATACGCATGGGCATATCGCATTGTTCATATAACCTTTTCTCAACAAATATTCACTTAAGCGATTATACCACATTCGTCCGGATTGTTTTAATCCGTAAAGTGATCTCTGTAATTTGACCGAACATATTTCTTTGGATTTTGAGCTTAATATTTCAGGCATTTTCATCCCTTCGGGGATTTTCATGTATACATCATTATCCAGTGATCCATACAGATATGCTGTCACAACATCCATAAGGTACATATCTAAATTTCTAGATGCTGCTAGACTCATCAAGTACCTGAATGTGATTGCATCCATGACCGGAGAATATGTCTCTTCATAATCAATTCCTGGTCTTTGAGAAAAACCTTGGGCAACAAGACGGGCTTTATATCTTGTTATTTCATTTTTCTCATTTCTTTTCCGCACAAATACCCATTTGTACCCAACTGGTTTTACATTTTCAGGTGTTGCGACAATAGGTCCAAAAACACTTCTTTTATTGAGGGAGGATAATTCAGTTTGTATTGCCATTTTCCATTTCTCCCAATCATGTCTTTTCTGACATTCCAATATGGACCTTGGATCAGGATCATCACTTTCTTGATCAATTTCTTTTGCTACGGAAAAGAGAATATTCCATCATCATCTTTTATTTCATTTCTAATACATAACTCTCCAGTTTGGGCATAATTGATGGAAATCTCATATTTTTCTGTTTCTTTTTCATCATCTCGATCTTCTTCCTTTTGTGGTTCTTCTAGAACCTTTTCACTTTGTTCTCCCAAATTCTTTTTCTTTCGTGGATTTTTTTTTTTTGAACCCACTGGTCTCCCCCTCTTCAACTGAACCCTAGGTTCATTTGCTAAGTTCCTGTCAGTATGTTCTTCAGGAACAATAATTCTTGAGGGGACATTAGCAGCAGGTATATATGACTTTGTCACTCTTTTTGTATCTGTGAACGCATCTGGTAATTGATTTGCCAAACTTTGCAAATGTATAATTTTCTGAACTTCCAGTTCACGTTGATTCGTAGGAGGGTCAAGATGTACTAAAGTTGGTGAAAACCACGTAATATCTTGTGAGACTTGCTTAATTCCTCCCCCTAATGCTGGAAATTCATCTTCATTAAAATGGCAATCGGCAAAGCGTGCCGTAAACATATCACCAGTTTGTGGTTCAAGATATCTTATTATGCTTGGGGATGTGTATCCAACATATATTCCTAATCTCCCTTTGTGGCCCCATTTTTGTTCTTTGCGGTGGCGCTATAGGAACATAAACCGCACACCCGAAAACACGGAGATGAGATATATTTGGTTCTTGACCAGAAGCTAACTGTAATGGGGAATATTGATTATATGCGCTTGGTCTAATCTGGACCAATGCTGAGGCATGCAGTATAGCATGTCCCCACACAGAAATTGGGAGTTTTGTTCTCATTATCATTGGCCTTGCAATTAGCTGCAATCGTTTTATTAAGCTCTCAGCCATGCCATTTTGTGTATGCACATGGGGAACTGGGTGCTCAACATCAATCCCTATTGACGTGCAATAATCATCAAAGGCTTTTGAAGTGAATTCACCAGCATTATCAAGTCTCACTTTCTTTATGGTATAATCAGGGAACTGTACTTTCAGTCTGATTATTTGGGCAATGAATTTTGCGAAAGCCGTATTTCTTGTGGTCAAAAGACATACATGTGACCATCTGCTAGATGCATCAATTAATACCATAAAATACCGAAATGGCCCGCACGGTGGATGTATCGGTCCACATATGTCTCCATGTATTCTTTCCAAAAATACAGGGGATTCATTTCCAATTTTAGCTGGTGATGGCCGAGTTATAAGTTTTCCTTGAGAACATGCATTACATAAAAACTCGCCGATTGCAGAATTTTTTCGTTTTTCAACGGATGGCCATTAGAGTTTTGCACAATTTTTCGCATCATGCTTGAACCAGGATGTCCTAGCCTTTCATGCCAGACTTTAAACGTATTAGTAAACTTTGAGTTTACTGTAATATATGATTCAATCGTATTTATTTTTGTGCAATATAATCCGGAGGACAACATTTTCAATTCTTCCAATATATGTTTCCTCTCCGATGTAATGCAAAGATACTCAATGCCATTTCTATTCATAGTCTCAATATGATATCCATTTCCACGGATATCTTTAAAACTCAACAAATTTCGGTGAGACTTTGGGGAGTATAATGCACCATTAATTTCGAACTTTGTTCCCCTTTGCATTGAAAAACTGACTTTTCCAGAGCCCATAATGATTTTTGCATTACCGGATATAGTACTCACGCTTTCAGCGGAATCATGCATTTTGAGATAAGAGAAATATTTTTTATTATTAATAATCGTGTGCGTTGTAGCACTATCTGCAAGACATATATCTCCATCTTGAATCTCAAATTTTGACATTTTCTGGATCATAAAACATATATTAGTAAATATTTAAACAGGAACACAAAAACTTAGAAAAACACTTATATTACAACAAACACTATTTTACAAAAGGTATATAATACATTAAAACGATCCAACTTTTATTCTTAAAAAAAGATAACCATATCACTTGGATTTTTTTTTTTTTTTCTCTTTTATTTCATTAGTTTTGATGTTCTCGGGATCAATCAGGAAATCTGAAATATCGAGATGAGTGTCGTCATCGAGACCATGTGAGGAAGATCCGGGTTCATTCGATATGAAGTTGACTTCACTTTCTTTTTCATTTGCCTTTTGTGATTTCTGGTACAGATCGACAAAATGTTTTGGGGTACGACAAACACGTTCCCAATGCCCCTTCATGCCGCATCTGTAACATGCATTAATTTGTTTTCTCACTTCCCGGTTATCGTCATTTTTAGGGAACCTTTTATGATATCTTTCAGAACTTGAGTTACTTTGACGGAATCCTCTTCCTCGTCCTTGCCCACGTCCTCGTCCACGACCACGACCTCGGTATCTACCGCGTCCGCGTCCACGCTCTTGCCAATTATTGTATCTGGACGATGCAGCATTCACTTCTGGTAATGGTGCAGATCCAGTTGGACGAGCTTGATGGTTTAATGTCACGAGCTCATTGTTTTGTTCTGCAACAAGGAGTACTTGCATCAACTCCGAATAACGAGTATATCCTTGTGCTCGATATTGTTGTTGCAGGATTACGTTTCCAGGATGAAAGGTGGAGAGTGTTTTCTCTATCATATCATAATCACTTATTTCCTCTCCACATAATATCATTCTTGATGTAATTCCAAACATTGCGGAATTAAACTCACTAACACTTTTATCCTGGAAGCGGAGATTGATCCACTCGTGTTTGGCTTTTGGTAAGATCACATACTTCTGGTGATCAAACCTTTCCTTCAATGATTGCCATAGATCTGCGGGATCTTCTTTTATGATATATTCGGCTTTTAAACCATCATGAATATGGTGAAGCAAGAATATCATGGCCTTTGCTTTTTTCTCATCCGACGTCGTTTCCGACTTATCGATGGTTTCAAGGAGCCCGTTTCCTCTTAAGTGCATTTTTGCACTTATTGCCCATGTCATGTAATTTTTTCCCGTTATATCAAGGGCATTGATTTCGAGCTTCGCCAAGTTTGACATAATGACTGTATAAACAAATTTAAAACATGATTA
The DNA here is from genome assembly GCA_010577795.1 of Isatis tinctoria. Classification (NCBI taxonomy): domain Eukaryota; kingdom Viridiplantae; phylum Streptophyta; class Magnoliopsida; order Brassicales; family Brassicaceae; genus Isatis; species Isatis tinctoria. The sequence goes on from CM021245.1 coordinate 22,365,572, forward strand.
AATATCATAATTTAAATATGAAATTTAAAATTATAATTCAAAATATAATTTAAATTGCAGAAAAAGCAAAATAAGTGCAGAGGCATAAACCCCTTTTATTAGTACATTTATTTTAATTTCTTAAGATAAACAATTGATGAAGCAAACGATTACAAGGAATATTAATGCATAAAAACATAATACAGCGGTAATGATAAATTCTCCGGGAGTAAAATCTCCAACAAAGAGACTATAAATAGAAGCAAAAATAAGAATTGCATATAAAGTTAAAATATGCGAAACAATATGCGAATCATCTTCTCTTCTTTTCTTCTTCTTTTCCAAAATAAAATTGTTTGAAGAATATTTGATGAAAACTTTGATGAGAGAGGATGGGATGAAATGAATGAAGAATGAGTATATTTATAGATCGAAAATTACTGTTCATGGCCGTTGTACTAGCCGTTTGAAGGGTAAAAAATTTTTAAAATTATTTTTATGACCGTTTGAAAAGTTAGATTTAATAATCATGTAGTCAAATTTTATTTATCATATTATTATAGTAATAGAATTATTTATAAGAAAATAAATACTGAATTAAGATAGAAAATAAATGCAAAAATTTAATAGCATGAATTTAGATGCAAAATTTAAATTACAGAATAATTAAATTGCAATAAAATTAAAATTAATTTAGGAGGCATAGCCTACCATAAATTTAAGGAGGAGGTATAACCTTCCATTCCATAAATATTGATCAAGGAAGAGGTTTAACCTACCATTCCATAAAATGATCAAGGAGGAGGTTTAACCTTCCACTCCATTTATATATGATCTGAGGAGACACAGTCTACCATGCGATCATTTCGGAGAAGGCAGTGCCATTCTTTCCGTATGAACATAAAATAAAAAGAATAAATTAATAAATTAAACATAATTTAAAACTCACCTTTTCGGTATAAGAGCACTCGTGCTGATAACGTGTTGTGATTTAATTTATGATATATGTATGATTTATTTATGTGTTTGTATTATATAAGTATATTATATATTTGGCTTGTGAAGAGAGAGTTTAAGGAGAGGTATGGTAGTAATTTTTTTGGGATGATCAAATTACAAAGACAATGACTCCTTATATAGAGGAGTAATGAGTTGGTAGGTGTAAGATTTTTTTAGATCAAATATAAAATAATGGATAATCATTTAACACATGTTTTTTTAACAGCAAAAAAAATAAATGAAAATAAATGAAAAAATAGGAGAGAAATGGATGAGTCGGGTCTTATTTAGCATTCAGAAGAAGCGGCTCTTCTCCACCACGTGTCAACGTCTCCCCTCTCTCTCCTCTTCCTCTCTGGTCTGGTCGACTCAAGTTTCGTTTTTTTTTCCTGGGGATTTCAGCCATCGGAGTTGCTTCTTCTTCTCTTTCTTTTTTATTTCTCCATTGTCACCGATTTGATCGAGAAAAAATGAGTTATGGTGTGGGCTGCTGCCATCGGAGTTGCCAAGGTAAAATTCCAATCATTGCTTCATCTTATTCTTCATAAAAACTAACTAATTTCGTATCGCTGTTTTGCTTGTGATCGTTGCTTTAGAAGTTTCCTTTGAGTTTAATCTTTGAATCGTCTGCTGCTGCATTGCTTGGAATCGAATCAGAAGATTACTCTGAGACCCTTGGATTGGATTGTGTTAGGTGTGAGCATATAACTAGCAGAGTATATCTCTACTCTAAGCTGTGAATATTTTTGTGGTTTTGGATCAGATTCTCATAAAGACGCGAGACTCTGAAGCCTTTATACACCTGAGTGCTGTTGTCCACCCAAATGCTGTGATTGGCAAGGTTTGGTTTGCTTAGTGACTTTTCTTGTTCTTGCTTATATCAAACAATAATAAGACTAGTCTGGAATTAAACTTCTTCTCCGATCATCTTGAAAGGTGGAATAGCTAAACACTCACAAAGTAATGGTCTTTAGCTTTACGAAACTGGATGTTCGAATCAGTAGAACAAGATGGAACCTGGCCGAAGTGTGATGCTTTGTTTGAGACTTGAGCAAAGTAGAGTTTCCTCGGACTTCAGATTTTGTTAACCAGACAAATGTTGACTCCTCTTCTTCTAACAGGGAGTTTCCGTTGGTCCTTACTGTACAGTTGGCTCTTCAGTGAAGCTAGGCAATGGCTGCAAACTCTATCCTTCCAGCCATGTCTTTGGAAACACAGAGCTGGGAGAGTCTTGTGTTCTGATGACGTAAATCCCTTCAATCTTTGCATACTATAACTTGTTCTCTATTGTTTTTAATATCGATTGATCTTTGCAACGTGTCTGTCTTGAATTTTTGTCACCCAGTGGTGCTGTTGTCGGCGATGAGCTCCCTGGTTACACGGTCATAGGAGCCAATAACATTATCGGTCACCACGACTGTTCTATTGTCATCCTTCTTTTTCTGTACAATTCACAGTTTTCTGAATTATTGGACTGCTCTATTGTCATCCTTCTTTTTCTGTATAATTCACATTTTCTCTCTTTGGCTGATTAGTTTAGCAAAGGATAGCGCAGATGATGCTGAAGTCAGCAATTTTGATGAATGATGACATAGAAACAGAGTCGGAAGATGAAGGACAGGTAAGTGTAAATAAGTACACTGAACATACGTATCTTTGATTTTTTATGATTCTTACAGCAAGTGAATGGGAGACAGGATGCTATAACAAGGGAAAAATGTTGAATGAAAAAGGGAAATAGCGTTAGCGTTGCTTCCATTAGCAGACCTTTTAAGGAAAATTGAAAAGGATTATTCATTGTCGCTATTGATTAATTGCTTAGATGAATGAATAGAACTGTGTTTGTTGTCTTCATACAATTTTTTTTTAGGAACCCTTAGTGGGGTTATACCATTGGAGCAAAGAAAACAAAAACATTCTAACAAAAATTCTTAACAAAAATTTAGTAATTGAATATTAGCTAAGAACTACTATTGGGTTTCCCCATTGAAGATGCTCTAATGCATCTCGAATCTTCCAACGAAACTCCACCCCTGTGCGGGGTTAGCAGCAATACTAGTCCAAACAAATCCAAAATGGTTAATCAATTTGAGAATAAAGAAAAGAAACCGAAGGAGAGACATATATATAATCAGGTCAGATTGCCAAGAGCCCGTATTCACGATTAAAAACTATTAAAATAAGCATCATCACCATGTATTCACCTGACCTAGTAAAAGTCATAGTAATTAACAAGCATAAAACATAGAAAATATCTAGATGATAAAATATACAGCAAGGAACGTATAAGTATATTCTAACGGCTTCTATATCTAGTGTTTCAAAGTTTCCACTGGATAATTATAAACAAGAAACATACAAATGTATATGGAAAGATTTGAAGAAATTTTCTTGCATTTTTAATACTTTAAAATTCGTGGGACCAAATTCTTGTCTTAAATTTATTTACAAAGGGTCACTTTTAAGGCTATCCGATCTGACCCCTTCGCCTAATTGATTTGGTAAAACAGATTAAAAATGAAACTACTATGTTCGTTAAATATTTCGCAAGTGTTAATACTTGCCCATATTAATTATAACTCTAACGTAAACTCTACTATATATATCCTCGTTTTGAAGCAATACATACAACACAAAATACAAGAGATACATAGCCAACCAAGGAAGAAATTATGAAGATCTCTTCTCAAGCCCTAGTACTCGTCACTATTGCTCTTTTCCTATCTTTTGTAGCTCCTCTGAAAGCTCAAGACAGGCAACAAGACTACCTCGATGAGCACAACCGTGCTCGTGCCGCTGTTGGTGTGCGTCCGATAAAATGGCATGCGGATGTGGCGGAGTACGCTCGACAATATGCGCTGCGAAGGCGAGGGGACTGTCGTCTCATTCACTCAGGCGGGCGTTACGGCGAAAACTTGGCAGGAAGCACTGGTGATCTGTCCGGAGCTGCCGCAGTCAGATTGTGGGTCAACGAAAAGTCTGACTACTTCTACGATTCGAACACGTGTCGTGCTGGAAAAGCATGTGGTCACTATACTCAAGTTGTGTGGAGAAACTCGGAGTGGGTTGGGTGTGCTAAAGTCAGGTGTAACAATGGTGGAACCTTCATCATTTGCAGCTATGATCCTCCTGGTAATATCCGGGGCCGTAAGCCTTACTAATTAAGTATATATGTATTCGCTGACGAATAAAGCTTGTCCATAGAGGACGTACGTGTGTGTTTCTAATTTTTCAATAAATGATCATCATCTATCAAGATATGGTGATTCCTTTGTGTATTTTTATGGTCTGGGCGATAATTTGTGATGGAATAATACATACATATATAAATATTTGCTTTCATACGTACAATTACAAATAAAAACGTTGCATGTGAACATGCATGGTCATGTCACATGTGTATATCTATGATCCTGTCTCTGCCTTATGAATAGACATAGTCAAAAATTTCAGAGCGCACCGAAAAGGCGAAAATGAATGCTGTTGTAGCATTTACCGATACTACAACGCATATGGACTATAAAATCACGGGACAGTACAAAGGCTCGATCGATTGTTTATATATATATTTGCCGTTTTTTTTATCCAGTTATATGTTTTACTTAAACTGAACTTAAAATTTGGATCATTTTAGGATTAGCTTAAGAAAAAAAGGAATGTTAATTATGGACGCAAATTAAGGTTGTGGAGTACCGTCCCAGAAATTTTTGTAGAGCTTTTGCGTCTTGCATGGTTTATGTAACTTCATATTATTGTATTTGTAACGCTGGTGATACTGGAGATTTGGGTAAGAGAGTTCTTGCACCTGTTTATGTTAAGGAAAATTCTTTTGCTTTTTTGGATGAATCAACATAAAATATGTATTCAGATACAAGTGATCAGACGCTGATCCAAACCAAGAGAAAAATCTAGTACAAGCTTCAGCTCATTTTTGAGAAACCGTCCGATAAAACCTATTCAAAGGGGTCAAGATATGGTTTTGTTTAAAAAAAAAAAAAAGATATGGTTTTTCTTTTTCTTGTAGAGGGTTGAAGAACCACAGGTCGTAGAGATTAAAGAAGACGAGGGGGCAGAGGCTTGTTCTTTTTATCCCTTCTTGCCAACCTTCTATTTATCTTGTTTCTTAATCTGATTTGTGTGTTTTTGTTAGATTCTCCTATCTCTTTTTATCCATATTTCAACTTCTTTGCTAAATGTTTGTCATGCTAGTCTCTCATATGTTTTGTGATTATCTGTATATATGATCTCCGGATCATAGTAAACTTAATTTCCTTTAAATTATATAAGTCTTTTGAAAAAAATAAGGTTAATTACATCATTTTTGCTTCTAGAATCTAATTTTAGAGTTATGTGAAACAACGTAAATAAAAATAAAAATAAAAAACGGCTGTCTTGGTAAAAAATAAAAAAACGGACAGTTGATGAACAACAATAATCACTATTAGATTTTTTTTTTTTTTTTTAAGATCGCGATGGCTATATATATTATCTAGATTGTTTGGCCATCATAGATCGGAAGATACAAAAAAAGGCAGAGATGTGAAACCCCAACAAACTATATATGATACATATAATTTAAAAATTTCCTCATTTCTCTCAAGTGTTAACAAAAAAAATTTCGAATGACCAACATATGATATCGTTTTCATGTGTGTCCTCGATTCTTTTACGCCATTCGTTTTATTAGTCCCGCCTTCTACCCACATGTTCTAAATAATCGTCTTTTTCATCCTTAATTACTTTATATCTTAAGCATAAATTTCTTGCTATCTATAACTAACGTATAGTATAGAATCTCCGAAAATGCATAATATATTTTAGATTTCAATTTCGTACATAACTAGTGATATACTCCAGCGAGCCATCGTAGAATGCAAAGCATCAACACATATTCAAATTGGATCTCATTATTCACTGCAGTTAATTAATATGTGCATCACATGTTTTAGAGATTAGCTAGAGAGATTAATGTCCAATGACCTTGAACTCTTGAATATACGTTCTTAGTCAAATGGCCAACTATATTAGACCGCAGACACATACTTTTCGAACTATTATTTCGTAAAATATTTTATAAGTTTTTGGCAAGAAAAATTAACAATATAAAAATTACAAGTGATTATAAAAAACGTTCGACAAGTTTCCATGCCAAGTGCCAACTACTATATAACTTGGCTACAATCCCCACTTTCAAAATCCACCAAAACTTAAAAACTCTAAACATCGGAAACAAAAAGATGAACATATTTAAGCCATCTCAAAACCTGATCTTAGCCACAACCACTTTCGTACTTTTTATTGTTCCCCTAAGAGATGATTTTTTACTAATATTAGTATTGTTGTTTCCCTTAGGTTTTAGAAAGATAACTACCAGTGTTATATTGTTCTCTCCTCATTTCTTAATTTTTTTTTTCTTTGTATTCGAAAGACTAACTTATACAATCTAAGCTGACCCAAATAAGCCTTGACGATGTAGGAGCCACTACGGAACCAGTCCATCAAGTGTAATCAAAAGTAGAACCTCTGAATCTAGCTTCTTTAGCCAGCAATCTGCTCTCGAATTGTCTGATGAATGTGAGATAAGGAGAAGTCTTGAAACATATCACAGAGTATTTTGGAACTCTTCAAGCTCAGTTCCTAAACATGGCCACTCTCTCTGATCTGAAATTATTGGGGCTTGTCATTTGCTCTTCCCGCGTCGTCTGAGCCTGAGAAGTGTCTCAGGTTTATCTCTTTTGTCTAGGCCTTTTACATGCGCAAATTTTGTTTATTTGACATGACACGCCTTGCTTGTTTAGCCTCTGCGGAGCCTACATGGAAGCTATGTGGAAGCTCTGCAGACACCTGGGCTCGTAAACCTCAGCGTGAGTTATTACTAGTCTGTCTCCAATCTCCATTCAGTTGTTTGTTTATGGACTTGTTTTTTAATATCTTCTTCCTTTTTTTGTTTTCTTTTGGTTTTAGGGTGAACAAATAAGGCATGCTCTGCTTCTCCCGTTTAGGAAAATGGTCAACAAGGAGAAGAAGGGGAAATCGGTACTATAGATTAGTTATTAGTGTTTTTAGCTCCTCATGGATTAGCTAGATATTGAGCTTGCGCAAACATAACAATAACATGAACCCTTTTTCCAGGCTCCCGTTGTGAACTACATCTTAAAAGCCTCAATGAAGCGGAAGAGCAGTGACGCTGAGACGGTGAGCTCTGTTTATTAATGTTGTACGTCTTAATCCCCCATTGCATCAGCTGTAGTGTAGGCTGACTGAGAGTCTGAGACTTGTATTGTATTTGTTGTTAGGTTTTGCCTAAGTAATAATATCCATCTTGTGCAGGTTGTTAATATAGACCGTGCCACGGGGAGATTCTTATCGTTGATTCTTCCTCTTCAGTTGAAGAATGGCGTACAAGTGGACAAACGTGAGTGGGGGGCCACTGAGCACTTGGAATCCATCTGTCAGGATGATCCGTCGAAGATAAAAGATATCAAAGACTTATGGCGTGTTGCCCTCTTAACATCACTATTGCTGTCTAGGGACGACGACGAGGAGGAGGTAAATCTGGATTTCCAACTTGACAAGAAAAGAGAAATTTATCTAAGAATTGAGGGCACCATTCGGGAAATGTCTCTTGATACCATCTGGGATGAAAAACCTCTGGTGGATGGAAGTGATATCATCAAAGCTCTACAGCTTACAAACAGAGGACCCATCATCCGTGAATGGCAGCAGAAACTGCTGACGTGGCAGCTAGCCTATCCCAAAGGAATGCCGACAAAACGAGCAAAGCCAACGTGAGTTTGGAATCAAGATGAAACGAGGATTACATTATGTTCCAGGAGGTATTAACCTCAGCTTCTAATGCGGTTAAAGTTGGTGCAATGGACTATTATCCTTGAACAACTTGTTGTCCATTCTTCTTGTACAAAGACCAAGCAATGGACTATTATCCTTGAAAGACTATGCTGCATTTACGTATGTGCTTAACAATTCTTCATTCCAAGTTTTTGACAATAAATTACGCATTTTCTATATCCTGCAGCCAATAAAAGCAAACATGGAATCTTTGATTGTGGGAAGCATTAGTGCAGTAATGTTCTGAAATAGTGAATTTCAGTTGGAACTGGAACAAGTTCCAGATTTCTCTGGATATCCAACATTGGAATAAGAGATGATTCAATGTCTCATTGTGCTCTCCACATTTGATCAATCTTACATCCTCTTCGGTTTAGACAAGTAGTAGTTAATCGAAAGCTGTTATGGGACACTCTCTAGTACAAACAAGATATAGACTCGTATTAGTCATATCGTATGGCTAAAAATAACGAAATAAACAAGATACTTAATGCCTCACTCATCCCATGTCACAGAGATACCAAGTTGTTTACTTTTATCAAATTGTATGAAGACCTAAATCGAATCTAACCCAAAAAATAGTACGAATTCAAAACTGACAAAACATTCGAATATATTTTACATTTCTATATCTGAAAAACCAAACCAGAACTAAATAAATACCCGAAATATTTTAAACATAATTATATTTCTAAAAATGTTAATTATATTTAGATTTAAAATAACTCAATTACCTTAAATTACTATTATAAACCTAAAGTTATCAGTTATTTTAAAAAATGATAATCAAAATACTTAAATAGAGCTAAATGATATCTTATAATTACGAGAATCAACATTTCACATTTCATCTAAATTTAATCATTTTTTTTTTGTTTTTATTGTTTTTTGATATTTTGGATACCCGAATTCGATCCAAATTCAGAACTCGATCCGAATACAAAAAGTACCCAAATGATTTTTATATTTGTAAATCTGAAAATCCAAAAACTTGAATTACCCAAATGTCCACACCTAAGATATACGATCGATAACACCGATTTGATTTTTTAGGTATTAATTGTGCATAAACTTATGTGTACTATATATATATACAGTTACGCTCGACTTGCAAAAATGGTTTCGTGGTGTAGTTGGTTATCACGTCAGTCTAACACACTGAAGGTCTCCGGTTCGAACCCGGGCGAAGCCATTTAAAGTATTCTGCCTTTTTTCGTTCATTGTTATCGTGATCAGTAGTACTGGTACAGTTTACCAAGGTTTTTGCAAAAAACTGAAAGTACCAATCCATTCGAAGATTCTGAAGAGTAACAAAGTCAATTTATACCACAAACTCCAAGCATATCACGCAGCTTCTCAAACGTTTCCAACTTCAGAGCCTTTGTCATGATATCTGCAACATGCAACTGTGTTTTGAAGTGAACCGGCTCTACCACTCCATCATTCGTGAGATCTCTAACAAAGTGGAACCTCACATCTATGTGCTTGCTTCTCTTGTGCATAACTGGGTTCTTTGAAAGCTTAATAGTAGACATGATAACACAATAGATGATAGTACCTTCTTTCTGCGATAAGCCAATTTCTTGACACGCACATCCTGCAGCTGCCACAAACTCAGCTTCTGTTGTAGATAAGACACAATATCTTGTAGCACACCAGAAGCAGAGTTTCAGGCAATGGCCTTAGCCACCAAGGAGCCAATATGGTTATCTCGTATACTCAATGATCTGAAGGTCCCTTTCAAACCACCATCTTACCTATATTGTGATCATACTACAACTTTACACATTGCTACTAACTCAGTATTCCATTAATGAACAAAGCAAGCATGTGGAATTGAATTGTTATAAGACAAGGGAACAGGTTGATGATGGATTTTTTGAGGACTGTATGTCAGAACTGGGAACTGAATTGTCATTAGACACTGGATCTTACAACAAGAGGTTCTATGAGACATGTACGCAGATATCAACGACTCAGCAGCATTCTATTCATCTAATAAACAAAACCACTCCATCGAAGTTTTACAGAAACAACATTCACAGATTCAATCCGTTTTAAAAAAAGAAACCAAACTCTGTGTCAACTCAAAAGCAGTAAACTACTAGGACATCATTAGATAGATCAACACAACACCACCACCAAACAAATTCTACACTACATCTTTAAAACCACATGAGCATGTGTTATAACTGTCTCCACGCCAGTAATCTTGAGATGCTCATATGTTGAGATTCGCAACTTTCAGACCAACAAGGACAACTGGAGGAGAAACTGATAGACATAAAATTCCCCAGAATCCGAACAGGTTCATGAGAAAAAACACCAACGTCAAGAACCCTAAGAACATAGCGTCCTCTTCGTAATCCCTGGTGATTGAACCAGTGGCATCGTAGTAGGCAGATATATTGCGGCACATGAGATGAGCAGATGCCGTAATGGCAGCAGCCAAGAGTCCCATCACCGAACGGAAGCTTACTTTCGATATTTCCAAGTTAGTAAAATCGATCATTTCGGGTTTTCCCGCTCGAAAAAGTATCATCAGCAGAAAAAACAGAGTTGTATGTAGGAGAATATGATACGTAGCCGCGAATTTCTTGAATACAGCTTGGGATCCTAGGAGATGGTAAGTATATCCCATTTGCTTTACTCTCGAGAAAGGGATGGAGTACGAAGATTATTGAAGAATAAGGAAGAAGCAAATGCTTGCTGAAAGTAGGTTGAAGAAGAGGGACTCTTGGAGATGTCGAACATGTAGAGATCCCCAACTCGAAAGACTTTTTTTCAGACAGCTTTCCTGTCGGTGAGTTTTGTGAACTTTTCGGTACAATAAAAAACATTCACAAATCGTACATATTTTGTTAATGTTGGGCTTTCTGTACATCGGTAAGAGGAGAATCTAAAGATCCAGTGGACGCCGGAAAAAAAAATATACATCTGCTAGAGGACCTAAATCGAATCTAACCCAAAAAAATCGTTCGAATTCAAAACTGACAAAACATTCGAATAAATTTTACATTTCTATATATATGAAGAACCGACCAGAACTAAATAAATATTTAAAACATAATTATAAATCTAAATTATATTTAGATTTAAAATAACTCAATTACCCAAAATTACTAATATAAATTTAAAGTTATCCGTTATTTTAAAACAAAATAATCAAAATACTACAAAGTCATAATTATGAGAACAAAATTTTATATTTCATTTAATTTTAATCATTTTTTATTTTTCGATATTTTGGAAACCTGAATCCGAGCGGAATTCAGAATTTGATCCTAATATGAAAAATACTCTGAACGAGTTTTGTATTCGTAAATCTGAAAATCCAAAAACTTGAATTACCCAAATGTCCACGCCTACGATATACGATCGATAACACGGATTTGATTTTTTAAGTATTAATTGTGCATAAATTGGTAAACTGATACAAAAGATTGCAAGCCATTCACAAGGCAGCACAATCTCTAAGTTCATTAGATGATGAAACACATCATCGCGACATGAAAGACACTCATAATACCCAAATACAAATGAAGTTGAACATGTTAAGAGTTTCATAAACCGTCAAGAGGAAACTGTTAACAGAAACATATATCACTCCCAGAAACAAACTTATTCAAAACCCTTTTACAAAGGGTTGTTCTTTCGCTTAGTTGGTGCGGCTCTTGAAAACATCAAGACCCATCTCAGTTGGATCGGTTGCTTGAAGCTCCACTTGAATCCCATCTAGTTCTCGCTTGAACCTATCCTTAGAGCTCGCGTAGATCATCTTGTCTCTCACTTTGGCAGTGTCCGGAGACCTTTGCCACACACACACAACCATTGAACATGAGATCATAAGCAAATCAAAGACACGAGTTTTTAGTTAATTTTTTGTACCATGCGATGAAGAAGATCTTGCTCTTCTGGCAATTCTCAGCAGTGACAAAGTCGAAATCATAAATGGCGTATCGACATTCGTCAGCAGGAAGACTTGCTGCAAAGTCATCGTATGTTTGTTCAGGTTCACCGAGTTTCTCCACGATCACTTGCTTGTCCTCAATCTTGTACACTATGGTACGGAACGTTCGTTTCGCCTTCAGTTCAAGAAACTTCAGCTTGCAGTCATCATGCACAGCCATTCCTGATGCTGCGTTAGCCTGTTATTATATCGATAACATTAGAAAAAGAAAAAAAAACGTAGGAATACACTTGTAGACCAAAAAATCAACAGTTTCGGAGGAATATTTGATCATCTCTACCATTTGTTAACATTTCTATATCACAAAGAACGATTTAGACTTCAATTGAGACACATCAGGAGAATGAAGATTATGTTCTGACTTGACAAGATGAGAAGAAACCACATAGATCAAACAATCGATTATCACTGATGACAACATTCAAAAAACTTGTTGAAATTTAACTTCAACTGAACAAACACGAGATTCCTCCTGATTTTTCAGCACAACAAAGTTACGAGTTCTTCGTTCGGATTTACACTTCAATCCGAACACAAAACTATCTCTTAAGATCAGATACAAAAAAAAAAATCAATCTCCAGATCTAACGAGCGAGAGAAGAGCTATCAAAAGGGATTCTAACCCAAAACGACAAGCAAGCATAGGTTCAAATCGAACAACTTAAAACAGTGGCGAGAGAAATTTGAGCTCACCATGGCTGAATCAAAAACCGATTTCAAAGACAATTCTTGTTGCAATGAAGAAGATATTTTCTCCGGTCGGCTAAAAAATCTATGGAGAATATGAATTATGACTTTTTTTTGTTTTTCTTCACTGTTTCTTCGCGTTATTTGTAAGCAATCCGAATATTATTTTTTATTTAATATAGAAACGTATTTCATTTGCTTATGTGTTTCTTTACATTCGCTTACATATCATTAATGGATAAGAAAAATATAGCTATGTTTTTTAATTTTTCTGAGTTAAATTATTTATCTCAAACATTCAAATAAGTTTCAAATGTCGACAAAAAAAAATTAAAATAATTTTGAAACGTTGACAAAAAATAATATAAAAAAAGTTCGGAACCGTTCGATTTGTTTTACCCACCGATGAGATTATATATTTCACAGGATCCATACCAATTTTGAAACTATCTGTGGATAAGTTCATAAAATTACACTAGACCCGGACCCGCGCGTCGGCGCGCGGGATATGAATAATTTTTTTTTAATTAAATACATAAATTTATGAATTCATAAACTTTTCTGATATAATTATAATTTATAAAATTATTAAAGTAAACAATTACATAAATTTGTGGTGTGAATAATTTTATTGTTTTTTATGGCTTGGTTAGAAATTTAGAGAAAAAATAGGTTTGCAATGTGAAATAGATAAAGAGCAAAAAATGAATAATTATATGTAATGTTTGCTTGCTGAAATAGAATTGCCTTTATTTTCCCGAAACATATAAATTATAATTAGAAAACTATCTTTAGTATCATAAACATATAACTTAATTTAAGAATAAGTTAATCAGAAATGTTTAAATTTTGTTTAAATTTAATAAAGCCAGTGTAAATAACATTACTCCAATTGTTTCTATTTCAATAAATTTAATATTCCATCCAAAAAAAAGAATAAGTTAATCAGTTATTATGTCTTCATGTTTACACAAATTTGAAATATTCTTTAATGTAAATTTATTTTCTAATTTATAAAGGAGGTAATCTTGTAATCTTATAGATTAAAATGTAATTAGTTAACAAAATCGTTTTTAATATCTTTTTTGAATTGTGGCTGGTGAAATTATTTTCATAATATTGATATCTAATCAATAAAATAATACTGATATCTAATCAATAAAAAATATTAATACAAAATGACACAAAATAATTGTCAAAAGTCACAAAACTATTACTATATTATAATTAAATTTTGTTTCTGTTTAAATTTGAGAAATAAATTTATATTATAATTAGATTTAGTATTTTGTTAAAGAATAATTAATCAACATAATGAGATAATACATATAACTGTCCAAAAGATAGAAATTTCATTTTGGTTAATCACAAATTACATCTCTGTATTTTCATCCTTACTTCATCCGATGACTTTCATATTTGTGAAAAGTGAAAACACCTCTTGTAATGGTAAATCACCACAAGAGAGTTGAGCATAATTACAAACTATAACCCAAATTAATCACTCCTGTGGAGTTCAATTCCTCATAAATCTGTTCTATGCATGTCTCTGGTTATAGAAACTGTTTAGATGATATAAAACAGATCTGCTGCTTGCTTCTCAATCTTATAAGCTGAGCCGATCACACCTCGTATCTGTTTGCCTGCTTGTCTGAGTAAGAGGATAGAGAGAGTTAACATATTTTCACGTTGATAAATATTCGATATACTGATATTTTGTCTAGATCATATAAACCTGAGCTTCATCCTTCCTCTAATGCAACTCTAAGCCTCTAGAACCGGACCTAGCTCGATGCAAGCATATTATATAAAGACAAATAAATTAAAAAAAAAAAGAGTGAGTCTATGTTCATCCTAAAAGTTTTACAGTAGAGGCTTCTTAAATATATAGAGAAAAGAATATTATGTACCTCAGGAACTGCTAAGTGCTGGTTTTCAGAATTGATGAACTTTGACCATGGCTTCCGACTATGTCTATATATAACAAAATCAAATTTGCATAATTCAAAATTCTGAAAAGGGAAGATAACTATAGAAACGTTCAAGAAATTTTAAAAATTGGGATACCTCCCCACGAGGGATGCAAGATTAGGGTCCAACTCTATGCGGTATCTGTTTAGGTAGGTATTGAGTTCGTTTGTGCCAAGTACCTACCATAGTTATAAACACATGTCATCATACCAACACATTTATATCTATATCTGTTAAAGGACTTGACGATTGAAAGATAAAAGCTTTTATAAATTCTTTACCTTTGCAATTTTGACCAGTTCATCATAATTGTCATGACCATAAAAGAAAGGTTCCTTGCGGAATATCTGCAGCAAACTTCCAGCTTCAGAGAGCGAAATGGAGTATAAAATATAAAATCGCTGCACTATCTCTTTCGTATATTCACTTATCTAACTTATAGAATGGTAATATAACCCATTTATAGCTTGAAACGCTCACCATTCCAGCAAACATGCACCCAAGACTCCACAAGTCTAAGGAATAGTCATAGTCTTGTAAATCCACCATAAGCTCTAGACCTTTAAAGTACCTGCTCATAAGATACGAAGTGAGAAAAGGTGAAAGCAAACGCTAAACCTACACATCAGCCAGATTAAAAAAGAAAAACAAAAGGGACTTGACTTGCCTTGAAGCAACTCGAACATTGTACTCTTTCCCAGGATGATAGAACTCTGCCAAACCTCAGTCAATTAAACGCAGTTTCCGTTGCGTTGTGGTTTCACATCTCTGTGCATGATCCAACGCCTGCGCAAACGTTATTTAAAAAACAACATAACAAATTCAATTACAATAACGAATCAACGAATATTAGATTATAAAAGAAAGCTCGGTCTAGGATTCAAGAAACTTGATAGCGTACCTTTAGAAGTTCATATATATAATACCGAACATCATAGTCTGAGAGAGTTGGATAGAGGACTTTAAAATCCTTACTGTTCACATGTTCAAATATCAAGCTGGGAGTCTTCGACTGCTGATCTCTAACAATGTCAAGCAATTTTACAATATTTGGCCTACCGCATAGGTTCTGCAGAATCTTAATATTTCTCTTAATCTGCATCAAGGAGAAGAAAAATATCCTAAGAGATGAATTCACAAAATCTTTGTTGCCGAAAAACATCTAAGCGTCGGG
Source organism: Isatis tinctoria (assembly GCA_010577795.1). Classification (NCBI taxonomy): domain Eukaryota; kingdom Viridiplantae; phylum Streptophyta; class Magnoliopsida; order Brassicales; family Brassicaceae; genus Isatis; species Isatis tinctoria. The sequence goes on from CM021245.1 coordinate 22,381,201, forward strand.
AATCTATAAACCTTCTTCTTCTTCACTACTATGGATGAAGACCATTGACTAATAAGTGGAGGCTATATGTATATATATCTGTCACTTTTTAAGAAGAGGAAGAAGAGTTGGACTCAAGAAGCATAACCATTAAATTTCAGTGGAAGTAAAAGTATTCATCCATATGAATCTAGAGCAGCACCATCGCCCTCCATATCCACTCGGTAAAAGCTATATAGATAGTTCTTTGTTCCAATCCTAAGCCCAAACCGACAAAAGAAGAGTATAGCTAACTAAATGCATACATAGGAACTCTACTACACGAACAACAACCTCATGTTGAAAAAAAAAGAACAACTCTTTCCAAACAAAAGAAAAGGCGTACCTCTAACGTTTCACTTTCGGCTTTAGATCCATTTATTGTCATAGCTCTTTCACTCTAAGATCTGCTCTAGCTACCAAACCCTGAATCCAAAATACAGGATCAAGGGAGTGAAGAACAAGTTTAAGCACAGGCATACGGCATACCAGCTCATACATTCAACGATGCTGTAAACAACACTGATCTCTTCGCTTAAGAACATGCGTACAGTATTGTAGTAATACAAATCTTCTAGTTTCTGCAAAGAAACATAGCAAGTCACTACTAAAACAATGCATAGGCATAATCTCCCTAGCGTGCCTGATAATAGCGGAGTTGATAATAATATCCAGAAAACATACTCTTCAGAGCAAAGATCCCAACCCCAAAAGTTAAGGTGCCTGATAATAACGGATGAGATACAGCAACGTTCACACCTTCTGCATTAAAAAATTGTAAAAAAAGTACGAACCGAAAGAAACAATGGCACAACAACAAAGTTAAGAGGTAGCCAAGAGAGTAGAACAAACCTTTAATCTTCCCAAATACCATATGCTCCTCTCACGTTATACTCAGAAGCAATGTCTGTAAGAAAATCCTATATTCCCAAAACACTCAAATTTGATCAGAGGATCAATTCGAATGACATATTTGTATAGATGGTGTGGATTTTCAGATTCGCTTTCAATTCCAACGAATAAAGAAAGAGAGGGTCGTTAAGCTTACGATTGTTTGGCTCGTGTGAGCAACGGAAGTATCTCGAATTTGGGACAATCGAGATTTTGAGGCGTTGATGGTGGAATCCAACGTCTCCACGATCGTGTTCTGGTACACCAGAGCCTGACGCATCGGTTCGTCGATCGAAGAAGCTGCATTTTCCACCGTCGTCGTTGCGATCTTAGCACTTGGAATCGAAGACAGCAGAGGCCGCTACGGCGAAGACTGTGGAATCGCAGCTGGGCTTATGGTTAGATTACATTTTTTTTTTTTTTGTCGAAAGGTTAGATTACATTTAACAATATATTTAGGTTAATATTCATATTCATTTAATATATGGACCCTTAGTATAAAAAAAATGTTAAACCCTTTATATATTAACCTAGTTAATACCTAATGAATAGGTCCAAGGGTCCAAACAACCTTTTTTAGGTAGATGTATCCTCCCTTAATAGTATAGATTACAAGTTGAATCTCAGTATGTTTGTATTACGAAGATTTTCAGACGGTGTTGTAATAACAACTGGCGAACATACAACAAATGTGGGTCAACACAACCAATGGTCAAAACGACAAATCCAATCATAATCTTTAAAGGATATTGTGGTCAATTAAATCTCACCATCTGACCCTAGATGGTCCACAAATTGTTCTGTTCTTAGCAATAACAAGTAGGCCTGGGTGTTCGGGTACCCGTTCGGGTTCGGGTCGGGTCCATTCGGGTTTCGGGTTTTCGGGTTTGAAGATTTAGGACCCATTCGGGTATTTTAGAATTTCGGTTCGGGTTCGGGTTCGGGTCGGTTCTATTCGGGTTCGGGTCGGGTACCCGAATTTTTTTTAAAAAAATAAAATTTAATTAATTTTAAGTTTAAATCAATTAAATTTGTCAAATATAGCTAAAAATTTCATATATTTTATTTATCTTTCATATTTTAGTTATTTTTGTCTAAAAGTTATACATATATTTGGATTTATAAATATAATTTAGGATAAATAAGCTATATCAAATCTAAATATTATTAATATTTTAGGAATATAACTGTATTTCGGTTATTTCGGGTACCCATTCGGTTCCCGGTTCGGATCGGGTTCGGGTTCGGATTTTCGGATATTGAAATTTAGGACCCGTTCGGGTATTTTAAAAATTTCGGTTCGGGTTCGGTTCTACTTTTTTCGGTTCGGTTCGGTTCGGTTTTTCGGGTTCGGTTTTTTTGCCCAGGCCTAATAACAAGTCAAAGTTAAGTTCGGCTTTGGACTGTATAAACCTAAAGCCCATCGCAGTTTCTTCTTTGTATTACGAACAGATTTAACCAAGTCAGATTGGAAATAAAAATTCAAAATCAGGGACGAGACTAGATTAGTATCAAGACTCAAAACGCGTCGGATCTTAGCTGGTTTGGACCCACCATAACAACAACCCCCACACTCTTGTGATCAACTAGCTCGACCTTTTAATGGCATGAATGTGACATCTCGTGCACACGCGTACAGACAAGAGTTGTTTCACACATTTGCGAAAGAAACATTATAAATGATCTTTCTTCAATAGACGATTTGGGTCTTTTACATTCAGAAAACCCAAAATAGTGAACTCTACATATAAAGATGGGAACACAGAACCAAAGACAGTATCGATCGAACACAAGACCAAACACCCATAAAAATGAAGTTGTTAGGTTCATACCCTTCTTGACAGCATTATATATTTAAAAAGGAGAAAGTAACATCACTCCGAAACAAGAGAATAGATCATTCAAGTGATCTAAAGAGGGGGAGAAGAAACTTTTGGTGTTTACTTTTTTCTTAGTTGGCACGGCTTCTGAAAACATCGAGATCCATCTCAGTTGGATCAGTTGCTTGAAGCTCTACTTGAATCCCGTCAAGTTCCCTCTTGAACCTGTCCTTAGAGCTCGCGTAGATCATCTTGCTTCTCACTTTAGCAACGTCCGGGCACCTTAAGCAGAAAAAAAAACAAGAGAATTTGCATCAGAAATCTTTAAAAGACAGCGAGAGAGAGAGAGACAAAAGACAAGAGCAAACTAGTTACCACGCGATGAAGAAGATCTTGCTCTTCTGGCAGTTCTCAGCCGTGACAAAATCGAAATCGTAAATGGCGTAACGGCATTCGTCAGCAGGGAGGCTCGCCGCAAACTCCTCATAGGTCTGGACTGGCTCACCGACTTTCTCTACAACCACTTGCTTCTGCTTCTCCTCGATCTTGTAAACTATGAAACGGTGCGTCCTCTTCGCCTTGAGTTCGAGAAATCTTAGCTTGCAGTCATCATGCACAGCCATTCCTGATGCCGCGTTTGCCTGGTGAAATCCAAAGAATGGTCACAGAACAACAAAAAATCAAGACTTTTTTTACCAAACACAATCCAAAAGTTCCATAAAGATCACACATTTCTTGGACCAACCTAAGAGATTATCAATTAGTTGTCACTAAACGACCCAAAGATCACAGAAATTGATAAAAATCAAATCAATTGAAAAAATGTTGAACAAGAAAGAGCCCTAAAGTTCAATTAGCTATATCGCAGTCGAAATAAACACAATAAATCTCAGAGATCTAAACCAAATAACAAGTGCCCATCGACAGATCTAATCAAAGCAACAACAAAAATGAGCGAAAAATCGTATCGGATGGCTTTTTGTTTTTGAAATCCGAGACGAAACCAAATCGAGGAAAGAGTAAGTGGGAGAATTGAGCTCACCATCGCTGGAAGCACACTAGTATCAGAGCAAAGGAGGGGAGAAGAAGATATTTTCTTCGGGCGGCTGTAATCGATGGAGAATACGGTCACTTTTTTTTTTTTTTTCTCTTCTTTTCTTTCTTCAGCTTTATTCGGAAGTCCCCCATACATCGCTTACCAAGTTTATATAAGATTTTTTTTTTTAATTCAGTATTTTTTTTGGTAGGGTTTCAATAATATCATCAAATGTTTATTTATTTGATAATTAGCACTGAGAAAATCATATATAATATATAAAATTATCAAATATATTATGTAACATTTTTATGTAAATTTTAAAATTTATTGAATTTGAATGTTGAAAGAATATAAATTATTTATATTTGTAAGTAGAAGTATCCAAAGAAGTCTAAGAAATAAAAAAGAACACAATGATAATGAAGCATTAATATAATCTAAACACAATTTTAAAAAGTGATTGGAACCTGAATCCAATCGAGAAAAAGAAAGAAGACATTTAAGAGTATACAATTATCGATTTTTTATATAGTAGATAGGGGTAGCCCTTGGAATATTATCCGGGATCCGGATCCGGGATCCGCTCCGTATCCGCTCCGAAAATCGGATATCCGGAGGGCCGGATCCGGATCCGGATGATAAAACTTCAGATCCGCCTAAGCCGGATCCGGATCCGGATATCTAATTTTTCAAGTCCGGATATCCGGATCCGATCCGGATCTTTTAAAAATATTATATTTTTTATTTTATTAGTAAACTTTTAGATATATTAACATTTATACATAAAAAGTAAATTTAAAATTACTTTTCTAATATTCTATTTTTATTTTTAATATTATATTATATTTTCTTATATTATATATTTATTTTAAATGTATATAAATAATTAATTTAATATTATTTTTAAATTTAATATATTTTTAACGGATCCGGATCTGGATCCGGATATCCGTGGATATCTTGATATTTAGGCGGATATCCGAAATCCGGATATCCGGGAACCCCGAATCCGGATCCGGATAATAAAAATATGGATCCGGATACCTCAAAAAAACTCGGATATCCGGATCCGTCCCAGGCCTAGATAGAGGTGATGAAATTGAAGTGAAGGTGTACATATATTCCGTTCTTTTCAATATAACGTGATGGATGCTAAGTATATATAGGAGCTTGATATATATTGTAGTTGTCGAACGAGTTTGTGATCTTGGTTGGAGAGTCCAAATGGTTATAGACTAAAGCTCTATAAAAGAGTTTTGCCATATTTAAAATGGTGAAATTCCGCCAAATTTATTTCGAAAAATCACAATCGAAAAATAAATGGTCTTGCGCGCGTCTCAACCTCAGTAGAACACAAAAATAAAAAGCAGTCGTATTTAAACCATAACTCTAGATTTTTCTCTTGTTGGTGGCTTATACTTTACTCCTAGTCAAGTTGAAACATGCTTCTAATGATCCTAGAAAAACGGATTGAATCCTCTGTTAACCAATAACTTTTGTAGTAAAAAACATTCTATTTTACCCAAATAATTAATAGGAATCCCACGTTCACCAAGAAGTTCCAATTTTTTTCCAAGTTAAAAACCATTTCCAAGTTCTCTAACAACCTAATGTTCATATCATCTTCTATTTTAGGGTTGCATGTCCCTCCAGACAATTCTTGCCCCAACTCTGGTGGTAATTTTGTTTTTTCCACATAAACCAAGAACAAAAGAATATCAACCTTTTCATACAATCACTTTGGTAGTAACAAAACAACACTTTGAAATTCACAATTCCATATATGTATGAGTTATTATTAAAATAGTTCGACCAGAGTTTGGGGTTCTATATTGTTGACAGTTTACAAAGAAAATGTTGGTTGTCTTAAATAATTCAAAGAACATGGTCGTTCGTTATAATTAGCGCTGGGCATTTTAACCGAAAACCGAAAACCGAACCGAAACCGAACCGAAATAACCGAAACCGAAACCGAACCGAACCGAAACCGAATGGATAACCGAACGGATAATCGAATATCCGAAATACGAAACATATACTTAAAAATATTATTTATATTTATATTTAAAATAACTAAATAATTAAAATTAACCAAATATTAGTAAAAAAACCGAATTATCCAAAATTATCCAAAATTATCCAAATGTTTTTATCCAAAATATCCGAAATTATCCGAATTATCCGAAGTTATCCGGTTTTTTATCCAAATTATCCAAAATATATAAGAAAAACCGGAACCGAAACCGAAATAACCGAAACGAAACCGAACCGAATTTTATGATTAACCGAACGGTTACTAAATCTCTATAACCGAAAAAACCGAAAACCGAAAAAACCGAACCGAAACCGAACCGAATTTTATGATTAACCGAACGGTTACTAAATCTCTATAACCGAAAAAACCGAAAACCGAAAAAACCGAACCGAACCGAACCGAAAAACCGAACGCCCAGGCCTAGTTATAATTGTGGAACGTATATCTACCAGTCTAGACAGAAATGTTTTTCAATTATAATAGATAACTGAATGACAAACTAACTTGGTACATCATGTATCGGTTTCAAATTTTAAATACTCTATAGTTTGTTGTTGTCTTGTCTTGCTGATACATCTACAAAAGTTCCAAACTAAATTATTAATGATTGATTAAAAATAACGTTCCATTACTTTATTTCAAAGCTTTAAGATTCAAAACACTAGCTAGCCCCATGTACGCAAGCTGATAGCTTGCTTTTGGAGCTAAAGACTGTTCATACATAACATGTACCGATGTACAGAATGTATATGCATAGAATGTATAAGGACTACATAATTACATAAAAGAAAGTACCACTAAAAATGGGATATATTCCATCTAGAAAACAAAAAGAAAATAATGTAAGAATTTAATATATATCCATTCTAATTACTTGGCATCGAATATTTTTTGCGATATTTGGAAAAAAAAAGTTGAATTCAAATGAAAGGTCCATGACACAAATGGCTCTTTCGGCATCTCTTGGTTGGCTCCACTTTCAGCTCAACTTTCATTATAGCGGTGATGGGAACCAGCGGTGAGGAGCTGCTTTCTTCCAATTATAACTAGACACGTGGAAATTTAGCTTTGTGCGACAGGTTTCCTACCAGCATGTGACTCTAACCTCGCCACTTTTAAAGTTAAAGCCCATTAGCGCTATGAGGCCCAATATTCATAGGCTCAGACTGGTCAAGCCGTCAACATGGAGTCAAAGGTTCTTCTACAAACAAGACTACACAAATTGCATTGTAACCATGGAACTGATGATGATCTCAGATACATTTCTGTAAAGAAGTGTACATGATTAAATTACTCATTGGTCCTCGGCTTTATTACTGTTCATGTTCGGTGTCCCTTCCTCTGCGTTTTTGGCAACTTCAACAAAGATTAGTCTACCATCTACAATCTGAAAACCAAAGAAACAACAAACAAAAGAACCATAAACAACTTCAGTAACATTCCGCAAGAAGCTCAAAAACGTTATAATCACACACTGAAAGAAACAAATTTCCATATAGCTTCAGACCCTAATCGGCATTTTCTACAGTGAAACTGTAATACAAAAGGATACAGAACTATCACGACACGAAGGGCTTTTACATAAAGACATGAACTATTGGACATATAAATTCATTACAGAATAAAAGTCAGTACCAAGATAATCTCCAGTAACTAATTTACAGATTAAACAACAAAGCAAGAAACCTAGTAAAAATTTGTTAATGGAGAAAGAAATTGAATTGGATTTTCTTACCTTCCCATCCAAGCTTTTCATTGCCTTTCGAGCATCATCCTCAGACTCGAAGGTAACGAAGCCGAACCCTTTTGGTCTCTGTGTTTCTGGATCCTTAATAAGCCGAGCTAGATAAACCCCACAACGCAAATTAGTTCAGGAACGAGAAAAAAATGTAAAAACCTAATTGAGACTTGACCACATTCGATTTACCTTCTTTAATTTGACCAAACGGAGAGAAGAGTTGCCTCAGAGATCGATCTGTGGTGTAACCAGATAACCCTGCACGAGAAAGAAAAAGAAAAAAAAATCTGAGAAACCAGAGGACGTGAACGGAGGAAGAATATAATCAAGGACGATAAAGAAAATGATTCTCTTACTGCTTACGAAGAGCTGAGCTGAGAATCTATTAGCCATCTCAAAACGGTTGAACACAAAACTGTAAAGGCCAAAAGGACCAAAGAACGAACGCGACGCTTTTCTAGGTTAGAAGCTCGAGCGAAACGACGTCGTTTTACAAAGAAAAACCATTTCGTTGAGACGAACTAATTCGATAACCGATTTATCTTCAGGGAAGAATTAGAGATAAGATAAGTTTTGCTTTCATTGAATTAGTAGAGATTTGGATTTCATTTGATTACATCGAAACAAGTAAAAGAACAAAAATCGGAACAGAAACAGAATTTCAAAGCTACTAATTTAGTCAAACACCCATAAAAATCTAAAAAAAAACCCTAATTCCACAATTGTCTATCAGCGAGAAGCAATTCACGAACTGGTGAATTTCGTGACGGCCTTGGTTCCTTCAGAGACAGCGTGTTTCGCGAGCTCACCAGGGAGCACAAGTCTAACAGCGGTCTGAATCTCCCGAGAAGTGATCGTCGGCTTCTTGTTGTACCTCGCGAGCTTAGACGATTCCTGAGCGAGTTTCTCGAAGATGTCATTGATGAAGCTGTTCATGATCCCCATGGCTTTGCTAGAGATTCCGATGTCCGGATGAACTTGCTTGAGAACCTTGAAGATGTAGATCTTGTACGTCTCGACGCTCTTCTTCTTCATCTTCTTCTTCTTGTCGACGCCGGCACCGGCTTCCTTCGGCAGCTTCTTCCCGGCCTTCGGTTTCTTCTCCGCCGGAGCTTTCTCGGCCTTCTTCTCCTCCACTGGTTTCTTCTCGGCCGGCTTCTTCTCTGCCTTTGGTGCCATTCTCACAATAACAAAATAGTTTCAAAGAAAAATTCAAAGGATAGAAATCGTGAGAGCAAGTTAAATTGTGAGTTTGTTCTATAGATTCGGCGACGCGACTGATATATATATGATGATGCATAAGAAACCTATTGGCCAGTTCTTGTTTCACATGGATCGATGACGTGGGGCGCATTACTATCGTTAGATTAGACTAATCCGCTAATGTAGCGAACGGTAAAGATTTGTTTTCAAGAGTCTCTTTTTTTAATTGATCCCATTAAAAAGCGAATCAACAATCACCGTCCGATTACGCATAATTACGCTGATGACTAACGGTGACGATGTTAAATGAAGATATCTCTAACGGGCTAAAATGGGCCCAATTATGAATGTAGTATGGGCCTAAAGGATCATAGCCCAAACTCGTATAATAGAGTTTCCAAGTGCACCGATAAAATGCTAAAACCCTAATTTACTTCCGCCTTCTAGCTCTTCCTTTTATCTGTGTGTTTCGAGGCAATCGAGAGGCGTCGGCGCGGCAGCTACTTGAGGTTAGAAAATTCCAAAGTCTGCTTCTTTGATCTGATTTATTTGCCTGTTGGAACACGTTCTTGATAACCCGCCTAGTTCATTTTTCCCAGTTTGATTTTTCTCCGGAGAATTTAGGTCCCAGAGTTTATAGATTTTTCTTTTGTGGTCTATGATTTCGTATTATATGATCAAAATGGTATGGGGGTTCTATTGCTTATGTCATCCCTGTTGGTGTCATGATGTTTACGGTTGTTGGTTTGGATCAGTTTCTTTGAACAATGTTTTTTGAATTGATGTTTACTTGCTCTGTAGCTGTGAAAGTTTGTATCTTCTTTTATTTTTTCTTGCAAATGTCAAATAAACAAAGTTCATTGAGTCAGATTTCGTTGTTTATGATTTGCAGCTTTGAATATTGAAGAATGGTGAGAATCAGTGTCCTCAATGACGCTCTTAAGAGCATGTACAATGCAGAGAAGAGGGGAAAGAGGCAGGTTATGATCAGGCCTTCTTCCAAAGTTATCATCAAGTTCCTTATCGTCATGCAAAAGCACGGTATGGTAATTTTGTACTGTTAAGCTCTTACTCCCTTTCCTTACTTCTTTTTTAGCTTCATATGTTGTTTCAAGTGTAATGATGTTTGCTTCATTCTGGTTTGTTAGGTTACATTGGCGAGTTTGAGTATGTTGATGACCACAGGTCTGGTAAGATCGTTGTTGAGCTAAACGGAAGGCTGAACAAATGTGGAGTTATCAGTCCTCGTTTTGATGTTGGTGTTAAGGAGATTGAGGGTTGGACCGCTCGTCTACTTCCTTCCAGACAGGTTGGTCTAGAGACCGCATCTTTGCTTTTTACTCTCTGTTCTTTTTTGTCAATACCACTAGTATATAATTGCCTTTGAGAGATCAGAGCAGCAAGTCTAATGCTGCTCTTGTTCCGTTGCGGGCATAGATCAAAACTGTATCTTTTCTTCATTTGCTCTTCAAGCTGTGTTTATCACTTGAAATCAGAAGAAAAGATGTTACATTTCGAAGTGTCATGACTTTAGATAAACATAATCATCTTTCATCTTTCATTGTTGCGACTTATTGAACACATCTCTTTGTGCAGTTTGGTTACATTGTCCTGACTACCTCAGCTGGAATCATGGATCACGAAGAAGCCAGGAGAAAGAATGTCGGTGGCAAGGTTCTTGGCTTCTTTTACTGAAGCAGCAGCTTCATGAGATTTGCCTTGTCGGGTTATGTTTTGCTTCTTCCTTTGTGTGTAGGAAGTTGGAAATTGGATTGACCTCACTGTTAAAGTAGTAGTTTATCTTTTTTTCCTTTTTGACTCGTCAATTGTTCTTTATGTGGTTACTCAGATGCTTAATGACTTGAAGAAATCGACAAATTTATTTCAGTTTTTGAGTTCGGAATCATGATGCAAATGATATTTTGGCCATTTTCTTTAGATGTGGCATACACTAATTTGGCTCGGTGCTCCTGTTTGTCTGATTCTAATTCCCTTTCTCAAATGTGTATATTAATTCAGTAGAGAGCTCATCCAAATATAATCTTCGAGTTGACTATTGAAATTCAAAAGACGTTGTAGAATCTCCCTCTTCATGATCTAGAATCAAGAAACTGTTAGGCATAAGACTTTTAAACACTTGAAGTTTCTTTGGAAACTTTCAATAACTTTCCAAATCGGGAATAGCCCCGATAAGTATAAAGTTCCTCTTGACTTTTATGTGTTAGAAAATTTCAAAGTCGCTGACAAAAAAGTTGTCACATTAGCTAAAACCGTAATGAGATATGAGAAAGAAACGAAAGTTCAGTTTGTTCAATAGTAAAGAATAAATTATGAAATTACACAAACCTATGATGATCGTTTTAGCCACCGGCAGAATTCGACAACTTTCCAATATTGGAAGGTGATATTTGGGATGCCAGCTCATCTTTATAAATTGGTAGCCAAGTAAAAAACGACACGTGGCATATCAAGTTTCGTACAGCTAGGTGATTTGGATTTATGTAATTAATAAAAGGCCCATAAGGCTTCGTGGCTTTTAAAGGCCCTCTCCAACAGAAAAGAAGAAGAAGAATCCTTCTCTCTTTCTGTGAACTACTCGTTGATTCCTAGTGCTAACGTGCGCGTGGTATCCTATCGTGCACGCGAAGCAGACGAGAGACAGACGAAGAAGAAGTAATAATACAGAAGAAGCACAAAGCGAGAGAGAAAGGCTAAATCGGGACTGGCGCATTTTAGCCGTCCGCCATATCCTTCGCTGTCGCTCCTCCTCTCCGATTACATCGCTTCCTTCTCTTCATCTTCTCATCCGGTACATGATCTTCTTCTTCTTTTTTGAATCTGTTCGTTTTCCGATGAAACAAATGGTTTGATCTCTGAGTTTTTTTTCTTTCTTTTTCCGGCTTTAGATTCGATGGCTGCTCCACCTGCTAGAGCCAGAGCCGATTACGATTATCTCATAAAGCTACTTTTGATCGGAGATAGCGGTTTGTGATCTGAAATCTCCTCCATGTTTTTTTTGTTTTTGTGATGAGATCCTGAATCAATTCAGTTTCTGTTGAATCGATCTGTTTAGTTTGATGCGTGATCGTTACTCGCTGTTTCATTCGTTTTGATTACAAGTTTTTTTTTCCGATTAGATTTTGTGTTTAGAGATCTCTGAAATTTACGATTTTTGTTGTTGCAGGTGTTGGTAAAAGTTGTCTCCTTCTACGTTTCTCTGATGGCTCCTTCACCACTAGCTTCATTACCACCATTGGGTTTGTGTTCTCTCTCTCTCTCTCTGGGCTAGTGATCTATATGTTTCTTAGTCTAATCCTTGACCTCTTGTTTTGCCTTGATGATTTAGCATTGACTTTAAGATAAGAACCATTGAGCTTGATGGCAAACGTATCAAGCTCCAGATTTGGGACACTGCTGGTCAAGAACGGTTTAGGACAATCACCACTGGTGAGTTCACTCTTTTCATATGAACTTTTGCTTTGCTCAATCACTACTTCGTCTCTGCTTTCACCATCACTGTAAACTTCAGATTCTCGAAGAGATGAATAAGTCCTGAATAGCCACGTACTGGTCCTATGATTGTAAAGGGAAATGTACTTTTGTTGCATTTGCACTTTTGACTGTTTTTGCTTTGTTTGGCTGATTAGTTTGCTAGGTCTATGTCTGATTTGTTTCTTTGTTTTAATACCAATTTGAAGACTTTCTGATCATTTTGCATTTTCGCAGCTTATTACCGTGGGGCAATGGGCATTTTGCTGGTGTATGATGTCACTGACGAGTCGTCCTTCAACAGTAAAGCCTTTCACTTACGGGTTTCTTCTATAAAATTTCCTTAATGAAAATAATCATTTCTCTTACACACAAGAGCTTGACGTTGTTGTTGTTGTTGCAGACATTAGGAACTGGATTCGTAATATCGAACAGCATGCTTCAGATAATGTTAACAAGATCTTGGTAGGGAACAAGGCTGACATGGACGAAAGCAAGAGGGTATGGTCACACTCCCTTTTTTACCAATTCATGATTCACCGACTGATGCTAAATAATAAAAGGTTCTTGGTTCTATCACAACTTTCAGGCTGTACCTACAGCCAAGGGCCAGGCTCTTGCTGATGAGTACGGAATTAAGTTCTTCGAAACAGTAAGTCTTAACAATTCTCTCAATCTTCAGTCTCAAGATAACACAGCTGCTTCAAACTAGATGGGGTCCTGTGTACACATTGCTTACATAGCTATATCTACATGTGTCTCGTTGCAGAGTGCCAAGACAAACCTAAACGTGGAAGAAGTTTTCTTTTCCATAGGGAGGGACATAAAGCAGAGGCTTTCTGACACTGACTCGAGGGCAGAGGTTTGTTACATCTCTCTGCTTGTGTTGTTACTTGTATTCACGCGACGGTTCTGAAAACGCATTGTTTCATGTTTTGTCGATTAAATTGCAGCCTGCGACGATCAAGATAAGCCAAACTGACCAGGCAGCTGGAGCCGGGCAGGCCACACAGAAGTCTGCATGCTGTGGAAGTTAAAGAATGTTTTTAAGTAAAAAACAAAAAAAGTTTGGGATGAAGTGATAAAAAAAAAAAAAAAAAACTATAAGATGTCGCTGGGTGCTTCTGTAATTTTTGTTTTATTCCAACATTTCTGATTCGTTCTAAATTGCCTTTTTCTATTTGTACGAAGGTTTAATCGAAACTTGTATTGTTTTTTTTTTTTTTTTTCTCCTTTTATGTTGCTGATTTTTTTCGAAGGTGACTGGATAGTCTGAATCGTTATGTTCTTCTCTATATATCCTCTATTCTTATTTTCCTCTTTTGTTTAATCTCTTAACTTCGAAGAGTTGTCTACTTATCTTTTACACAACATAACTTATTGTCTTTTGTGTTTCTTCGATCCAGCAATCATGAAACTTCTCATATCTAGCTGCAACACAGTAACCATTACAACTAAACTGGCCACTCTAGATGTATTGTAGTTTTCAACACTACTTAGCCAACTACGACATTCATATATTTTCATGCAAACCACCCAAAAAGAAAAAACAACTGAGCCTACAAGAAATCAAATCTTGGATAGGTAAAATCAAAATATGTTCATATTTTTCGGTCAAATAAAAGAGTACATAAACCCATATGAAACTACACAGTAATATATTCGGAATACGAAAAGATGGAAAAGAAAATCAGTTAATCGTTCTTCCCAACTCCAACTTCAAATTGATCGTACCCTCCGACGAATCTGACCCCAAATCCAAACACGCAAGTTTCTTCCCGCTACTCGATTTCTTCAAAGTCGTAAACCTCGGAGTCGCCGTCGCCTCCGGGAAAAACAAGCGCGTAACCAACGCGCCCGCGCCGGCGCCAGAGTCTTCCTTGTCCCTATGCTTCCTCATGTGACCACCAAGAGCCTGTCCCTTGGGAAACTCCAAGCCGCATATCGAACAACGATGCGGCCTCGTCTTCTTGGTCCTCTTCTTGGTGACGGGTCCCGAAGAAAGTGACGATTGTTCGTCGCCGCTGCTTTCGATAATATTTCGCTTATTATGGCTTGCATTGTGGCTTGCGCGATGGCCTCCCAAAGCTTGGAACGATGAGAACCCTTGCATACAAGTCTTGCACCGGAAAACGCGGCTCTCTCCGTCTCCTCCGCCGGGTTCCCCAACTCTCGACAACAGCATCAGACAATTCGCCGACGTAACTTCCACCGTCCGATCAAGATTCTCGCTCTTCGTTGTCGTATCTTCCACCGTCCTACTCCTATCAAGATTCTCACTTCTTGCAACCATATTTGATTATGAAACGACTGACTTCACAATTCTAGGGTTTTAGTGTTTTTTTTTCTAAGGTTAGAGTTTGAGCTTGTGTGTCTAATGTGAGTTGTGATGGTTTGGTATTTATAGAGTACACGAAGTTGGCCGAGTGATATGTTTATTGACGAAAACACCCATGGTCGCTTGCTGCCAAAGCGATTGTAAGTGGTATACTTGTAAATAAGTGGGAATATGAGGTAGAAAGAAAAAGGAAAATGACTGTCACTATTTGGGTCTGCGCCACGCGTAACACTTAGGAGACTCAGAACAATGGAAATAAGCCGTTAGTTAAGAAAAGGAATGTTATTCACAATTTTGAAGTCCAAGAACAGAGTTACTGGAACCAAGTCATTGTATGAAAATTATATTTGGTATAATTTATCCATATATATCCACTATAGATACGTTTTTACTATGGGTGCAAATGATTCGGCTGGTTTTTCTCTCATGTTACACCATTTAGGAAAATAAAAAGTTAGTGAGTCCTAACATAAGTGATTGAAAAAAAGCATTCCTCCTAACAAATTTATTCCACTTATTAACACCAATCATTTGCACACATCTTATTTTTTTTCTTCATATATACTTTAGACAGTTCATACCTATTGGACCATAGGTCATGTGGTCTTGTCATTTGCATTGACCAATAAAAGTATAGAACTCCGGTCGACTTGTATATATATATATATATAGGTGTGCATGTGTTGTTGTGTTTTATATCTCTAAATGACCGATTAAATTACTCAGTTTACTATATAGCTACATGTTATCCATATTGTTATTTGTTCAAGATTAATTTTATGAATATCATATACCCCAATTCATGTGAATTTCTGAATCAGTCACAAATACTTTGACTAGTTCATGGTAGATTGGTAATCTAAATGTTAGGATCATGGTTTCATATCATGTGTTTCGATGCAAGTCTATAGATTTTAAACATTTCTAGGCTTTGGCCGGGATTATGTTGGGAGATCGATCCAGTTCAACTGAAACTGATTTGATGATGGAAATAAGTGGTTGTAAGGAAACTAAAGAGATGTTTACAAACATCTTCTGTGTTAGCTTCACTTCTTCTATCCGATAGCGATCATGAAACTTCAAATATTTAGTCGCACCATAGTATAGTAACCATAACAATTAAGCTGGCCACGCTAATTATATCATAGTCTCGACACGATACTCAAACCAACTTCAACCGTTCAAATATTTAACCTTTAACCATAAAAAAAAAATGAAGGAACAAGAGAAGAAAGCTTGGACAGTAAATCAAAAATGCAAGATGCTGATCTATAAAACTAAAAAATACAACGAATATGAACTACATTAGTATATATATTCAAATTATATAGGAGAAAAAGAAAAATCAAGAAACCGTTCTTCCCAACTCCAACTTCAAATTGATCATACCCTCCATCGAATCTGACCCCGAATCCAAACAAGCAACTCTCTTCCCGCTACTCGGTTTCTTCAAAGTCGTAAACATCGTAGTCGTTGTCGTCGCCTCCGGGAAAAAAGATCGTGTAACCAACGCACCGCCAGAGTCTTCCTTGTTCCTATGCTTCGTCATGTGACCACCAAGAGCCTATCCCATCGAGAACTCCAAGCCGCATATCGGACAACGATGCGGCCTCGTCTTCTTGGTCTTCTTTTTAGTGACGGATCCCGAAGAAAGTGACGACGACTGTTCGTCGCTGCTGCTGTTGTGAATAGGCTTATTATTGTGGCTTGCGCGATGGCCTCCCAAAGCTTGGAACGATGAGAACTTTTGCATATAAGTCTTGCACCGGAAAGCACGACTCTGTCCGCCTCCTCCGCTGCATTGTCCAACTCTCGTTAACAGCATCAGACAGTTTGCCGCCGTATCTCCCACCGTCCGGTCAAGACTCTCTCTATTCGCCGCCGTATCTACCATTGTCTGATCAAGATTCTCACTTCTTGCAACCATGTTTGATTATGAATTGACTGACTTAGAACTTGTGTGTGTTTTCTACGGTTACAGTCTTTAGTTGTGTGTGACTTGTGAATTGTGATGGTTTGGTGGTATTTATAGGGTTACGAGGTCGGCTGAGTAACGACTTTTATTGACGAAAATATCCATCGGCTTGCTCCGTAAGCAAGTGAAAGTGGTATTGTTGTAATTAAGTGGGAATATGAGGTGAATTTTTTTTTGAAGAAAATGGAAATCACTCTCATTGGGATGAAAAGGATACTAGTCTACTCACCGAAAGGAAATCTCCGTTTCTGAAATGTTTCTCTAAATTTTATTTACTCATCACATAATATTCCTTTGGTTCGTTGATGCATAAGCCATTAAGCCGCCTTCTAGATTTTTTTTTTTTTTTAAGAAAATATAATTGAGAACTTATCTATATCCACTCTGAATACGTCTAGATTTTTGTCTTGTTGGATAGTCAATGTATTTTATTTATTTCAGTACATATTTTTTGGATATTGTCTCCGTTTTATTTTGTTTAATATTTTGGGTAAAAATACACAAACTAAAATATAAATATATATAATTTAAGAACAATTTAACCAATTATAAAAATTTAGAATCTTATATATAATGAGCGAACGTCTTTTCGTGATGCCACGTGGCATATTTCTTTTGTCTCTACCATTTAGTCGATCATGTTGGGCTCTCAGATTGCTTTTTGGGCCTTCTGCCAAAAAGCCCAACTAAAATACTCATCAGCTTCTTTCTCCGATTACTTTCGATAGGTCAGAAGGGGATCAAAATCTCTTTTGGTGTTAATGAATAGGGTTGAAATCAGCATGGTGTGAAAGAATTCTTCATGGTGTTAATGAGAGGTCAATTATTGTTTTGCCCTTAATGAATTCAACCCACCCAACCGAAATCCTTCAATTGATTCAACCACCCCAACAACCCAATTCAATTCATCGACCAACCCAGCTCTCTCTCTCACATTCTCTCTCTCCTCGTTTACTCCTTTCCGACAGCAAAAAAAAAAAATTGGCGGAAAGCTTCTTCTCTCTCCATACATGATCCCAACCTTTTTCGGGTTGCCGGCGGTGAAGAGCATGCGGATTGTGAAGGAGAGTGAGGCGGTGATTGGATCCACAACGCTAGGGTTGGGATTGTCCGGGGACGAGATTCCCATGTTCATCACTGCCACTTGCTGGAGATCGAACTGCGGTTTCTTCGGCTTCACCGCCAGTATCACGATCAGCACCACCGCGAGTACCAACAGCGCTAGGGAAGCGAAGAGGAGGAACAGGCAGCAGCAGCATCCCTTCAGCGACGCCGACGATGACGACGAGTAGCTCCGGTAATACGGTTGCTGGTGTCTCACCGTCTGAGCAGCCGGAGGAGGTCCGTGGTGACCGATGGTGCCGTTGAGACTGGGTCTGGAAGCAGAAGGATGAGGAGGAGGCATAATAGGTGAAAGTAGGAAGCTCTCTCTCCCTTCCCAGTTTCACTGCAACGGCGGTGCTGTCAAACCAAAAAAAAAAAAAAATGAGCGAAAGAGAGAGCGAGACTTCCGCGTCAGGACTCAGGACAGTGTTGACGAATTAATAATGTACAATATACGATTTTTAACCACAATAAATTAAATAAGATAAAGTAAGGAAACAAATCTCAATCTCTCTATCTTCCTCATCATCTTACACACACCGTCACCAAAAATAAATTTGAAATTTTAGAAAACACCTTCGATCTCAAGTAAGATTTAAATGGTATGAGGAATGAGTGAAGCTGTAGGATACTTCAAAGGGAAATTGGTTCATGAGAAATGATAGTTGATTTACATAGTAAAATAACCAAATGGATCAAATCAGATTGAGAAAGCTGGATCTTTGTGGTGAGAAACAGATGATTTTATGTACTAGAAAACAAACGAAGATAGAACTCAAATACAAACACACAGTAAAACACAATCACTCATTCTTTAGTTACAGATATTTGTGTAAAAAAATATTCTTCTTCTAGTAGTACCAGTTTTCTACTTGTACTAGAAATATTCTTCTTCTAGTAGTACCAGTTTTCCACTTGTACCATTTTGTAAAGAGATGTACTTTGGGCATTTTTTAGTTTTAATCAGTTGTACCACACTTTAATTTTATATTTTCAGTAGTTCTTACAACATTTAGTATATAAACTACATTTAACATAATCTCAGAACATAAAAATTTTAAAAAGACTTTTTTAAAAAAAAAATTCATGTTAGTATGATGAAGTTTTATAAAGAAACCTTAAAAGTATAAGGCATTTCATGCAAACATATGATGTTCATGAAACTAATTCCAAAAATTCAACTTCTGTTATCTATTTAGGGTAAAATTCAGATGTTTTAATGCCATATTTGGTATGGAAACATGTTTATAAATGTAATTTTAATCATTTAACGCAACTTCAGTTTTACAAATGGTACAACTAGAAATATTGGTACAGTTAGAAATATTGGTACAACTAGAAATATTGGTACAACTAGAAATATTTGTACAACTAAAAAAACACGTGCGCCGACTTTTAACACGCATGCGCCGCCTTTTCTTCTTCTAGTAGTACCAGTTTTCTACTTGTACCATTTTGCAAAGAGTTGTACTTTGGGCATTTTTTAGTTTTAATCAGTTATATCATACTTTAATTTTATATTTTCAGTAGTTCTTACAACATTTCGTATATAAACTACATTTAACATAATCTCAGACCATAAAATTTTTAAAAAGACTTTTTAAAAAAGAATTCATGTTAGTATGGTGAAGTTTTATAAAGAAACCTTAAAAGTATAAGGCATTTCATGCAAACATATGTTGTTCATGAAACCAATTCCAAAAATTCAACTTCTGTTATCTATTTGGGGTAAAATTCAGATGTTTTAATGCTATATTTGGTATGGAAACATGTTTATAAATGTAATTTTAATCATTTAACGCAACTTCAGTTTTACAAATGGTACAACTAGAAATATTGGTACAGCTAGAAATATTGGTATAACTAGAGATATTGGTACAACTATACATATTGGTACAACTATACATATTGGTACAACTATTGCTACTCTGACTATAACTACTGGAACAACTAGGGCCCTAGTTGTACTACTTTTACTAGTAGTACTAATAATATTAGAACACCTAGCACAAGTGCGATGTAGTTGTCCTAGTTGTTCCAATATTACTAGTATTACTACTAAAATCAGTACAACTAGACTAGTGGAACTCTTAGTTGTTCTACCTGTTCCGTTTTTATTTAGAGATTTCCTTTTTAATTCAGAGATATCACTATATCTATTTCTTTAGTGTTTTTAGTAATATTTTATTCTTAATTTATCATTTTTATCGATTATATTTCTTTTTTTGGTTGAAATATTAAATTTTTTTCTTTTTAATAAAATATTAATAAGTCTATTTTTTATTTATCTTTAAAATTAACTGAACAATGAATATTTTTGTATAGTTTTTTTTAATTCAGAGATTTCATTATGTCTAGTTGCTTTAGTTTTTTTTTTAAAACAAATTTCATGATAAATATTTTCTATGTTTTTTTACTTCAGAATCAAATTTTTTTTTCCATGATTCCTTTTTTTGCTTCTGAAAATTATCTTTTTTTTTTGCTTCGGGATTAAATTTTTTTTTCTTTCTAAAATTCTTTTTTCGCTTCAGAAACTTTTTTATTTCTTGAAATATAATATTAATTTTTTCTCTATTTAACATATGTCAAAATATTAAAATAAGAAAATGCCACATTCCACAATCTTTTAAAGAGCGGGTGCTGGAAGAAACCAACTCCTCTCCCGAGGTTCCAAACCCATCTTTTTAAAGAGCTCTTGGAGTTGCCATTGGTGGCATTTTGCGGCGATGGCGTTCTTTGTGTAGTCCTCCGGTGAATAGACAAATCCTAAAGGTTGTATTGGCTCAACAACATCCTGAAAACAAGTAAATAAAATAATTTATAACTTGTAAAAATACGAGTAGTTGTACTACAAGTACTAGTAATATTGCAACAAATAACACAAGTACGAAGTAGTTGTCCTACTTGAAGTACTGGTCTTGAGTAGTACTAGTATTATTAGAACAAGTAACTCAAGTACGAAGTAGTTCTACTTATTGTGCAATTCCTAGCTGTCCTCCAATTCCTAGTTGTCTTAGTTGTCCACTAATTCCTAGTTGTCCTAGTTGTCAAGTTGTTCTAATTGTCCCTACTTGTCCGAGTTGTCATGCGGTTCATAGTTATTCTAATCAAATTATCTCCTAAGCAAATATCAAATTCAAGAAATCATAACAAATCACCACTACTTATCTACTAATTATGTCAAATCCTAGTTATTAGTACAAATACAACTTCAATACACCCAAACAACTAGTACAACTTGAACTTGGATACTTCAACAAACCTAAACAACTAGTATAAGTAGTATAAATAACCAATTCAATAAACCCAAATTTAACTTACCATTTGCGATGTGGATGAACTCGCTGGAGCCGGAACAGGCTGAGGAGACGGCTGTGCCGGGTTCTGATTTGCAAACCCTAGTTCGAAAGTTGGCCCTTCAGCAGACGGCTGTGCCGGGTTCTGGAAGCAGCACGAGGCCGTGAAGAGGAACAACATTCCTCTTCCACACGCGGCGTAGGAGACGGAGCCGGAGGGCTTCTCTTCGCCCGGACATTGCGAACATGTTGTTTTGGTTTGGCTGCTTTACGTTTACTTGCTTTGGCCCCAACTCCTTTAGAAGTCGTCGCCGCCGCCGCCGGAGGTTCCTTTGCCGGAGGAGGAGGATCCCGAGGTCTCTTTTTGCCATTCTTATCTCGGGATTTTCTGCTCCATCTGGTTTTAGGCGGCATTCTAAACAAAATCGAAGAAGAGAAGATAAGAGAAGAGAAGAGAAGAGAAGAGAAGAGAAGAGAAGAGAAGAGGAGATTCGTTTTCTGATTTCAAATTAAAATCGATGAAGAGAGATTCGAAGAGAGGAGAGAAGAAGATTTCAGAAGAAAAATTTCAAAAAAAAAAAAGATTTCAGAAGAATGTCGCGAGTAACGAAGAACAGAGGAGAGAGAAAAATAATAAAGAAAAAGAAAGAAACAGAACCGTCGAGATCTATGGTTTGGAAATTAAAACCTTGACGGTTTAAACATTATGTTTGGTTTTGGTTTTAATCAAATAAATCAACGAGGTTATTTTGTAAATATCTTGAATACTAGATGGCACTTACGAATTTTCATGCGTTTTCCTTCAATAAAAAAAATTAAAAATAAAATCTATTTTAAGAACACCATTTTAGAATTCAATTACCTACTCCGACACCAAAAGAGATTTTGATCCGTCAGAAGGCAACAGTCATCTTCTTCCGTTTGCTCTTTCAGCTACCTCTCACGCCAGTAAAAGCTGTGCTTCTTCCTCTTCCACTCAATTGAAGCACCTCCCCACTTTCAATCCACTTCATTAACCAACTTATGGCTTTCCTTCAACGTTCGATAAAGGGATCAATTTCTAAAAAGGTGTTAATGAGGAGGGGTAAATCAGCTTGGTGTAGATGTATTCTTCATGGTGTTAATGAGTGTTAATTATTCTTTTGCCCTTATTGAATACACAACCGAAAATCAGAAAATCATTCAATTGATTCAACCACACCCAACAACCGAAATCAATTCGTCGACCCAAACCAGCTCTCTCTCTCTCTGAACACACTGAACATTCTCTCTCTCTCTCTCTCTCCTTGTTCCTCGTTTCGGACAGCTCCAGGATTGGCGAAAAGCTTGTGGATTCTCTCTCTCTCTCTCCTTGTTTCCTCGTCGACCAACCCAGCTCTCTCTCTCTCTCTCTGAACACTCTGAAATCCCATTCTCTCGTTGTCTCTCCTTGTTTCCTCGTTTCGGACAGCCCCCAAAAAAAAAAAATTGGCGAAAAGGTTCTTCTCTGTCTCTCTTTCGACATTAAATCGAAGGCTTCTTCATCGTTTCAGACAGCACCCGTTCTTCGTCCTTGTTCTTCCTGGGTAAATGTCGTTCTTCATCTTTTTACTCTTCAATGAAGATGATTCTTTGAATATTCCTCTCTTTCTTTAGGAAAATGGTTCTTTATTCATTAGGGATCCGTTTTTGGGTGATTAAACTTGTTTTCGAAGTGTTATAGCTTTCACTAGCGTGTTAAATCGATAATCTTCAGATTATACAGCTTGAATTTTCAAATCGATGTTGACAGTGATGAAGATGCAACTAGTACAACTGGAAGAAACGGAACAACTAGTACAAATAGTACAAATAGAGCTCCATACAACTAGAATAATTAGTACTATTAGTATTGGGTACAGTTAGAACTACTGGTCGAAATTGTATATACAACTAGAATTGTTAGTACTATTGGTAGTGGGTACAGTTAGAACTACTGGTCGAAATTGTACATACAACTAGAATTATTAGTACAACTAGCTGTGCGAACAACTAGCATAACTCGTACGACTAGCATGTAATGCGATTTGTGTAAATGGTACAACTAGTATTACTGATACTATTAAAGTGTGATAATGATGTTTATCGTTTGTTTTCAGGGGACAATGGATAGTGTTCGTGGCACGGTCATACATTTTGATTATGGAGGATATTATTCAGATGGAGTGGTATGGAATCCTAAAGATGATAGGACATTAACTATTGTGACGAAAGGAACTCTCCAGGATGTGTCTTACTCTCGGCTGGTTGATAGAATATGTAGGAAGCTTATGGTAGATGCAGCTACGACGAAGCTTAGGCTGAGTTACATTCCATTGATCTTGAATCCTAAAAGTCCATCATATATCTTGGATGATGAAGATGTGTTAGGATATCTGTTGGAGGTTAATCAAGATCAGTGTAGGAATCTATTGCATGTGGAAGTCGGTGTAGTTGTCTCAGAAAAGCAGAGTAATCAGTATCTTAGTACGAATGAGGAGATTCTTAGTGATGGTAGAGATAATGATGATGATAGTTTTGCAGCTGATGATGCTAGAGTAGATGTTGATGGTAGTGTTGCACATGGTGAGTTAGTGATCATTCCTCGGAGTTCAAATGTGGATAATTCTTTCCAGTCTAACTCCGGTGATGTTGACATAATACCTACTGAAGGAGGGGTGGCTGTAAATGTTGAAAGGGAAGACGGTTTGAATCTGAGCATAGGTCAAGAATTTAGAAGTAAAGAGGAAGTCAAAGAGCTAGTGGAAAGAGCTATGCATAGACAGTGTTTTCAGACTCGTTTGGTCGAATCTAGACCTAGGGTATATGTGCTGAAATGTGAAGGAGATGGTTGCAAATGGCATTTAAGAGTTTCTAAGCCTAAGAATTCTAATATATTCCTGGTTGCAACATATCATAAGATGCATACATGCTCTCGGTTGGATACCATAACAGGAAAAAAATAAAAGGAGAGCAACACAAGGCATGGTTGCATCTGTGGTGCATGAAGATTACCCGGGTTCACTCAAAACTCCAACTGCAAAAGAACTCGTAGGCTTGGTTCAAAGAAGAGTTGGTGTTAAAGTTTCATATTCTACAGCATGGAGAGGGAAAAAGAAAGCTTCTAGTGATGTGCGTGGTAGCCCTGAGGAGGGTTTCTATATGCTTCCTGCATACTTGCACATGTTAGAGAGGATGAATCCTGGTACGGTGACAAAAGTGGAAGTGGATGAGGGAAAACGTTTTAAGTATCTTTTCATCGCTGTGGGAGCTTGCATCGAAGGCTTTAGGTCCATGAGAAAAGTCATCGTTATTGATGGAACTCACCTGAAAAGTGTCTATGGTGGAGTGCTTGTAATTGCTTGTGCCCAAGATCCAGATCGACACCATTATCCTCTTGCTTTTGGGGTGGTCGATGGTGAGAAAGATGATAGTTGGAGGTGGTTTTTGAACATGTTGAAAACACAAATTCCGGATGATCGAGAGCTTGTTTTTGTTTCTGATAGACATCAAAGCATCATAAAGACTGTAAAGGAGGTTTATCCAAAATCTGCGCATGGATATTGCATATATCACATGTCTCAGAATGTTAAAGGAAAGGTGAACGCCGTTAGGAAAGATAGATGTGCTAAGAAGTTCAGAGAATGCGCTCAAGTTTATGAAAAGTATGAGTTCGATCGTCTCTATACTGATTTTTGCAACATATGAAGCTGCTGGTGTGTATCTAAACGACGGTGTTCACCTGAGCAGATGGGCAAGAAGCCATTTTCCTGGAGAGAGGTACAACATAGACACCACTAATTGTGTTGAATCAATGAACAATGTTCTGTTAGAGGCAAGGAAGCTGACGCTACTACCAATGATTGATGAGATTTTGGGAAAGATTATTGAGTGGTTCAACAAGTATCGGAACGAAGCTGGAAAAATACCCGAGCTTCAAGTACTGGTGCCACGTGTGAAACATGATTTGGACAACATGTGTGAAGCAGCAAAGAAGTTAGATGTGGTTGAGCTGAATAGCTTTCATCAGGAGTACAAAGTGGGGAAAGGATTTATGGTTGATTTGAGAAATAAAAGTTGCAGCTGTAGGCATTTTGACGTCGACAAATACCCATGTGTGCATGCCCTAGCTGTCATAGACTGGCTTACAAAACACAGGGACGTGCAGATTGATATACGTGACTATTGCTCCAAATATTACTGGATGGAGCAGTGGGTGCTGGCGTATCACAGGACTATTTATCCAGTACCTCATCATTTGACTTGGGAGGTTTCACCGGAGATTCTAGAAGAGATTGTCTTACCAAAACAATATGTGCCAAAGAAAGGTAGACCACAAGTCACAAGATTCCCATCAGCTGGAGAATCTCGTAAGAAAAAGAAGCAGCCACAACGCTCTTGGTTTGAACAATCCGGTGGAGGTGAGAGCTCGGGATGCTGATTATTTGTGCTTATTTGCTATCCTTGTAAGACTTATTTGCTATCCTTTGTAAGACTTATTTGCTTGCATTTGTAAGACTTATTTGTGGTTTGAAGACTTATTTTTAGGTACAACAGGTTCAACAGGTTCAGGTTCAACTAAGTACAAACAGCTCTCGTTCAACTTAATACGTTTCGTACAACTAGAACCACACGAACTATAAGTATAACTAGTAATTTGGAACAACTAGAACTTGTGGTACTACTGCTATTTGTGTAGTTGTAGCGATAGTTCTAGTTGTACCATTTGAAAAACTCAAGCTGCCTAAAATGATTTGTAAACACGTTTCCATACCAAATATTGCATTAAAACATCTCAATTTTTCCCCAAATAGATAACAGAAGTTGAATTTTTCTTCTTGGTTTCATGAACATCATATGTTTGCATGGAATGCCTTATACTTTTAAGGTTTCTTTATAAAACTTCACCATACTAACATGATTTTTTTTTTAAAAAGTTTTTTTAAAAATTTTATGGTCTGAGATTATGTAAAATGTAGTTTATATACGAAATGTTGTAAGAACTACTGAAAATATAAAATTAAAGTGTGGTACAACTGATTAAAACTAAAAAATGCCCAAAGTACAACTCTTTACAAAATGGTACAAGTGGAAAACTGGTACTACTAGAAGAGGAAAAGGCGGCGCATGCGTGGTAAAAGTCGGCGCACGTGCTTTTTTTAGTTGTACTAGTTTCTCTAGTAGTACAAATATTTCTAGTTGTACCAATATTTCCAGTAGTACCAATATTACTAGTTGTACCAATTGAAAAAATGAAGATGCTTAAGATGATTAAAATTACATTTATAAACATGTTTCCATACCAAATATGGCATTAAAACATCTCAATTTTTCCCCAAATAGATAACAGAAGTTGAATTTTTCTTCTTGGTTTCATGAACATCATATGTTTGCATGGAATGCCTTATACTTTAAAGGTTTCTTTATAAATCTTCACCATACCAATATTTCTAGTTGTTCCAACTGTTCTAGTTGTTCCAACATTTCTAGTTGTTCCATCATTTCTAGTTGTTCCATTAGGTCTAGTTGTTCCATTATTTATAGTTGTACCATTTCAAATTATTAACTTAAATAAAAACATGTAAATAAAAACATCATTATATTGTACCATTTTAGTTCCGAAAACAATAAAAACATAAGTTTCGCAAATAAATACATAAGTTTTGAAACATAAGTTATCAAATTAAAAACAAGTTTTGAAAATAAACAAGTTATCACTTAGGAACATAAGGAGAATTCAAAGCATATGAAGCCTTCTTAATCCTCTTTGGCCTAGGAGATCTGGCCTTCTTAATCCATCTGTGGCCTAGGAGATCTGGCCTAGGAGTTTTCGGCTGAGGAGTTTGCTGACCTTGCAAAAAAAACAAAAACATAAAGTTTATGTGTAAAATGTATGTGTAAACAAAGACACTATAAAATGTATGTGTAAACAAAGCCTCTTGAGTCTCTTGTGTACCTAACTGAACATCGGAAATCTTCTCCTTTTCTTGCTGACTATCCGTAGGTGGAGCTTCTGTAGTCTCTGGAGTCACAGGGTGCTGAGTTGATTGACTCTCTTGAGGTTGAGTCTCTTGAGAATCCGGTGGAGAAGATGGAGGTTGAGTCTCTTGAGTATCCGGTGCAGAAGATGGAGGTTGAGTCTCCGGTTGACTAGGCGCCCTAAACAAAGCCTCTGCAACCTCTTGAGTTGATTGACTCGGTTGTGTTAACGCAGCTGCAATACCATATCATCAAAAATAGCCACGTTTATTGACCAAAAAGTAGGAAAAATCTAACCAATTCTTACCAAAAATAGAATCTTCAACAATTGTATTAGCAACCGACTTCGCTGCCTCTGCTAACATCACGTCGACCTCTTTTGACTTCAAGAGAAACAGCTCAGATTCTCCACATGCAGCCACCTTCTCCTTTGCAAGCGGTGTATAAGAGGCCTTATATCGCTCCCTCAAGACTTTCTTCTCCTCTGTTTTTTTCGCCTCCTCTGCTTTCTTCGCAGCCTCTGTCTCCTCCGCAACCACCTTCTCTGCTGCCTCTTTCTCGGCAGCTTGCTTCTCAGCCGCAGCCTTCTCTTCCGCTGCCCTCTTCTCAGCTGCCTTCTTCTCAGCAGCTTGCTTCTCAGCCGCAGCCTTCTCTTCCGCTGCCCTCTTCTCAGCTGCCTTCTTCTCAGCAGCTTGCTTCTCAGCCGCAGCCTTCTCTTCCGCTGCCCTCTTCTCAGCTGCCTTCTTCTCAGCCGCAGCCTCTCTTCCGCTGCCCTCTCCTCAGCAGCTTGCTTCTCAGCCGCAGCCTTCTTCTCAGCTGCTTCTTTCTTCTTCATGTGATACAACTCATTCAAGGATGCTTTCCTCTTGGCAGCCTCCTTCTCGGCTGCTTGCTTCACGGAAGCCTCCTTCGCGGCAACCGAACCTACACCAGACAACACTTAAAGTTAAAGTTAACCTCCCGAGTAGTTCTAGTTCTCCTAACAGTACCAATTCTAGTAGTTCTCCTAACAGTACCAACACTTAAATGTCTTACGGGTTTCAAAATAAGCATCTGGCTGATAATCCTCATGATAATCCATAAATTGTCTTTGATTCAACTCCTTCTCCACAACTACCAGCCTTTCTTTCATTTGCTGAACCTGCTCCTAATCGATTGAAGACCTTCTTCCATTGGCTTCATCATCAACTCCATCATCCTCTTGATCTCTTCTTTCAACTCGCCTCTTTCCTCCCTACGCGTTGGCTCAACTCGCCCTTCTGCTTCTTCTGCTTCTTCTGCTTCTTCTCTGTGTTCTACTTGGACTGGTTCCTCTTCTACAACTTCTGCAGGTCGGTATTCAAGATCCCTCCTATGGAGATCCTCCCACAATATCTTGGTTTTGTCCCACAATATTGCCTTGTTCCATCCGTCGACGATAGGGTCACACGTGTCATTGTCGTCGTTAAGGTCCACGTCGTCGAAAGTGTCTTCCGGCAAAACCTTGGACAGGAGTATCGTCTCTCCTCTAGTTGGAACCAAAACACTCGTGATTTCCTGAAAAAAAAAAAACTTCAATAACTAATACAAGTTCTACAAACTAGAATATGAATACTAATACATACAGTTGTATCTTTAAGCTTCTCATAGATGTCCTCCAGACTAAAGCCAGTTGTGCCAGACTTCTTGAACTGTCTTTTGCACATTTTTGGACACTCATCACTGAAGTTTCCATCCCCTGGTTTTCGATACGCAGCATCCAAAGCAGGGATAGATTCGAACGCCAAAATCTGCACATAGAGTTGAACCAATTAAAAAGTATTGTACCAAAATATGAATTATAATAATAGCAAAAAACGAATTATATTTTACCTCCAGTGGGATGATCAACCCGGGAAATACATAGCTACTGCCCTCTCATATCGATCCATCATAATTGTCCTCCACAGTCTTGATCTGGCTGAGGGTATCTTCAAATGTTAAACGTCCCCATGGGAACGTTTCACACACGTGAAGATCATCAACAATTTTCAGAATGAATTTGTCTATGGTCCATTATGCTTCTTTCTCTCCCATATAACTGTTGCTAGGAAGTACAAGACTAACATCTTCAGGCGATTACTACTACCATCATATGACATCTTCCGTAAGGCATGTAGCACTTCTTCTGCATTTACTTCTTTGTTCTTGACTTTCTCCTCCCCAAACATTTGGTTCGCCCAACGAATATTCCCCAAATTCTCCCTATCTGCTGGATATTGATGGCAGAACAACCCAGTGAGGAGGGCATGTTCCCTGATTGAGTATCGAATGGGGACACCATTCACAACAAACCACACTTGTTTTCTCTTCTCAATTTTAGCTCTCCGCAACAGCAACATGTGCACAGCTTTCAGCTTCCGAGTTGTCTGGCTATTCATATGAATGATGTGTCTGAACTGCGGGTGCTGAAGAAACCAACTCCTCTCCCGAGGTTCCAAACCCAACTTTTTAAAGAGATCTTGGAATTGCCATTGATGGCATTTTACGGCAACGGTGACGTTCTTTGTGTAGTCCTCCGGTGAATAGACAAATCCTAAAGGTTGCATTGGCTCAACAACATCCTGAAAACAAGTAAATGAAATAATTTATAACTTTTAAAAATACGAGTAGTTGTACTACTAGTACTGGTAATATTGCAACAAGTAACACAAGTACGAAGTAGTTGTCCTAGTTGTAGTACTGGTCTCGAGTAGTACTAGTAGTAATAAAACAAGTAACACAAGTACGAAGTAGTTCTACTCATTGTGCAATTCCTAGTTGTCCTCCAATTCCTAGTTGTTCTATTTGTCCTACCATTCCTAGTTGTCAAGTTGTTCTAATTATCCTGCAATTCTTGCTTGTCCGAGTTGTCCTCCGGTTCCTAGTTGTTCTAATCAAATTATCTCATAAGCAATATCAAATCCAAGAAATCATAACAAATCACCATCACTCATCTACTAATTATGCCAAAACCTATTTATTAGTACAAATGCAACTTCAATAAACCGAAACAACTAGTACAACTTCAACTTCAATGAACCGCAGGACAACTAGTATAAGTAGTATAAATCACCAATTCATTAAACCCAAACTTACCATTGGCGACGTGGAGGAACTCGCCGGAGCCGGATTATGCTGAGGAGACATCTGTCTCGGGTTCGTAATTAGAAACCCTTGTTCATGTGTACCCGTTCGACGAGATTGTTGAGGAGACTCAGATTCCGGCGAGGGCACACGACGCCGAGAAGAGGAAGAACATCCCTCTGCTACATGCGGCGGAGGAGACGGATCCGTGGCCGCTGAAGGGGGCCTAGGGTTTGTCGGTTCCGGGCTTGTCTTCTTCCGCTTAGGGTGGCGTTGCGGTGTCGCAGTTTTCCGCTTCCTGGGCTTTGACCCAGTTACTCTAGAAGTCTCCGCCGCCGCCGAAACTTCTTTCCCGGACGATTCTTCACAGGACGTTTCTCTTTCTTCGCTCTCGATTGCAGAAGAGTAGATTTCCCACCGCCTCTAGTTTTTGGGGCCATTGTTCACAGAATATCGAAGAGGAAGAGAAAAGATTGTGGAATAGAAGATTTGGTTTTTGAATTTTGAAACGAAATCGGAGAGGAAGAGGAAAGAGAGAGGAGTTGTCGTGTGAAACGAGAAAGAGAGAGAACAACTGGGAAAAGAAGAAGATTGAAAGAAGAAGCGGAACCGTTTGGGTTAAAAAAAAAACCGTAGCGGTTTACAAATCGGTTTGGACCGTCACTTTTAACCTATTAAATCGGGTAGGTTTTTTTGTGAATATGATGAATAGTAAAGGCCAATAAAGATATTTCATGCGTTTTTGATTTAAAAAGAAAAAGAAAAAAAGAACCTAATATGGGAACACCAAAACAGATTTTGGTTTCATCCCCGACACTAAAACAGATTTTGATCCCGATAAAGTGGCCTATAAATTGTACGCCAATATCGGTCATGTCTGGTGCCCTTCTCAGTTCCACCGCAGTCTTTCTACTCTGAATAGGTTCTACCAGCAACATCGGCGGAGTCGCCAATTTCCAACATTTAAGCTTGGTCGGAGAGTGTGAAATGACTTGGTCGGTCTTCAGATCCATAAACTCCCCAGCTCTCGACTTCTCCGCCGCACTTCGCTCCTCTCCCTGCCCATTGTTCGCCGCCGGTGCCAGCTGTGCAACACTCGCCGGTGTTTCTCTCTTCCGAATGTCTTCGAGATCTCCTATATTTGCTTCTCTCAGCGTCTTAGCTTCTACTTGTAACAGATTCTTCTCTCCGATTTGAGTTTTGTTTCTCCATTCCAGAGATTTGTGGTTACTTGCTAAAGTAAAGTTGTGATTTTGATGATTGTCCGGTTCACTGATTCCGATTATATTGGATGCATCTGTTTTGTTACTAGTCGTGGGTTTTAGTTTGTTCAATCAAAAGTTTAGAAATGTGTGATGGTTGTGGAGGTTTTTAGGAGGATAATGAGAGTTAGTGTTGACTCAAAAAAAAAATGTAGGTAAGAAGGAAGTTGTGGCTACCTGCTTTGCGACCGTACTCTCAGGCCATCAAAGCCAACAATATCTTTTTCGTTTCAGGTTGTCTTCGACTTATACCTTAGGTTCGTATGAAAATGTTGTTAGTCACCATTTGTTTTTCCCCTTCTGTGGGTTCTAAGATTCCAAGATTTTCTTTCGTTTTGAGTGTTCGTGTGTAGACTGGACAGTTTGTTTCAGAGTGCGTTCAAGATCAGACTGAGCAGGTGAAGTAAGTTTTAAACTCTCATCGTGGTCTCTATAGAGATTAGTTTCGACTTAGTAGCTTCCACTTGCATCTCTGTTGGGTTTGGGTGATTTCTCTCAACTCTACGAGTTTTTAGATTGTCTTGAATGTTTATTCACTTATGGCGGTAAGATATGATGAAAATAACTATTGTGCTTAATTTAAGCTAAGTTTAATGGGTTAGTTGAGTTGGATCTGTTTTCATTTCCTCATTCTGTCTAATTGTTTCTATTATTATATTTGAAATATCGAAGGTACTCAAGAACATGGGGGAGATATTGAAAGCTGGTGGTGCCGATATTACTCCTGCGTGGTGAAGACAACAATCATGTACGTTTTTGTTCAACAGGATCATTTATCCATGTGAGTTTTGAATCTAAGAAAACAAAACTGATATCTTTGGTTTTTTTTTCTCTCACAGGCTTGCTGACTTGGGTGACTTCAAGAAAGTGAACAAGATATACGGCAAATGTGAGATCTTTAATTAAGACAGCTTCGGAGGTGGGTTTGTTTTTTAACATTTTTTTTTTCATTGTGGATATTTGGTTATACGATTTGATTAGAAAAGAAGGTTCATCAACTGAATATGATCTAAGTCGTCATTTGTAGTTAAACTAACACAGCTTGGGAGGTGGGTTCATTTGAGCCAATTATTTAGAATACTGCTCCAAAGTTTGTTTGTATTTACAAACTTTTTAAAATTAAAACAGACTTCTTATTTCTCTAACCAAAATCTATGAGGCAGATGCACTCTGATGCTAACGTTGAATGTTCTAACTAATACCATTTCTCTCTATCCGACTTTCGATATTTTTATTTATTAAAAAGTTACAGTAACCAAACAAAAGAAAGAGAAAAAAAAAACAAAATATGATTTATTTTTAAATCTTGTATTGTCAAATGAGAAAACAAACAAAAGCAATTCAATCCAGTTTTCACAGAAAATAAATAAATTACATAAACAAATATATTATAGACACACAAATCATAAAATATAAAAATCAACATATTTGCACACATATAAAGTATAAAAAAATAAAAAAATGTATATGGTACTGTACACATATAAAGTACATAGTTAGGTACTATGAAAACACTTTTAAGATGCTTCCGATAATCAATTACTACTACGATAAGAAAAACATGAGTCTTTCTCAATTTTATCAAACACATTGATATATTGACATATATGATAATATTATTGTACAAAATTCTCTAACTGATTGGGAAACTTTGGCTCAGGTATGAGTTACAGAAATACCGATCTATAATAGCTGAGATTAGATTCACTCATATTAAGTGGGATGATCAAATACAAAGACGTCATTGAGTTTTGGAGAAGCGAAAGAGAAGCTGAGTACACTCCTGATGAAGAATGTTGGAAATATCGGTATTGCCAATTTGCTAAGTCTCGGATAAGATGACTTGGTTTTGCTAAGTCCAGGAAAAATAAGGTAAAGAATTATTAAATTTAAATAAATAACATTTAACATAAAGAATATAAAACATACATGATTTTAACTGTTAAATTACAAGGAATCAAGCGTTTGCAATGCCATCGTTTCTTAAAAAACATAAACAAACTGTTTTAATTTATTCGTTTAATAT
Source organism: Isatis tinctoria (assembly GCA_010577795.1). Lineage (NCBI taxonomy): Eukaryota > Viridiplantae > Streptophyta > Magnoliopsida > Brassicales > Brassicaceae > Isatis > Isatis tinctoria. Next base: position 22,414,495 of record CM021245.1, read on the forward strand.
TTCGCTTTACTTTTGACAACTATTATGTTGAATTGAAAGTTTTACACGAATATATATTTATTATATTCTGATTTTTAAAATATAATACCACAGACAAATATAAATATAAATATTCTGGACTGCTTAATTTAATTGAAAATAAATATAATAAGACAAAAATAAATATATAACCAACCGAACATCACCCCGCGCATGTGCGGGGTTAGCAGCTCTACTAGTATAATTAGTTAGACAGTTTTCAATAAAGTTAAAATTAATTTTAAAACTATCAAAATATTAAACTGTTTAAAATACTAAAAGCTCATTAAAACATCAAACAATTTAAAATAGAAAGAGTATTACTCGTTTTCATATATAAATTAAGTCCATACCTATTGGACCATACGTTTTGGTCATGTCATATCCATTGATCAACATAACTCAGATCGACTTGTGGATATGTATTTCTTGTGTTTATATCTATACATGACCGATTAAAATACTATTATTCACTAGTTACACATTATTCATATAGTTGGTATTTGATCAGTTTTTTTTTTTGGATATAATACATCCTCTAGTGTTTGATGAGTTCACCATAATTTGTGACCATGGTTTGATTATTTTCTTCCAATGTGATTCTATAGATTATGGAGACTATTCTAGGCTTTGACCGGGATTTTGTTGGGAGATCGGCCGAGTTCAACTGAAAACTTATCAAGTTTAACAATTTGAATATCGATCGAGATTCGGTGAAGAAAATAATTAGAATAAATAAAATAAAAGTGTGAAAGTGGTGGTTGTACGGAAACTAGAGAGAAACGTTTGGAAGCAAAACAGAAGAAAATAAGAAAAAGAGAGTGTGATGTGTGACGCGTGACGCGACCTTTCATGTAATTCTACGCGGTTCCTTCTTAGCACACACTGATGCACATATCTATCTCTTCACAGGAGTGTATATGAAATTCTAATTAGTTTGTGTTAGATTCTTTAATGGCTGTGATCATCAAACTATTTGTCATCTTTTTAGTTGTACCAACAACTAAGCCGAGTGTTGACCATACCTTGCATGATATGGCGATAACAACATTTTTTATGCTTTCATGCTCTTGATGCAATATAGCTTTCTAGTATTAGATTACTCAAATACGAACATCTTTTGTGTTAACTACTTGTATCCGGTGATCATTTAACACTATACTTATAGACCAACTGCAACAGTTCATCTATATAGCTTAAGCCTTCGAAGATTTTAACAATGTTCAAATCGATCCGTAAGATAAGACTATACATATAATCATATAAAAGGTCTATGCACAGATGCTAATCTATAGAAACTGGATAATACAAAAACGAACAAAGAACTACAATAGTATATTCAAAGTATATAGTAAAGAAAAGCAAAATCAATAAATCGTTCTTCCCAACTCCAACTTCAAATTGATCACACTGTCCATCAAATCTGACCCCAAATCAAAGCACGCCACTCTCTTCCCACTACTCGATTTCTTCAAAGTCGTAAACGTCGCAGTCAACGCCTCCGGCAAAAAAGAGCGTGTGACCAACGCGCGGCTTTCTTTCTCGTTCCTATGCTTCCTCATGTGACCCCCGAGAGCTTGTCCCAACGGAAACTCCAAGCCACATATCGGGCAAGTATGCGACGACGGCCTCTTGGTCTTCTTAGTAAGTGACGTCTCCTCGTCGCTGCTACTGTTACTTGGCTTCCTGTGGCTTGCGCGATGGCCTCCCAAAGCTTGGAACGATGAGAACTCTTTCATACAAGTCTTGCACCGGAAAACGCGGCTCTCTCCGTCTCCTCCGCCGCGTTCCCCGACCTTCGACAGCAGCATCAGACAGTTCACCGCCGTATCGTCCACCGTCCGATCAAGATTTTCAGTTCGTGCAACCATGGTTGATTGTTTATGCTAAACTGAGTCGAGTGACTTAACTTCTAGGGTTTGTGTCGTGTGTTTCTCTACGGTTGGAGATTTAGTTTGTGTGTGTGTTGTGTGACTTGTGGTGGTGTAGTATTTATAGGGGAACGAGATTGCGTGAGAAAAGACGTCTTAAATTACCGAAATACCCATGGTGACTTGCTGCCTAAGCAAGTGAAACTGGTATTCTTGTAATTAAGTGGGAATATGTGGAGGAAGGATAAAGGAAATCACCGTCACGGTTCGCGTCACGCGTAACACATAGGAGACTCGGCAAAAGGAAACAAGTCGTTATTTAAGAAAGCGAATGTTCTTGGTGATTTCCTTTTTTCCTCCACAATTTTGAAGTCTAGAATAATTTGTTAACTATACAAATCTCAATTAAGTTTATTGATACCCACGCGCTCTCCTCTGATTCGTGCATTACTAAGCCGCCTTCTAGATTTTTTTTTTTTTGTTTTCCATTTTATTTTGGGTTTACATCTTCTTGTGCAAATCTACTTGGTAACTTAAATTATCCATATGACCATTTCCAGTAGATTTAGACTTAAAATATCTAAAACATTATATTAAAAAATAATCTAATGACTGTGGTTGTGGCTTTAAGCTTTAGACTTTTGGCTGTAGAGATTTTGGCTTTAAAAACTTTTGGTTGTAGAGATTTGGCTTTAAAAGTGTGATTGATATCAAAAGCTGTAGAGACTGTAACTGTTAATAAATTTTTACCAAAATTTTTTTTTGTTTAAATTATTTATTATCTAAAAGTTAATTGAAATTGCAAACAATAATTTATTCGATATTAAAATCTAACTTAAAAACTAAAATTTATTAAAATAAAAATTTATTCAGAAAGTAGACTACTACAAAATATCTAATGACTTTTAGCCCATATAGCATTTGCAATCTCATCACATATTATAATATAGCATAATGTACACATAAATTTTAAAATCATTTTTAATAAAAATGTATATCGTCTCACTTTATTTATAATGTTTTAAATATTTTCTAAAATTAGCATTAGATTATTTTTAGTTTTTTTTATGTTTTGAATACTTCTAAAATAATTTTAAATATAATGTTTTAGAGATTTTCTAAAAATAGCATTAGTTTTTTTTCGAATACTTCTAAATAATTTTCAATATAATTTTATAGAGATTATCTAAAAATAGCATTAGATTATTATTATCTTTTTTTGAATACTTCTTAAATAATTTTCAATATAATGTTTTAGGAATTGTCTAAAAATTAGTATTAGATTGTTTTTTTTTTGAATATTTCGTAAATAATTTTCAATATAATGTTTTAGGAATTTTCTAAAAATAGTATTAGATTTTGTTTTCTTTTTTTTGGAATAATTCTTAAATAATTTTCAATATAATGTTATAGAGATTTTCTAAAAATAGTATTAGATTATTTTGATTTTTTTAATACTACTCTTAAATAATTCTCTTAAATAATGCCATGATTTTTGTCTAGTTTTAAATATATTTTATTAATTTGTTTTGATGAAAAAAGATAAAACTTAAAAAAAGGTTCACGAGTTGTGTTGAAAAGTGAGGAGAGAGAAATTTTAAAAGCCTCAATATATGGTTTTATAGAATGATGAACAAAAAAGAAGAAAATTGAAAAAATGGCTTTCATGGCTTTAGAATTTTCTAAATCCTCAAAAGCCTGATTGATTAATCAGGCTTTTGTGACTTTGAGGACTTTAGACTATGAGAATTTCTAAAGTCTTTGAGGACTTTAGACTTTAGAGAATTTCTAAAAATAGCATTAGATTTTTATTTTTATTTTTTTTTGAATACCTTGAAAATAATTTTCAATATAATGTTTTAGATATTTTCTATAAATATTGTTCGAATACTTTTAAATAATTTTCAATATAATTTTTTAGAGATTATCTAAAAATAGCATTAGATTTTTTTTTTGAATACTTCTTAAATAATTTTCAATATACTATTTTAGAGATTTTCTAAAAATAGTATTAGATTTGTTTTGAATAATAATATTCAATATAATGTTTTAGAGATTTTCTAAAAATAGTATTATATTTTTTTCGAATACTTCTAAAATAACTTTCATTATAAATATTTTAGAGATTTTCTAATAATAGTATTAGATTATTTTGATTTGTTTTTAATGCTACTCTTAAATAATTCTCTTAAATAATACTATGATTTTTTTCTAGTTTTAAATATATATTTTTAATTTGTTTTGATGAAAAAAGATAAAACTTAAAAAAAAATGGTTCACGAGTTGGGTTGAAAAGTGAGGAGATAGAATGTTTAAAAGCCTCAATATATGACTTTAGAGAATGATGAACAAAAAAGAAGAAAAACTGTAAAAGTGGCTTTCATGGCTTTAAAATTTTCTAAAGTCTCCAAAGTCTGATTGGCTGAAGTTTGGCTTTAGAATTTTCTAAAGTCTCTAAAGTCTTCAAAGTCTGTTTACCAATCGCTACCATAGTCTTTAAGGACTTTAGACTTTAGAATTTCTAAAGTCTTTGAGGACTTTAGAGACTTTAGAAAATTCTAAAGCCAAAATTTAGCCAATCAGGCTTTTGAGACTTTAGAAAATTCTAAAGCCATGAAAGCCATTTTTCCGTTTTTCTTCTTTTTTGTTCATCATTCTTTAAAGCCATATATTGAGGCTTTTAAACTTTCCCTCTCTTCATTTTTCAACCCAACTGGTGAACCATTTTTTAAAAAGTTTTATCTTTTTTCATCAAAACAAATTAAAAATATATATTTAAAACTAGACAAAAATCATGGCATTATTTAAGAGAATTATTTAAGAGTAATAGTAAAAAATCAAAATAATCTAATACTATTTTTAGAAAATCTCTAAAACATTATATTGAAAGTTATTTAAGAAGTATTCCAAAAAAAAATCTAATACTATTTTTAGAAAATCTCTGAACATTATATTGAAAATTATTTAAGAAGTATTCAAAAAAGATAATAATAATCTAATGCTATTTTTAGATAATCACTATATTATATTGAAAACTATTTAGAAGTATTCGAAAAAAACTAATGCTATTTTTAGAAAATCTCTAAAACATTATATTGAAAATTATTTTAGAAGTATTCAAAAAAAAAACTAAAAATAATCTAATGCTATTTTTAGAAAATCTTTAAAACATTATAATAAAGTGAGGCGATATACATTTTATTAAAAATGATTTTAAAATTTATTTGTACATTATGCTATATTATAATATGTGATGAGATTGCAAATGCTATATGGGCTAAAAGTCATTAGATATTTTGTAGTAGTCTACTTTCTGAATAAAGTTTTATTTTATTTAATAAATTGTAGTTTTTAAGTTAGATTTTAATATCGAATAAATTATTGTTTGCAAATTCAATTAATTTTTAGATAATAATTAATAATTGAACAAAAAAAAGTTTTGGTAAAAACTTATTAACAGCCACAATCTCTACAGCTTTTGATACCAATCACACTTTTAAAGCCAAAATCTCTACGGCCAAAAGTCTTTAAAGTCAAAATCTCTACAGCTGAAAGTCTTTAAAACCAAAATCTCTACAGCTGAAAGTCTTTAAAACCAAAATCTCTACAGCCAAAAGTCTAAAGCCTAAAGCCACAGCCACAGTCCTCACCAATCGGAGCTTTAAGCTATTAGTGAATAATGCAAAGATGTAAGAAAGAAAATTTAGTAAAAACGGTGTGAAAGAGTTGAAAGTATCGTTTTTACTCCAGTGTTTGAAAACAATTTTGTGATTAACAACAATAAAAGCTGTAAACCTCCAATTCCAACGATTGGACGTTACCAATGAAAGCCTATGTTTATATCTCTACTCAAGACACGATCGATTGAATTACTATCAGTCACTAGCTACATATTTATTCATATTTTTTGGATAAATTTTTAATCGTTATTTTTGTTTTTTTTTTAATTGATTTTTTTTTTCAACCTTGGATATTAGATTACATATTTAGATAGTCGAACATTGATCACGTTAACGTTGGATAAAACCTATAATATATCCTAATTCATTTGAACTTCTAAAACCCACGTATAAATAGTCGAACATTACATGTTTACACTGCACCCACCTTAATATTCCTATTAAGTTGATCTCATTCTTTAATTTGTTGGTAACATCAGAATTAAATAAAATGAGATTAATCTTAATATTCAATCTAGATTTTGTTAGACTAACGTACGTGAGCCATGATCAACTGCATCGACAAGAAGAGGTGTGTGGATCACACACGCCATCGAGAAGGGCGCGTGGGAATAAGAGAAGGAATAATAGAAGAGTGTGAAAATGGTAGTTGTACGGAAACTAGAGAGAAACGTTTGGAAGCAAAAAAACAGAAGAAAAAATAAAATAAAAAGAGAGAGTAATGTGTGGTGTGATGCGACATTTTTGATACAATTCCACGCGGTTTCTTCTTAGAAGACCACTCACAAATCTTCTTCACAGGTTTTTGATCTCTCATATTCATCTCCCAGTAGATAAGCACGTAGCATAGTCTATATCCATATAAGATTTTATATATAACTTTTATAATAAACATTTGATTGTTGAAGTATAATACACGTACATAGAGTTCTGTAAGCATCTTACCTGATTATTTGTCTTTGCTAGTTTGGTTGTCTAAAATCTGATTATGCATAATTGATCAATAATTGGAATACCAATTCAGTGATCAAACCGTCAATAGTTTGACGATCAGGGATTTGAATGATTGGTTCACTTAACATATATAATTTATATAACCTTAAGATAAGATTTAGGAATCTTAACTATCTTATTACAATATATACAACATATATAACGCAATTTAAACTATATAAATCAATCGAATGATCAAATACTTTCTCCGATTAAGTTAATGACCATTTGGTCAATCAGAAGTTTAGAGTGACTTGCCCTCTAGAAACATTGAATTCTAGTTTGATACTCTTCTGGTTTGAGTTTTTTTTTTTGTTTTTTTAATAGCAAGGTTACCTTGTACAAATTGGTTTGGTTTTTGTTATTTTGTTTTATCACCACATACAATATTAAATTTTCTCAACATGGTTTGGTTTATTACGTATCAATTGAATTGGATCATTATTTGGCAAATTTCAGTATATTAGTTGGGTTACATGAACTATGTTTAATTACTAAACTGGACTCGAATTGGCCCATTGGAAAATAGATCCACATTGTGTTGCAAAAAGCAAATGACGAAGCTTTGTTTTTTTTTTTTTTTGTATTTCACATTTTTACTTGTTGGAGACTTTTTTTACCGAGTAATATGTATTTATTTTTATTTGATTTATATATATTTGTATTTCTTGTAATTTCACTACTAATTCTGGGATCTCAAATATTTTGATAAAATATTATATTTCTAATTTTTTTTTTTGTTATTTCATTTTAGAAATTCAATAGCACACATCTAGAAACTCTATTTTTGGCTCCAGACATCAATGATGCTAATTACATATCTTGGAGTACCAATATCGTCTAGAACCTCAAAGTTTATCGGAAACCATAAAAAAAAATATCTCAACAATCTAAGAAAAGGCAAAATCGATGATTTTTGTTAGAAAATACCTTGATACAAAAATATCATATATGAGTATGCACACATAAAAGATCCCAAAAAACTTTGAAGTTTTTGGAAGATGGAAAAATATAAGACTTCCACTTGCTTAGAATGAGTGTTAAAGACTTTGAAAAAGTAATAAACTACAATTCTACTACATTAAAAATTGTGGTCAAACTTAGATATTGTGGTAAAATCATAACTGAATATCAAATGTTTGAGACCATATTCCACAAAAATCAAATCATTTGACAACAGCAATATAGATTACATGCACATACAAATTTTTTGGATTTGATCGAAGCATTCATCACATCAGAAAATAAGAGTGAACTCCTCTTCAAGAACTAGATGATTCGACCTATTAGATATAAAGTGTTATTTGTAGAAGTTTTTTTTTTGAGATTTTTTTTTGTTAAGTATATTTTCTAAAATATCTTTCTCTCTTTTTGATTTTTTTTCAAAGATTTTTATTCTTGGTTTATATAAATAATATTTTTTGTTATCTCATTTCTTATCATAGTAAAAAGTAATTATGATATATTTTGTTTTATGGGAGTTATTCATTTCAGATATATTGAAACCATTAATATTTGGTAATTCTATTAGAACTCGAGAATGTTTATATTTTTTTACGATTTTGTTTTTCTTGCTAAATATCAAATGCTTTAAAATAAATTGTTAAACATATAAACCCTTGATAAAATTATTCCCAACGATGAACATTCCTAAGCAAATTAAAACAGGTTTTATAAACGATCAGAAACACTCATAATTGCAATCATATCTATCTTCACTTTACATCACCTAAGCCACGTGGCGTCCTTATTTTGGATCTTAAAAAAAAAAAAAATAGTGCGTGGTGGACTCAAACTCTGATACAGAAAGTATTAAACATACCTATAGCCATTTGACCATGTTGTTTCGTTGACAATGTTTACCAACACAAATATATAAATAATATTATTGTAAAAATGTCTTAAAATTCTTCCCCGATTAATCTCCGAGAAATCTCCGATTTTTTGGTAACTCGCTAGGCCCAGACCCCGAACCTGGGTTAACACTAACAAAAATACATACTTCTTACGTTAAACAAGTTGATGAAATGTAAATAAAGAATTGAGCAATAATACATTCGAATAACACTAACAAAAAACTATTCGATTACAAATCATAGTTTACTTTAATTTTAGATTTAACAACTTTTTATATATAAAATACAATAAGTGCGTAGTATTTAATAATGAGACTTTAATCTGAATAAAAAGATAGAATTGATCAATTTTAAACTGATTAAAATTTCATACAATAAAAACTATAATATACATAGGTTTTCAATGGAGAAGTATCTTCCATCAAGAGACAATTCATGAGTTTTTTTTTTATAAAAGAGACAATTCATGAGATCGTCTATTGTCATATACAGTTTCAATATTTGAATGTAAAATATATTTTTTATGAGTAAAATTTGCAATAAAATGTTGTTCTTATATCTTGCAATCCGTAGCAATTGATCTTATATTAACATAAAAACATGGAAGAGTTAAAAAAATGAAAAAAATATCATTAGATAAATAGAATCAAAGAAAAATTAATATTATCATATTGATACAAATAAACACATAAAATAACAATAGTTATTACCTAACTATATAAATTAGATTATATATTCAAAACCAAAAAAATAAGACAAATATATACCCCGTGCAAAGAAGAAGAAAAGAGAAGCCATTATGGTTAGACATTATCTAGGTTCTGAGAGGTGTTCGAAGACTGGATAAAGAACTATCACCTAAAGATTACAACACGAAAGAATGACGCATAACGAATGAGTGCGAAAATGCAAAAGAAGGTAAATAGAATATCAATGATTAATTCGCCGGTCTGTCTGGGACAAATAATGTATTTTTAAAATATACATAAACAGATAAATAAATATTAAAATATTCTAGACTGTGTAATTTTATTGGAACTAAATATAATATGAAAAATAAATATATAACAAACGGAACACATCCTACGCATACGCGGAGTTAGCAGCTCTACTAGTATTGATTATTAGAGAATCAATTCAAGAGTCTTACCAATCATACCCGAAAAAGAAAACCCAAATCAAGCTCTAAGTGAGCTTACACCGTCACAGATCAGAATCTACGTAGGATATGGTTACAAAAAGGACCAAACACATGAATTAATTAATAAATATCATATAAAACGTTACCCATGTATATAAAGTTGCATATTTGTAGTATTTAAATTAAAAGGTGCATACTTGTTCGAATAGATAATAGAAGTAATTAATAAAAGAGCTTCTCGTGAATTTCTATGTTTATTTTATGTATGCGGCTGTAGATTATGGCTGATGAAATCCTTATCTCCACCCGATGGCAAAAAAGCTAGTGATTGCTTAATTGGACAACACCTTTTTTTTTTTTTCTTCTTCTTCTATATGGAATATTAATTAGTGAGCAAAATGGAATCATCTAAAATAGAGCCTGTCCGTAAAAAGTGTCCACAATAAGCAAAAGTGACGATTGCAGCAAATTTGTCTAAATTCCAAGAGAGGAATAATCCAAATATCAAAGATCCAAAAGTGCAATCATTTTTTTCTGGCTTAAGACAAGATTGAACTATTTTGCACGAAGTATGAAGTTAGAATTTCTATAGGCACCGATTCCATTCTCCATAGACAAAGGATCTAATCCCTTCTTTTTTTCCTTTTCAAGTCATGCAGTTGGCATCTTCGTACCAATTGGCATAATATAAAAATAGATCCAACAAAAAATGATATAAATAGATTCTACAAATAATAGAGCCATTGAAGAGAGTAAATATTTCAATTGATGCAGGATCTAAAAAAAAATTCCTCGCTTAGGTCTCTCGTATTGATTTAGAGGGTTTGCCTCTGGCTTTTTTCCCGCCTCTCTCGTTTGTGAGTAGAGCTCATCTCTCCGGCTTTTGCTGGTTTTCCTTTTTTGGTGCGATTTGAAATTTCTGGCTTTCCCTTTTCTGGATTTCACTTTCCTTTGGTTACAGCAAATTACCTTCACATTACCTTTCTTATTACCCTGATTATATGACTTCCCAAAAATCATTTGCAATCTCGAGAGTTGATTTGATTACCTCTTCAATTGTAATTGATCTTCTCCCTAAACGCAAACCCTCGAAACGATTCCGTTCTTCTGGTTCGACGTCTCCGGTGATCACCATGTCTGACACCCTACACAATGCCATGCTTTCGATGTCGCTTGCTGATGACGAACCTATCACTTTCACGGATGATCCACGCTTCAGAGTTTTTGAGAAAAACTCACTAAGTTTACTTGGAAGGCTTCTCAACCCTGCCTCTCAGTCCATGTCACGCATGATTGATGAGATGCCTGGCCACTGGAGAGTCTATGACCGAGTTAGGGGCATTGCTCTTTCCAAAGAGAAGTTTCAATTCATCTTCCAGAAAGAGGAGGATCTGCAGCGGGTTCTGAACGAGCGGACATGGTCGTTTAACAACTGGATGATGGTCCTAGAAAAGTGGACGGATAACCCCCCTGACGATTTCCTTACCAAGTTCGAGATGTGGATCAGAATCAGAGACATCCCAATGGAGTACTACACATTGGAGACCATGAATGAACTTGCCAAGGCTGTTGGAAAAGTCAAAGAAGTGATTTACGATCCAAAGAAATCACAACGAACAGAGTTTATCCACGCTAGAGTGTTATTCGACATATCCAAACCGGCAAGAAGCACAAAGATTCTCAATTTGTCGAAAGGGAAATCTGTCACGATCTCGTATGAATATGAACGCCTGCGAAAGAAGTGTTTCCATTGCTTCCTGATCACTCATGAAAAGACGCAGTGCCCATACCTCAAAAAAGATCATGCTTTGTTAATCCCTCGCCAACAAACCCCTCCCCCAATGGTACCAGCTGCTGCCCCAATCTCAGTCATTAACCCGACACCTTTGATGGCCCCTCCTGGGTTTCCCCCTGTTTCCGGAGCTTCCTCTGGAGGAACAGAGAATGGCTACTCTGTATGTCTCCCACTCAGATCCAACAGAACGTCTCGCACGTACTCAACGCGTCAGGATGGCTATTGAAGAGCAGCAAGCCGCAGAGGCTCCTTCACTACCTTTGGTCACACATGATATCAACAAAGGAAAAGGCCTAGTATTCACTTTTGATGAAAATACTAGTGCCCTGAAGAGTATCCGTACGGGCAATAATAAAGTGAAGACATCTGCTCCGTCTCCTAACATCCATTCCTATGATGAAGATACGGTGTCTGACCATAGTATTTCTTCTGCTCGACCTCGCTCCTTACCTACGGTCTTTAGTCTCGGTCTTAACACCCCGACTTTTGCTTCCGGGTCTGGAGGAGTGTCTCAATCTGCCCGTAATCGTCCTCCTGCATGGCGTAGGAAGCAACGCTCTTCTGCAGCTGCTTCGTCGTCTGCTATTCGCTCTCTCGCCTCGGCTCCTGCAACAACACCTAGCAAACGCAAAGCAGGCCATCTACCTCACTCCCCAGCAAAAAAACTAATGTCTCTGACTCCCCTACGGTGGCTTCCGGTTTGAAGCCGCTGCCATCCCAATGAGCATTCTGTCTTGGAACTGTCAAGGGTTGGGGAATCCCGAGACAGTTCAATATCTCCGGGGAATGCGTCGCAAGTATTTTCCGGATTTTTTATTCCTCATGGAAACGAAGCAGAAATTTAGTTACATTTCAGGCTTATGTTTAAGTTTGGGATACGACAAACTGGTTACTGTAGAACCGCTGGGCCTCAGTGGTGGTTTGGCGGTCTTGTGGAAGTCTAGTTATAATGTTGAGATTCTGTCGAGTGACAAAAGAATCATTGACATGAAAGTTACGTTTGGATCTGTTAATTTTTTTCTCACTTGTGTGTATGGGGATCCAGTTAGAGCAAGGAGACAAGCGGTATGGGATCGTTTGGAAACCTTGGGATTGGTACGCAATGAACCTTGGCTGCTAGTTGGAGACTTTAATGAGTTAATGTGTAACGAGGAGAAGTTGGGAGGGGTGAGTCACCCGGATTCAACATTTTGGAGTTTTAGAAACATGGCACAAAATTGTAGGATCCGTGAACTGCAAAGCTCGGGACATGGTTTTTCGTGGGGAGGGTGGAGAGAAAATGTATGGGTGCAATGTCGGTTGGACCGAAGCTTTGGGAATGATGAGTGGTTCAGTCTATTTCCAAGATCGAGTATGGAATATCTGGACCTCTGGGCATCTGACCATAGACTAATCCGGGTTAGTTTATCTCTTGAGCTTAGCCAACCTAATAGAGGCAGATTTTATTTTGATAAGAGGATGATTAAGAAAGAGGGGTTTGAAGATGTGGTTCGTAAAGGTTGGGAAGCTGATGGTGACCTTACTCTATCCATCATGGATCGTATAGAGAGCTGTCGTAGGGAGCTTGCGAAATGGAAAAAAAGATCCGATTTGAACTCTAAGGACCGTATCATTCGCCTTCGTGCTGAGTTGGAAACAGAGGTTTCAAAGATGTTCCCTAATCATCGTGTTATGCAGAAACTAAAACATGATCTTGCTCAGGCCTACCATGATGAGGAAATTTTCTGGAGACAAAGATGCCGGGAAGAATGGCTTAAAGCTGGGGACAAAAACACAAAGTATTTCCATAACTGTGTTAAAGGCAGGAAGATCCAAAATAGAATTCTAATGCTGTTGGATGATTCTGATCAAGAGTTTTTCTCCGAAGGTGCCAAAGGGCAGATTGCGGTGGAGTACTTCTCAGACCTTTTCATGAGCTCTAATCCTTATGATTTGGAGTCTCTGTTTGCGGGTTTCGAAAGTCGAGTTTCACAAGAGATGAACACAATGCTTACGGCTCCAGTTACAGCAGAGGAGATTAAAAAAGCGGCTTTTCGGGTTAAGGGGAGTAGTGCACCTGGGGAGGATGGTCTTACAGGGATTTTTTATCAGAAATGCTGGCATATAGTAGGACCTGCTCTGGTGAGAGACATTCTCTCGTTCTTTGAGACATCTACTCTGCCTCCAGGATGGAATCATACTCAGTTAAGCCTCCTTCCGAAGAAGCATAATCCTTGTAGAATGACGAATTTAAGGCCAATAAGCCTGTGCTCAGTTCATTACAAAATCATCTCTAAGATACTTTGCGACAGGCTGAAAACCATCCTTCCGGAAATTGTATCCGACACGCAAGGTGCCTTTGTCTCAGGCCGGTTGATATCCGACAACATTCTTATAGCGCATGAGATGGTCCACGGACTACGTACCAACCTGAGGATCTCTGATAGTTTTATGGCTATTAAAACGGACATGTCGAAGGCTTACGATCGTGTCGAATGGCCTTTTCTGGAGACTCTTATGGAAAAAATGGGGTTTGATCGGAAATGGGTATGCTGGATTATGACCTGCGTTTCGACGGTGACATACTCGGTTTTGCTTAATGGTGCTCCTCATGGGTTCATCAAACCAGAACGTGGCATTCGTCAGGGAGATCCCCTTTCTCCTTTCATTTTTATTCTGTGCGCTGAAGCTTTAGTCAACTGTTTGAATCAGGCGGAAAGAGATCAGAAAATCTCGGGTATAAGTATTGCTCCAGAAGGTCCTGCAGTTCATCATCTTCTATTTGCCGATGACAGTTTGCTTATGTGCAAGGCTTCGGTTGATGACGCTAAGGAGATTGTAAACTGCCTCAAGCTTTATGGCGACGCATCGGGTCAACTCATTAATAAACAGAAATCTTCGATTGGTGCAAAGGTCCCAGAATCTCTTAAAATCGATGTTAAACACGCCTTGGATATTGAGAAGGAAGGGGGAGAAGGTACATATCTCGGACTGCCTGAATGCTTTAGCGGCTCGAAACGTCGTTTACTGAGTTTCTTGCGTGAAAAGCTCCAAGGTCGCATCAACGGCAGGTTCGCAAAAGCTCTATCGCCAGGTGGGAAAGAAATTCTGCTTAAGTCGATTGGTCTCGGGTTACCTGTCTTTGCCATGTCTTGCTTTAAATTACATAAGGACGTTTGTGCTAAATTGACAAGTGCACTAAGAGAGTTTTGGTGGAGCAGTGGTACTCAAAAAAAGAAAATCCCATGGGTTGCCTGGCAGAAGATGTGTAAATCGAAATGCCTTGGAGGAATGGGCTTTAAGGACATTGAGAAATTTAATCAGGCTCTTTTGGCTAAACAGGCTTGGCGGCTTTGGTCTAATCTGAACTCTTTGTTAGCACGTATCCTCAAGCATCGATACTTCCCCAATGTCTCCTTCCTTGACTGCAATATGGGCACTCGACCTTCTTTTGCTTGGCGGAGTATTATGCATGGAAGGACTTTGCTTAAACAAGGACTACTCGTCAACCTTGGTAATGGTCATAGCACAAGTGTTTGGATGGATAACTGGGTTATGGATACGGGGCCTCGCCCTCCTCAATATCAGCAAGACGGGATTGTTGATCTAACTCTGCATGTTGGAGATCTTATTGACCAGAATTCAGGTCATTGGGATGTGCAAAAAGTACGTCAGGTGATCGATCCCGCAGACATTCCCTTGGTTCTTAACACTCGTCTTATGGTATCTAGGGAAGACTCTTTACGCTGGTGCTCTACTAAGGACGGTATTTACTCTTCCAAGAGTGGTTACTGCCTTCTTGAAGAGTTTGAACAGAGCCAAAACTCTAACTCGATTCCTTCTCCTCTCGAGCAACAGATTTGGAAATCCTTATGGAAAACCAAAACCACACCTAAGCTCAAACATTTCCTATGGCGATGTCTCTCTGGTGCATTGGCGGTACGTGAACGTTTGAGGTCTCGAGGTATCCCTATAAACACCACTTGTGCTCTTTGTGGTCTGGAGGAAGAAACAATCTGCCATTCATTATTCTCGTGTTCTGCTGCTCGTCTGGTATGGACAGAAACGGCCTTTCCGGTACCGATCAATGGATTTTCCAAATCTTCAGTTCAACAGAACATTCGCCACCTTCTGTCCTGTGCCAAGAATCCTCATATTCCCGCCATCAAACGATTTTCCTTTCCATGGATCATGTGGCACATCTGGAAATCACGGAACAGCTTGGTTTTCGAAAACACTACTCTCTCACCAGATTCTGTCGCTCAACGTGCTCTGTCTGAAGCTCAAATCTGGCTACAAATTCATTCCGTCGTGCCTAGTGACTCGATGGGGGTTAATCTCCCTCCCTCTGTGATGCCTGGTTGGTGTAAACCCCCAGTGAATGTGGCAAAGTGCAATGTTGGTGTTTCTTGGTGCTTATCTAATGGTTTAAGCGGTGCGTCATGGATCGTTCGGAACCATGAAGGTAAGGCTCTGTTCCACAGCCGTCGAGCCTACTCCAATATGACGTCTGTCCAGGAGGTGGAACTATGGTCTTTATACTGGGCGATTGAATCCATATCCAACCTTCGGTTTCGTAATGTCATCGTTGAATCATCCCTCATTTATGCTCGTGAAGCGCTCCTAAACTAATCAGCCTTTCCTCATCTTCGTAATTTGATGTCACGCATCAGTACTCTTCTTGACGCATTTGAGTTCTGCAATCTCTCGTACTGTTTGGCGTCCAGGAATCAGATAGCTACGGCCATTGCTCTTAGTGTTACAACGGATCTTCACACTCAATCGTACATCGCTCGTGAAGGCCCTTCTTGGCTGCAACATATGATCTCTGCAGAAGCTACGGTTTAATCTCCCTCACAACTTCCTGGTGGCTCTATGTCTATCAAGTCTTTACTTTGATTCTTCCATCTTCTCCGTGGGGCTCTCGTATGGTACCTTTTGGTATCTCCTGTCTTTCTATTTTTTTAGTTTTCTTGTTTACTGCTATGGTCTGGTTGTATCTCTTTCAAACTTTCTCCAGCTTTCACTTAAAACATTTACAGTGTTAAAAAAAAAAGTTCTTTCATGTATTAATGCGTAACTACAAGATGATCTCTATATAATTATTAAATACATTAAAAATATTATATATCTCCACTATACATTTTGGGGTTCATTTTAGAGTGAACTAATTCAGCTTATTGATCGGGAACTGGATGTTAACATTTGGTGATAATCAAGAGAAGACTAATGTGTGAAACCGAAGAATGAAGGTTGAGGGTGAGTGAGTCCAGGTGCACTCATGCATGTGAATATACAGCTGGTCTCATATGACCGTTCAAAGATAAGACACAAAGCTTATTTTTCTATCTCCTTTTGAGACTTTTTAGGACCTTTACCCACCCTTTTAGAATGTGTTCACTCTCTCCCGTATACGTTCACACAGCTTCCTCACTTTAGTGTCTCCTCTTGTATTTAAATATTGTAATCAAGACCTGCATTCTTGTGTGCTAAACGAAATATTTACTCTCTTCAATGGCTCTCTATTTCTATCTCTCGTTTACACTTCTTGTTACTTAATCTTCTCATCAAATAATCTCGATTCTCCACCTTAATCTCTTATTTTAATCCGCAAATCATCATGGTATCAGAGCATTTTGTTCATCTCTCATTCTCTTTCCCTTAAATCTCCTGTTCGTACACTCTCTTTCTCATTCTTGCTGAAATCTATCTCTGCTTGTTCATTTTGTCATCCATAAATCTGAAGATCAAACCTTCAGAAGTGTTCTTTGACAAAGTGTTCATCTTTTCTCTCGTTTGTTCAAACATCCAAAGCGCAAAGCACAAAGCTTTTGCGTAAATCGTCAAAAGCTGTTCCTTTTAGCTAGTTTCCTCTTCAAGTCTCTATCTCTCTTAACTTTCAAAGGATATCTCCTTGAAAGAAGAATCCTTTAGACCGAATCTAGCTATTCAAGCTCAGTCTTTCTCATTCTTAAGGACCGATTCTTCTCAAAGGCTCTAGCTTTCACCATAAAGGTTTAAGCTTTCTCCTTTCCAAAGCATTTCAGCCTTAAAGTCTCAAGCTTTGCTCAAATCCATCCATGGAAGAAAAACCTAAGCTCAAGAAGGTTGCTTTGCCCACTACTCTCAAGGGTTCAAGTAACTATCTCCTATGGGCTCGTACTGCTAAGGCAGTTTTGTGTGGAAAAGGTGTGTGGTCACACGTTGGTGAACCAGACGACGATGTGTTCACCTCTTCCGACGATGAAGAAGAGACCAAGCCGGTCTCCAAGAAACAATGGTTTAAAACAGATCAAGCTGTTCTAGCGATTCTTCAAGGATCTTTAGATGAGTCGGTTTTGGAAGCATACTCATACTGCACCACATCGAAAGACCTTTGGGATACTCTCAAGACAGTGTTTGGAAATGTATCCAATCTCACACGTGTTTTTGAGGTCAAGAAGGCTATCAACACATTGTGTCAAGCAAACATGGAGTTTAATGCCTTCTTTGGCAAGTTTCGCTCACTGTGGGCAGAGTTTGAGATGTTGAGGCCTGCGACTGTTGATCCATTGGTCCTGAGTGAGAGGAGAGAGCAAGACAAGGTTTTCGCACTCCTGATGGTTCTCAATCCAACATACAATGACTTGATCAAACACATCTTGCGTGCAAACAAATTGCCAAGTCTTGATGAGGTGTGCTGCCAAATTCAGAAGGAGCAAGGTTCACTTGGCTTGTTTGGTGGAAAGGGGGAGCTTTTGTTGGCAAACAAGAGCTCTTACAAACCGGAAGAAAAGAAAGCTGTGTATTGTGATCATTGTAAGAAGAAAGGCCACCTTAAGGAGAAGTGTTGGATTCTTCATCCTCATCTCAAGCCAGCCAAATTCAACAATGCCAAAGCAAATTTCACTGAAGGCTCTACAAGTCAAGGTCAGAACATGGGAGCACAAGTCAGTCCAGATGGAAATCCTCTGGCAATGGTCGCTTACACTGGATCACATGGAGCAGGCCAAGCAATGTATGGTGGTACAAGCAATGACGTGGTGAGAAAGTCTGATCTGGAGGCTCTTATCAAGTCCATTGCATCTCTCAAAGAGTCTGGTACATCCTTTCTCTCTTCAGGACCAAATAAATCGCTTGTTGTTGATAGTGGTGCTTCTCACCACATGATTAGAAATCCTGATCTCTTAAGCAATGTCTAACCTGCTCTTGGTAGTGTAGTCATAGCTAATGTCACTAAGGTATCGGTTAGTGGAATAGGTGAACTTAAGTTGTTTGATAAACGATCTAAAGCTCTGTATATGCCTGAGTTCACTTTCAACCTTTTGTCTGTCAAAAGAGCTACTACTGATCTGAATTGCTATGCCATTTTTGGGCCTAACAATGTTCACTTTCAGGATATTGATAGTATGAAGTTGCTTGGAAAAGGAGGAACTAAAGGAGATCTATATGTCCTAGAGAACTCCTTACCAAACACCGATTTATCTACTACTATTCCTATTTCTGTTGGATCTTGTTTTTCAGTTGAGCTCAATAAGTTGTGGCATGCTAGACTTGGACATCCCCATTTGAGGGCCTTGCAATTGTCTTTGCCTAAAGCTATTTTTGATCATTCCAAATGTGAATCTTGCATCTTAGGCAAACATTGTAGAACTGTTTTTCCCAAATCGCAAACTCTATATGCAAACTGTTTTGATCTTGTGCATTCTGATGTCTGGACTGCTCCTTGTCATTCTAGAGATAAGAACAAGTATTTTGTCACTTTTATTGATGAGAAGTCAAAATATACTTGGGTTACTTTGCTAGCCTCAAAAGATAAGGTCTTTGATGCGTTTTTGAACTTTCAAACATATGTCACTAATCAATTTCATGCCAAGTTAAAAATTTTAAGGACAGATAATGGAGGTGAATATGTAAGTCAAAGGTTCAAAGCCCATCTAGCACAACATGGCATCATGCATCAAACGAGTTGCCCTTATACTCCTCAACAAAACGGTGTAGCCGAGAGGAAGAATAGGCATTTGATGGATGTTGCTCGCTCTATGATGTTTCATACCAATGTTCCCAAGCGTTTCTGGGGAGATGCAGCCATGACAGCTTGTTATTTGATAAACCGAACTCCTACAAGGATCCTTAGTGATCTATCTCCTTTTGAGGTACTCAATCGAACCAAACCATCTATTGATCATCTAAAAGTGTTTGGTTGCCTTTTTTGTGTTAATACCAGAAGAACAGAGGTCTAAGCTTGATGCAAGAAGCTTGAGGTGTTTGTTTCTTGGTTACTCACCAACTCAAAAGGGCTACAAGTGCTTTGATCCCACTTCAAACTGGATGCACATATCTAGGGATGTGAAGTTCATTGAGGAACAAAGTTACTATGCGACTAAGGATTGGGACGCTCTCAAGGACCTAACCAAGAGCTCATCTGGTATAGCATCTAGCTTAAAATACTTGTTGGACCACCTTGGCAATCCGGCACCAAGTGTCCCAGATTCCAGTGTTCATATCATTGCTCAAAGTCAAGCTCCAGATTCATCAACCGATTCAGCCTCTCCAGCTCTGGATAGTGATCATTCTGGCCCAATTCCTACAAGTCTTCCTCCAACAGCTGATCCAGTCAGCCCCTCTTCTGATGCTGTTCTGGACGTAGCCAATGTGGAAGAAGACAATGCGTCTTCAGTAGAATCTCTTGAAGCTCCATCCGAAGACACTATGGAAGAAGTGGAGCCAGTGGAACTTAGACGCAGCACAAGGATTAGGCGTCCGTCCAAGTGGATCGACACAAGGGTCTACTATAATAGTCAAGCCGTGGCTCATCCTGAGATTGAAGCTGTCTGCTCTCTTGCCTTGTTGCCATCTGAACATCAAGTGTTCCTTGCCAAGATTCAACCTGATCTCATCCCAGATTCCTATGAAGAAGCAATGCTCAAAGATGTTTGGAAAGAGGCAGTTGGAGATGAAGTAGGTGCTATGGTTAAGAATCACACATGGGATGAGGCAGATCTGCCCAAAGGAAGGAAGGCAGTGACTTCGAGATGGGTTTTTACAATCAAGCACAAGAGTAATGGAGACATTGAGCGTTACAATGCAAGACTGGTGGCACGAGGCTTCACTCAGACTTATGGCAACGATTATAAAGACACATTTGCTCCTGTAGCCAAGTTACCAACCGTAAGAGTGGTCCTTTCCTTAGCTGCAAATTTGTCATGGGACTTGTGGCAAATGGACGTCAAGAATGCCTTCTTACAAGGGGAGCTGGAGGAAGAAGTCTATATGCGTCCTCCACCAGGTCTTGAAGATACTATTGCTCCAGGTAAAGTGCTTAGACTAAGGAAGGCCATCTACGGATTAAAGCAGAGTCTAAGGGCTTGGTACCACAAATTGAGCCGCACCCTTTGGGACCAAGGTTTTAGAAGATCCGAGTCTGATCATAGTCTTTTCACTCACAAATCTTCCAGGGGATTGGTTGTGGTTGTTGTTTACGTAGATGACCTCATTATCTCCGGTGACAACAAGGAAGGTATTGATAGTATCAAATCTTCTCTTAAGTCCACATTAGATATCAAAGATCTAGGCGCTCTTAAATACTTCTTAGGCATTGAAGTTTGTAGGTGTACTGATGGCATCTTTCTTTCCCAAAGGAAGTATGTAGTTGATCTTTTGAATGAGACAGGTTTCATGGAGGCCAAACCAGCAGCAACTCCCCTTGAGGATGGCTACAAGGTCAATCGAGAGGGGGAGACGGCGGATGAGCCATTCAATGATCCAGGACTATACCGAAAACTTGTGGGTAAGTTAATCTATTTAACACTCACGAGACCTGACTTGTGTTTCTGTGTGAATCAGGTGAGCCAACACATGAAAGAACCCACCAAGTATCATTGGACTTTGGTTGAAAGAATCCTGAGGTATCTGAAAGGAAGCTTGGACCGGGGCATATGGATGGGAAGGCATGAGAGCACAGAGATTGTGGGCTATTGTGATGCAGATTGGGCTGGTGATAGAATTGATAGACGCTCTACAACTGGCTATTGTACTTTCATTGGAGGCAACATGGTGACTTGGAAGACTAAAAAGCAGAAAGTTGTGGCTTGTTCAACAGCAGAAGCAGAGTACCGTGCCATGAGGAAGCTGAAAAATGAGCTAACATGGCTCAAAGGACTTCTTGCGGATTTGGAGATTGATCAAGCTACACCAATGACAATGCATTGTGACAACCAAGCTGCTATCCACATTGTTTCCAACTCAGTCTTCCATGAAAGAACCAAACACATCGAAGTTGATTGTCACAAAGTTAGACAGAAGATCGAAGATGGAACCATCCTCCCTTGCTATACTCGGAGTGAAGACCAGTTAGCAGATATCTTCACCAAAGCAGCAAGCTCCAAAGTCTGTGACTCCATTTATGGCAGACTTGGACTTGTTGATATAGCTAGACCTTGGTGAGCACTTCCTTCGCCCATGAAGCTCATACTCTTTTACCTAACATAGTTTTGTCCCACGTGGTTTTCTATGTTAGGGTTTTAATGAGGTGAGACTCATGGGTAATCCAAGTTAAACATTCTTTGGGTGATTCCAGAATGTTTAACTTGAGGGGGAGTGTTAACATTTGGTGATAATCAAGAGAAGACTAATGTGTGAAACCGAAGAATGAAGGTTGAGCGTGAGTGAGTCCAGGTGCACTCGTGCATGTGAATATACAGCTGGTCTCATATGACCGTTCAAAGATAAGACACAAAGCTTATTTTTCTATCTCCTTTTGAGACTTTTTAGGACCTTTACCCACCCTTTTAGAATATGCTCACTCTCTCCCGTATACGTTCACACAGCTTCCTCACTTTAGTGTCTCCTCTTGTATTTAAATATTGTAACCAAGACCTGCATTCTTGTGTGCTAAACGAAATATTTACTCTCTTCAATGGCTCTCTATTTCTATCTCTCGTTTACACTTCTTGTTACTTAATCTTCTCATCAAATAATCTCAATTCTCCACCTTAATCTCTTATTTTAATCAGCAAATCATCACTGGATGTGGTATCTTTAATATCTTATCAAATTGACCTGGACCCTCTTTCTTCTCCTGCTGCAGATTTTGCCCTGCGCGGATTCTGGAGCTTCTTCTTTAGTCTAGGTGCCCACACCGGATATGGACCGAACTGTCTCACGACCCACAACGGAGGAGCCGCCCCCCACCAGGCAGGCGGCCACGGGTCTGCCTTCTACCTCCACGCGGCATTGCTCCGTCAGGCTTTCGCCCCCAAGACAATCTGAAGCTTCGGAGTTGAAGTGGCGTTTGTCAAACGTTCATGCTCTCTTTTCTTCCAGGTGATGCTGGTCGTATTCTAAATCAAAGATCGTCATATCTAGGCCTTCTCAAAACATGGAGCTTACACGGTTAAAAGTGGCTAATGAATCATCTCCAACAAACCACGCACAACAAGATATATAGGAAAACAAAATATGGTTAAGATACGTTTTTTCTTCTTCTGGCGAATTATCTCGGGTACTTTAGCAGTCTCAGACAGGTTAAGATCGAGAGGCATGAATATGGATAAACACCTATAAGTTATGTCGTTCTCAGAATGATAATATATGTCATGTTCTGTTCTACTACTACAATGCTCAATAAATTCATCTTTTGGCGAATATACCAGCTTCAACGAATGGGTTTTCAACATCATTAGAGGATAACGTAGCTCATAGTCTTGATCAAATGGATGACCACTCAGTCTCAGTGGACATGAAAATTGAAAACAGCTATTCCATGGATATTCCGGCAGATTTGGTGGAACCAAAATGCAATTTTGTATGGACGGAAACATCAAAGTTTGAATATCCTCGTTCAACGAGCTACAAGAGAAACTGAAGTAGAAACGAAGATCATGGTCTGGATTTCCATTGGTATTTAAGTGAAATCCTTTTTCTTTTAATTTACCAAAGATGTATCGCCCATAATCCCCGATCAGAACTACAACATGTTAAGTTAGTTTAGTCCCAAACGTCAAGTCAAACCTTTAATCTTAACGTCTTGCCAAGTCAAATCTTTAATCCTAACGTCTTGCATAGTGATCACACTGACTCTGTTTTGTTCCATGCTCGGTAAGAGGAATTTGCTACTTAAAAAATGTTAGAAAAAGAAACTTGCTACTTAAATAATAAATGATATCGTTGAAAAACATATAATCGCTAATCCGACTTAAACTACGGATATTATTAATTAATCTTTTGCTTTCTGTAACATTAATATGGCTATATAGTATATATATAATGTAAATTTACTAGTAGTATTATTCTATATGGGGGATCACATATCATTGCATACGTAAGATCACATATCATATCATTGCTCAAGTAATCAAGTTCATAAGAATGTCCACCGCATCGATCTCTTTCTTTTTTAACAACCGAAGTGGTCATGTTCATAATAATATCCACCGCAAAGCTAATAGAAATTCGGGTATTTTTTATTATTAGTTCTTTAATAGTGGCCAAAAATGGAAATATCAACTGCAGAGTTCTTTTTTTTACCGTTTTATATAGACCTATGGTTTAAAATCGAACTAAAATTTCGAAACCAAACCGAATTGAGATTTTCAGTTAATCACAATTGGCAATATTTTAAAATGATTTTTATATCGTTTCGATTTGATTTGATTCGACGAAACCAATTGGTTAGATGTTCTTTTATAAAAAAATTCTATACCAAAATAATTCAAACTAAAACAATTTTAATCAATATATATATTAAAATTTTTAATGAAAAACCAAACTATCTAAAGATTTATTTTGGATACTGCACAAGATTATAAGCTTAACCCCAAAATTCTTATAATCTTTAAAAAAAAAAAAAAAGAGAATGTTATTAAACTTGATTTGCGTGTGGGAGTCACGAGCCAAGCAGGAGGATAAGTGGATGTGGGCCGCAGAGGAGTGTGCTCGTGACGTCCACCTTCCTCAATGTCAATTTTTATTTGGCTCGCTAATTTATAATTATCAAATCCACTCCTTTTAAGTTTATAATTCTGCGCATTTACACAAGTAAATTATCATTACGTTTTCATATATCATAGAATAATAGTTAGACAAGATGACCAGACTCAACTTACAAAAGAATAGTTATTTTAGATATTTTTTTAATCAATATCATCTCCTAACTTTTACCGAAAAATAATAATATAATCTCCTAACCATATTCTTCCAAATGTACTGGTATAATTGCATCTCGTTTACCACTTCATTAACTGGTCAAATCCAACTAATAATCACGTCTCACCTCAAATGCAGTAGCTTTCAAAGCAACACCCCTATAATGATGAATCTGGAATTTAATAGAATCCATTTCTATTAACAATGTCACAATCCATAAACTAATAATAATGAAATTTAAATTCTTTTTATTTCTCTTATATTCTCTATTTTACATTTTATAAGTTTTAACATTAGAAATTTATGTTTTTAAAGGAAAAACACTAGAAATTTATATACTTAAATAAGTCAAAGGAGACACTGCTTCCACATCTTAAAATCTAGGACTCTTTCGGAACAACTCTATCGATAAATTTTGAATAAATACCACATTAATATAAAAATTGAAAAAGAAAAAGAAAATGAAGAGAGATAAAGAAACTATATATATATTTTTAGAAACTTTAGAACTCTTTGAGATATTCATCTAACATATTATTTTCTGAATTGTTTGATTTTTTAAAAGAGAAAGAAATTTAATTAAATGACAAATCATATTAAAATATAAACATAAAACTCTTAAGACGAGCTCTTAGATTCCTTTCTAATAGTAATTTTTTTCTCTGGCTAAAATGACAGGGAAATTAAATAGTAAAACACACTTTTATTTGTTTTGTTTTTGGATTGAACTATTGACATTGACATACAAGATAGTGCACTTGTATATTTGGAGTCTGCCAAAAATATTTATATATATATAAGAAAGAGTTCTTATTACCACACACACCCACCAAAGATAAAGATAAAACTAATGGGTGTGTTACGTCAGTACATTAGTCACTTCTATGATCAATACAAGTTTGTTTCCCCATATGTATAAACGAAAAGACCCGTAATATCTTGGAGAACAAGAAGATGAACTAGTTATTTATATATGTGCACTTGTGCAGAATATGCCAATATATTTTATATCATGTAAGAGCCATATTTATTTCAATTCCATGAGTTAGAGTATCTCCATCTTTGAAAAAATAAAATTTAAGAGGTTCTTAAAAAAAAAGTATTTTAATCTCATTTAGTTTTTTTTTATTATTAACACTGAACTAATTCGTAAAATTATACAAAATAAGATGTGATGATGGAATTTGTTGGTGGAATACAGAGCTCCAACACGGAGAGACATTAACTCCAAAAACGAAAAAACTGAAGCAAATGGAAGGGGAAGAGTAGAGCTTAAAATTGACCTGGATTTGAAAACACATCGAAACACCAGAACTAACCCGGACATAAAACGGATAAAAGCTAATCTCATTTAGTTATACAATTTAATTTAAATAAAAAAATAAGATTATTCTATTTATATAGAGACAAGTGTCCCTTGGGTTTCTTACGAATATCTAAAAACGAATTCTCATTACTCTCAGCTTTCTGTCTCTTAATTCTATTAATTTTCTTTTTGTTTAATTATGATATATCCATGTTAGATAGTGTTTTTAGTGAGCTAGTAGTTTAAGTGCCGGAATTAGTTTTGTTGTGCTCCTAACTCGATCCACGGTGATTCACTAAAGACTGGTTACAGGCCAAATACAGAATTATGGCTCAGATCCAAACCCACTCATACAAAAAAAATTCCATGAGTTTGATTGTTGGAACCTGAAACACCTAAGAAAGAGTTCAACAAATAGTTCTTCTTCTAGCTCAGTTCATCCAAGTGATGGAAATATAAGCTTAAGAAACACTATACTTGCATATCACTTTCATTATTCTAGCGCTGCAGCCTAATTTTGGACATGCATCTAAACAACTCCATAAGTAATACACACGTCTAAACCCAAAGACTCTCCACTTTACTTAAAACTTTTATGTGTGTGTTTGGACAATGTTAACCTGCAGGGCCAAGAGGCAAAATCACAAGCCATAGGCTCAAGATCTTAGGACAACATTTTACTAACTCCAGTATCAGGTGCTGATGCTAGATACAAAAACTCACTTATCACAGGCTCTTATAACAATTGGACCCTATTTTTCTAGGCTGTCAAAGCTTTTGTCCGTTTCTTCTTCTCTCTTTTCCCTTTTAGAAGCTTCAACAGTTGCTACCAATACAACCCTTAATAAAGTCAAGAGACACGATACTTTCATATCCCCACCCGAAAAGGCCAAGAAAGATCTAGGGTCTCACAATTTTTATTTCGAATTTTTAGCACCCTTAAGAAAATTTATATTATGTGTTTATTCTGGTCTAGATAACTCGGAACTATAGAAAAATATACCATCTTCTTTTTGGGTTTGATTTTAGAAGATTTTCTGATGCTATTGAAATCCATATTCGAGATAGTGCCGGCCAAAAACTATAAGAAAGAGTTCTTATTATCACACACTCAAAGTCACAGAAGATAAAAGGCAGAATTAATGGGAGTGTTACATCAGTAACACCAATCACCCTCTTGACGATCACGTTTTTATATATATAATGGCCTTGTGACATCACAATAAAGCGACCCTACATTACCAATAGGATAATCCCACGAACATATGGACAGTATAAGATTGGACAAAAAAAAGAGAAATGATTAAAACTTTTAATATTGTTGAGTGTGATGTCGTGTGGACACAGCACAGTGTTGAATTTTTTTAGCTTATATATATAGCGGCCAGAGGATGCCATGGTGAAGCAAGCTGAGAAAGAGCTTTTGTAGTAACATAAGAGATCAAAGATAAAAGAGAGACAGAGAGGAGAAGAAAAAAGAGATGAAAATGATGCAAGAAGAAAACCGAAAGGGTCCATGGACAGAACAAGAGGACATCCTTCTGGTAAATTTCGTACACTTATTTGGAGATCGGCGATGGGATTTTATAGCAAAAGTATCAGGTTTGAAGGTGGAGGGAGAAAGATAAGAATAGGTAAGGAGCCTCCATTAATGAGCTAGTTTTGGTTGTAGGTTTGAACAGAACAGGAAAAAGTTGCAGGCTAAGGTGGGTTAACTACCTTCATCCTGGTCTCAAACGTGGCAAGATGACTCCACAAGAAGAGCGTCTCGTCCTTGAGCTTCACGCTAAATGGGGAAACAGGTCTGATCCATCTGAGACTCATTACTTCTGCAACAGTAACTTAATACTCAACAAGTTTTCATCTATGTATACGTAGGTGGTCTAAAATAGCTCGGAAGTTGCCGGGAAGAACAGATAACGAGATCAAGAATTACTGGAGGACTCATATGAGGAAGAAGGCTCAAGAAAAGAAGCGTCCTGTTTCTCCAAGCTCCTCATTTTCAAACTGCTGCTCTTCGTCTATGACCACTACAAATACTCAAGACGTGTCGTTTCAGTCGCGGAAAACGTCAGGGAAGGTGAGCTTTTACGACACTGGAGGATCCACTGGGGAGATGAGCCAAGAAAACAGAGAGGGATACTCGATGGATGACATATGGAAAGAGATTGATCACTCTGCAGTAAACATAATCAAACCAGTTAAAGACATCTACTCTGAGCAAAGCTATTGCTTAAGTTACCCGAATCTGACTTCTCCATCATGGGAAAGCTCATTGGATTCAGTATGGAAGATGGATGCAGATAAAAGTAAGATGTCTTCCTTTGAAACTGATCAGTTTCCTTTCTGTTTCCAACACAGTAGATCGCCATGGTCGTCAGGTTAATTAGGATTCGATTCATTCGTTATAAAAATCTGTTTATATATGTTATATAGTTATATAAATACAGAATAAAACCAAACGAGTGTAATAGTTTTGTTTCGATGAAAACAAAAGACAGCTTAAGTCTTTGTAATAATAATCTCATGTGTAGTAGTAATCAGCTAGCCTGAGTTTGTGCTTCTTTTAATTTCTTAGTTTCCAGCGTGAATGAGAGAATAAGTCTTGTTTGTGATCCCACTTTGTTTTTCTTTCAATGTGTCATACGAGCCAAGACTCTAAATCCAAAGTCGATTTTATTATTCAGAAGAAGTTTTGCAAGTACAACCACATCCAACAAGATCCAGAGAAATTGCTGTTTATTACACAAGTCACTAAGTGTCAACCTGAACTTCAGGCAAACCACGTTCAAGATTCTTGACAAATCCATGGAAGTAGTTCCCGGTGGTTTCTGTAATGTTTGACAACTTGAGCTTGAAACAACTGAAATCTCCGGAGGAGAGAGCTTGGTTCATCAATTCTTCTACAATCTCTCTGTGCTTAAGAAGAGTTCTTATAGCGTCTTCTCGAAGGTGCTTCACGTACGGCTTCTTGGCGCTTTGGTTCTTGGTTATCATATACTGATAAGCACAGCTCCACTTCAGTACAAGCCTGCACTGGACCATCAGGAGACTTGCTTCCTTCACAGCATCGACGTCTCCGTCGTTAAAACTGAAGTCATCTGTCAGGCTTGGAACACCATTCTCCTCTATGGCTTTGAGATCCAACTTGGATTTCTCAAATTCTTCATGACAGGCCTCCCACAGACGCAGGTAACGAGCATCCTCCTCTACTTGACTCATTAGTGGTGGAAAAGAGACTTCAACACAGTTCCATTTTCCGTTGTGCGCTTCCTCTGATCGATAGCAGAACCAACAGAAGCGACAACTGACCATTGCAATTGCACCGCAGTAAAGCAAGCATAAATGAAGTTTTGATTTCATAAAAAACAAAGAGATGTGAGTTTACCTGCAGATGCAAGTTATGAGTCTCAAATTAGGGTCACCATCCCGCTCCACGGGGATGGTGCAACGAGGACAGTGTTTGGTGTTTTCAGTGCACCAAGCAGCGCTCTTTAGTGTACCCAAGGTGCTATCACACCAAACAGAAGCATCCTCGCAAGTCAGGGGTCGATGTGACTCGAGCTGGCAACTCCAACAGAATGTGTGACCACACAAACACACCACACCAAAAGCAAGACAAGGCGCACCATCTTGTAATAGATCCTCATGACGCTGGAGGGCGTAAACGCAACCAGAAGCAGGACACCATTTGATCGATTCCTTGTTGGCCTCCATGAAAGATCCCAGAACGTAACTCTCGTACATCTCCTTCACGGCTGGTTCTTTCAGTTTCTCAATCGTCTCGGGTCCAACGGCCGCGACACAGTCTTGGTTAGGGCAAAGGACTGCTACTACTGTCTCTTCCTCGTTCTTGATGTTCTTCTTCTCCCCCCCCAGAAGTTTGTGGAGATGATTTTTCCACGAAGTTTCGGAAAACTTGTGTGAACAAAAGGGTGTGGAGACTAGAGAATCGTTTTCTTGATCTGCAAGACAAGAAACTGATTCCTTTTCTTTAACCAACCCTAAGTCCGCCAGAAACTTCTCCTTGTCGTCACCCAAACGATCTGAAGCCTTGAACGAGTTCCATCGGAGACGGATTAGGATAACGGTTGCATCAGATTTGGACAGCGAGAAGACTTCCGAGATCTGATTGATTTCTTTCATCATATTCTCACCAACTTCTTTTCTTGTGAGAACGGAGTAAAGTGCCTGACCATCAGTCTCCATAGCTGAAAACATTAACAGAATTATGAAAATGTAATGACGCTAGCTGAAAAGAAAAGGAAAAAAAAAAGTCAGTGGAAATTTTGTAAACTGATGGACATGATTTTATACCAGCGAATGGAAGGGGAAGAGTAGAGCTTGGGGGATTAAGCTCTAAGATTCAATTTCAATGGTTTAAGGTAGAAACTGACTAAGAAGCCAACAAAACTTTTTATAGAAAACTGGAAAGTTAATTTTTTTTTTCTTCAAAAAGCCAATGATATTATTAGCATAAGAATTATTATTTTTTTCTTAAAAAATTAATGTTATTTGACAACATATGAGCTGTTTTCTATGTGTTTTCGACGCGTGTTATAGTGATAATATTTAGAAAATTTTGATTTCATGTTTATTATGTTGAAATTAGAAATTCTAAATTTTGTTTTTAAATTTTTTTAATACTATTCAATGACATATTAACTGTTTCGACGACGCGTGTTATAATAATTATTAGTTATTAGCTAATGACACAAACTATTTTGACGCGTGTTATAATAGTTATTAATTATTAGTTAATGATATATAACTTATACTAATAATATTTGCAAACTTTTCATTTTTGACATTATAAGAAAATGGAAAAAAAAAAGTTACTGGAAATTTTGTAAATTGATAGACAAGATTTTATACCAGTGAATTGAAGGGGAATAGTAGAGCTGGTAAATGGCTATCTTTCAAGTTAGAATTAGTCTGGATGATGAATAGTATCAAGCCAACCAAATCTTGTATAGAAAACTGTTTTTTTTTTTTACAAAGAACCAAATGGAGTAATAAAATAAAGTATTAATTTTGGTTAAAAGTTTTTGATGCTACCAAAGGAAAATAAAGAAAATTTGATTTTTTTCGACGCGTGTCATACTAAATCTTTTAATTTTTTTTGGTTTATTATTAGTTATTTTTAATTTATCTTATTAGAAAATCTGGTTATGTGGTCGAGAGATAAACAGAATCATTAGTCATATCCAAAAAGAATAAAAAAATATGTGTTAAAAATGATAAATAATAAAACTGTATTTTATAAAATTTCATCTTATTTATGGAAAACATATTCAAATTGTTTTGCCTCCCGTTTACTTCACTAAATGGTTTTAGTAAAAAACGTAACGCATATATATTGACAAAAAAATAGATTGTTAAATTTATTAAAGGACTTGATTTACAGTTTCATATACATACAACAGTTTTTATTTGTTTATTTTTTCATTTGAATCATTTATATATTATTATTCAAGAAAAATCATCATTGATATTTGATTCATAAGCTAATAATTTTTATGCAAATTAATATTTCAAAATGATTAGTTCTCTGGAATAGTAAGGTTTATGCTAGTTTAGGGATCAAATTATGAGACTCAATTCAGTTAAGATGATTTTTGTTTAGGATCAGAAAGCTAAATTCGATGAAAATATTGTTTGATCCACAAAACTAACAAGATAGTGTCATAGTGAAATCTGATTATATAATTATTTCATCAAAAACTATTTAAATATCTATAGCCTTTCTGCACTCTACAAATAAAGTTTTCCAATTGCAGCTTTTGGTTTATGATTACTACGTCATTTCAATCGCAGAAATATCAAAAGAACGTAAAATGAGAAACTCAACAAACCAAAAGTCTGTGGGATTCTTGTAAATTGATGGTTGCGATTGTATACTTACTAGCCAATGGAAAGGGGAAGGGTAGTGGAATTGATTTATCGAACCTTGCGTTATTCTATTGAATTTGATGTAAACATCCAATCTGATGTAAACATCCAATCAGAGCCAGAGCCACCAACTGTATTGGAAGGCCCCATGACAAGGTCCAAGTCCAAGCAACTAAGAAGGAGATTCAATGCAGCTGTACAAGCCCACATCTACTCCTTGGAGCCTGAAGAACTCGACTGGACCGATTATGAAGAGATCACACAAGACCAGACTCCCAAAGAACGAGCCAGCCTTGCAAAGGACATGAAGACTACACTCGGGGAGCCATCACCTAATACTATCATCAAGAACCTAGCTGAAGACTTTCGACAAATCAAGATAAGTGAAGAAGAAGCTATCAAGATCAAGCATCAAGAGCTATAAGATTGCATGTGAGTCCGGAGCTTCCAACACTTAGTTTTATTTCTCGTTTTATTTGTTTTAAGCATACGAACTCTAGTTTTCCATAAATGGCTCCATGTTGGACGCCTTGCAGTTGGTTTCTTTTCTTTACTTTAAACGTCCTGTTGTTTTTGAGTCATTTTTGTTGTTTTTAGAGTCGAACCCTAGAAGGTTCATGCTGCTGGACTATTTAATAAAGTCCCTTCACAGCTTTGTAGCCACCACTTTTTGCCTTGATTAATATATGAGTCAGTTTGCCCTAAAGTAAACCGAGAAGAGAATTCTCAAGCACTTGTTCTTGTTCTTGTTTGTGTGATTCGTTCAGGAGTAGGAGCTGCACCGTATCAAAGGAAGAGCCAACTCCTTTGTGTCGTGATTCAATCCACCATCGCATCCCATTCATCGATCCAACACAAGAGAAGCGCTCGCCATTGTGTAGATCTCCACCTTCGACCATCAACTAACCAAGAGAAAGAGTGATCACCATCTCAAGGCTCCATCAATATATCATTCAGTATAAGAACACCACCGGTTCTTATATCAGAATTACTTCCCTGCATATTAGATCTTTTGAGAAAATAAATACCTTACTATGGGCTCGACTGGTTCACCCGCAGGGGTTGCGACTGCGGTTGCGGGAGTTTGCGGAAGCGGGCGATTGCGGTTATTAGCGTTAATGAGCGTTTTGTACGACTGGTGTAGCGGTTGAAAACTGTTGCGTTTGCGGGACATTTTTGACTGGTTGACAGCGGCTGTAATAGCGGTTTGATATTTAAATAATAAAATTCATAAAATATATCATTTATATAAAAACCAGAAATTATATATAAAAATATGTAAACTTAATATTTAAAGACCAAAAACTAAATCATATAATAAATAGTTAAATAAATATTTTTAACAGTCTAAAACAATTTTCTGTATAAAAACATAATTGTATAGACAGATATATATATTTAACTAATATGTATATATTATACATTATCAAATGAAAAATAAAATATAAAGTTTTAAAAGGTTTGAATTTTTTTATAAAATATATATAATTACATATATAAATTTTAGTTGATAAATGATATATATATTAAGAATAAGAATTTAATATAAAAATTATTGATACGAGAAAATAAAAAAATTTCATAACTTTTTCCAATTTTTATAATTTTTCTTATTTTTTATTAATTTTAAGATAATTTATTTTATATTTTGAAAAAAAAAAAAAATTATGGAACCACCCGCAACCGCCCGCAACCACCCGCAACCGCCCGCAACCACCCGCAACCGCAAACGCTTGCTGAAAGCAGCTTTTGGATTTTAGCGGTATAAAACGGTTTGAAGCGGTATAAAGCGGTTTTTATGATTGTTACTAACCGCCGCCAACCGCTATCACCCGCTGCGTTTGCGTTTGCGGATGATAGCGGGTGAACCAATCAACACCTATATATAATTAGTAAAGGCCCCCCTTTCCAAGCTGGGAATTCTGGACCTTCGGGTTCGGTCAGGAGAGACAAAAGAGAGATGCTTTCTATCAGTCAAAAGGGGATAGCGCCCCCCGCCATGCTCCCACGGCCCTCATTCATTTCCGGCTCTGATGGTCCATCTTGGTGTGGGTAGTCTGTAATCGCTAGTCGCCGGAAGAGAGATATTCATAAAAACCGATTCCCTGCCCTGTTCCGGACCCCCACAAAGGGGGAGGGAGTCGACTGAACATCTCAGCCATTGGCGGAAATTTCGCCCGCATCCGATCCCCAATTCTTGGGATTTATGGTAGATTGTGATCAAACTATAAGAAACTGTTTTACTAATGGGCTTAAGTCAGTAATTTTTGGATATCACTATATTTGGGCTTTGGACTCTTAAGATTTCGTTGGTTAAAATGACTATCATTTAAGCAATAAACAGTCCTGATGTTGAGTAGTATGTGAAACAAAAAAAGTTTTTTATGGAAAATGGAAACAGCCATTTTTTCCAATAAACCACTGGGATTATTAAAATGAGAAACTATTAATTCTTATTTTTATAAATAAATGTTATTTAATGATAGTTTAACTGTTTCGAACGCATGTTATACTAATAATATTTGAAATTTTTTGATTCATCATTAGTTATTTATATCCTATAAAAACGTGATTTGTGGTCGGAAAATAGATTAAATCATGTTAATTTGATAACAAAAATACGTGTTTGAAAGCGATTATAATTTCTAATCAAGTGGTAAATATTAAAACCATACTTTATATAATTGCATCTTACTGATAAAAATATAGTCAAATTTCATCTCTAGCTTACTTAACTAAACAATTTTACTAATGCGGGATTGCGTAAATGTTGAAAAAAATAGATTGTTAAATTTCTTTAATAATTTGGATTGTTGCATATACAATAATGTCTATTTTGTTGACTATATTGTATTGAATGTATTCGTATATTTCTGATTAAAGAATAATAAATGTACATCTGAGTATTTATACATACAATGGTTAAGCTAAAGGAGACTTAAACCACTGGTACAATCTATACTAAACCATATAAACCGAGATTGATACTATCTAATATACCCCCCTCAAGTCTCTGAAACAGAATCAGCTGTTGGAGTGAAGAGACTTGAAGTAGACATACGGTTTAAAATGGCAAAGAAGGGACCCGGCTGAAGAGGCTTGGTGAGAATATCAGCATGTTGATTGGCACTAGAGACATGCATCAGCCGAATAAACCCATGCTTCACTTGATCCCTCACGGTGTGACAATCTATCTCCACATGTTTCGTTCACTCATGAAATACTGGATTTGTAGCAATGTGCATCGCAGACTTGTTGTCACAGAAAAGCTTTGCAGTGCTTGTAACCTTACGCTTGAGACTTGTGAGAAGTTGCTGCAACCATAAGAGTTCATAAGTCGCGTGTGCCATACTCCGATACTCGGCTTCGGTGCTACTCCTACTAACGACGTCCTGCTTCTTAGATTTCCAGGTAATGAGAGAGTTTCCCAGATAAACGCAGTATCCCTTTATAGAGCGACGAGTATCAGGACATGTAGCCCAATCTGCATCAGCAAAAGCATTGAGACAGATAGCAGATTTAGCAGAATAGAACAGTCCTTGACCCGGGTTATTCTTCACATACTTCAAGACACGAAATGCTGCTTGTAGATGAACATCAGTAGGCGCTTGCATAAACTGACTAAGAGAGTGTAAAGCATAAGTGATATCCGGTCTTGTGATTGTAAGGTAAAGAAGTCTTCCCACCAATGGACGAAACTGACTCGGATCATCTAGACGAGTGCCAGACTCGTTGTGAAATTTAACCAGAGGGTCCATTGGTACCGAACTAGGCTTGCACGCCAACAATCATGTATCCTCAAGAAGACTCAGAGCATATTTGCGTTGGTAGATGGAGATGCAAGCAGAGGAACGAGCAATCTCTAATCCCAAGAAAAAGCGAAGAGGACCAAGGTCTTTAATCTTGAAATGAGCGTGAAGAACCATCTTGAGAGCAGATAGATCCTCCTCACAATTACTAGCTATCATTATGTCATCAACATAGATAAGAATAGCCGTGAACTTGTCTCCAACTTTTCGGAAAAAGAGAGTATTATCCGCCGGAGACTGATCATATCCCGCACCAAGAAGGACACCAGAGAGACAGTGGTACCATTGGCGAGATGCCTGCTTCAGACCATATAGAGATTTGTGTAGTCTGCAAACAGGATTGGGAGGAAGAGTACCTGAAGCGGGGGTATAACCCTGAGGAAGGCTCATGAATATCTCCTCATCTAAATCGCTATGCAGAAATGCATTTGATACATCCATCTGGCTTAGACTCCAACCTTCGATAGCTGCAAGACCCAAAAGCAGTTTGACACTTGCAAGCTTCGCTACAGGGGAGAATGTATCAGTAAAGTGGACTCCTTCTTGTTGAGTGAACCCCTTTGCAATAAGACGAGCTTTATAGCGCTCTATGGTACCATCAGCTTTGTATTTGGTGGTGTAAACCCATTTGTAGCCAACAACATTCTTGCAAGGAGGAAGAGATTCAACGGTCCATGTTCTATTATCCTCCATAGCCCGAAGTTCCTCGTTAGTAGCTTTCCGGAAATGAGGTGAAAGCATGGCTTGCTTAAAAGATGTTGGTTCCGTTTCCATGGAGTAGGAAAGGAGATAGTGATGGTATAGGGGTTGTAAATTTGAATACGTATGGACGAAGGAGAGAGGATAAAGCGGAGTAGGAGAGGATGAAGATGGAGTAGAAAGATTATTTGTGGAAACAAGGTTACAATGGTACTGAGATAAGTAACTAGGAGGTTTAACAGTTTGCTTAGATCGAGTCTGAAGAAGCTGTGCCTGACCTGTGCTAGGAGTTACAGTCTCATGCGTGAAATATGCAGGTGATGATGATGATGCATGCATAGAATCAGCAGGCAACGAGACAGTAGAATCAATAGCAACAGGAATGGAAACAGGCAAAACAAAATTTGAAAAAGGATCATGCGAAGGAACAGAATGAGAAACAGTTTTGAAAGGGAAGATATGTTCTTGAAAGATCACATTCCTACTAACAGAGATGATTTGAGTATCAGTATGCAAAACCTTATACCCTTTGTACCCACTAGAGTAACTTAAGAACACGCAAGCATCAGCACGCGGAGTAAACTTGTTACGGTCTTTATCAAGAGTGGACACGTAACACAGACAACCAAATGAACGCAGAGAATCATATACATGGACTTTGTGTAAAAGCATTTCATAAGGTGTTTTCTTTTCAAGATGCAAAGAAGGGGTAATAAGAAAGACAGCAGTTGCAACACATTCAAACCAGTAAATCAATGGAACATTTGATTAAAAAAGAAGGGCACGTGCTACATTGAAAATATGTTGGTGTTTTCTTTTAACAACAGAGTTCTGCTGCGGTGTATATGCACAAGAGAATTGGTGAATCATGCCATGATCATTGATAATTTTTGTGAATGCAAGCTCAGAAGCATTGTCAGTACGAATGGCTTTGATAATAGAAGAATATTGAGTATGCACATATTTGATGAAAACAGGGAAAACCGAAAAAATATCACTTTTATTACGAAGAAAGTAAATCCATGTGACCCTAGTACAATCATCGACTATTGTCAAGAAATACTTATAACCTTCTATAGACTAAGTAGAGAATGGTAACCAAATATCAAGATGCAACAGATCAAATGGTAATGGAGAGAAGTTATTATGAGCTACAAAAGGTAATCGTTTCTGATTAGCTAAAGGACAAACTAGACAAGGTGTTGAATGATCAGAATGATTCTTAGACAAAGGTAAAATATCTGAAAGATGCTGTAACTTGGCATGTGAAGGGTGTCCGAGGCGTTGATGCCAAAGATGCCCATCAACAAGCAAGGATCCACATAAGTTTGGAGTAGAGCTGATATCGGTATCAAGGATATAGAGATTTCCTTTAAGATTTCCTTTACCAATCATCAAGCCCTGAGAAGACTCCTGAATCACACAATAAGCAGGATAAAAATGAGCAGAACACTGATTATGATTAAGTAAACTACTCACACTCAACAGATTGAATTTGAAAGATGGCACATGAAAAACATTATGCAAGATGAGATTAGCTGAAATTGTCACAGTTCCTATATGCGTGATTGATTCATGAACACCATTAGGCAATGAGACTGTAACACCATCCACAGTAGACACAGAACTAAATCGATTCAGATCAGAGTAAACATGTGTAGTTGCTCTACTGTCAATTATCCAAGCACCACGAGGTAGGGAATGATAAAGAGAAGAAAGAAATTGGTGTTGGAAAGTGAGAATATGATTTTCAAAGCGAAGGCTAGTGGAGGGAAACAGAATAATACCAGAAGAAGATTGAGCAGCCCTGTGACCACTCTCAGTTAT
This sequence comes from Isatis tinctoria, assembly GCA_010577795.1. Classification (NCBI taxonomy): domain Eukaryota; kingdom Viridiplantae; phylum Streptophyta; class Magnoliopsida; order Brassicales; family Brassicaceae; genus Isatis; species Isatis tinctoria. The sequence goes on from CM021245.1 coordinate 22,452,486, forward strand.
GGAAGCATGCTGAACAGGGACTACAGGCTCTGAAGGTCGAACATGTTGTTGAAGTTGTTGAATGAGGCTCGAGACTTGATCGGATTTCATCTGACTGAGATCAATATTGATAGCGTTTGTAGCCGGTGAAGGCAGATAGTATTGCCCACTCATCACGTTCGCAACAGCATTCGACGGATTGAATGGCAAGTTCTGCTGTTGTGGCATATATGGAGAGTGATTCTGTTGTTGCAGCATAAACGGAGGCCGAGAAGAGGACTGTTGGCCTCGGGGAATGAATCCAGTCTGTGGCTGAGAAGACCCGTGAGATTGCTGAGTCGAGGGATGATTCCGGTGACCCGGAGGATATCCATGAAGAAGAAAGCACTTCTGGATGATATGCCCGAGTTGACCACAATAGGTACATAAAGGCCTTTGTTTAGGACGATAGCCTTGGTTATGCTGAGCAGCAAAGACAGAATTCTCCGAAAACTCTCCACAAGCTTGAAATTCAGAAGGAGCAGAAGTTTGGTAAACAACATTATCCAGCTTGGTAGGGGGCAAGTACAAACGGGAAGCTCCACATAGTTCTTAAATTCCTCCCAAAACGTAACGAGTTCAGTATAATAAGCAGTAACGTCTTTCGAACCCTGTTGAATAGAACTTAGACGCTGCTCTATTTCATATACCCTAGGAGCATCATCCTGTTTAAAGCGAGCAAGAAGGTTCTTCCAGATAGATTCAGCAGTAGACATGAACAAGAGACTTTGAGCTATCTTTTTATCTACCGAATTCATAAGCCAAGTCGCAACCATATCGTTACATCGCGACCAAGAACCAGCATCAGGATGAGTATCAGAAGGTTTAGGAATCATACCATCAATGAATCCAAGTTTGTTTCGTACGTTGAGAGCCATACGAACAGAACGTCTCCAAGAATGAAATTCGGCACCAGATGTCAATCGATCTGTAACCAAGACTAATCCAGTATGATCAACTTTGTGGAGGAAGTACGAATTCTCGTACTGGTCCTGGAAAGGAAGATTAGACGAAGGTGACGCCATTGGAGGAAGATCAATTCACATAGACGAAAGAATCACGATTTCGGAGACGAAGTAAACGAGTTGGATTTCGATGAAGACGTTGAGATTGATGAAAACGAAGATCAATCGGAGCTGAGATGAGCTAAACGCCATGAAAAATGAAGATCGGCGAGCTCAAAGCACCATGAACGATCAAGAATCGAGTGAAGAAGAAAAATTCTCTGATACCATATTGAATGTATTCGTATATTTCTGATTAAAGAATAATAACTGTACATCTGAGTATTTATACATACAATGGTTAAGCTAAAGAAGACTTAAACCACTGGTACAATCTATACTAAACCATATAAACCGAGATTGATACTATCTAATATATTATTGATATGTTGCATTTTCTTCCAAGTCTTATGAAGACATCCATCTTTCCAAGTTGTAGGTAATTGTTTCATTGCTCCGCTTTACAAATATTGTATGATATCAGTTACTAACATCTTAACAACAACATGCCAGTATGAGGTAATACAAGTTGTTCTTCACTTACAATCTAATTAACGTTTATGATGCATGCCTTTAGGCCCTTAAGTATGTGAGTTTCTGTAACATCCCGATTTCTGGTATATATGGATACATATGTGGGAGAGGTTAAATGAATTGATTTGGCTACCTATGTCACCAAAGTACACTTACATTTTCGGTTAACCATTACGAAAGAACTTCAGAGTTAAGAGTGCTTGAGCTGGAGCAGTGGAAGGACGGGTGACCTACCGGGAAGTCATTCGCTGTACCGTGTGAGTTAGGAAAAAACAAGGGTAACGGTCATGTGGTGATTGCATGGACAGTATATCATGACTTTCGAGCCTCCCGAATAACGCACCGATCATCGGACAGGGGTGGGGCCCACGAGCCCAACTGAGGGATGGGTGACTCACCGGTAGGGGTGGTTGGGGCGTTATAAGTGGTATCAGAGCTGGTTAGCCGTCCCAGTGCTGACCTGGGAGGCGTTCTGGACTAGTCTTGGCGTGCAACGAGGATGTTGCACTCTTGGAGTGGGGGTGAATTGTAACATCCCGATTTCTGGTATATATGGAAACATATGTGGGAGAGGTTAAATGAATTTATTTGGCTACCTATGTCACCAAAGTGCACTTACATTTTCGGTTAACCATTCTGAAAGAACTCCAGAGTTAAGCGTGAAGGATGGGTGACCTACCGGGAAGTCATTCGCGGTACCGTGTGAGTTAGGAAAAAAACACGGAGAACGGTCATGTGGTGATTGCAGGGACAGTATATCATGACTTTCGAGACTCCCAAATAACACACCGATCGGACAGGGGTGGGGCCCACGAGCCCGACTGAGGGATGGGTGACTCACCGGTAGGGGCGGTTGGGGCGTTATAATTTCCCTGTTCAACTTCTGACAAAATTTACCAAAATGATACCTGTAATTGTATAATTTGTAACTTTTTCCTTGTGTTTAACTAGGAAACTTGTTTTACACGTGAGTTTATCATCACCACTCTCTAATCTAAATGCTTCTTTTCTGCAGGTTTGGGGGTACTCTTAACATGCAGAAAAAAGTACAAGGGATTTGACTATATAGTGGGCTTCCTCGCAACTCTCGATCGGGTGCTCTGTCTTCATTCACTTTCCTGTAAAACTCCAATCTTCCCCCAAAGGGATCTCCTTTAGTTTATAGTTTGCTTATCACTCTGCACTATTAAGAGTTTCTTTTATTTATTTGAGTTTTTCTAAGTTAGAATATGATTGCATTGCAGCAGTGGTCTCAGGTGCTGTAGTTATAGATAATTGAGTCGAGTTTCTAAATTGTTATTCAGCAAAAAAGCCTCTTCTTTACTTTTATCACTTAGGAGCCGTGCGAGATGAAAGTCAATTTCTGGATTATTATATGATGATTTTGCAACTTTCCATATATAGAAATAGAAAGAGATAGACTGTTTTGTTGACAAATGTGAGATATGTCCCCAAGGTGAGACTATTACTAATGAAATAGTTAATGATACAATCATCCAACGACTTAGGACTTAATTATAATTAAGTCATCGATAAGATTCATCCAGCCAAAATAACCAATTTCATCTTTAGACCAAAAACAAGCAAGAGGGGGAATACCACAAAGAGAAAGTGTTCCTACTAAAAAGACGCCTCCTTCCGGGCGCCTGAGCCATCAGTGAGATACTTACTTTTGTGTAAATTTTATACAAACTTATGTGTTTTGCAGGTAGCAACAGCCAGCCAAATTTTCATTTTCTTACACCATTACAACATTGTATCTAAATTCTTTGTTGTTTTATAAAAAAAAATGAAAAAGCTTTTGAGCATCATGCTCTCCTGCATTTGGTTCTCACACCCGCTTAGCTGGGAGCAGTGTATTGGATCCGTAAGCCTCTCTTTACTTCATCTTCTGTCTCTTAGGAGATATATCTCTCTTTTTGTGAACCTGAACCTATTTTGCAGGTAATTGTTTTTGGGTCTCTATATGCGAAAAACTTAGTAAAGAAGAGATCAGAAAAGCCCCAAGCAGCTCAAGAACTTCCACAGGAAGAAGAGGCTGAGCCTCTAAAGGGAAACCAATATGAAGAACAGAGAAGATTTTTTCTTCTTTTTCTGATGCTTAAACAATGACCAACCAAATCTACTGATGGTCCGTATGTGACTCTGAGGCATCTAACTAACAAAACTAAGCGGTTTAGATCTCCAAAGTATGATTCAGGTTGAGACCGGATCCATTGCTTTTACTTTTTGTCAAGAAGTCATACTAAGCGGTTTCTGTTTTCTTCTTTTTTGTGCAAACAAGAACGATTTATTGCCATTGGGTCATGTAAAATTGTATCATGTAAAAGCTAAATGTTGGTTGTCGATTTCTGACAAAGTCTACTCCCTACATAGGATTTCCGTAGATTTGTCACTATTACCACTTTACAGTTGATGGATGAAAGCCAAAGGCGTTACATAAGACTAGACTCGGACCCGCGCATCAGTGCGCGGGATATGATTAATAATTTTGCTATTAAAAACATACATTTATTTTATTTATAAATTTTTTTGATATAACTATAATTTATAAAAAAATTAAACTATACTTTAAAGTTATGATGTGAATTCATAAATTATTTTGTCGTACTGTGAGAGCACAGGATGATTTTCGTGAAAATTTCAAAAATGCGCTTTCTTTGGTACACTTTTCAGTTTTGTACTTCTAAAAAAATCATTTTCATTTTTACACTCTTTTATAAAGCTTTATAAACTCTTAAACTTTTTTAGGACAAATCTTCCATTAGGGTAAACAATTCAGAGTTTAAGTTTTATGGTTTACGATTTAGGGTTTAATGTTTACGATTTAAGGTTTAGGGTTTAATATTTAGGATTTAGGGTTTAGATTCAAAAATCCTTAAGATTTAGGGTTTAGGGTTTAGATTCACAAACCCTAAACCCTAAACCCTAAATCATAAACTCTAAATCTTAAATCGTCTATTTCGTAAACCCGTTAATTATATAATCGAATAATATAAGTATTGAATAATTTTAAATATTTTACTTTTATTAAACTGAAAATATATCAATCTAATTTCTAATAGGAAATGAATGCAGTTTCACATTTATAAAAGTAAAATATGTTAATCAGTTAGATTAATATGTTATGTATCAAATATTTATTTCTAAACTAAAAATATATATTAAAATTTATGAAATATATCTATATATTACAAAATCTAATATTAAAATTATTTATATATAGTTAAATCTTATTGCATAATTTTTTTACCATAATATCTAAAATCTAATTTTTCTACTATAGATGTACCGTATGATTTAATGCATTTTATCCCATTAGCGAACAACTTTTCTATTTTTCCGTTATTTTAACTCACTTTATAGTGGTATACAACATTTCCACATTTGATAATTAACAGTGCAATAAAAATCATTCGTAAAAACATCAATCCCAACCCGTCCATCAGATTATCAAATAACGTAAATATTGAATAATTTATAACATTTAAAATTTATTAAACTAAAAGCTTTTATCTAATTCTAAATTTAAATAATTTGTGTACTAAGTTATTTTATTTACATTTACCACTTGATTTAATAATTTAACCATACTTATGAAATATATATATATATATATATATACTATAGGATTTCCATTTTTCGTTTTATAGATATATATTTATTTTAGTATTTTCATAATTAATAGTATTTTGAAAAAAATATTAAAAATATGAAATATATGAAAGATATTTATTTTAGATTATGTTATAATCTCAACCCGTTAAACTGAAACAAATTTTATCCCGTTAGCGAACAACTTAATTTTTCTACTATAGATGTATCATATAATTTACTATATTTTATCCCGTTAGCGAACAACTTTTCTATTTTGTATTTCGTTATTTTAAATTATTTTACAGTGGTATATAATCTTTCCAAGTTTGATAATTAACCGTGCAATAAAAATCATTCGTAAAAACATCAATTACAACCCGTCCATAAGATTATCAATTAACGTAAATATTGAATAATTTATAACATTTAAAATTTATTAAACTAAAAGCTTTTATCTAATTATAAATTTAAATAATTTGTGTACTAAGTTACTTTATTTACATTTACCACTTGATTTAATAATTTAACCATACATATGAAATATATATATATATATTATAGGATTTCCATTTTTCGTTTTATAGATATATATTTATTTTAGTATTTTCACAATTAATAGTATTTTGAAAAAAAATTGAAGAAGATGAAATATATGAAAGATATTTATTTTAGATTATGTTATAATCTCAACCCGCTCAACTGAAACAAATATTAATCCGAATTCATTAATTATATAATCGAATAATATAAATATTGAATAATTTTTTATATTTTTTTATTAAACTGAAAATATATCAATCTAATTTCTATTATAAAATGAATGCAGTTTCACATTTATAAAAATAAAATAAGTTAATCCGTTAGTTTAATATGTTATGTATCAAATATTCATTTCTAAACTAAAAATGTATATTAAAATTTACGAAATATATCTATATATATCTATATATTACGAAATCTAAGTGGGGGTTATTGGTTTATGGATTTGAATGGATTTGAGAATCTGAATGAAATCCAGTGTTATTGGTTTTATGATTTCTAAATACTAATTCAAATCATGAGTTATTGGTTTTATAATTTATAAATCCAAATTCAAATCATGTGTTATTCAATCATACGGATTTATTAGTGGATTTAATTTTATAATGAATTTGAGTGGATTTGAGTGAATTTGTTTGTTAAAAATACAAAGACTAAAATCCGAGGTAAAACCCTCAGATTTGTACATACTTATTATTAGATTTGGAAATCAGAATATTTTTCTTAGATTTATAAATCTTATACACATTTCAAAATCAATAAATGAATAACACCCTCTAATATTAAAATTATTTATATATAGTCAAATCTTGTTGCATAATTTTTTTCCATAATATCTAAAATCCAATATTTTTAAAAGGAAGTTTCCATTTTGTTTCATTTAAAAATATATCATCTGATTCAGTTTTTATTTAGTTTTGATTTATTTTTGATTTAAATTTTAAGCATAATCAGTAACATAATTAATACCTAATGAATGGTCCAAGGGTCCAAACAACCTTGTTTAGGTAGATGTATCCTCCCTTAATAGTATAGATAAGCCAAAACAAAAACGACAGGAGAGGTGTTTTAGTCAACGAAAAGGAGAAGCCTACAAACGGCAAGACGTTTATCTAATACAACTTCATTAAAAATGCTCCAAGAGGCGCCAAAAGTCTTTTTTTTTAACAACTTCAAAAAGTCTTTAAACACGACTAAAAACAAAAGTCGTATTGAATAAAATTTAAACTAGTGTGCGACTTCTTTTACAGGGGAATAAAAACATCACGATGTAAGCTGATGAAGTTTTTTTGAATAATTTTGGAAATTTCATTTGTTTTAAAAAAACATTGATCATTATGTGGCAGTGTTGATCATTTAATATGGATTCTTCAGCGCATAATTGTATCTTTTGATTGATAATATTGTTGAGCCGTGTTGAAGGCCTATGAATACAAACTATGAAGTTTTTTTTTTTTTTTGACAATTTTGTATCAACAAACGAAAAGCAAAAAAACTAAGAGACAATAATTATTGAGACGAAATATCCACTTATGATTACTTTTATTATTAATTGTATGAAAGAATAATTTACAAACCTTTAATTCTATACTTGCCACAATTACCAAAAAAATTATATAATTTATTTTGTACAAAGAGAAAGCTCAGAGATCTTATTTTAACGAAAAAAAACTATGATATTTTCTTTTAACCTTTTAAAAGAAAATCTACATATTAAATTACCAAAAAACAACAACAAATATCAAGAATACGATGAAAATGCTTGAGATGCATTGTCTTTTGATGTTTCTACTTAGTCTCTGATCAAAGCAGCTACTTCATTCTTTCATTTCAAATTTCAACATATATTAAATATTATTCTTAATCTGTTCAGTAATCTTCCTAGATAAAACTTTCAGTATCTAACTAACAAAAGTTACAAAACTTAGCGTTTTGGATCTCCAAATTAAAGTAGAATCCAGGTTGAGATCGACTCTATTGTTTTTGTTTTTGCCAAGAAGAAGAAGTCATAGGGTATTCATAGAATTTACTGTATGAAACTAGAGTTTCTCGTTTATGCTTTCTACTTTTGTGTAAACAAGGAGGCAAATGAACGGTTTATTGCCATTGGATATCAGCTTTTTATGGTAGAGTGGTTTAAACAGTTGTGTAAGATTGTATGGGAGTTTGATATTTATATGAAAGCTAGATGTTGGCTGTCGGATTCTGAAAAAAAGTTGTGATACAAATGGCTAATTCATCGGTTCAATCTCCCAGTTGATCAATCTCCCAGTTGATCAATCTCCCAACTTTCTTCTGGTTAATTCAATTATACATAGAATTTCCGTAGTTTTTTTACTATTACCACCTTAGGGTTGATGGATCAAAAACTGAGTCAAGCCAAATTGTTATAGAAGCCAAAAAACGGCAGGAGAGGCGTTTAGTCAACGAACATGAGAACCCAAATTGTTACATAAGCCAAAGAAATGGCAGGAGAGGCGTTTAGTCAACGAAAATGAGATCAGCCTAAGAGTGGGAAAGATGTTTATTTGAAGACCAAATGAAATGATGCGTTGCTCCTAAGTCTTATCCTATTGATTACCAAAGACTTCATTTAAAAATGCTCTAACAGGCGCCAAAGTCTTAAACAACGAGTAAAAACAAAAGTCGTATTAAACAAAATTTAAACTCACTCAAGACTTATATATAACGAAGGACTTGCACATCCCAATATCATTCACAAAAGAGGTGTTTAAAGAAATTCCTAAAGATTAGCGAACAGTTTTTGTGAGCTTGGCTTGTGAAGGATTTGCTTTACAATGGAAAACATTCCACATGATGAGGTTTTAATTCCTAATTCTTTCGGTTCATATTTTGGGATCAAATATTTTTCAAGGCATTTTTTTGTACTATGTCAATGGGCTCGTATAGAACAGTATTTGACTCTCTTTTTTGTTTGTGTGTGTGTTTTTTTCTTCTTTAGTCACAGGAACCAACTGAAATTAAAGGTATGGTTTAACGACCACTGTTATGACTATCGACTATGGAAATAAGGACAACCTCATAAAGTTTTGGATTCAGTATCTTTATGTTCTGGTTCTTATTCTTATTATTTTTTCCATGTCATTTTTTGAGATTAACCGGGACATGTTTCCTTTGCTACCAGTACTCATGCCGCTAGCTCGGCAGAGTCCTCCAACAACTTATGGCGTCAGGTTCGAATCTTTCAAGAATATGATGGATCTGGTCAAATGCAAGGGTGGATACTACGAGTCCCGACCTTTCACCGTCGGTGGACACAATTGGTAAGTCACACTCATCATGTTCAAGATCATCACAACATTAATATGGTAGGTTATTGTTATGATTTATGACCCATTCTGGCTTATATATATCTTAAATAGGACGTTCCTAATCTACCCAGAGGGGAATAAGAAGGAAACCGCGCTCAGATGTGTTTCGGTTTATGCAAGACTCCTTAACTCAAGCTGCATCCCCGAACCACAAGCTGTGTGCGCTGAGATTAAGTTCTTCGTCTTAAACCCACACACGGGTGTCTATTTTTATATCCAAGGTATGTTACATACACAATCTTAGAGGATCCAAAAATAAATATAGTACTATCTTCATAAAATATAGTTAGAAAAAGTCTATATATAGTCCATGCAAGTGAAAGATTCACATTAGACACGCAATTATCCTTGGTAATTGCATAGATGATTTGGGGACTTAATTATGTGGTTTTCATTCTGCATCCTCGGAGATCACCACAAAAAGAATATGTTTTAAAAAATGTGTTGTTTGTAGAATCTGAACGGGTGATGTTTTATTCGTCCATACCGGAGCGAGGAGTGGCAAACTTTCTAGACACGAGGCTCTTCGAGGTACCAGGCGCTGGATACAGTACCCAGGGCGGTCAATGTGAGTTTGGAATAGACGTCTTCATTGCTCCACCCTTAACCAACTGGGAAGTTTTCTCATACGATCAAAACGTCTGCAATCCCATTCACAATTGGGACGTCACCAATTTCTGTACCTGTCATACCGACCCTTGCACATCCGACATATTTGTTTCCGGAGGCATAAACTGGTGATCACTCTCTCACTCTCTCTTCCTAAATCCACACACACTCTGGTATATTTATATATGGCTATATAGTTAAGATATATATATGGGGATTTAATTAGGGTATTGAAGATGTATCCAAATGGATGTGGTACTGGAAAGGGTAATTCTTTGTCACTCTACTTGTTGATGATTGACTCTACTGGGAAGGACTACTGTCAAGCTACACTAAAAATTCTGAACCAATTACCATCATGCAGTAATGTGGAGAAACAAGGTCAGTGGCTCACTTTGAATGTCATTGCATTGTACTGCATAATATATAATGTTATAAGAAGTATATGGATATACATAATGCGCTATAGCACTTGTAATAGATTATTTATGGAAACAGTTACATTATTTGTATAACAATATTGAAAAGATATTGTCATTTTAAAAATTTAAGCTTCTTTGCTAAAGTTTATACATAAAAGGTTATAGTTACTTATTACGGATGGATAGTTGCATTTTGGATCCAGCAGAAGCATATTCGAATACTCTTAAAGTTTAGAATATTAATCTAGTCAGTTTCTTTTTTGTAGTAAAACTCCGTAATTTATTTAACTTTGTTGCTTCTTTTTCTTATGGTAAGTTGAGGGATGGTCTACTACAGCACAAAATGGATGGGGTTACGAGAAGTTTATATCTCTTTCGGATCTTAAAGATCCGAAAAAAGGTTTCCTTGTGGGCACTTTGATCAAGTTTGAAGTCACGATCATCGCCTTCTCTAAAGAGACCCCATGTAAATAGGGTTTATGATGAGTGGCAATGTGGCATGAGCCCACCCAAAAACCTATCTCTTTTATTTTGTCGTTGTTTTTCTAATAATGTCACTAGTGTGAGAAATTTCGTGGCAAAACATGAGCCGACGCCATGCGTGCTAGGCCAATCTATCTCTCTGGTTTTTATGTCCAAAATAATAAATGTTTCTGAGTTGTGTGTCTAATTTTTTTGGGTCAAATGTGTATATATACTGACTGCATAAATAATTCAAAACTGTATGTAGTATACACTTTGAGTCTTTGACCCACTCCCCTCCTCGCAAAAATCTCTCATCAACTTCATATATCCTAATCAAACATACATCGTCCGTCATCTACACGCTTTAACACATCTTCCTTCCTAGTCCATAAACCCATTCATCAAGTTTTAAACCAAACTACTTGATAACTCTCGAATCTCAATTTCTTACAAAAAAAAAACTCTCGAATCTCAAATTTGATATATATAGATGTCTTATTTCAAAATGATCTTTCAACCACTTTCAATTTTTTTTTCTTATCTTTATTCTTCATTTCCGTTAGTTCTGGTCGTTTCGTGTATTATTTTGACCGAAGCAGCTCAAGAATTTCCACAGGACGAAGAGGCTGAGCCTCTAAAGGGAAACACATGAATAACATAGAGTTTTTTCTCATTTCTGATGCTCAAACAGGCAACCGAATCTACTGATGATCCACACATGACTCCGAGGCATCTAACTAACAAAACTAAGCGTTTTGGATCTCCAAAGAAGGATTCAGGTTGAGATCCAATCCATTGCCTTTACTTTTTTGTCAAGAAGTCATACGTAAGGTGTACAGTCACTATTGGTAGAGCGCTTATTGTTTGCAATTCGACTTTCTTGTTTCTGTTTTCTACCTTTTGTGCAAACAAGAACGATTAATTGCCATTGGAGATGAGCTGTTTTTATGGTAGAGTGGTTGAAACGGTTGTGTAAAAGCTAAGTGTTAGTTGTCGATTTCTGACAAGTTCTACTCCAAACATAGAATTTCTATAGATTTGTCACTATTACCACTTAAAGAGTTAATGGATCAAACTGAGTGAAAGCCAAAATGTTACATAAGCCAAAACAAAAACGGCAGGAGAGGCGTTTTAGTCAACGAAAATGAGAAGCCTAAAAACGGCGAGATGTATATTTAATACAACTTCATTTAAAATTGCCGAGGCGCCAAAGTCTTTAAAAACGACTAAAAACAAAAGTCGTATTAAATAATATTTAAACTAACGCGCGACTTCTGTTAATAACAGGGGAATAACCATCATGATGTAAGCTAATGAAGTTTTCTGAGTAATTTTGGTAATTTCATTTGTTTTAAAAGAACATTGTTCATTATGTGGAAATGTTGATGATTTAATATGGATTCTTCAGGGCATAACTGTATCTTTTGATTGATGATATTGTTGAGCCGTGTTGAAGGCGTATGAATACAAACTATGAATTTTTTTTTTTCTGCAACGATTTTATATTGAATCAACAAAAGAAAACGCAAAAAACTAAGAGACAAAAATTATTCGTGGAATATAACACAGTTATTATTAATACTGTGTTAAAGTTAATCTATAAACCCTTTGTCTTATGCTTGCCACAATATCAAAAAAAAAAATTATAGGATTTCTTTTTTACAAATAGAATACTAAGAGATTTTATTTTCAAGAAAGAAAATAAAGATATTTCTTTTAAACCCTAAAAAGAAAGTCTACATATTTTAAGTCACCACAAAACAACAACAAATATTAAGAATATGATGATAATGCTTGAGATGCATTGTCTTTGATGTTTTTACTTAGTCACTAATCAAAGCAGCTACTTCATTCTTTCAAAATTCAACATATATTAATTTTTAATTTGTTCAGTAAGCTTCCTAGATAAAACTTTCAGTATCTAACTAACAAAACCAAGCGGTTTGGATCTCCAATAAGTAAGATTCAGGTTGAGATCGGCTGTATTGTTTTTCTTTTTTTCAAGAAGAAAAAGTCATAGGGTATTCATAGAATGGAGTTTCTTGTTTATGCTTTCTACTTTTTGTGTAAACACGGAGGCACATGAACGATTTATTGCCATTAGAGATCAACTTTTTATGGTAGAGAGTGGTTAAAACAGGTTTGTAAAATTGTGTGGGAGATTGATATTTATGTAAAAGAGAGATGTTGGCTGTCGAATTCTGAATAAAATTGTGATACAAGTGGCTGATTCATGGGTTCAACCTCCCATTTGAATCTCCCAACTTTATGCTGGTTACTTCAATTAAACATAGAATTTCGATAGATTTTTCACTATTACCCCTTTAGGGTTGATGGATCAAAAACTGAGTCAAGCCAAATTGTTACAGAAGCCAAAAAAACGGCAGGAGTGGCTTTTAGTCAACGAACATGAGAAGCCAAATTGTTACATAAGCCAAAGAAACGGCAGGAGAGGCGTTTAGTCAACGAAAACGAAATTGAGATCAGCCTAAAATTAAGCAAGATATTTATTTGAAGACCAAATGAAATGATGCATTGCTCCTAAGTCTTATCCTATTGATTACCAAAGACTTCATTTAAAAATGCTCTAATAGGCGCCAAAGTCTTAAACAACGAGTAAAAACAAAAGTCGTATTAAATAAAATTTAAACTCAAGCAAGACTTATATATAAAGGACCTGCACATCCCAATATCATTCACAAAAGAGGTGTTTAAAGAAATTCCTAAAGATTAGCGAACAGTTTTTGTGAGCTTGGCTTGTGAAGGATTTGCTTTACAATGGAAAACATTCCACATGATGAGGTTTTAATTACTAATTCTTTCGGTTCATATTTTGGGATCAAATATTTTTCAAGGCATTTTTTTGTACTATGTCAATGGGCTCGTATAGAACAGTATTTGACTCTCTTTTTTGTTTGTGTGTGTGTTTTTTTCTTCTTCTGATTTAGTCACAGGAACCAGCTGAAATTAAAGGTATGGTTTAACGACCACTGTTATGACTATCGACTATGGAAATAAGGACAACCTCATAAAGTTTTGGATTCAGTATCTTTATGTTCTGGTTCTTATTCTTATTATTTTTTCCATGTCACTTTTTGAGATTAACCGGGACATGTTTCCTTTGCTACCAGTACTCATGCCGCTAGCTCGGCAGAGTCCTCCAACAACTTATGGCGTCAGGTTCGAATCTTTCAAGACTATGATGGATCTGGTCAAATGCAAGGGTGGATACTACGAGTCCCGACCTTTCACCGTCGGTGGATACGATTGGTAAGTCAAGATCATCACAATATTAATACGGTAGGTTATTGTTACGACTTGTGACCCATTCTGGCTTAAATATATGCTAAATAGGACGTTCCTAATCTACCCAGAGGGGAATAAGAAGGAAACCGCGCTCAGGTGTGTTTCGGTTTATGCAAGACTCCTTAACTCAAGCTGCATCCCCGTATCACAACCTGTGTATGCGGAGATTAAGTTCTATGCTTATAACCCATACACGGGACTCTATTTTTATAACGAAGGTATGTTACGTACAAAATCTTAGAGGAGCTAAAAATAAATTTAACTATAGAAAAATATATTTAAAATAAAAATAAAACATGATGAACATTTAAAATATATATAGTATCTTCATAAAATATAGATAAAAAACGTCTATAATTGTATTCAGTGTCAGCCCTGACACCAAGCATTAGAAGCTTGAGCTTCCGGCCCAAAACAATATATTCATTCATTGGCCCATTTTTTTAACAATAATACTTTGTGGTCTAGTGGTTAAAGTTATGAAAAAATAGGCAAAGGTATTTGGCTCGAATCTTTTCATCCTCCAACCTATTTAAAAATTTATAATCTATTAATCAATGGTCCAAATTTTTTTTTGTGCTTCCGGCCCTCACATTTATAGGACCGGTAACTGATTGTATTATATATCTCCTTACTTATAAAAAGGTTTTTAGACAAATATTTCTTTTTAACTTTTTACACTAATTAATTAGTTACTACATTTATAAACAAAATGCTACTGTATATATGATGGGACGTAGAAAAATATTTTTAATTAATTTTTTAGAAATATATTGTATAGAACTATAGATCTGTATTGGTGGATTCAAATCCTGCATTTTTTGACAAAAGTAAATAAGCTATATATACATATAATGTCCTGGTCCATACAAGTGAAAGATTCACATTAGATGCAATTATCCTTGGTAATTGCATAGATGATTTGGGGACTTATGTGGTTTTCATTCTGCATCCTCGGAGATCACCACAAAAAGAATATTCTTTAAAAAAAAAATGTGTTGTTGTAGAATCTGAACGGGTGATGTTTCATTCGTTCAAACCGGAGTGGGGAGCGCCAAACTTTCAACCCACGGGGTTCTTCGAGGTACCAGGCGCTGTATACTGTTCCCCGGGCGGTCAATGTGAGCTTGGAATAGACATCTTCATCGCTCCACCCTTAACCAACTGGGAAGTTTTCACATACGATCAAAATGTCTGCCATCCCATTGGCCATTGGAACCTCCCCGATTTCTCTAGCTGTCATGTCGACCCTTACACATCCCCCGTGTTTGTTTCCGGAGGCATAAACTGGTGATCACTCTCTCTTTCTAAATACACACACACACTCTGGTATATTTATATATGGATATGAGTTAATATATATATGTGGATTTATTTTACCAAAAAAAAATATATATGTGGATTTAATTAGGGTATTGAAAATGTATCCAAATGGATGTGGTACTGGAACGGGTAGTTATTTGTCACTCTACTTGTTGATGGTTGACTCTACTGGAAGGGATTACTGTCGAGCTACGCTAAAAATTCTGAACCAATTATCATCATGCGGTGATGCGGAGAAACAAGGTCAGTGGCTCACTTTAAATGTCATTGCATTGTACCACATAATATATAATGTTATAAGAAGTATATGGATATACATAATGCGCTATAGTACTTGTAATAGATTATTTACGGAAACAGTTACATTATTTGTATAACAATATTGAAAAAAAAAGTATAAACTTTAGCAAAGGTTATAGTTACTTATTATGGATGGAGTTGCATTTTGGATCCAGCAGAAGCATATTCAAATACTCTTTGGGGGTGTATTGAATCTATGATTTGAAAGAATTTGAAGTGATTTGCATTAAAATGATAAATCTACTGTTATTGGAACATGAATTTCAAAACTCACCATAAAATCTAATGTTATTGAACTTGTAATTTAAAATTTTACTTTGAAATCCAGTGTTATTGGAAATATTCTAAGTAATAGTTCTTAGGAGAGTTGTTGGGATTTCAAAGTGTTTTGGTGAAATTTCTTAATTAAAAACATAAA
Organism: Isatis tinctoria; assembly: GCA_010577795.1. Lineage (NCBI taxonomy): Eukaryota > Viridiplantae > Streptophyta > Magnoliopsida > Brassicales > Brassicaceae > Isatis > Isatis tinctoria. The sequence goes on from CM021245.1 coordinate 22,468,354, forward strand.
AACCCAAATCTCATGGTTTTAGATGGAATTCTAGAGTTTTTTTAACTAAATCACAACAACTTCCCTAATTCGCCCAAAATCATGTAAAAACTCATTAAAAACCAAATCATCTCAAATCTTCTCATTTGTTACATTCAATCATCCCCAAATCATCTCAAATCTTCCTTCTCAAATTTTACATTCAATGTTAGAATATTAAATTATTAATCTAGTCAGTTTTTTTATAGTAAACTCCGTAATTTTTTTTATAAATATTTATTTAGTTTCGTTGATTCTTTTTCTTATGGTAAGTTGACTGCAAATCATCTCAAATCATCTCAAATTTTCTCAAAATGTTACATTCAATATTAGAATATTAAATTATTAATCTAGTCAGTTTTTTTTTAGTAAACTCCGTAATTTTTTTGATAAATATTTATTTAATTTCGTTGATTCTTTTTCTCATGGTAAGTTGAGGGATGGTCTACTGCAGCACAAAATGGATGGGGTTGCGAGAAGTTTATATCTCTTTCGGATCTTAAGGATCCAACCAAAGGTTTCCTTGTGGGCACTTTGATCAAGTTTGAAGTCACGATCATTGCCTTCTCTAAAGTGACCCCGACCCCATGTAAATAGGGTTTATGATGTGTGACAATGTGGCATGAGCCCACCCAAAAACCTATCTCTTTTCTTTTGTTGTTGTTTTTAACAATGTCACTCGTGTGAGAAATATCGTGGCAAAACATGAGCCTACGCCATGCTTGCTAGGCCAATCTATCTCTTTTGTTTTTATGTCCAAAATAATAAATGTTTCTGATTTGTGTGTCTAAATAATATTCCATCTATTCTAATTTGTATGTTATTTTAGCTAAAAACGTGCAAATTAAAAAAAAACTTAATTTTGGTTAAAAATTATTAATTAGATAACTAAAATAATAATGCAAAAAACAAAAAAAAAATTATGAGAAGACAATTAAATAGCCCTTTCAAAAATTATTGGAGTTAAATTTTGCACAGATATGTGAGAAAAATAAATATAATGGAATAAAAAGAAGAGAAATAACCTCAAATACCACACTTTCATGTTTTTGTGACAAAAATACCACACCAAGTTAAAAATGAAAAAATAACATTTATTTAATGGCTTAAAGATAATTAAATTAATAAATTTGGGTTCAAAAGTCATTAATTAGGGTTTAGATTTTGAGTTTTAGGGTTTAGGTTTAAGAGATTGGGAAGAAACATATGAAAATAAATGTATAATAGTCTTTTTTCTCTACAAAAAATGTCATTTTTGTCATTTTCACTTTAGTGTGGTATTTTTGTCACAAAACATGAAAATGTGGTATTTTTGAGAATTTCCCTAAAAAGAAAAACTTAAAACATCATATAAATTAGAAGAAAGAGAGTAAATGTTTACAAGGCTACACAACCTACTCTTTGGTTAATAATTTTTATGTCTAAATAATAAATGTTTCTGATTATGTTCTTACCAAGGCTACACAACCTACTCTTTGGTTTATAGTAGTTTGTATGTCTAAATAATAAAGAGGTTCTTAATCATTTCACAGATTATATGTCATCCTCCTAATCTCTTGAATAATGACTAATTAATAATAAAATTAATCAAAGAGTATTTAACCAGTACGACTATTGATTGGAGATGAGCTTTACTTTTATATTTGGAATGGAGAAGTCTCTCTGTAATTTAGTAATATATAGTTTTTATCTTAACAAGTTAAAACAAGAATAAGATTAATATGTTATATCTTTTTGGTCAAATGTGTATATGTATTATCTATCTTTTGTATACTCACTACATAAATTTCAAAACTGTATATATTATACACTTTGACCCACTCCCCTCCTCGCAAAAATTATCTAATCAACTTTATATATCCTAAACAAAAACATGCATCGTCATCTACGCGCATTAACACATCTTCCTTCCTAATCCATAAACCCATATATATATATGTATGACTCGTGGATCATAATAGTAATCATTCATGAAATTCAAACCAAAGTACTTGATAACTCTCGAAATCTCAAATTAGATATACATGTCTTATTTCAAAATAATCTTCCAAGCACTTGCATTTTTTTTCTTAACTTTATTCTTCGCTTCCGTTAGTTCTGGTCGTTTCATGTGTAATGACTTTGACCCTGTTCCTTCATCCGCCACTACGCCGTTAGAAACTGACTCCGGTGGAGCTGTGGTTGAAGTCGTCATGGGGATTCAGATTCCATTGGTCAATTGTAATGGCGCTAGCATTCCGTTAGGTAACAGCATCCATCCTTGAGTAAGGTCAACGGCGTCCCTCTTATCACCAGATCACTCGTATAAAACTGTCCATCTATAATCCTATTTTTGATATTCTTTTCATATACTTTACATTTATGTATTTTACTATTTTACGTACTAAAAGGGTTAAAATCGAGAGAGATGTTGTTTGGCATCCTTTTCTTTTTTCTTCATCAATATAATCGTCGTCCACTAAAGAGAAATCTTTATATACAGCCAAGATTTCTTTCCACATAATGCCACGTGTCCCTTTTATTTTGTTCTACCAATTCGTGAATATTGTTGGGCTGTCGGATTGCTTTTTGGGCCCAAGTTCAATTAGTTTACCTCATATGTTGTACATTTATGTTCAACTAACATTAGCCCTATGTTGTATTTTTTCTCTCTGTATAAAGATTCTACTCTGAAAAAGAAAAAAAACTATTCTCTATGTGAACCAACAAGTTGATATTGATCAACAAGAATGTCGTGTGAATCTTCTGAATGCAAATACCAAAACATCTCGAATATGTACCAGAGAATAAAGCAGACTGATGTTGTTGGTGATGACGAGCCACTGAACACCATAGCCAACAAAGCCCATAGCCGCCGCCTTGAAAATAACAACGGAGAGAAGGAAGTAACCAAGAGCAATCCCCGACGACCACCCGAACGCTTTACCCAAATCGGAAGCCACCGCGAGGTAATTCAACCTCACCTGAGAAATCCCGAGTACTGATTTGAGATGAGAGGAGTAAGCCGAAAAATCGAAATTGGTTCCCGTCGATGCTTGGATCCAATCGCTGCAACGAGCACCGTCCATTTCTGACATCGGCTGAACATGGTCCTGAGAGGCGGAGGGTGTTTGCGGTGGAATTTTTCTTTGCCGTCGAAGGAGGATCGGTTAGCTCGGAGTTTTTCTGCATCTCTGATAAGAGGTCTCATATACAAAGAATATGATGATTATGGTGAGCTGATGTTGACCGATGGTGGAAGGAGAAAAAGCGAATAGTTTTATTCCTTGGTTTTGTTGTAAATCCTAGGTCCTCCTTGCTGTCTCGCCGTGCTTTTGAGGCCGGCGGATCGGCTTTGTATTCAATCGACGATGCCCAATTTTGGGGTTTTTAATAAAAAAAGTATTAACCCTAAAAAGAAAAAAAGCGAATCGTTGTTGATCTACCGCTTTTGATCTTTTTGGAGAAAGGATTTTAGCGGTTTTTCTGAGATAAGAAAAAAATAAAAAATAATCTGTTTTACGTATTAATTTCGGTTAGTGCGATACCCATTTCAATAAACAAATTAGTGGGGTTTTTTTTGGAAACAATACGAGAAAATTGTAGAAAAAGTCTTAAATTAAAAAGAAAAGTTGAAATGTTTTAAAATTAAGGTAATAGACATATTTAATTTTGATTTTGGGCGTGTATTTTAAATTAAAAAGAAAACAGTACGTCACAAATATTGTGTACAAAGAAACCTTCTGCGGATTGCCTTTAGCTAAAAGTAAGTATACAAATCCATGATATATTTAATTATTAAAGAAAATTTAAGTAATCGTCCTTAACTATAAATCCTCCTCTACAGACTATGAATAATATAAGGAACTCAAGAAAGTAAATTTCATAACTGTAATGATATGCGTGACCAATGAGTGTAAAAACGCAAAAGAAGGTAAAAAATAATTAAATTAGAAAAGAACGCAACAAACAAAAAACATACATGTTTTTACTAATACATTACACAATTCTCACATGAACCAAAACACAACCGCTGAATAAAAGACAAAAACAAGGAATCAAACGTTTGCAATGACTTACTTTCTTAAAAGTTAAAACCATAAAAAGATTGTTTTAATTATGTTTTTTAATATTTTGCTTATCTAATCACAAATATTATGTTCAATGGGAGATTTTGGTTAAATCTTTTTCTTTCCTCCCACCTTAGTTTTTCGCAAATATTATACGTATTGTGACAAAAAATTATATAATGATATCATAATTCTTAAAATATACATAAAATGACAAATAAATATTAAAATATTCTGAATTGTGTAGTTTTATTGAAACTAAATATAATACGAAGATAAACATATAAACAATAGAACACCGCACCGCGCATGCGCGGGGTTCGCAGTTCTACTAGTTCTACTAAATGAAGGGGACTATTTGGGGCCTATGAAATATCTACTATTTTAAGTTTCCACCTCAAGTATAATGAATTCTCTGGTTTTATTTGTTAAATACTGGTTTAAGTGTGCACGTACATATCAAAAATGTTGACAACGGAGAGAAGAGAAACGAGGATGTGCATATATTTTTGATTTTTTTGTCCTATGAAGAAAAACAGAGAGACAGTGAAATCTATGTTAATTTTTCCAGAGAAATTGTTCTTGTCCCAGTGAAATGAATAGAGACGAAAGGCGAAGATGGAACAGTCCTCAGAGACCAGACTCGACCCTTTAGAGGTTTCTCTCTTCTGTACATTCCGTATTTGTTTAATGATTATGGAGTTACTTCTGCTACTTCATTTCCAAACAACAGATCATGGGGATTTGAAGGCGGTAATGGTTGGTTATCTTTAAGCTGTGGATCATCTCCTCGGCTTTGGAGCAGGAAGAGGAGGAGGTGGATAGAGTCGTAAGGATGCAGAAGGATCTACGTTTGTTGTCAAAAGGTGAGTTTACTTTACCTCTTCAACTATGTGTGATTGTTATCTGTGTTAACTAGAATTGTTTAACATCTGAAGGATCCATGCGTCTTATTTCAGAATTCAGAAACAAACAACAACCTCGGTTTCAATTTATTGTGATGAATCTTCGGAATATATGTCAGGATTCTCTTACCAATAACATCAAATTTGCTATTTGAGTTGTAATTGGTTCTCATTGATTTTCCAATGATTTGGTTACATTCAGTTACTCCTTTTTTTTGTAATGATGTTCTAGCAGAAGTAGTGATCTTCTGGGTTTTGTTAAATTTGCCTGGACAGATATTCTGGTAATTGCTAACATTTGTCTTCATCTTCACCTTCTTACCCTCTCAACTCTAGGTTAAAAATATAACATGCCGCATAAGGAGGAAAACACGCCAGGTGAAGAGATACATTCACCAACTCATCTAGGTTCATCTTAACTACTACGTTAAAGATTAATTATATATATGCTTATGTTCTTAGTAATTATGTGTCTATTGCAGTTGTTCTTAAAGACTCATTTCACCTATTTCAGCAACTGCTGCTGCTAAAGTTTGAAGAGATACATGTGTATGAGGTAAAGTAAGATCTTTGTTTTTCCCTTTTTCTGACTCTCTGATATTTGGGAATTTTTTCATTTAATCGTGGGTTTAGTGACATGAAAATGTCATCATAGATGTAGCATGGCACATGAAGAAAGGAGAATGTATTTTAGTCTATGGGTGATTATTGTACTTGGTAATGGGACTTGCGGACAAACCAAATCCAACGTTAAATAAGGTTGATCTTCCTTAGTTTCTTTTTAAATAAGGTTGGACACCAATTCAATATATGCTTTGATTGTCAAGTTGTTAACTGTTAAGTGAGGTTTCATTTTTGTTGGGCATATCGGTACACTTTGTTAAATCGAAAGCAAAATAATTAGCATCATCTGTGAACCAAAAACTCAAGCAAATACATTTAAAAGTGAAGGGTAACAACAAAATAGTCGATAAAAATAAAGAGGTTGTACACGACGCAGGGCAGATGTTTTGTCCCAAAAGATCAAGGATGTAAAAGACACCAAAAAAAAAAAGACATGATAAACAGTGAAGAAATTGTGGATATGATAAATTAATCGAGAAAAGTAAAGAACTTGAAAAATAAATTTGACTATGGAAAAAAACTCAAAAGTTGTTAAGTAAGAAAAGATATATGTACTTGTGTCGTAGAGCAAAGAACTAACAAGACATAATAACAATAAGTGATACCAATTTTTTAATTAAATTTACAATAAGTATTGACAAAAACTATGTATCAATGTTATTGTAAGATAAATTTTTAAACACATTGTTTATGACAAACCTTATGTTAAAATTAGAAAACTATTCTAAATATAAGAAATCTTCCTCAAATTTACCGTAAAAATGACTAATTTTTTAAAAAAAGAAATTAAAAATGACTAATTTGTTAAGAAAAAGCATAAAAGTATTACAAATTTATATAAATTTTTTTATTGTGTGAAAAATAGATTTTAATTTTCAAATAATTTAATTCTCCAAGGCCACTATTTATGCATTTATGTATATTAATTAAAAATATCTCAAGCAATTTTAAAAGCTATATCAAAGCTAAATTTCAGTAACCCATCAACTGAATAAGTTTCATATTACATTCTGTGTTTAAATAATTGAAATTTATTTTCTTAAATGGCAAAGTCAGACTGAAAGTTTTGAGATTGATTAACCTTAAAAAGATCGATATAATCTCTGCTTTGATACAAAATATGACGTAAATAATTTAATTTTCAATAACATATTTATCTACACAAACATAAGCCGTATCTTCTTAACTATGCAAAAACACTACTCAAAAATATTAGCAAAACAATTAACCATAATTTAAAACTAACCAACTAATTACAAATAAAGAAAAAAAAACATAGTATATATATATAACAAAAAAAAAACAAATAACTAAAACCAAATAAAAATGCAATCAAATGATAAGCTCGTGGGGGGGGGTATAATTACGACATCATAATTAATATTACGGATCATTACAAAATAAAAGTTATACCGGATTATTATATAATGACTTGACTTGCGTACCTTTCATTATTAACATACTTTTCTACATCGTACACAGTAGCGAAGCTAGACAAAAATTTCATAGGGGGCTATAGAGAATTGAACTTCTCTTTTGCACGAAATATTAGTTTGTTCTTGAGCAATAAAGTAAAGACACAGAGATTTAACGAGTTCAGACCACGATGTGTGATCATATATCTCGGCCTGGAGTCTTTCCAGTAATCTAATATATCACAGATTACAAGCTTTTAGGTTTCTCTCTGCCTCCTAAAACCTAGAGGAAATCAGAAATTTTGTGTTAACCCTAATTCCCCACATGCTTAGCTTTATATACTAAGTCAATTACAAAGATAAGACGGTTCAAACCAAACCGAAGCCCAAAGAAAACAAACCCGTTTCCTAGTGACTACCTTGTCGCAGGCATAGTTATAACTCAATGATTTTCATCACCAAAGCCCAACAAATCTCCACCTTGATGACAATCACTCCAGAGTATAACATCTTCATCTTCACATCCATGTGAAACTCTGATACACGAGTTTTAAACCCTTATTTCCTACTGCAAGTGCACATCATACGAAGTAGTATTTAGGGGTCGATCCCACGAAGACCAGTTTTCACACTTTGATATATTGAGCTAAATCAAAAGCTAAGACAATTCAATATGTTTTTGGTTTTTGTAAGTAACAAGTAATGAAAGCGAAATCGGTTGTAAGATAATATTAAACAAGCGTTAGGTCAAGGAATATCGCAGGAGATTCAGAGCAACAGATTAAACAACTATTCAGGCAATGATTAAGCATAAATCTAGAACTTAAACACTAAGATAATATCAATCCACTCTCGTGGTACCAATATCTTTGTCTATCAACCTAGAAATCCTAACTCTCGCTGGTACTAGAAATCGTAGACAAGCATTAAGGATAGGTTTAATATGTTCACAATTCTCAATACATCTACTCTCGCAGGTAATGGTTAAATTGCTCACCAATGTTCTTTCTAGCAACCTAGCAACTCTCGCTGTCTAAGTTAAACCAAATTTCATAAGATCAAGTGATCAATTCGATCTAAGCATTAAGAACAACAAGGGTGAAGATATTGATTTGAATAGCCTATTTGTGTTAACCCTAAAGCTCATGAATTCCTTTGACAAACCTTAACCTAACTAAGAGGTCTACTCAGACATGATTAAAGAAGAAAACAAAGAGATTATAAAGTTCATCATAAAAGCTTGAATAGATAATGAAAGCTGAATATAAACTTATAAGAACTTAATTAAAGCATAAACATAAAGACTGAAAGTAAAACATAAATATAAAGACTGAAAGTAAAGCATAAATATAAAGACTGAAAGTAAAGCATAAATATAAGAACTGAAAGTAAAACTTAATTAAAGCATAAATGTATAAAGCTTAAAAGAAACTAAATAAAACTTAATAAAAGCATAAACATAAAACTTAAAACTGAAGAAGAAGCTATGCTTTGAAGCTAGAGAAGAGAGGAGGAAGAAGAAGGTGTGTTTTGAGAGTGATGTTGTGAGTCCATTATATAGGCCAAGGTAAAGGGGAGTAGGTGAAGCGGGGAACGGTCGTTCTTGGTGTAGAACGATCGTTCCCAATGGTCGATCGAAGTAGGTGAGGTAGGTGGACTTAGGAACGATCGTTCCCTTCGTAGAACGGTCGTTCCTTAGTGTTTTTGCCAGGGAACGATTGTTCTGTTATGGAGAACGGTCGTTCCTCAGTGTCTTTGTCGGCATGGTTGGTGAATGAGGGAACAGGCTGCATGGGATGGAACGATCGATCTTCGGTTTTTGTCGGCAGGGTTGGTGGATGAGGGAACGACCGTTCCTTGGAGGGAACGATCGTTCTCTATGGTCGTTCCATGGAAAGGAACGGTCGTTCCTTTGCTTGGCTCTCTTGTGTTTGGTCCTTTTCTCGTTTTTCCGTCTTAACTTGACTCGAACATGTCCGTAAACGCCAAACTCCTTCGGAACTCCATGAAATCTGTAAAAACACTCAAAACAATAGAAAAGACTCGAAAAACTAACGAAAGATGCAAATCAAAACTCAAACCGAATACTAAAAACGAATCAAAATACGTTAAAAACACGTAATATCAACTCCCCCCAACTAAAACCTTTGCTTGTCCCCAAGCAAAACCAGATATTTTACAAAGAGGAGAGGTTAGAAAAACGTGTGAAACTTGTAAGACTTATAGGATCATACTCTAAGTCAATTGCCCGTAAACCGCATTCGTAAAGTTCAGATCAAACCGTACTTCATTGTACTTCTCCATAACCGTAGTAAATGAGTGAAATCTCATGATCAAGCAGAACTCAATATTTAACATTCATTATCAAATGCGTGTACTCTCACAAAGGGAATATCTAACACGTTATGGTCCAGGTATCAAGGTTGGTATTTGGTGGCTCAAGTGTTTCGGTTTCTTTTAGCAATATAAACAGATGCAAATCATTATGCAAAATCACCGTGAGACACAGACCAATTAGGAGGTACACAACTCTCCTTAACTCTAATCCTTCTACCCTTTTTTAACTGAGTCACAAACAAGAACATGATTTCTTTTAACGTTTCATGAAATTTAAAGATATTACCTTGACGACTTTCCCGGTTCCTTCTGTTTTATTTTTTTTATTCTCTTTTTCGTTTTCTTTCTTTTTTTTTTTATATATATATCGGAGAATGGAACCGGTTAGTCTCTAAGATCTGCATCAAAAGAATTTCAACAATGTAAGCTTATTTCTTGAATGTGAATAAAATCTTCTACCCTTTTAAAAGTTCACCCTATTTTGAAACGAAAATTTTCAATGAATATATTCAAATAGAGAGATCACATTTCTAGACACATCCCATGAGTTTAATCAGAAAGAGACCACCTATTCTAGACACAGTCCTAAAGAAAAGTTGTGTCGGTCCGTATACTCCATAGTTTTTGCACATGAATGCAATGACAGTAAACGAAGAAAAGTGGGTTTCAACATGGAAATGGTAAGGGTGTGGTACTAGACTAAGGATAAGTCTAGCCATTTGGAGTTAGCAAAGATTGGTAGAAATGATGCAAAGAAAACACCAAATGTAAAATCCAATACATGATTATCAACCCCCTAAGTGAGATAAATTAAGTCCATATTAAGTTCCGATAATTTGATTAAGTTCAGATGATTAGAGAAATTCACTAAATGATCAAGTTATGGATTTTTCTGCGTTTCCAAACTATCCTCAAACAATGCTAAGCAGTCCTAAGGCAATGACATCGAACATGTTGCAATTCCAAAAAGTTAACAAATTTCACACAGTGTTTTGACTCGATAATTTTTTTTTTTTTTTAAAATAAAAACACACCGAAAAATATAAGAAATAAACATCCACAAAATACTCCGTTAGTACACAAATGAATCCCTCCCCCAGACTTGTTTTTAACCGTCCCGGTTAAAACAAATCTGAAAGAGAAACCCGCAAACTCATAAATAAAAAAAAATGTCCTAAATGGATTTGACTGTGGTGTAGGGACAAGAAAACTTACCTGAAGACGTGCACCCCCTTCTATTTTTTTTTTTTTTTTTTTTTTTTTTTTTTTTTATGGAGCACTCCGGCGGAGCAGGTGCTAGGAAACAGATTTGGGGTGCTCGCTCGTTTTTTTTTTTTTTTTTCAACTGAAACAAAGAAAAACAAAACCAAAAATCAATAGTAAAAGAAAATAAAAGAAAAACACTTACCAGTGGGTTGCCTCCCACCAAGCGCTTGGTTTAAGTCGTTAGCTTGACTTCTGAGCACAAGTGCTAATCATGAGAATCAAAAGGCTGAGCCAGTGCACCTTTGGTCCTTCTCTTATTGGGACAAGAAACAAAGTGCGCAAAAAGGTATACGATTGTCCAAAGGAAATAGACAATATTCTCATCAAGGAAGTTTACTACAAATGTAGCGTGTATCTTCAAATATTCCTTGACAGTGAGATGTTGTTGAGAATCAAATGCATTTGATGGAAAGATATAATCAACTTTAGCTTCAAACGAGTTTGTTACAAAATAGTCAACTTTATCTCCATCAATCTTATAAAATACCACATTCTCATCCTCATCATCATTCTCAACCTTAGGGTTCTCTATCTCATCCAAGATCTTATCTAAATCAAATTCATCCCCTAGGTCAGATTTTTCAAGAAGCGATCTAGATTCTTCTAGCATTAAAGAGTTAAGCTCGAGATTATGATCATTCATAACACAAAGATAACTAGTATCAAAACATATTTCATGATAATCTCTAGCAAATTTTTCTACTCTTAAGGCATCTAGTCTTTGAGTCTCACATATCAAATCATAGCATTCATCAATGAGTGTGGAGGAAGGTGAATCATAAGCTATACCTCCAATAGAAGGCATGTGACTATCCTCAAAATCTTGAAATTCAAAGGCTAAATCGGATGTACCTTGTAATTGGGATGGTGGAACCCAATATATTACCTCCTTAAGTGACTGGGCTACCATTATCTCATCAAACGTAAGCTCTCTTCCTTCTAGTACTGCCTGATGTGACATGAGGTTCAACCGGATCATTACTGCTAGGTCACTCCTTGTCAGCATTGTATTTTCCACGCAAAGCTTATCCAACTCCACTCTTTGTTCTGGCGTAAGTATGTTCTCATCAAAAGACTCATCTTGAATGTATTCTTCAAACGTGTCCTCCTCTTCTTGTGGCCAATCATTGTAGTCCATGGCCATCAAAGTTAGTAAAAGTTAGTGTCTTAGACTAATAATTCAGCCGTAAACTAAAGGTGAAAATTTGGTCCCCGGCAACGGCGCCAAAAACTTGATACACGAGTTTTAAACCCTTATTTCCTACTGCAAGTGCACAACATACGAAGTAGTATTTAGGGGTCGATCCCACGAAGACCAGTTTTCACACTTTGATATATTGAGCTAAATAAAAAACTAAGACAATTCAATATATTTTTGGTTTTTGTAAGTAACAAGTAATGAAAGCGAAATCGGTTGTAAGATAATATTAAACAAGCGTTAGGTCAAGGAATATCGCAGGAGATTCAGAGCAACGGATTAAACAACTATTCAGGCAATGATTAAGCATAAATCTAGAACTTAAACACTAAGATAATATCAATCCACTCTCGTGGTACCAATATCTTTGTCTATCAACCTATAAATCATAACTCTCGCTGGTACTAGAAATCATAGACAAGCATTAAGGATAGGTTTAATATGTTCACAATTCTCAATACATCTACTCTCGCAGGTAATGGTTAAATTGCTCACCAATGTTCTTTCTAGCAACCTAGCAACTCTCGCTGTCTAAGTTAAACCAAATTTCATAAGATCAAGTGATCAATTCGATCTAAGCATTAAGAACAACAAGGGTGAAGATATTGATTTGAATAGCCTATTTGTGTTTAACCCTAAAGCTCATGAATTCATTTGACAAACCTTAACCTAACTAAGAGGTCTACTCAGACATGATTAAAGAAGAAAACAAAGAGATTATAAAGTTCATCATAAAAGCTTGAATAGATAATGAAAGCTGAATATAAACTTATAAGAACTTAATTAAAGCATAAACATAAAGACTGAAAGTAAAGCATAAATATAAAGACTGAAAGTAAAGCATAAATATAAAGACTGAAAGTAAAGCATAAATATAAGAACTGAAAGTAAAACTTAATTAAAGCATAAATGTATAAAGCTTAAAAGAAACTAAATAAAACTTAATAAAAGCATAAACATAAAACTTAAAACTGAAGAAGAAGCTATGCTTTGAAGCTAGAGAAGAGAGGAGGAAGAAGAAGGTGTGTTTTGAGAGTGATGTTGTGAGTCCATTATATAGGCCAAGGTGAAGGGGAGTAGGTGAAGCGGGGAACGGTCGTTCTTGGTGTAGAACGATCGTTCCCAATGGTCGATCGAAGTAGGTGAGGTAGGTGGACTTGGGAACGATCGTTCCCTTCGTAGAACGGTCGTTCCTTAGTGTTTTTGCCGGGGAACGATCGTTCTGTTGTGGAGAACGGTCGTTCCTCAGTGTTTTTGTCGGCATGGTTGGTGAATGAGGGAACGGGCTGCATGGGATGGAACGATCGATCTTCGGTTTTTGTCGGCAGGGTTGGTGGATGAGGGAACGACCGTTCCTTGGAGGGAACGATCGTTCTCTATGGTCGTTCCATGGAAAGGAACGGTCGTTCCTTTGCTTGGCTCTCTTGTGTTTGGTCATTTTCTCGTTTTTCCGTCTTAACTTGACTCGAACATGTCCGTAAATGCCAAACTCCTTCGGAACTCCATGAAATCTGTAAAAACACTCAAAACAATAGAAAAGACTCGAAAAACTAACGAAAGATGCAAATCAAAACTCAAACCGAATACTAAAAACGAATCAAAATACGTTAAAAACACGTAATATCAAACTCCAGACAAACCAACACCTTAGTGCTCTTCTAAGCCAAGAAAATCAAGGCTTTCTCAAACTTATCCATTGGAAGAACCTTTGTCAACATATCAGCCGGATTCCTCTCTGTAGGGATCTTGGACAACTTCACGTCACCGGAAGCAACTATATCCCTGATGAAATGCATCCTTCTTCTAATATGCTTTGTTCTCTCATGATGAACGTTGTTCTTGGCTAAACTCAAAGCACTCTGAGAATCACACCAGATCTCCACCGAGTCTTGTTTGAAACCGAACTCTTCAGCCAAACCCATTAGCCAGATAGCTTCTTTCGTAGCTTCCCCCAACGCCATGTACTCTGCCTCTGTCGTAGATAGTGCAACCACCTGTTGAAGACTCGACTTCCAACTAATCACACTTCCACCAGCGGTGAAAACATATGCTGAAATCGATCTACCTCTGTCCAGATCCGACGAAAAATCAGAATCACAGAAACCTTCAACCTTAAACTCCTTGTTCTTCCTGAATACAATCTTCAGATCCTGAGTACCCTTCAAATATCTTAGTACCCACTTCACTGCTGACCAATGAACCATACTCGGCTTGCTCATAAACCTACTCACTAAGCCAACAGCATATGCTAGATCACACCTAGTTTTCAGCATCGCATACATGATACTTCTAATAGCATTAGCATATGGAATATCATCCATAATTGTCTCAGCTTCATTATCTTTGACAGCCGACAACTTAAAATGCGAACCTATAGGTGTTGAAACAGATCTAGACTCATCCATATTGAATACCTGAAGAATCTTCTTGATATACCAGGATTGAGACAAAGTAAGAACTCCACCTTCACGATCCCTCTCAATATCCATACCAAGGATTCTTCTCGCAGCTCCTAGGTCTTTCATCTCGAACCTACTGCTCAATAGATCTTTCACAGTCTGTATCTCTTTCATGTCCTTTGAAGCAATTAACATGTCATCAACATACAAGAGTAGGTAGATAAAACACTTATCTTTACTCTCCTTTATGTAGACACAGTGATCGACATCGCTCCTTTTGAACCCATGACTAACCACAAACTGATCAAAACACTTGTTCCACTGCCTTGGAGCTTGCTTTAGTCCGTACAGTGCTCTTTCCAACAAGCAAACATAGTCCTCTTTACCTTTAACCACAAAACCTTCTGGTTGTTCCATATAGATCTCCTCTTCAAGCAAACCATGAAGAAACGCAGTCTTAACATCAAGCTGCTCCAGTTCCAGATCTAAATTTGCAACAATAGATAGAAGAAACCTGATAGAAACATGTTTCACTACTGGTGAAAACACATCCTGATAATCAATACCCTCCCTCTGAGAATATCCTTTGGCTACCAACCTGGCCTTATATCTCGGTTCTTCTACTCCTGGTATACCTGGCTTTAACTTGAATACCCACTTGCAGCCAATAACTTTTCTTCCTTTGGGTCTCTTAACCAGCCTCCAGGTTTTGTTCTTTTCTAGAGAAACCATCTCTTCATTCATACCTCCATTCCAGAAAGTTTTATCCCTACTTTCAACAGCTTCCTGATAGTCCCTTGGTTCTTCAGAACTCATCTCAACAGCAGCAATTAAGGCAAAACTTGCCAAATCATAATCATTGAAACGGTCAGGCAGCCTTGTTACTCTTCTAGTCCGATCTCGAACCAACTGATAGTCATTCTGAGGTATATCATCTGATTCTGAATCTCCAACAACTCCACCTGAAGATGAACCTTCATCTTGATCTTCAGAAGCCGGAACTGTCAATTCAGACGGGGGGTGTCGATCGTCACCAATAGGCGTGTCGATCGACACCTTCTCTGCGACCTGGTGTCGATAGTCACCAATAGGTGTGTCGATCGACACCGTCTCTGGGCTCGGGTTCTCCAGCGTTTTTTCTGACCCAGAGACTCCTTCCTTCAAGTCTTTGAACACTTTATCTTCAACAAAGACTATATTCCTGCTTATCGTGCATCTTTCTTCATCCAGAAGCCACACCTTGTACCCTTTGACTCCTTCTGGATAGCTTATGAAAATTCCCTTCATAGCTCTTGGTTTTAACTTCCCTTGATCTACATGCATATAGACCAATGACCCAAATCTTCTAAGATGCTTATAACCAGGCTTTCTTCCCAGCCATAGTTCTTCAGGAATATTGCCATCTAAGGCCGATGAGGGACTTCTATTTATTTGGTACACAGCTGTGCTAACCGCCTAAGCCCAGAATTCTTCTCCTAAGCCACTCTCATCAAGAATACAACGCACTTTCTCCATTATTGTTCGATTCATGCGTTCAGCTACTCCATTCTGTTGTGGAGTATATGCACATGTCATGTGCCTCTCAATCCCATGCTGCTTGCAAAACTCATTGAAATCCTTGTTCACAAATTCCAACCCATTATCTGTTCTCAGACACTTCACCTTCTTGCTGACTTGATTCTCAACCAGCTTTCTCCATTCACAAAACTTTGTAAACGCTTCACTCTTAGTAGACAAGAAGAATACCCACACTTTCCTAGTGTAATCATCAATGATAGACAGAAAATATTGTCTACCTGACAAACTTTGAGTAACCGACGAAGATCCCCAAAGATCTGAATGAACATACTTCAGTGCTTCCCCAGAATTGTGCTTCCCAACGTTGAAGCTCAGCTTCTTATGCTTTCCCATTACACAACTCTCACAGAAATCCATCTCTCCAATTCTCCTCTTGTCAATGATGCCCCTTTTTGCCAGGATCATCAGATTCTTCATGCTCATGTGTCCCAACCTTCTATGCCATAAAACTGTTTCATCGCAGGCAGGTTTCCTGGAAACACTGATGTTTGACTGTCCTGTTACAGTCTCTCCATCAAGCAAATACAAAGAACCACACAGTGAACCTTGAAGACCCATCTTCCCGTTCTTATAGAACCTAGTCTTTTCTTTGCCTCCAGCATGATCAAACCCAAGCTTATCTAACGTACTTGTAGATATTAAATTTCTCTTCAGCTTAGGAATATACCTGACATTTGTCAATGTCTTCACCGTGCCACCATATGCCTTGATATTGATAGAACATATTCCTTTAACCTCAACGGAATAGTCGTCCCCCAGTAGCACTTGTCCAGAGTTGAGCTCCTCAAACTTATCAAACCAGTCTCTCCTTGAGGTCATGTGATATGAACAACCCGAATCAATCACCCACCTCTCATGATGCCAACTTTCTGAGACTGTTAATGCATCAACTCCTGCTGATTGATCAACGACCACTGCTGCCTCGCCATCATCATCATTGCCCATGCGCTTTTTCCTAGCATAACAATCAGTCTTTTTATGTCCTTCCTTCTTGCAGTACCAGCAGGTGATTCTTGATTCCGATTTCGACCTACTTCTGCTTCTATCACCGGAGTTCTTTTGACTCCTCTCGGACTGTCTCCCACGAGCCACATATGCTTCACCAGCTTTCTGAGAAGTTGATATTCTCAGTGCCTTGAGCTCAGTCTCCTTAGATCTCGCTGCATTTATCACGTCATCAATAGAGATAGATTCTCTACCATACTTCAATGTCTCCTTCATGGAGTCATACTGTGATGGCAATGAACTGAGCAATAGAATTGCCTGCACCTCATCCGCAACTGTAACCTTCACACTAGCCAACTCTGAAATAGTCTTCAAGAAGTCATCGACATTCTGATCGATTGACTTTGATCCATCCATCTTAAATATATAAAACTGATACAGAAGATGAATTCTACTAGGTAGAGTTTTGGTATTATATAACCTCTCTAGTGCAGCCCAAAGATCACGTGCTGTTGTGCACTCCTCTGTTTTCCTGAGGACATGATCTCCTAGATGGAGAGTCAACATGTTCATAGCATTCTCAGCCAGTTCCTCTCTCTTAGCTTCTTCTTCTTGAAGTCTTTCTGCGAAATCCTCTTCAGACTCGTCCTTTTTCTTTACCAGACTCTTATGCTCTTTTGCAGGTATTGATAATTCACCCTTCAAACCTGCAAGTGAAATATGAGCCATCATCCTTCTTTTACACAAGGAGAAATCTCCTTGCCCATCGAAGATAGCCATCTTCACCTTCGAAGTCTTCTTAGAATCCATTACGCCTTAATTTATCTCTGTTCAGACACGGTGTCGATCGACAATGAATGGGTGTCGATCGACACTGAATGGGTGTCGCTCAACACTGAACGGGTGTCGGTCGACACTAAACGCGACGCTTGATTCTGAACTTGCCGCTGATGCCTTTACCCCAGCAACCAACCACACAACCAAGAAAACCTAGCAACCACAGCCGATCTTCTCTGCCCTTGCTCCCGAAACCAGTAAATCTGGCTCTGATACCACTTGTAGAGAATTGAACCTCTCTTTTGCACGGAATATTAGTTTGTTCTTGAGCAATAAAGTAAAGACACAGAGATTTAACGAGTTCATACCACGATGTGTGATCCTACGTCTCGGCCTGGAGTTTTTCCAGTAATCTACTATATCACAGATTACAAGCTTTTAGGTTTCTCTCTGCCTCCTTCTAAAACCTAGAGGAAATCAGAAATTTTGTGTTAACCCTAATTCCCCACATGCTTAGCTTTATATACTAAGTCAATTACAAAGATAAGACGGTTCAAACCTAACCGAAGCCCAAAGAAAACAAACCCGTTTCCTAGTGACTACCCTGTCGCGGGCCTAGATATAACTCAATGATTTTCATCACCAAAGCCCAACAGGGCCTGGAAGAAATTTTATCAATAAAAATTATAGAATTTTATGATTACCAATAAAATTATAAACAATTTTCATATTTATTAAGGGGCAGCTGCCCACTTCCTCCCTCTCTCATTCCGCCACTGATCGTACATGAAAAATTTGTTTATATATATATATAGAGCTTTCATCGTCCAAAAAAAATATAATATATATATATATATATATATATATATATATATATAGATCAGTTGGATTGAAACATACAGAGAACATACACACATTAAACAAGTCTACCTCAAAAATGTTTGCACATCGTACAGACAAATGCCTATGAAGCATATTTAGGGTTTGATTGGATGTGCATTTTTTAGAGCATTATGCTTTTTCTTTATCCAATCAAGTTTTGTACATAAGGGCTTTGAATGGGACACAGATAAAAAGTTGCAGATCAAATAAAATATGCAGATCAAGCAGAATAATTACAGATCATACAAATATATGTAGAACAAGTACAGATCAAACAGATTTAATATTAAATTATATATATATATTAATTCACATAATATATATGTATTTCAATGACACTATATATTAAAAAAAATCAAGAAATTCAACATGCATAATTATAGATGTGAAAATGCATTTGATGTATATTATGTAAAATTTCAAATAACTATATATAAACCTTGATTATTTCTAGATTTTAAAATAGATTCCCTTAAATATAGGTAAATTATTATTTTTAGATACCTACCTATTTGTAAGCAAAAAACCAAAATCTACAATTTCTTGGTATTGGTTGATAATTCATTTTTATTGTTGTTCTAAATTATTATATTGCTATATTTATGCATTAATATAATAGAAAAATCAAACTGATAAAATAATAACTAGTCCAACTCATTAAGGTTTCATTAAAATGATTTTATGCACAAAAAAAAATTATGATGATAATATATTGTAAGTATAAATAAATTTATAATACATATAATAAATATCTTAAATATATTTTTCTAATTTTATATATAATTACTCACAGCTCTACCAATCATTTAAAACAAAAAAATAGATTCCCTAAAATATAGGTGAATTATAATTTTTTAATAACTACCTATTTAAGCAAAAACAAAATCTATCATTTCTTGGTTTTTGTTAATAATTTATTTTTCTCTTTGTTGGATGACTTTTCTTTCCAAAAGATATTGCTATATTTATGCATTAATATAATAGAAAAATCAAACTGATAAAATAATAACTAGTCCAACTCATTAAGGTTTCATTAAAATGATTTTATGCACAAAAAAAAAATTATGAAAATAATATATATTAATAATAGTTTTTCTCAAATTTTTTAATAAATTAATGAAAATTTAACTATTTTTAAATTATGAAAAACCTATATTTTTATTGATAACTTTTTGATATTTTTAACCTATATATATGTTTATCCGAATTTTTATTATTACTTAAATAATTTTCTATGTTTTTATTTTCTATAAATATGTCTTTGAATTTTTTTATAAAACTTAACTTTTTAAAAGAAATCTTAAACATATAAAACAAAACCTAATATATCATAAACCAGAAACTAAATAAATTATTATTCATTTATTCAAGCTTGAATAAACTTAAGTTTTCTAAAAAACTATAATATACAGCAAAAAAAAAAAAAACTAAAAACTAAAATCTAAAAACCATGGTTGATCTGCAAATGTATTGGTGAACATGTCCTTTAAACCTACTATCTGCAGAACTGAATAATTTCAAAACATTTTAATCTGTTTTTATTCTGCATTTTACTAATTCTGCAAAAAATGTTGATTGGCTGAAAAAGCAGATGGACTGCTTTTGAAACAATCTGCATTTAATCTGCATTATTTCTGCACTTCCATTCAGACCCAAGGTATTTAAGGAAGCATTTAGATGCTGCTGATGCTCTCCAAATGCTCATCCCCTCTATGCTCTCAGATGGAGCTTTTTGTAGAGCATTGACCTTTTAAATATTTAAAAATTCTAAAATAATTATACATAATTAATTTATTATGTTAAATAATACCAAAAATTATCTTTATATTCAATTGTAAATTTTATACTTTTAAAACTAATAAATATCAATAAAAGATTTTTATTATATTTACAATTATAAAAAAATTAATAATTAAATTTTTTAAAAAAAATTATGATGATAATTATATTGTAAGTATAAATAAATTTATAATACATATAAATAAATATCTTAAATATATTTTTCTAATTTTATATATAATTACTCACAGCTCTACCAATCATTTAAAAAACATATATTAATCAGAATATACAGTTTCAGCAGCATACTGCTTCTGCTGCTTATTGCTACCGCGTTACTATAGCTATGCCAATCATACCGTTAGTAAAAGAAAAGATAAAAGGATTAAGCTTCGGCCCATTGATAAACTATTGGGCTCATAATGAACCCATACGGTCTCGAATGTTTAGTTCCGTCAATGGTGTCTGGGCCCACTCATTGGTCCGGCATCTGACCACGTCGGAGACGCCATTGCTCTCATAGCTTTGTGTGTTCGCAGGAGCTTCCATGGCCAAAACAACAGATGTGATGATGCCTGAAGGGTCACGATACCAGCTTCTACTCTCATGTCCCTCTGGCCTCTCTCTATCTCAGGTTTTCTCTCAATCTCCGTTAATCGAATACACACACGGAGTGATTCTTTAGATTTTCGTAATCAAATTGTTTTTGTTTATTTTAATGCTAAAGGTCTCGGTGGATTTCTCGAAATCGCATGATCGGATTCAACATCCCGATCCTGATCTTGAAGATTCCATTGCGCAGGTGAGAACGGTGTGGAGTATCTAGAACGGAATTTCACAATGCGTGATCGAAATGTAAAATCTCTAGTGTACTGGCAAATATTCAATTTCTTGTTTTACTACGCGAACTCGAAACTCTGGTCAGATCTCACTTTGATATCTTCCTTCTGTTGGTAGTTAAGTTACCTTACTATTTCCATATGTTTCCGCTAGCTATGCTCATGTCCTGTAAGAGATTTTTGATGTGGAATAGTTGATAAATGGTGCGTATCCTTTGAAATTTCAGGTTTGGGAGCAGAGAACAAAGGGCAATTCATCATTGTTCAATGGCCAAAAATTCAGGGTATGCATATGGTCTCAACCTAGGTTTGAGATTCTACGCATTTTTATTGCAATCTTCATCAATATGATGAGAATGATCAAGATGCATTGTCTTTGAAGTTGTTTCCTACATGTCATTGACTTACTCACTCCTAGTTGGAATTTCCAGTATGGATCATTTTGTTTAGATGGTGATGGTGGTACCAATGAAGTGCCACACGTCTGCCTTCGCCTTGGCCTGACAGATTACAGGTTACTCATTTTTATCTCTCTTTACAGTTGTTTGCATCTAATCTATCAGTTTCTGGTATACATGGAGAGTATAATTAATCATGGACATGGTTCCCAAGGACTTTTGTAGGAACGAATTTGAGTTCTCTATGGGAGAGGTTCCTTGTTACATCACAAGGTACACACACCATACAAACTTTTGTGATCATTGTCTAGCTTTGTGTTGGGAAACTGGAGAGCTTCCACGTTGTTTGATCAAGTTTCTTATCGCTATAGTTTTGTTCTATTTCACAGATGACTCTGTAAGATGTCGACATACCTCAAGTCCATTGGGTAATGGTGCAGTTATCGAGACTTCTGACGAGAAGATTATTGTGTTACGTCGGAGTGATAATGTCGGGGAGTTTCCAGGTCACTATGTATTTCCTGGTGGCCATCCAGAGGTATTTGTTAACCATAAAGCATATAACTACACAAAGCATTAAAGTCTCTGTTTCTAACTCTTTCTGCATGGTTGGTGACTTAAAACATTGCACAGCCAATGGCAGTAGGAATTGATTCTCATCAGCTTGAGAAAGATGGCGAGGTTTTAAACAAGAAGGTGACTCAAGAAATGTTTGACAGCATTACTAAAGAAGTTGTCGAAGAAACTGGAATACCTGCATCATCTCTTGTAAGCCATAAGGATTTGTTTTTGTTTTGTCTCTCACTGAGGAACATTCGGCAATTGTCTGATCGATCTTTTATACAATTACAGAGCCCTCCTCTCTTCATCGGAATATCTCGGAGGGAGTTGAATGTGAGGCCAGCTATGTTTTTCTTCATCAAGTGTAGTCATCATTCAGATGACATTCCGGGACTTTACTCTGGTGCTGAAGATCGGTTTGAGTCAACACAGCTACACACTGTGTCTATGGTTAGTTTCTCTAATGCATAAGCATACATACGTTCGGGAATCAGAAAGAACGATCGATTGCATGTATTTACTCTGTAAATTGCTATGATCCATCTATCACGAATAACTGTAGTTTCTCTTCTAATAACCGATCAGGACGAGCTGAAGACAATGACATCAAGAATGCCAGGTTGCCACTATGGTGGCTTTGCGCTCTACCAACTGATGCTTCAACGTCTCAAGAACACTAATGAAACGCACTTGACATCGACCTAAGAGGACGCAGCTTCAACTTATTGTAGTTGTCTCATGGGTTGCATATAATCACTCTATGTTTTGCATGTTGGATAAGTGAATTCAGTATACAGCTCATTTGCTATTTGAAAATATACTATGATTATTTAGCGACAAGTTGTTGTCATTACCAAATTTTGTAAATCTACTAAATTTACAAAATTGCAGCAGTAACTTAATAAAATCCATGATGATGAGTAACTAACCATCATGCAACTCAAGCACAAGTAGCCCTGAGAATGGCTATCATGCAACTCATATAGTATCAATGTATATATCTGCTCATGGATACCATTTGTATTAAACTAAGAGGGTCGTCTGTTACATATCTAACCATACGAGATTCTTGCAAAACTTTGATTAGACACGTTGACGATAAGGGTTCCATACTAGCTACAACAGGGATAAAATATGAAGCCGTTCAAATTCTCATATTGATTCTTTTAACCGCTAAGCTCCTTGGCTTTGTTGGAAGTTCTTCCTAAAAAATGCAGATAAACTAGCTGTAGCAGCACGACCGTTCTCTACACACAGAAAATAATCGTCCACTGGAACAAAACAAAAACAAAAGCCACAAATTATTCGATTATGCAGTGGTTTGTGAAACAGGCTCCTGAAAACAACATGTCTCAAACAAATGAAATGTATGAACACAAGAGACTACATAAGATCTAGCATAGTGAATTATATTCAAGAAAGATAAGTTTACAACAGTACCTGACATTACCCCATGGGTAACTGATGTAATGATCCCATGTTCTACCGGCTCGCCTTCCACTAGTGATGATCCTTCCGGAAGCACAGAGAGAGTTGTATTTGGAAAGACTAGATAAGCAAAGGCCGTCATTTTCTGTCCATTGTAGTTCAAGTCAGTCTAACCAATACCCAAAAGAAAAGATAACAGTAATAATGGGTAACGAGGTTTGTTTATTAACCTTTTCTTCAAGCTTGTTTGGATCGAGTACAACGTATCCACTATCAGCCAGGCAACAACATATAGCAACTGAAATATATAAAACGCCGATGAAGCAATCAGAAGAAGCACACAAAAAGTCAATTAGATAAAGAGTATAATGCTGCAAAGATGGATATACCAGCGAGATGCTTCATAGGGATTCCTGCATCTACAAGAGCTGCACATGCTGCGTTTATGGCACACGGTAGAAGCTAAACAAAAATGAATTAAGGAAACAAGCAACCAAAAATGTCTTTAAGAATCAATGCACGAAAACATATTCACCATCCCAGCTTATGGAATTACAAGCTTTCACTATTTTCTATAAATGCTCAAATCGGATGAATTCGATTCAATGCGCTTAGGACAACATCAGCAAAAGGTTACGGAGCATCATAAAAAGGATACAGAACCATCATCATGTACAACCTACACAACAAAGCAAATAATTGAAAGCATCAGATACAACTGAAACTGATAAGTTGAGACAATAATTGCGAAGGCAAAAGCCATTGAGATGGGTTACTCACCTGAATGATCACGGACGTGGTGGTATTTGGATTCACGGTCAAGACACAAATACTCTGTATTGTCCTTTTTAGTATCATCTCAAACTCCTTCTCGGCTTTTCCTAAAATCAAGCAGAGTTAAAAATCAGTCAGAAACAAAAAGTCCTATCCAATGAAACCAAGAAACACATCCATACATGATAAAACTAAATGCATTTTATGATACCAATCTGTCCGGATTTAGGCTTCCATATGACTTCAAAGCAAGCCTTCTCAGGGTTCTCGTTCTTCCTCGTTCCTGGTTTAGGTCCATAGACTGCAGCTAGAACTTTAGTATCCCCTAATACAAAAAAAAACGAGAAAATACTTATAGGAACCCATTCCAAAAGGTCTACACTTTGTTCCAATCAGAGAAACTACAGAAGCTGGATATGTGTAATCGAACTAAACGAAAGATGAAGACATTAAAAAAAAAAAAAAAAGAAACACCTTGCGACCAGCTAGCAGAGCCATGAGGACGATGAAGGATGTTACGGGAACAAGCAAGAGGTCTCAGCTGATTCGGCGTTCTGCCATCTTCTCTGTCAATCTCCATTGCTCCAATACTTACTTCACACAAAAGAATATTATTTAGCAAGTGTAATCGTCTCTGGTCCTAAACTGATATTGTCAGATTCTAAACTGAAGAAAAATCGTTTCGAGTGTTTCGGAAGCAAAAACTGGTTCTTTCAATTTCTACTGAAGCAAAAACTCCTTCTTTCAATTTATACAATAATCGTGATGTCGCACATAAAGACAATATTGGAAGAAAACCCTCTCTATCTCTCTCGAACACATAATTAGAGGAAAATCAAATTTCGAGGAAGCTAGAGGAAGAAGACATTTTTTAAACTAGAACTCTAACCAGAAAGTACAAAAAAACTCAGTGAAATAAGACAATTTTCACCTTAAATTTAGACGGAACTTGAAGCTGGAAGAAGAAGAAACCGGCGAATTTTGCAGTCCTCGGCGAACTAACCAGAGGAGAGAGGAAGAAGAACGTTCTGCAGAATATTAGGGCTTCTTTGGTTAAGTTTCAAAACCATCAATTAAAAATGTTTTAGCTTGTACCGAGAACCGACCGGCCCGGTTTATAAAAAACATTGGTCTAATCAGCTGAAGAAAATTACTTTATTCGGGGTGTTTGAACAATTTAACACAAATCAATTTCGCCAAGGAAAAAAATCTGAGTAACTGACGGAAAAATCCTACCGATTCCTTTGCGTCGACGAACTATATCAGTTTGATCTAAAACTTCCGGTGATATCCCGAGGAGGATGGATGAAGAATTGTTGGAATTGCAGCGACAGTTCGAGTTCGCTCAGCAGGTGAAGTCAAGCGTCAGATTATCGGATCGAAATGTCGTCGAATTGGTTCAGAAGCTTCAGGAGCTCGGCGTCATCGACTTCGATCTGCTTCACACCGTCACCGGAAAAGAATACATCACTCAGGTACGGAGATTCTATTTCGTCAACACGAGTTTTCTCATAAAGTGATGGTGTCCTGTTGCATGATGAAGAAAATCGAAAAAAACGAAGTCAAAACTGCTTGATCGAGCTTATAGCTTCTGTAATGACGTTTATCGACTCTCTTGATTTGTCGCAGGAGCAATTGAAGAGTGAAATTGCTAGCGAGATTAGTAAATTGGGCCGTGTCTCCGTTATTGATCTTTCAGATACGATTGGGGTTGATTTATATCATGTAGAGAAGCAAGCACAAGATGTGGTCTCGAGTGATCCAGAGCTAATGCTTGTTCAAGGAGAGATCATATCACAAAAATATTGGGATTCAATTGCAGAAGAGATCAACGAGAGGCTTCAAGAATGCAGCCAAATCTCTGTGGCTGAGCTTGCTGGTCAGTTACAGGTTGGCTCTGAGTTGGTGCAGTCCGTTTTAGAGCCTCGGCTTGGAACTTTGGTAATGGTTGCTTCTCCTCTGAGCTCGGTGTTTAAGTATATGAGAGAGCTTTTATATATGTGGTTTTTTATTTTCCAATCCTGTTTAGGTAAAAGCAAGGCTAGAAGGTGGACAGTTATATACACCTGCTTATGTAGCACGTGTTACCGCTATGGTTCGAGGTGCTTCCAGGGGTATCTTTGTTCCCTCCAATTTGTCTGCGTTGTGGACGCCGTTGCAACATTTGGTTCAAGAGATGAATGGAGCTAGTGGAGTCGCTGTTGAGAATTCGTTTTTCCAGTCTATATTTAACCGACTGTTGAAGGAAGAGGAGATGCTTGGATCACTACGCGCTGGCACACATTGGACTCCTAGTGTATGTTACAGAATTTTAGTCTTTGTTAGGTTTTATGGCGTCTAATGCATTGTTCATGCTGTTCTCTTTTATGTTCAGTTACCATTCGTTAGATTAATCTTTGCTGTTTAATTTTGGGGACAGGTTTTTGCAGTTGCTCAAAAGGAATGCGTAGACTCTTTCTTCTCACAGGTTTGTTCATCATTTTCTCTGAAATGTCCTTATTTATCAGTCCGTTTATTAGTTAGTTGGGTGCGGAAAAGAATTAAATTTGAACTTTATCAGACTGCAGTTTTAGCATGTTCTGTAAATTATTCTTCCTTGAAGAAAAGGTGAAGCAACGGTTTGATGGTTTATTTTCTTACGTTTTCTTGCAGAATTCCTATATTCCCTATGAGACCATGCAGAAGCTTGGGATTTCTCAAGCCGTTCAGTTCTTACAGGTATCGGATCATATTAGTTTAGCGTAACTTTATGTACTTCGCGAAAATATAAGTTATGAAATGGTAGCTGGAATGTGTGTTATGTTGCCTCTTTCAATGTTTCTCATTATATTTTGTGTTATTTGACGTGTATAGTCTAGATACCCAGATGGTAAACCTCTAGCTGCTGTATTTATTCATTCCTCGATGATTGAGATGCTGGATTCTACAACCGAGGACGCTATTGAACAAAACAGCTGGTGAGGCTTATTCCTCGTACATTTTTCCCCTCGGTCTATGGTGTTTTTTTTTTTGCATTTATGTTATACTGTCTATGTCACATTGTTACTGAAACCCTTGATATTCGGTTCAGGATCGATTCCCTCTCTGTATTGCCTGCTTCATTCACATCACAGGATGCAAACAAGATGTTGCTTCTTTGTCCCTCCGTCCAATCAGCGCTCAAGGTGGGATTTCGAACAAATTTGATAACTAGTCAATGCTCTTTTGCAATTGACTGCTGATTTATTAATTTTTGTTTCAGGCTGAGAAAGCACTTATCCTGGGCGAGTCCTATGTCCTAAGCAATGGGTTCATAAAGGTATGAAATGGAGGGTATCATTAGTAGTTTCCTTGCAAGCTGTTTGTCTTTTCCATTTGGTTTTCTCTATCTGAACTATGCCTTAGTTTGACGTACTAATGTTTAGGGCATATATGATCAAATTGAGAGAGAGGCAGAAGCTTTTAGCATACAAGCTGCTACTACTAGTTTGGTAGATCATTCAAGCAAATCTTCAGAGCCGGTAGAAATCATATCTGCTAGTGCTAATACAGATAAAGGATCAAAGAAGAAGAAAGGCAAGTCTGTCAGCATGAAGACAGCAACCGTTGAGACGGTTCCAGATGATGAAGAGGACGCCCGTCCTAAATCTAAGAGAAACCAGAAGAAAGGCAGGGACTCATCGTCGTCACAGAAGTTGGATTCGAAAGCAGGAGGCAAGAAAGAGTCCGTAAAGGCTCAAGAAGGTAATAACTTTATCCCGCCAGATGGGTGGGTGATGAAAAAGATCGTGGACTCTGTGCCTGAGTTTGAAGATGAAGGTACATCTGAGAAAGTTTTTCTTTATGTATGCGTACAAAATTATGTAGCGATCGTCCATGTGACAGAAGCTATGTTGTTTCTGGCAGGTCTGGAGAACCCAGATTCAATTCTTAAGCATTTAGCTGATCTTATGAGACCGATGCTCATTAATTCACTAAAGGAGAGAAAAAAGAAGATATTCACAGAAAATGCAGATAGAATGAAACGCTTGATGGATGATCTTCAGAAAAAGCTTGATGAGGTTGGACCCAACTGCTTCAACTATTGTTTTACTTTTGTTTAACAACCATTATCTCCCCCGGTGTTTCTCATCTTGGAGATGTTATTCACCATTATCAGCTAGCATGATAGTATCTTATGACCTTATCTTTATGGACTTTTGTTTTGTCAGTCTTTCCTAAATATGCAGCTTTACGAAAAAGCACTCGAGCTATTTGAAGATGACCAATCGACCTCAGTAAGTACCTTCAGTTCATTTTGTAAGCCGCACTTGCTACTTAAAATTAAAGAAGATGGGGTAACAATTTATTTTCTTCTGGCGCCTAGGTTGTTTTACATAGGCATCTTCTGAGAACAACAGCAGCTACGATTGCTGATACACTTCTTCATGGCTTGGTAAGTCAAAGATAAAGTGAAGTTCCTAAGGTTATCTTCTTATTGATTTCACTAATCAAGCTTTCGATTTTCAAAACAGGACATCCTCGACAAATTGAAGAATGGTACTGAAGTTGGAGATTCCAAAACTCAAGATCCAGTTTCGCTTGACTCTTCTGAAAGAATAGCCCTTGTATGCAAATTTGATCACCATTGTATCGTAATACCTTATTGTTGCACTTGAACAATGCCAGCTGATGTTCGACTCTCTTTTTGCCTTTCCCTTGTGGCAGGCTAAAACTCTCAACGGTGCATTCTCGAAAAAGGCCCTTGCGTTAGTTGAGGCATTGGAAGGGAAGGTAAGATCTTTGTGAATGAATAGACTTTTTATCACAGTTGCTAACATTCTGCTTGGTATTTTGATTTGACTGTTTTGTTTTTTGTTCTGCCATCTGTATTCCTCTTCTCCTGTGGCCTTACCACTTTGATATCTAGCCTACGTTTCTGTTCTGTTAGAAATTTAACGGGAATCGGTGATCGTAACGATGTTAAATAAATTGAATAGCTATAGGGTCAGAGAAGAGTCGTTATTGTTCCTTGGGCCGACCACTACATTAAAATGCCTGTTTCACGTATTTTCTGCCACCTAGTTAATCACTCTGTTTAAGAGCCTTTGGTTTCACGTTGGTTTTTCCCGTGAATGCAAACTGAACTCCATTGGTGGGGTTATTTGTGTTTCAGCGCGTAGATGCTTTCATGACCACCTTCAGAGACTTGGCAGAGGAAAGGTACTATAATTACAATTGATCAGGATCTGATCTCTCTGAAGCAAGGCTGTTTACTGGCTTTCACTTAATTAACTTCACTTTCGCAGTGGATTGGTCTTGAAAAAGCTTGACAAGAAATTGGAAAGGACTCTCCTACATGCGTACCGCAAGGTGTGTACCCCACCATAGCGTTGTTTCGGTATATTAATATGATCTAATCACTGCTTTTCATCTCTTGACGATGTCTTTTTTTGTGCTTTTAGGATTTGATATCTCAAGTTTCTACCGAATCAGACCCTGTCGCACTTCTTGCTAAAGTTGTCTCTCTCCTTTACATTAAGGTATAAGTCCGTGTTGGTGTATACATAATGCATGCGCAATATTCAGAATTCAAGTAACGGTTGGAAAATTATTGACAGGCTCACAATAAAGCTTTACAAGCCCCAGGTAGAGCTATTGCTGCAGCTATTTCACACTTGAAGGTAACATATAATTGAGACATAATCTCCTCTCTCGATCAGACATATGAATGCAGACGTATTTTCCCTATTTCTTTGCAGTTTATCGACTAGTCACTTAGTGTTATATCTTGGCCTTACATATGTTTCCACCTTGTAGGATAAACTCGACGAATCTGCGTACAAAACTCTGACGGATTACCAAACAGCAACTGTAACTCTTCTTGCTCTAATGTCGGCTTCAACCGGCGAGGTTTACATCCTTCTCCTTTTTGTGGACGTCAACTGTTCATTTCAAATGCAATTATCTATATCTCTACAGTGAATGATCTCTCAAGCTGTTCCAATCATATGTACAGGAACATGACTGCTCCTCTGACAGAATCCTGACCAAACGGGAACTCCTCGAGAGACAAATGCCTGTCCTTAGGTCCCTTGTCCTCGGCGACTCACAGCCACAACAATCCTAGTCCCAACAAAAGTTAGATCCTACAGGTTCCTCAAACGTTCCGCTGATAAGCTACACTAGAACTTAGACAGTAGGATGACTTATGACTCGTGTTTTTGTTGAATCCAAGTGACGACTTTACTTATATTTCAAAACACTCTCTTATTAAGATTTACTGTTACTGATACAGCGAGATCCATAATTACAGGGAAATAGAACAAACAAAGAACAGTAAAACACACATGCACACCATTTATTTCACGCCATTACACATTTTTATCTCCAACTCTCCAACTTCTACATTCCCTCTTAGCCGGAGATGTCAATAGCTTTAACCTCAGGCTTCTTCTCCGGAACCTTCGGCACCGTAACTGACAACACACCATTCTCCATACTCGCCTTCACTTCCTCCATCTTCGCGTTCTCTGGCAGCCTAAACCTCCGCATGAACTTCCCACTCGACCTCTCCACGCGGTGCCACTTGTCACTCTTCTCTTCATTCTCACTGCTCCTCTCTCCACTTATCTGGAGTATGTTGCCATCTTCAACCTCCACCTTCACCTCTTCCTTCTTCAGCCCCGGCAAGTCCGCCTTGAACACGTGCGCCTCAGGTGTCTCCCTCCAGTCCACTTTCGCGTTTGTGAACGCTGCCACGTCTTTGGCAGTTGCGTTTCCCGACCCTGAAGGCGTCAAGAAACCTTCGAACGGATCCCACACGTCAAGCGAGAATGGATCGAACACGTTTGTTCTTCGGCCTCCGAAAAAGCTTGGGATTAGAGACATCGTTTCACTCTTGTTGTGACTTGTGATTACAACTCTTCGCGTTTGCTCTTGTTTTGTTTTTGCTTTTCTCTGAACTCTTGTGCTCTTTGCTGATTCTGAGACTTTGGTGCGGTCACGTATATATAGGGAGAGACTGGGGAAGGGAAGAGGATAAGAGAGTGAAGGTTCTGCAAGTTTCTTGAAAAATCATGTTTTCTTTATCCACCTTCGGTTACAAGCGTCGTTACCAGATTTCTCAGGTGCTTTCAAGAAGTTTCGAAGCTGACTGATGAGACGACGTGTAATTTGTCAGGTCCGCCAGTGAACACCATGCTGTTTTGGTCTTTAAATTTTTCTATGGGCTCCGTTTCTGGGCCTTAATACTGTGGCCCATTTATGATTTCAGCCTAAGTCGATCGTATAAGGAAACTGGAGAAATTGCATTAGAAGAAATATACGTATGCAGCACCATGAAGTGTGGAAGAAAATAAAGAAAATACTTGTAAGAAAGAATAAAGTAATATGTTTTGCACCATTATGGGATGCAAGAAAAGAATGTATGTGTCTTGTAACATTGGTATTCTAAATGTGTCGAATAAGCTAGAAAGGAATATATTGTGTGATATTTCTAAGGTCTTAAATTATAAATATCCATGCTTGGTTAGAAGTTTACTTCAAGCGAGTCTCAATCTGAAAGTTTCTAATCCTTCGAGTGTTTAATAAAAACTCCCCATTTGTATAATATACTTTGAACTTCCTCTTTTAAATATAACCCTGAAATTTTATATTTTGGTTGTACCAACTATGTATTTGTAAATTTTACACATAATTAGCAAAATGACAAGATAAGCATTATGGATAAGATAAAATGCGTGCTTGTAAAATTAGGGTTTGAACAAAGGAATTTGGACTAAGGTAGCAGCGTCAAAAATTCAAAATAGTCTTTTTAATCAATATGTTTCTAAGTCTTCACCAAAGTTAAAGTTCAA
This sequence comes from Isatis tinctoria, assembly GCA_010577795.1. Taxonomy (NCBI): domain Eukaryota; kingdom Viridiplantae; phylum Streptophyta; class Magnoliopsida; order Brassicales; family Brassicaceae; genus Isatis; species Isatis tinctoria. The sequence goes on from CM021245.1 coordinate 22,500,343, forward strand.
GTTGCCTCAAGAAGTGTGGTTAAATTATAAACCAAACTTAATTAATTTATTTGTTTGGTAGTATGGATCTGTTCACGAGTGAAAAAAGACATTTAAGTCCCAAGGCTCTGACGAAAATCTTTATGGGATAACAAGACCAAAGGACCCAGTAAATAAATGATCTACCAAAATAAACCTAGTCCAAAGACTCTGAAGGTAACCTTTATGGTTTATGGGCTAAAAGAAAAGGAAGTACACAATAAGCATTAAGCAGAAATATTTTGCGTTTGATGAAGAAGAGGTTTGCAAAAATACTAAAGCATTCACTACATATCTTAACATGTTATGAACTATTTGATTTAATGGACTCAATATAGACCGACCCATATAAAGGTTATTAACATAACAAGTCCTTAGTATAATTATATATTTTCCTTTATAGACAAGGAATATGTTTATGGAATATTTCCTTTACTATTATGAGTAGTAATAGGATAATTACATTTTCTCTACCTGGTGTAATCATTATATAAAGAGACATTTGGTCCTCATAATAATACACACAGAACATTCAGTTCACAACACGTTATCAGCACGAAAGCTCCTAAACCCTAAAGCCCTAGAGACCCTGAGCAGCAGCTGAAACTTTAAAGAGTCATATCTTTCAAACCCTGAGGAACTAGAAGGCGATCTAGATATCAAATCGAAGCCCCCGACGAGGCGAATCTACCGGTGAAAACCGCTTGTCTATCGGACTTCGGACGCGCTCTCACGCACGCATACAGTGCACGACGATCCACCAAATAATCTAAGGAGATCCGATTTCAGCTTGTGTTTTCCGAGGTCTTTAGCTCCCGGTTCCTGTCCATTCAACATTCTAAGATGATCAAGGTAATCCCTAAAGCTAAGAATAAGAGCAAATCGAATTGGACTAAGAAGAATAAGAAACCCTAAAATCAATCTCTCTCTCTAGAACTTGTTTGTTCATATTTAAACTTGTTTGATCTCATAAACCCTAATAATAGAATTTGATCTAAACCTTATGAAACCCTAAAAATCGGTTGCTTGATCAAACTTGTTTGAGATTGTCTTGATGAACTTGTTTGCATGATAAAAACCAAATCATATAGCTTGTTCCATCATCTCTAATAATCGGCCATAGCTTGATAATTGTTAAAATCGGATTGCTTGAATAATTGTCTGCTTGCTTGTTGAAATCGATTATTGCATGATTAAATTTGGTTCCTTAGCCTGCTCGTTTACTTGTTTAAAATCGCATAAGAGCTTGTTTGCATCATTCATTAAAATCGAATTTGGCTCATATAGAAATCGCATGCTTAAGATTGTTTAATCATGAAAATCGAATTTGGATTGTGTTTCATGAGTTAAGGTTGTTAGATCACCTTGTTTAATCATTAATCGAAATCGGCCATATAGAAAAGAAGGTTGAAATCAATTTGCCCTAATCCTAATCCAAATAAGAAAATCTTAATCACTTCCTTTTAGTAAAAAGGAAAGTTTTAAGAATATCCTTTTCCCTTTTGCTTAATTTCCTTTATTGGTTTATTCCTATAATTAATTGCCTTAGGATTAATTTTGCAAAAAGAAAGTTGATTAAAATCGATATTAGCATAATTAAAAATCGGTTGCTTGATTTAATTAATTAAATTGCTTGATTGATTGTAAAGCTTAAAAATCGGATAAACATTACCGGACATATTCCTAAGGTCCGGGTTTTATAAAAGTCCTGAATGAAAATTTGATGCATGACCGGCCATATTCCTAAGGTTCGGATCATCTTTAAAGCCCCTAACTGAAATTCGTTAAACGTTTTCAGATGGCTAATGTCAACGAAAGATTTGATGCATATGAAAGAATGGCCAAAGTAAATAACTTTGAATACCCGGTCCTAGATCTCTCCGGAGACGAATTCCTAGAATGGTCATTGAGCACTAGACTTGCTCTACAGGACAGAGGACTCGGAAGATGCATCTATAAAGATAATGATGAACTTGAAAGCCAAAAGCAAAGAGCCATAATGATTATGCGCTTCCATCTCACTAAAACAAAAACTGAGAGACAAGTACCAAAAGGTTAAAGACCCATTTGATCTTTTGATTAAGTTAGGTAAAAGGTTCTCAATGGTACTGTTGCTAAACTCTCTGGAAGGATGGGAGACTCTCGGTTTTAAGGATTGTGAATCTGCGGATGAATATCACTCTGCCCTCATGAAAATCGTCTATGGCCTCAGGCTATGTGGCGAAGTGGTGACAGATGAGGATCTTTTGGAAACGACCATCTCCACACTAAACCCGCGAGATATAATTTTAAGGCTCAAGGCCAAAAGTTTTCACCACCTATCATGATCTATACCAATACCTCAGAAGAGGGCAGAGGACCAAAGAACTTATCGCAAGATGTGATGAAGTACTAAGAAGGTGCGATGAGATGGATAATCCCGAAACAAATAACGAGGAAGAAACCTCGGACTGTGAAGGCAGTTCCATAATTGACTAAGTGAATCCGAGATTTTAAGTTTTTCCATTTCTTGCTGCTTTTGTTTGTGTTTGGATTTTATGTCTTTGTTTCTTTGATTTGAATGAATAATTTTTAAGGGTTTAAGACATAAATTCTTGTGGGCAAGCATAAGTACTATAGCAGGACCGGCCGGCCTTATAGAAGGCTACGGCCATGCCAACATTTTAATGCCTAAAGGCACGCATCTAGAAATCCCTGATGCATTGTTTTCACCAAGCTCAAATCCAAACTTATTGAGTTTTAAAGACATTCGTCTGAATGGTTTTCATGTGGAAACAATGGGCGGAGGAAACAGAAAATTTCTCCAGATAGTTAAAATCGCCCAAGGTCAAAAGAAAGTCTTTGAGACTATACCTGCTATAGCTACAAGCTTATACTGTATAAAAATCAGTATGATAGAAGCCAATGCCACCGTAAACAAAGCTTTTACGGATATGTTCACTTTATGGCATGACCAGCTGGGACATCCGGGTCAGGAATGTTGCGGAAATTGATATTAAACACGAGAGGACACGCCTTGAAAGAAAGGAGAGTGATCCCGAAAATTCAAACTGTGCCTCATGTTCACAAGGTAAATTGATTGTAAGACCGTCACCAGTAAAAGTGACTAAGGAAACGATAAATTTTCTGGAAAGAATTCAAGGAGACATATGCGGACCAATACACCCACCTTGTAGGACGTTCCGATATTTCATGGTCCTCATTGACGCATCTACACGATGGTCACATGTATGCTTATTGTCAACACGGAACTTGGCATTTGCAAGACTCCTTGCGCAGATAATTCGCCTACGGGCACACTTTCCAGACTTTCCTTTAAAAACCATCCGTATGGACAATGCGGGTGAGTTTACCTCCAGAGCCTTTGATGATTACTGTATGTCCATGGGGGTAAGTGTGGAACACTCCGTGGCACATGTACATACACAAAACGGCTTGACCGAATCTCTCATCAAACGCATACAGCTGATCGCTAGACCATTACTCATGAGGTCAAAGCTTCCAGTATCAGCCTGGGGACACGCAGTCTTACATGCCGCAAATTAATCCGTATCAGGCCATCAAGTGACCATGAATATTCCCCCTCCCAATTAATTACGGGTCAAGAGCCAGACATATCCCATCTTAAAATATTCGGTTGTTCAGTTTATGTACCGATTGCTCCACCACAGAGAACTAAGATGGGACCTCAGAGGAGGATGGGAATATATGTTGGATATGATTCACCCACGATCATAAAGTACCTAGAGCCAACTACCAGTGATTTTTTAAGGCCAGGTACGCGGATTGTCATTTCGATGAGTCCGTTTTTCCAACAGTAGGTAGTGAGAACCGGCTGGTAAAAGAACTCTCATGGAATCATACATCCTTAAATTGGCAAGATCCTCGAACCCAAGAAAGTGACTTGGAAGTCCAAAAGATTATTCATATGCAAAAGCTAGCTATACAATTGCCAGATTCCTTTGCTGACCCGCAGAGAGTAACTAAATCGTATATACCAGCCTTGAATGCACCTATACGAATTGATGTCCATGATGGACCGCAAGTGGCTACAGAGTCTAGACCCCGTTTGAAACGTGGGAGACCTATGGTTCCAAAGATAAGACTCCTCGGAAATTAAAGAAAGGTGCTGAAATTCAAACCAAAGAGATGGTGGATGGTCCAGACACAGATGAGCCTAAGGTACCGCAAAATGAAGCTCGGGACGCCGAGCATCATGGTCCTGAAGTTCAAAATAACAATGAGATCTCGATAAATTTTGTTAAGTCCGGAATCCAAATGGAACAGAAAAAATGTCGACATCGATGAAATATTTGCATGCAATGTAGCCCTTGATGTAATAAATGAGGATCTAGAGCCCACGTCCATTTTAGAGTGCACTCGCCGATTTGACTGACTTAAAAGACGTGGAGTTAAACTCTTTAAAGAAGAGAGAGGTTTTTTGGTCCTATAATTCGGACACCTCGAGATATAATCCCAGTTGGACATAAATGGGTCTTTGTGAGGAAGAGAAACGAACAAGGAGAGATTGTTCGACACAAAGCACGGCTTGTGGCACAAGGATTCTCACAGAGACCAAGAATCGATTATGAGGAGACATACTCCCCTGTGGTGGATGCAACGACATTCCGATTCCTGATAAGTCTGGCCATAAAAGAAAAATTGGATTTACGGTTAATGGATGTAGTAACCGCCTATTTATATGGTCCACTGGAGAATGAGATTTATATGCGATTACCAGAGGGTATTGAGCTCAAAGATAAGAAAAGTTCTCGAGAAGAACACTGCATTAGGCTAACCAAATCCTTATACGGACTGAAACAGAGTGGGCGCATGTGGTACAATCGTTTAAGCGAGTACTTGATTAAATCCGGATATAAAAATGATCCCATCAGTCCGTGTATCTTTATAAAGAAGTTTTCAAACAAAGGATTTGTGATTATAGCAGTATACGTGGATGATTTGAACATCCTCGGAACCTCTGGAGAGATCGCCCAAACAGTTAAATATTTAAAGGCCGAATTTGAAATGAAAGACTTAGGAAAAACTAAAGTTCTGTTTGGGAATACAGCTTGAGTACGTAAATAATGAAATCCTTGTGCATCAAATGGCATATACAGAAAAGGTACTCAAGAGATTTAATATGGACCAGGCCCACCCATTGAGTAGCCCAATGGTTGTGAGAAGCCTTGGATTGGACAGTGATCCATTCGGTCCGAAAAGAAAGGATGAAGAAGTCCTTGGTCCCGAAGTGCCATATCTCAGTGCCATAGGAGCGTTATTATATTTGGCTAGTCATACTAGACCAGACATTTGTTTTGTCGTGAACCTCCTATCAAGATTTAGTTCTTGTCCGACCCAGAGGCACTGGAACGGGATTAAACATATACTTCGTTACCTACAAGGAACGAAGGACATGGGTCTGTTTTACACTAACCATAACGACAAAGGTTTAGTTGGTTTTGCTGATGCAGGTTATCTATCGGATCCACACAATGGACGATCTCAGACAGGGTATGTGTTCACTCACGGAGGAACCGCAATTTCATGGCGATCCATGAAGCAGACGCTCACGGCCACATCATCAAATCACGCAGAGATTTTGGCAATTCATGAAGCCAGTCGTGAATGTGTTTGGTTGAGATCGATGACTCAGCACATAAGGCGAGATTGTGGGATGGCAGATGGAAAGGACGAACCGACCGTACTTTATGAGGACAATGCTGCATGCATAGCTCAACTGAAGGATGGATACATCAAGGGAGACCGGACGAAGCACATTCTGCCGAAATTCTTTTTCACTCACGATCTCCAGAAGGCTGGAGAAATACAAGTGCTTCAAATCCGTTCAAGCGATAACTCAGCCGACTTGTTCACAAAGTCGCTCCCAACTTCCACGCTCAAGAAGCTGGTGTATCAGATCGGCATACGCCGATTAAAGGACTTATAGGGATGTCTAAATCAGGGGGAGTAATACGTGCTGTACTCTTTCCTCACTAAGGTTTTGTCCCACTGGGTTTTTCTTTAGTGAGGTTTTAATGAGGCAGTATCCCCAAGCGTATTACAAAGATCTTTGGTTGCATCGGGTTCGGTCATTTCGTCCAAGGGGGAGTGTTATGAACCATTTGGTTTAATGAACTCAATATAGACCGACCCATATAGAGGTTATTAACATAACAAGTCCTTAGTATAATTAGATGTTTTCCTTTATAGACAAGGAATAGGTTTATGGAATATTTCCTTTACTTGTTATGAGTAGTAATAAGATAATTACATTTTCTCTACTTGGTGTAATCACTATATAAGAGACATTTGGTCCTCATAATAATACACACAGAACATTCAGTTCACAACATAACAGAAAAAAAAAAAAAAAAGAGTAACCATTAGTCGAATATTAGATCTGCGAGCTCTTAAGCAAATATTAGAGGCTATGCAATCAAAGGGCTTCCTGGACACTGAGAAACAACCACAATCCTCAAACATGGCAGCTCAAAGAGTTTTGAAAGAGCAAATTCTGCAACTCCCAACCAAGCGATGCCATCCAGAACGAGAGTCCTGTCTTCTTCATCTTCGTCTAACCAGTATATCAATCACCGATTGTATCATGTATCATGTATCATGTATCATGTATCATGTATCAGCTCTGTTGACAAGAAATCCGACAGCAGAAACGTGCGGTCTGCTTCTAAAAAGCCTCAGCAGGTTTCCAAAGAAAGTAGTACTTGAAAGAGTTCAGGATCTGTAAGTCCAAGATTGCAGCAGAAGAAGCTTGAGCATGACAAACATTCGCGGCCACCGACCCCTCCATCTGATTCTAGTAAATCAAGGAAACCGTTGAACCGACAACTCGCGGAGTCTACTTCTCCTGGTGGCAGACGTAGACCCAAAGCTCAGAAGAGTTTGCAGCAAAATGATGACCAACTTAGTCAAGCGAGCAATGAATCTAGGACGTCGAGTCATGACATGTGTACTCAACCTGAAGCAGAAGCCGCCGTTGGTGTTGAACAAGCAACTGCAGCCGATGGTGGTAATCGAGGCAGCCAAAGCTGTAGTCTCTAACTTAATGCAGAATGTGAGTTCTGTGCCTCGGTATTTTTAAGTGTTTGGTGTGAAAAGATTTTGAGTTACTAATTCTCACAAGTTTTTTTTTTTTTTTTGGTGTTTTCAGAAATCCAGTGCAAGGTTTAGTGAAGATGGATCATCAGCAAACCTTTCACTAGTTGCTTTGGAACATCCAAGTCCTGTTTCTGTTCTCGACGCCTCAATTTACAGAGAGATGGAACCATCTCCTGTGAAGACACAAGGTAGCAAACGGATTCTATCCCTAGTGTCATCAACACTGAAAATATTTGAATTGATAAAAACTTGAAAACGTCAAAGTCACTTTAAGATCCTATGACGATCTGTCTTTAGCTTGCTTAGTTTGGAAAAGTTTCTCTTTTTCAGTATTTTCTCAATGCACGGATTGGATATTCAGTATCCTTCCATTTTCTGACTCACAACTGATCATTTGATAGGTAATGTTGCCCATGACTCTGGCGATGAACATTGTGAGGACAAAGTGGTATCCAGCTTATAGTTTCTCAGAAACAACATCAAGCTTTTCGCCAGAGATAAACCGCAAGAAGCTTCAGAATGTTGAGCATCTGGTTCAAAAGCTCAGACGACTGAACTCTAGCCATGATGAAGCTAACCAAGATTACATTGCATCGCTCTGTGAGAACGCAGATCCTAACACCGACCACAGATACATCTCCGAGATTCTATTAGCCTCAGGTCTTCTGCTCCGAGATTTTGGCTCAGGATTAACAACTTAACAACTACACCCTTCAGGGCACCCGATCAACCCAGAACTTTTCTTCGTTCTTGAGCAGACAAAGGGAAGCAGCACTACACATCTGTTACACAAAGAAGAAAGCAAAGTTCTGAACAAGGAGAAGCTCTACGTCGTCTGAAGATGGACAACAAGGTCAAGATTATGTTAAAGACTCAAAAGTGGTAGTTACAGTAAACAAGCAGGTTAAACACGACTACACAACTACACAAGAGAGTAAGAGACCTTCGATGATTATATGCTAGCAAGGGACAAAGGTTTGCAGAAAACACAAGTCCACCATCTAGATTTGAGAACTCAGACTTTGTTGTTTTTAGGCTTTATCAAACCCTTGGGATATAGAGAGTTTTCAGAGTAAAACCTACTCATAAGCAAATAGAACCTCTTAAGAGTCTTGAATCTTGAATCAATTTACACAAAACTAAGAAAGCTAATTTTAAGTAGAAACCGTACATGGTTACTTGAAAAACATCTACTTCATCTCCATGTGTGGCCAACCCAACTAATATTATAAGCAATTGCTAAGAGCCAATGCTGAGCTGTTTGCAAACAAAGAAACCTGAAGTCAACAAACCAAGGAACGAGAGGGCTCCTTGCCTTGAACGCCAGAACTCGGCCCACGTCAAGGGTTTTGTTATTTCAGATAAAACCTTGTTGAACTGTTGGTTAAGTTCGTCGAGACCGCCATTATTATCGATCACAACATCAGCTTTGCTTCTTTTCAAATCCAAAGACATCTGAGCCATCATTCTGTTTCTTGCATCTTCCTCACACAGTCCATCTCTTTCCATAAGTCTCTTGAGTTGTGTTTCTTGACTGACCCACACAACCACAACGGGTTTTGTCATTTTATCCATCTTTGCTTCGAACAACAAGGGTATATCAAGGACTATCACACTAGCCCCTTTGGCCCATTGTTTCATGATTTCCCAAAAGATACCAGACGATATGTACGGAGCCATCAGCCTATGGAGTGAAGGAGACAACACCCAATTTCAGGAACTCATCCGATAACACAAAAAGAGAACTCTCAGTTTCTTACTTGTTTAGAAGTTGGCGCTTGGAATCGGAAGAGAAGACCATCTGACCGAGTTTTGGCCGATCAACTTCTCTACTAGGAAGAAGAATCTCCTCCCCAAAAGCTGCAACTACTTTCTTCCATCCACCACTTCCTTTCTTTAACACATTCTACAGAGAAGAAAAAACACACAATAGTTCCAAGAAGGTTCCAGCAAATAGAGAATAGACTTGTATACGCAACTTGAAACAAAACAAACACATATTCGAGCAATGGAAAATGCAAAGACAGAGAGATTACTCGAGCGACAACATCAGCATCAACAACGGGAATGCCACTAGCCTTGAAGAGGTTGGAGACTGTACTCTTCCCAGACGCTATGCCTCCCGTTAGACCCACTATTCTCATTCTCCTTTTTTTTTTGCTATTTTACTCGCTGTGTTTGCCTGAGAAACACCCACCACTAAAAATGAGATCTTTTAAGCTTATAACAAACAATTTTGCATCTTCCATCAGAATATTCACTGTATCTGAAGTTTTCCTAGATTTCAAGGAAGGAGAACAGAATTCAAACAATTCGAAAATGGTAGAGATATTTTGTTCCAAAATCATCGGAAGCATATCGATTTCATCAATTAATTCTCAAGTGTATTACCACCAACAACAAGCACAGACATTAGCATCGAAAGATTTAAGTACTACTCATAAGGGAAGCTACGAAACCGACAAAGCCTATGAACAGAACCAGACACTGCTTGGATCATAAGCTCACTAAACGAGTTATCTCGAAACCCAGGTTTTCAAAACCCAGTTTCGAGTTATCTCAGAGAAGGAAGCTTAAGAGAGAATTGAGGACAGAGAATTGATTAAAACGACGAAGCTTACCCGTGAGACGAGAGTTCGAGAGCGACGTACAACAACAAACTCGATCCAGGGAGGACGCCACCGGGAGCGAGAGGGGATTACCGAAGAAGAAATAAAATCCAGCAAGAGATTGATCCGAGGATCGAAACTTTTCAGGTCCAACCGTCGAAGAAGACGATGAGAAAGAGATCGAAAGAGTGGAGTTTGGGCCGTTGACGACGCCGTTTTAAGGCCCAGTCTTATTTAAACCGGGCCAAGGCTTTTAATTATCTAAATGGGCCCGTACCAGCTTTAGCTTTCAAATCCTCGTTAACGTCCCAAAATATATAAGAGCGCGTTATTTTTGTTAAGAACTAACTAAAAGTAAGATAATGTTGTAAACACACGTTAAACATGTGTTATTCGAACACATCAAATACGTGTTTAGATTGATGACTATCCATCCTAATGATTTATTAGTTTCGTACCATGTCGATTTTGACTTCCATTTTGATTTGTTTGTTCTATTTACTAAGTCGGTCACATTAGTCGATCTATCCACACTATATATACAAGTGTTGGATTGGAGAGAAAGTGAAAGAAGTAGAATAATAAAATTCGAAGCGAGTCTTCATTATCATTTCCTCTCTTCGCACACAATATATTATATAATATAGTATCTTACTTTTAGTTCGTTCTTAATACAAACTTTTAGTTCGTTCTTAACACGTTATCAGCACGAATGCTCTTATACCGAAAAGTCATTATGTCAAACTTGGCAAAGCTCGAAATCAATGTCCTTGAGATGACGGAGAAAAATTACATGACATGGGCAGTAAGTGCAAGGAAACAGGCTCCTTGAAACCATTGATAAGTCGGAAACAACGTCGGATGAAAAAAAAAAGCAAAGGTCATGATATTCCTGTTCCACCACATTCATGATGGTTTGAAAGCCAAATATATCACAAAAGAAGATCACGCAGATCTATGGCAATCATTGAAGAAAAGGTTCGATCACCAGAAATATGTGATCTTACCAAAAGCCAAACACGAGTGGATCAATCTCCGCTTCCAGGATTATAAAAGTGTTAGTGAATTTAATTATGCAATGTTTGGAATTACATCGAGAATGATACTATGTGGAGAGGAAATAAGTGATTATGATATGATAGAGAAAACACTCTCCACCTTTCATCCTGGAAACGTAGTGCTGCAACAACAATATCGAACAAAAGGATATACTCGTTATTCGGAGTTGATGCAAGTACTCCTTGTTGCGGAACAAAACAATGAGCTCGTGACATTGAACCATCAAGCTCGTCCAACTGGATCTGCACCATTACCAGAAGAGAATGCTGCATCATCTAGATACAATAATTGACAAGAGCATGGACGCGGACGCGGTAGATACCGAGGTCGTGGTCGTGGACGAGGACGTGGACAAGGACGAGGAAAAGGATTCCGTCAAAGTAACTCAAGTTCTGAAAGATATCATAAAAAGTTCCCTAAAAATGATGATAATCGGGAAGTGAAAAAACAAACTGCAAATGCGGCATTAAGAGGCATTGGGAACGTGTTTGTCGTACTCCAAAACATTTTGTCAATCTGTACCAGAAATCACAAAAGACAAATGAAAAAGAAAGTGAAGTCAACTTCATATCGAATGAACCCGGATCTTCCTCGCCTGAATGATGACACTCATCTCGACATTACAAATTTCATGATTGATCCCGAGAACATCAATTAATAATGAAAAAATCCAAGTGATATGGTTATCTTTTTAAGAATAAAAGTTGAATCGTTTTAATGTATTATTTACCTTTTTTAGTTTTTGTTATAATATAAATGTTCTTCTAAGTTTTGTGTTCTTGTTTAAATATTTACTAATATATGTTTTATGATTCAGAAAATGTCAAAATTTGAGATTCAAGATGGAGATATATGTCTTGCAGATAGTGCTACAACGCACACGATTATTAATAATAAAAAATATTTCTCTTATCTCAAAATGCATGATTCCGCTGAAAGCGTGAGTACTATATCAGGTAATGCAAAAATCATTATGGACTCTGGAAGAGTCAGTTTTCCAATGCCAAGGGGAACAAAGTTCAAAATTAATGGTGCATTATACTCCCCAAAGTCTCACCGAAATTTGTTGAGTTTTAAAGATATCCGTGGAAATGGATATCATATTGAGACTATGAGTAGAAATGACATTGAGTATCTTTGCATTACATCGGAGAGGAAACATATATTGGAAGAATTAAAAATGTTGTCCTCCGGATTATATTGCACAAAAATAAATATGATTGAATCATATATTACAGTAAACTCAAAGTTTACTAGTACATTTAAAGTCTGGCATGAAAGGCTAGGACATCCTGGTTCTATCATGATGCGAAAAATTGTGCAAAACTCTAATGGCCATCCGTTGAAAAACGAAAAAAATTTGCAATCGGACGAGTTTTTATGTAATGCATGTTAGTAAATATTTAAACAGGAACACAAAACTTAGAAGAACACTTATATTATAACAAAAACTAAAAAAGGTAAATAATACATTAAAACGATTCAACTTTTATTCTTAAAAAGATAACCATATCACTTGGATTTTTTCATTATTAGTTGATGTTCTCGGGATCAACCATGAAATTTGTAATGTCGAGATGAGTGTCATCATTCAGGCCATGAGAGGAAGATCCGGGTTCATTCGATATGAAGTTGACTTCACTTTCTTTTTCATTTGTCTTTTGTGATTTCTGGTACAGATCGACAAAATGTTTTGGAGTACGACAAACACGTTCCCAATGCCCCTTCATGCCGCATCTGCAACAAGCATTTGCAGTTTGTTTTTTCACTTCTCGATTATCATCATTTTTATGGAACTTTTTATGATATCTTTCAGAACTTGAGTTACTTTGATGGAATCCTCTTCCTCGTCCTTGTCCACGTCCTCTTCCACGACCACGACCTCGGTATCTACCGCGTCCGCGTCCACGCTCTTGCCAATTATTGTATCTGGACGATGCAGCATTCTCTTCTGGTAATGGTGCAGATCCAGTTGGACGAGCTTGATGGTTCAATGTCACGAGCTCATTGTTTTGTTCCGCAACAAGGAGTACTTGCATCAACTCCGAATAACGAGTATATCCTTTTGCTCGATATTGTTGTTGCAGGACTACGTTTCCAGGATGAAAGGTGGATAGTGTTTTCTCTACCATATCATAATCACTTATTTCCTCTCCACATAATATCATTATCGATGTAATTCCAAACATTGCGGAATTAAATTCACTTACACTTTTGTAATCCTGGAAGCGGAGATTGATCCACTCGTGTTTGGCTTTTGGTAAGATCACATACTTCTGGTGATCAAACCTTTCCTTCAATCATTGCCATAGATCTGCGGGATCTTCTTTTGTGATATATTCGGCTTTCAAACCATCATGACTGTGGTGGAACAGGAATATCATGGCCTTTGCTTTTTTTTTTTCATCCGACGTCGTTTCCGACTTATCAATGGTTTCAAGGAGCCTGTTTCCTCTTAAGTGCATTTTCGCACTTACTGCCCATGTCATGTCATTTTTCCCCGTTATCTCAAGGGCATTGATTTCGAGGTTTGCCAAGTTTGACATAATGACTGTATAAACAAATTTAAAGCATGATTAAATATCATAATTTAAATATGAAATTTAAAAATTATAATTCAAGACATAATTTAAAGTGCAGAAAAGCAAAAATAAGTGCAGAGGCATAAACCCTTCTTATTAGCACATTTGTTTTAATTTCTTAAGATAAATAATTAATGAGACAAGTGATTACAAGAAATATTAATGCATAAAAATATAATGCAACGGTAATGATAAATTCTTCGGGAGTAAAATCTCCAACGAAGAGACCAAAAATAGAAGCGAAAATAACAACTGCACTTAAAGTTAATAATATGCGAATCATCTTCTTTTTTTTTCTTTTCTTTTTCTTCCAAAATGAAAATTATTTGAAGAATATTTGATGAAAACTTTGATGAGAGAGGATGGAATAAAATGAATCAAGGATGAGTATATTTATAGATCGAAAATTACTGTTCATAACCGTTGTACTAGCCGTTTGAAGAGTAAAAACATTACGAAATTACTTTTGTGACCGTTCAAAAAAGTTAAATTTAATAATCATTTAGTCAAATATTTATTTATCATATTGTTATAGTAATAGAATTATTTATAAAAAAATAAATACTGAATTAAGACAGAAATTAAATGCAAAGATTTAATAGCATGAATTTAGATGCAAAATTTAAATTACAGAATAATTAAATTGCAATAAATTAAATTAATTTAGGAGGCATAGTCTACCATAAATTCAAGGAGGAGGTATAACCTTCCATTCCATAAATATTTGATCAATGAAGAGGTTTAACCTATCATTCCATAAAATGATCAAGGATGAGGTTTAACCTTCCACTCCATTAATATATGATCTGAGGAGACACAGTCTACCATGCGATCATTTCGGAGAAGGCAGTGCTATTCTTGCCATATGAACATAAAATAAAAAGAATAAGTGAATAAATTGAACAAAATTTAAAACCCACCTTTTCGGTATAAGAGCACTCGTGCTGATAACTAGCGCTGGGCACTTTTAACCGAAATCCGAACCCAAACTCGAATCCGATTCAAAATATCCGAATCCGATCCGAACCGAATTTTAAAAAATTACCATATGGGACATAGAACTAGGTATTTTGGGTTGTGGGTAATACCCGAACCGAACCGAAACCCGAACGAGTATCCCGAAAAATCCGACATTAACCATTTTTACATAGTTTTGTATAATTTGATTACTTTCAAATATTCTGAAAACTCAATTTTATAACTTATTTTTCTTGTTATGTTTAAGATGGATGAGTTCAAACATATTTTTATAATGTTTAAGATTTTTTTTTTAGTTTTATTGGTTAATTTTATGTGTTTTTAGTTAAAATATGTTATTTTAAAAATGGATATCCGGACTCGAAGTGGTATTATCCGAATCCGAATTGAGTTTGGATATAAAATGGGACTTGTATAGTATTACAAAATAGATCCGAACCCGAAAAATTACTAACCATACCCGACCCGAAATTTTCTAAAACCCGAATGGATCCTATAAGGCTAAATCCGAAAACCCGAAAATCCGAAAAACCCGATCCGAACCCGAACGGGTACCCGAACGCCCAGCGCTACTGATAACGTGTTAAGAATGAACTAAAAGTTTGTTTTAAGAACGAACTAAAAGTAAGATACTATATTATATAATATATTGTGTGCGAAGAGAGAAAATGACAATGAAGACTCGTTTCGAATTTTATTATTCTACTTCTTTCACTTTCTCTCCAATCCAACACATGTATATATAGTGTGGATAGATCGGCTAATGTGACCGACTTAGTAAATATAACAAACAAATCAAAATGGAAAGTCAAAATCGACATGCTACAAAACTAATAAATAATTAGGATGGATAGTCAACAATCTAAACACGTATTTGATGTGTTTGAATAACACATGTTTAACGTGTGTTTACAACAATTTTATCAATTAAGTTAATTTAAGAAATTTAGTTAAAAATTTTTGGTTTTTTTATCTTAAAAAGTAAAAACATCATTATAGGGAGAACCCCTAATGAAATTCTTAAAAATAAAACCGACAATGGGGTGGAGAAACTGCAGAATGTTCTTGGCAATCTGAATACAGAAAAAGCACCACAAAGAGATAGAGAAACACCTAGTAACGTATGTAATTCCTCAAATCCAATCAATATCATTTTTTGAACTGTACACAAGATTTACTAGAATAAGCAAATGAGAACAGGCAGCTTCCTGCCTATAAGGCCAAAGAAATAACCATTTTTTTCTGTTCCCACTAGACAAAAGTAACTTAATCAGGTTTTCTCATAACCTAGGAACTAAAGTGGAAGCACAGACGATCACATATAGTTAAATCATATATTGTGTGTTTTCATGTGTCAACGATACCTGTTTAGGTCAATCAATGCTTCTTGATGCACGTTTGTAAAAGCTCGGCACAAGAAAAGATGATATTGCGATCTGAAAACAGAAAACAAAGGGCAGTACGAAGATGGCCTGAGTCAAGAAACAATTGATGTCAAAAGAATTAATAAAGAGATACTCCTACTAAAAGCCACTTATAATTTATTATTATCATGAATGAGCATTTGGATATTAACATCTCCATCTTACGAATCAATCAGTTCAGCTACATTCACAGAATAATTCCAAAGAGTACCGGCAAGAAACCTATACATGATCTGTTGAAGAGAGTTAAAGATATAAATAAAGTGACCGAGAAAGCTATTGCAAACGTTGCACTGGCGGGAAACCGCATAAGTCAGGAACATATGAAAAATTCTACAAGTATCGAAATAAAAGTAATGAAGTTTCACGACACTTTTCTCCTTTTTTTTCACGCATGGACTTGTTTCTTAAAACTAACAATCGGATGATGTTTTGTTTGCCACATCTTGGATGGCAGCAGAAAAATTAAAAAAGGTTACACAGAAAGAGTCTACGAGAAAAATATGAATGCATAGGTGAGAAACAGGACTCAGAAAAGAAATACATACTCGGCTTGAAGAAAAATTTCAGGTCGAGTCACAAAACTACTTCACAAACAAAAGGGTGCCGAAAAGGGTAACTTCAGAGACATGCTAAGATCCATTTCAAGGTATCATGTTGTAAATTATATTAATGATTCATTTTATGATTCACCTCTGCTTTATCCTTTCCAATTTATTTAAGGAAACACATCCACAAAAGAGAGAATGATAATGCCTTCAGTAACAAAACATGTATCTATTCAGAAAATTAGAAGACAACTTGCTGAACTCCACCATGGATACCAAAAGCATTCACACTAAGACAACCGATATTTGAGAAACTAGTAGGAGTTTAGCTATGATGTACCTTGTAGAATTCAATTAGTTCGTCATCCCTGAAGCTCTTAGTCTGCACCAGGAGACTGGAATCAGCCTGAAATAAAATAAGCAAAAAGGAGAATATCAATGGCCTATCGCAAATCAAACTCTAAATACATATGTTCAAAATCGAAGAGAGCTTCTAATCAAACTCTCTATTCATTCTCTAATCAAACTATCTAAACCATTTATGTGCTAATTCCGAATCAAACTTTATAAATACAGAAGGGCTTTTAAAATCTAAGAATCCAAACTTCAATAACATCAAAATCCCTAAAGATTGGGTGCTCTGTAATTGTTGACAAGAGCATGAATCTGAGAAACAAGAAAAGGTTTAAGGAACCTGATTCTGTAACAGAAGATCCCTATAACCTCTGCTTGACGTCGGACCAGTCGAGAGATGGAGAAAGTTGAAAGCGTTGAGTGAGAAGAGAGGACTTTCGGTTCGCTGAGATTTTTTTTTTTTTTTTTAAGAGATAATTGGGTATCTGGTAAAATTTCAGACCCAAATTAGTTTTTTGATAAATCAATTTCTGAACCCAAACAATATAAATATTTAACCACAATGGTGCTCCTTTTTACCCCTACGCGCAAGGTTTTGTTTCCTCTCTCTAATTGTCTATTTCTTATTCTCTCATTAAATACCCATAGGCAATTCACTATGTTATCGAAAATTTATAATTACAGCTTTTAGTTCTCTTCCCCAAAAAACTCATCTCCATCGTTAAGAAGAAAGCAGAGGAAACTAATGGCTATGGCTATGGATCGGATCGTTGTTATCTCTTCCTCATCCGTTTATCATCGTTTTCTCGTTCTCATGGGTACAGATCTTCCAGAGTTTTCATGGCTTCCACTATCCGTCCGGCCTCTGCGTGAGTTTTCTAGCTTCATACTTTGAATCTTTCATTTTGGTTTTCCCCAATTTTGTTCCTGCCCTTTTCTTTATGTTACTGATAAATATAATCTCACTATTTGGTCATGTTAACAAATACAGATCTACATTTTATTGATACGGTCGTATACGTTTTCTGCATATGAATATAATCAGATGTTACTGTTATCAAAACGTGTTATTTGTTAAGTAAATTTATAAGTGTCTATTTCGTCTTAGTATGGATTTGTACTTCATATGCTACCGATTTTATCCCGTGTTATCTATATATTTACACATATATATTAAGAGTCATGTGTTTGGTTTACACGTCCCCAGATATAGCGCCATAAGGCATTTTATAGGTCTAACTGCATTCTTTAGTTGATATGAATATGATTTACTTGCTATGTAGACTAATACGGATGTATATAATATTGGACTGATATGTCATATACTTTTCCTTATTCCGTGTTATCTATTATTTTACGGACCTATATTTAGTGTTGTCGGTTTTGTTCATTATATTACAGTCTATATCTGCCCTTTGTACATTTACCTTTTTATATTACACGACATATCATATTATTTGTCAATATATTATTAAGGTTCACGTTTCTACCACGCATCTACACTTTTTACATGTTAATATCAATCACATGCTATATACTTTGATATCAGATATATTTATGTTTCATACTTTAATGAATATGAACGTAATATGAATTGTTTCCATGCAAACAAACGACGTACATCCCTATGTATATGTATCCAATGCAAAAATATATGTTTACGTGTTGATTATATTAAATGCATGCTATATATTTTGATAACACATACATATATTCTCCACGTCAATAAATATGTATGTAATACTAAATACATGCTATATATTTTGATATAACACATATATATATATATATATATCTCCCACGTCAATGAATATGTATGTAATATTAATATATTCCCTGCAAACGCATTATATACCACTATATATATGAATCACATGTAAAGTATATTAGTAAGGCTCATTTTTTCCTTCGTATCTACACTTTTTAGTGTAAATTAAGTTAAACACATGCTATATATATGTATAACACGTACATATATTCTCTACGTCAATGAATGTACGTAATATATAAATCTTCTATGCAGACGTACAATATATATCCATATGTATCAAATATTACTGTAAATATAACATGCAAATATATAGCATATCTCGGCAAGTCCGGTGTTATCTAGTTTGTTGTCCGTAATCATTTATGTAGCATGCAATATATAATTATAGCATGCAAATATATAACATATCTCGGCAAGTCCTGTGTTATCTAGTTTATTGTGCGTAATCATTTACGTAGCATGCAATATATAATTATAACATGCAAATATATAGCATATCTCGGCAAGTCTGGTGTTATCTAGTTCGTTGTGCGTAATCATTTACGTAGCATGCAATATATACTCTCTATCTGTTCACCACAGTGACGTTAATCTACTATATAACATCATGTACAGTGTCCTTCTTTGCTTAACATCCATAAATATAAACACGGTTTCTCGTCATTTCGTATCATGTTATTAAAATATATGTATGAGGTGAGAAAAGATGAACATTAATTACACCTGTTTTACTCATTCCTTGTCCACATATTTTCACTCGGTTTCTCCTTAAAGTAATACATTTGCATTAACTTTGTTATGCAGCCATTAACTATCATATTTACTTTTTGTTCCTTCATATTTTCCCCCACTCGCGTATTCGCGTGAAAGTGTCACACTTAGTTGCCAACCTGTTTTTTACGGGTACCGTTTTCCTATAACTTTTTTTCTCTTTGTTAGTTTCCCAGTTTGTATTCAAATTCTTATTTTACACCAAATTGACCCTTTTTTAACTGAAAATATAGGATTCGTTTCTTCTTTTTTTATTAACTGTTTAATTATTTTAATATATAATTAAAATATAAAAAAAAAACTTTTCCATATATTATAAGAAACTCAATTTTCCACTTGTCGTTGACAAAAAAAAAAATTCACCACTTGTCACTCTATTAATGATTCAAATATTAATAAATAATAAATATATAATTATCTGACTAAAATATCAATATAATCATTTTTTAAGAATCTTATAGCAACATTATTGGAGGTTATCTAATAGAAATTCTAAAACAAAACAAAATAATCATAAAATAATATATAATATTTATTTATTGTTTGAGGTTCTAATATTTGAGTAATGATTACCCAAAAAAACATAAATATAGAATTTCTAAAAAATATAAAGTTTTTTGGTAATCATTACTCAAGTATTAGAACCTCAAACAATAAATAAATACTATATATTATTTTATGATTATTTTTTTATTTTAGAACCTCTATTAGATAACTCCCAATGTTGTTTCTATATGGTTTTTATGCTCTAACCCAATAGTACGAGATTTGTGCATGGCTTTCTATTTAAATTTAATTTCTTTTGTGACCAACACATTTAGAAAATAAAAATAACCATGTAAACATACCTCTCACTGAAAGTTTAGAGTGAAGGACCTTCGGGTTTTCGGGTCGGGTTCGGGTCGGTTCTATTCGGGTTCGGGTTTTCCGGGTAGAGGAGTTTAGGACCCGTTCGGGTATTGTAGAATTTCGGGTCGGGTTCGGGTTGGTTTCTTTCGGGTCCGGGTCGGTTCGGGTCTGAAAATTTAGAACATTAAAAGCAAAGAATTAGGAAGAAATGAAGAAAACCTTTAACTTTGTTAGTGTATTTTGGTTTCGGGTCTTCGGGTACCCATCGGTTCTCGGGTTCGGGTCGGGTTCGGGTCGGTTCTATTCGGGTTCGGGTCTTTCGGGTAGAGGAATTTAGGACCCGTACGGGTATTTTACCGGTTCCGGGTTCGGTTCGGTTCCTTTTTTTCGGGTCGGTATCGGGTCGGATCTTCGGGTCCGGGTAAAATGCCCAGGCCTAGTGAAGGTCATGGTCTTTGAATATTTTGATTAAAATTTGTGTTGTCTTAATTTTTTTATCTGGTATAAAAAGTTAAGTGAGCTTTACAAAAATATAAATTAAGAAATAAAAAGATCTAATATATTTTTAGTTTTTGTTCTTTACTATAGTGATCACTATCACCATCCATACTATCGACATGACTTACTCGATGATGATAAACATAGAAATCTCGATGTCCAAATCATCACTTTTCTTAAATAGTTGTAGAGGCCTCTTAATAGTTCAATGATCGCTTGTTTTTACAGAATAAATACTGAAACAAGTTTGAGTTTTATATTACTAAAAAAAAATACATACTATTTTTATGCAAAATAATTCTCCAAATACTATTTGGTAAACAAAAAATACTCTTACTCAATTTGTAATAGAAAAATACACGTACATTTTTATTGAGATTTCGATCAAATTTTTTTAGATAATCATGGTTTGGATTTGAACAAGATTAGAAACGAATGAGTCGATATATTCAGTTACGGCTTCTTTCCTAAGCTTCTTTGTGCAATTCTATCAGAAACACGTCAAATTCATCACTTTACAGGAAGCTTACAATTTCGCCTACTTCCTCTACATCATCAACAATGAAAAATTCTGAAAACTTGCGTAAAGTTTGCATTAAACTCATTAAAGTCTTTGAAAAGTTAACGATTTGAAAATTATGGCTGAATTCTGCGAAGAGCTCGGTGAATACTAAGACTTAAATAAATTAGTTCAATTATTCAAAATTGCACAAGTTAAAAAAAAGCGCATTACACTGGCTCAGACGGCTTAATGACTGCATTTGTCTTCTGATATTTTATGAGAAATCAAAATTTATGAGTTTTGAGAAGAAAATAGTGACTGAACAAGAAAAAAGACAAACTAAAAGACAAAATTTGTCTTATCTTGCACAATCCACTTGGCATATATTAGGTCATTTCTATTGGTTAGAGATTCTAAAAGTTTCTCAAACAAAAAAATTATTAATATTTTAATAGGATTTGATTTTATAATTAAATTTTTGGTTTTAAAATGATAAAAATCCACTCAGAAATAGGCACATGGCATATGAATTTCTAATAGATCTATCAAAATCTCTCATTAAACAAAAAAAAAAATAAGAACTCCTAATATGAATTACCATTGGAGTAGAAAATAAAAATATTTCAACAAGAATTCTTAACAAAAGTTTAGTAATTTAATATTGCCTAAGAATTTCTATTGGATTTTTCCAATGAAGATGCTCTTAGAACACCATTATTGCTAAAACTGATAAAAGTATTTCACGTAATATTTATATATGTAATTGAACTGAGACCCAAAGAAAAGAGAAACAAAATTGATGAAAATCATGTGTTCAATAAGATACAAATCTTAATCATCTTAGATAAGAAACAAATCTAAACTGTAATTCATTTTTATTTATTTTTATTACAAAAAGATACTTAAAAACTTTCTAAGATCCCTCCTATAACGATGCTCTTACCTCTCTCTTTATTTTTATTATTTTGATTAGTGAAATTTTTTTTCTAAAGACCACCAATGGAGATTATCTGAAATGAATATCTTATCAATAAAAATTTCGAAAGAAAATAAAAAAAATATTGGAGAAAAAGAAAGAGATGGTTATCTTTTTTTTTCTTTTTCCTGACCGGGATCAGATTGCCCTGATATTATATATCAACACCCACAAATGTTTGGTTGGGACAGCAGACCAAGTACATTATCTGATACAACCGACTCCACTTCTAAGACCATCATCAACGCAGGATCTTAACATCAGTTCTTAAGAGAAATAAGAATTAAAATAAATGAAAATTAAATAAAAACCGAAGATCTGTTTCTTAAATAAGATTTTGAAGAGCTGTGTCTTGATTGCCACGTGTAAGCTCAATGCCAAAGCTCGACGAGAATCACCAAACTCAAAATTCATCGGGTTCAATTCAAGGATCGACATTTTCATTTCCTCCGATTCTCAGCCGCGCCTCTGCCGCTAAGAACTTCTTTTCGCTATCGAAGCTTGTCGTTGGTTCTTCTCCCTCCTCTAGATCTCTACAAACCGGAGCCTCCGGCGATGATCGTCAACTCCCTCCGTTTCTTGCAGCTCCAGCTACGCTTCTTGCTTTCCACTTCTCTCAGAGAAATCTATTGAGATCATGAGGAAATTCTCGGAGCAATACGCTCGTAGGTCGGGAACTTACTTCTGTGTTGATAGAGTTACCTCTGTTATAAAGGAGTTATCTCTGTTGTTATCAAGGTAATGAAATTTGCTGCAATTGGTTCTGTTTTGACAGGGATTGGCTGAACATAAAGCACCACTTAGTCATAAAAGTAGAGAATATCGAAGTGTTTACTTGCTGCTGTTTATGGAAGTTCAGTCATAAAAGTAAAGCACCAATTCTCTCATTTTGTTTGCCTTGATATATTAGTTCAGTTTCTGGTGGATTTTTATGGAATTGATGATGTTTGGATTGTGTAGGAAATGGGTGAATGGTAACACGCAAGTAAGATTCCACAAAAGATGCATGAGTAGGTTGGTTTAGAACTTTTACTCTACCTTGAGATCCTTTTGATGCAAGAACTTGGGAGTTATTTGTGATTGCTCGGATTCTGTGAATCTTAAACCTTTGTTCGTAGGAGATTTCTATTTGAGACCTTATTGGTTGATGAGTATTTGACTGCTGAAAGTAAAAAGAGTAGGAGTTATTAGCTAAATATGTATAGTGTATATTTAGTCTTTGTACTGATTTAAGTTTTCCTTACTTACACTACTCTCTCTTGTATATAATCGCTGTGTACGATTCTCAATAAGATATATCCTTAAATCTTTATATGGTATCAGAGCATGATAACTGTTTTTGGTTTGACGAAGAGACAGGAATCGAGAAAGTGGAAATAACAGAGTTTAAAATAGAAATAGATGGGTGACCCAATCTTGCGTGCCATGATTGGATATCAGCTTTCAGACCAGATGAAGACAAGAACACTTGTGCTTGCGAGCTTGACATCGGCCACTCATACAGACCACTTTTAGTTTTGCCTTGGAGTAACGGAACCCCCGTACTGAGATTTTTCACCTGAAAGGAGACAGGGAAAAATTCCACAGACACACCTTTAGAGTTGCACAACCAATATACAGATATGAGATTCTTTTGTATATCAGGAACACATAAAACTTGATTCAATGTTAAAGGTCTAGGAGAAGTAAGGAGAGATTGGGAACCCGTGTGTGAAATGGACAGGTTCGAGCCATCTACGATCATCACGTCATCACCACTATTGTAGGGCTGATGGAGAGCTAAATTGTTGAGATCGTATGTGATATGATGTGTAGCTCCAGAATCAAAAATCCAGTTGTTTGTCGGGGAGGGTGTGCCTGAGAAAAAATTGGCACGAGGTTGCCAAGGGCGGAAAGGGTTGGGAGGCATCTGAGTGGAGGACGAGGACATCATTTGAAGTTGCGGACACCGGCGTGCACTGTGGCCCTGGGTGTAACAGAACTGACACTTTCCCAGGTATGGTTTTGAACGGATCTGTTGTTGTTGTGATGACCAGATTTGATTATCATTCCATGTTTGATTTGAGAATTGGCGAGTGGCAGAGCTTTTGTTGGACGAGTTGTTGGAGGAATAGGAGCGATTGTTGTTGTTTGCACGGTGCTGAACATTATTTGCTGTAACCGGAATGCCATAGTTTTGTTCAGCGGTGGATAATGTACTGAGTAACTTGGCTTCTTGGTTGAGTAAGCGTTCATGAATCTCAGTAATGGATGGAGTTGTATCCTTGCCCTCGATTTGATCCACCACAGATTTGTAGTCTTCAGGAAGGCCATCAAGAATGAGTTCCACGGCATCTTCATGATCATATGGTTTGCCGAGTATGGCAAGTTGGTCCAGGCGAGTCGTAATTCTCTGAACATATTCATCAATGGACTTCGTACCTTTGTTGACATGTTTGAGTTGTGTCCGCAATTGTTTGATATACGCACGTGTGGGTTTGGCATAAGTGGAAGCCAGAGTGGTCCAGATCTGCAACGCCGTGGTGGTGCGAGATACAAGAGGCTGCAGTGGCGCAGTTATGGTACCAATTAAGGCACTGTAGATGAGCTTATCTTGTCTATGCCATTTGACATATGCAGGAGTTGTTGCTTCTGGAATTATGACAGCATCATCAAGGTGAGCTGCAAGGCCGTAACCATCTAGGAAAGATTGGATTTGCAGACTCCACATCAGGTAATTAGAGCTTGTAAGCTTGGTTACATGAGACATGTTGATGTTGAGAATAAAATCATTGTT
This sequence comes from Isatis tinctoria, assembly GCA_010577795.1. NCBI lineage: Eukaryota > Viridiplantae > Streptophyta > Magnoliopsida > Brassicales > Brassicaceae > Isatis > Isatis tinctoria. The sequence continues at coordinate 22,525,177 of CM021245.1, forward strand.
GATGTTGAGTAAGATATTTTCTGCGTTTGGTGTTGTTGCCATGGCGGCTTGAAATAAAATATGAAGAAGATGATAGAAAATTTAGGTCTTATGGAGCGATTGTTGGCAACCGCATCAATTCCAAAAACGTATTGGCCATACGCTTTTGCCGCTTCGGTGTATCTGATTAATCGCATGCCTACACACACACTTGCAATGCAATCTCCGTATCAGCGATTATTTGGCCAGACCCCGAACTACGATAAACTACGAATTTTCGGTTGTTTGTGTTTTCCCTGGTTAAGACCATATACGAATCACAAACTTGATGACAGATCTCTTCGATGTGTGTTCCTTGGGTACTCGAACAAACAAAGCGCCTACTATTGTCTTCATCTTCCCACCGGACGTCTTTACACCTCACGCCGTGTCCGTTTTGAAGAATCAATGTTTCCTTTTCGTGATTTGGTGCCCGTAACTCAGTCAAGTGAAACAGCAAAGGACCCACATGTCCCTTCGTCGTCGCCACTCATCACAGTACATCCGACTTGAAGTTCCGGCAACTGCACCTGGACCCCCGAACTCGGACCTTCACCCAGCTCCGACTCCGGCACCATCATCTCTCCACTCTGACAACAACAAACAGGTATCGTCTTTGTCTTAGCCTTCTTCTTCGTCGTCCCAAAATTCCTCTGAGCCCACTGCTCCAAATACTAATGGGCCGCAACCCATGGCCCAGCCAAACCCACAAATAACAGACCCCACTGCTCTTACTCAGAATCAGTTGCAACCCACAACTGAGAATTAGTCACTTACAAACAACCAAATTCCACGCCAAACCAGTTCATCTAACCAAAATATAATCCAACAGACCCAAATTAACCAACCACCTGAATTACCAAATAAACTACCAAACCAAAATGTCCACAAAATGCAAACCAGGGCCAAAAATAAAATCTACAAACCAAACCAAAAATTTTCTCTTACGCTTTCAGGTCCTTCCACACTTACGACTGAACCATCAACAATTTCTCAAGCCATGAAAGATGAAATCTGGAGACGTGCGTGCTCCACTGAATTTGATGCCTATACAATCAACCACACATGGGATCTTGTACCACCAGAGACACATCAGAATCTGGTCGGATGCCGTTGGATTTTCACAACAAAATATCTATCAACTGGTGAGATCGAACGCCGCAAAGCTAGACTCGTCGCCAAAGGCTACACCCAGCAATATGGATTGGATTATGCGGAGACTTTCAGTCCGGTTATAAAAACAACAACAATCCGACTCGTTCTTCACGTTGCCACCACCAAGTCGTGGTCGCTAAAGCAACTTGATGTGAATAACGCTTTCTTGCAAGGAGAGTTAAAGGAGGAGATCTATATGTCCCAGCCACCGGGTTTTGTTGACCAAGATAGACCATCCTTTGTTTCCAGGCTTAAGAAACCAATCTATGGTCTCAAACAAGCTCCCCGCTAATGGTACATGTCTCTCAAGCAACATCTAATTGATAATCACTTCATTCCATCTCTTGCTGATGCGTCACTCTTCATTCACCAATCTGGCAACTCCATTACGTATGTGCTCATCTATGTAAACAATGACTCCCATGTGTCTCAAGTTCTTCACAGTTTTGCTGATCGCTTCTCCATCAAAGACCCAACCGATCTACATTACTTCCTTGGTGTTGAGGTCATACGCTCTAACACAGTGGTCCATCTAATGCAGCGGAAATATGTAGCAGATCTTCTGCACAAGTACAACATGTTCGATGCCAAGCCGGTACTTACACTTCTTCCGACATCACCCAAACTCTCCATCAATGATGGTACCTCGCTAGAAAATCCTGCTCAATATCGATCTCTTGTGGGAAGTTTCTAATACTTGGCTTTTACAAGACCGGATATCTCCTATGCAGTAAACAAGTTATCTCAATTCATGCATAAGCCAACGACAGACCATTGGGAAGCTGCAAAAAGAGTTTTACGTTATCTGGCAGGCACTCAGACTCATGGCATTACATTTCACAAGACGGCCCCGACCACTCTTCATGCGTTCTCGGATGCGGACTGGGCCGGTGACACAGATGACTTTGTCTCTACAAATGATTACATACTCTATCTCAGACAAAACCCAATCTCATGGTCCTCTAAAAAGCAAAATGGTGTTGCCCGATCATCCACAGAAGCCGAGTATAGAGCTGTCGCAAATACGGCTGCAGAGGTATGATGGGTCTGTTATTTACTTAGTGAGCTCCGTATAGAACTACCTTCAGTACCCGTAGTATACTGTGACAATGTGGATGCCACGTATTTTTGTGCAAATCCAGTGTTCCATTCCCGGATGAAACATATTGCTCTTGATTATCATTTTGTGCGGAATCAAGTTCAAGTTGGGATGCTTCGTGTTTCACATGTCTCCACCAAAGACCAGCTTGCAGACACTCTGACCAAACCACTACCTCGCTCACGTTTCCATCATGCTTGCTCCAAGATTGGAGTATCCAAGAAACCTCCATATTGAGGGGGCGTATTAGCTAAATATGTATAGTGTATATTTATACTGATTTAAGTTTTCCTTACTTACACTACTCTCTCTTGTATATAATCGCTGTGTACGATTCTCAATAAGATATATCCTTAAATCTTTATAGGAGTTATGAATTTATCTCCTGTTTGTAACTTCTTGCTTCATGTTTGTTCCGTCTTTGTGCACAACTTCTTTGTGAAGCTACTTGATACAATACTAAACTTGACTAGAACTTCTTTCAAAATCCTTTGTATTTCATATGTAGATAGCTTAAGGATAACGATGAATGTTTGAGAAACCACCAAATATAACCGTAAAATGCAGATAGAATATGAATTGTAAATGAACTCCAATAATGAATAGGTTTTTTTAGAAAGAGAGATTTCATATCAAATTCTTTGTATTGCCTTTTAAATGTTTTCTTGTTCGTTTTGCAGCCCAAGTCATTTGCATCTAAGGTGAAGCTGTGAAAGCTTCACAAGAAAAAAACATCAGATCACTGCTTTATTCATGGACATTTATTCATGGACATGAAGCACAAGGAATAGGAGCTAGCAAAAAGACATTCAAAAGGATTGCTGACACAAGCTAAATACTGATGGTTATTTGCTTCTTTTTCTCTCAATCTTATGAGACTAGCAACAGATTTTCTGTAACTCGTTTTTAACTTTGTACTCATTTTCTTATATGAATCTACGCTCAGCGCAACCTATTATGAAGCTACCTTTCTAGTTTGTAGAGTTTAGATCTGATCCAAAAACATATGCGTTTGATGTTGCTAAGCTTCCAAGACTTTCATTTACGTGATTTGCTTCTACCATTTTCTTTTTAAGAACCTCTAATGGTGTTCCACCATTGGAACAAATAAAACAAAAATATTATAATGTAGTTTTTTAACAAAAATTTAGTAATTAAATATTATCTAAAATCTCCCCCATGATGCTCTAACTGACTCTAAAATATAAAAAACATAGTTATCAAAAAAATATATGTTTTTGATTGTTGCTCAACCGCCGGAGGAAAAGATTTAAGATCTGGGGGACTATATATTTCAAAATACAATTATTATTAATCACTTAGTTTATAGTGACGATACAACCATTAAAAGGAGAATCACATGCATCCCACACACCACTTGTTTCACACCATTACAGACACGTTTTTATTTCAACTTTCCAAGTTCAATGCTCCCTCTAACCGGAAATGTCAATAGACTTAACCTCAGGTTTCTTCTCCGGCACCTTCGGCACCGTAACCGACAACACACCATTCTCCATACTCGCCTTCACTTCCTCCATCTTCGCGTTCTCCGGCAGCCTAAACCTCCTCATGAACTTACCACTCGACCTCTCCACACGGTGCCACTTGTCGCTCTTCTCTTCATTCTCACTGCTCCTCTCTCCGCTTATCTGAAGTATGTTGCCATCTTCAACCTCGACCTTCACCTCTTCCTTCTTCAGCCCCGGCAAGTCCGCCTTGAACACGTGCGCCTCAGGTGTCTCCCTCCAGTCAACTTTCGCGTTCGTGAACGCTGCCACGTCTTTGGCAGTTGCGTTTGCCGACCATGAAGGCGTCAAGAAACCTTCGAACGGATCCCATATGTCAAGCGAGAATGGATCGAACACGTTTGTTCTTCGGCCTCCGAAAAAGCTTGGGATTAGAGACATCGTTTCACTCCTCACAAAAGTTAAGTCTTTACACGTTTGCTCTCTTTTATAGTTTGGCTTTGTTCTTTTTGCTAACTTTGATGTTTCTGAAGCCTACGTGCCTTCGTGTATATATAGGCAAAGAGAGAGAGAATAAGAGACTAATAAGAGAGAGAACGTTCTGCAGGTTTCTTTAAAAATCGTTTCTCTTCTTTCCTTTATCAATGTCGGTAGTAAGCGTCGTTACCCGATCTCTCATGTGCTTTCAAGAAGTTTCGGTGGACTGCATGCAATTTCGTTTTGGACGGTTGGACGCCATGCCGTTTCGCCTACAAACTACTCCTCATGGACTCCATTATTGAGCCTTAAGACCGTAACCCGTTTATGATATTCGGCCCCACTATTCCACAAGGAGTTTTTTTTTTTGACCGCTAAAACATTTCATATATCGAAATCATAATGTTAAAGTCAATATGAAACTATTCTAGAAAAATTACGGTCTTGGTAATGGCCGCAGATGTTTCCTAATCTTTTCTAGTCTAAGCTCATCTTTTGAACGAATACATGCTTATTAATCTCCTATGAAAAATATGAAAAAAAAACTCGGAAAAAAAAACTCAATTACTCCACCAAAAGGGCATAAAAGGCAAACATTATGCACGTAAATTTCAAAATTTTGTTTTGTTTCCTTAAGATCAGAGGATCTATTCATTCTTAAATCACTGTTTGTTGTTAATTAATTTTCAATGATTGATCCCACTTGATGTACGTGCTTAGCAATTAGCATGCAGATTGATTATAGTCAAATCAAAATATTGATCCAAATGAGAAAAAAATGATATCAAAAAAGAAGAAACAATTTTATCTATATTTAAGATTTGAATTTACTGATAATTTTAATTTTGTCCACTATATGGTATTATGTTTATGCTTCATTTTCATTTAATAAAATACTAGATGATACCCCGCACTTTGTGCGGGTAAAATATATAATTTATATTTGATTATTATATAAACGGTTATCAACTTATCAATATCATAGTATCATAGTAATAAAAGTTTTTTACGGCTAATATACTATCTATAAATATAATATTCAGTAGAGTATCTAATCTAATAAACAATAGCAATATATCATCAAACATAATATAAATTTTATTAAAATAAAAATATCTATAATATTATAATTTTGATAAATTTAAAATAATTCTAGTATTTTCACAATTTATGAAGTTGCTAATATTTAAACTTCTATCAAAAAAATGTATATAAATATTTTTATATTCAGTTTAATAACGTAGTTCAAATAAAACTTGATTAAATCAAATAAAAACTTTCAAATTTCGGCATTTATTAAATACTTCATATACATAATTCAAAATTCTGAGTAAATTTAATTATTTATAAGCAATATGCATGTCATCCCTTTCATTTTGTAGTCCATGTGGGATAAAAATTTGCATTTATTCGATCAAAAAAAAATTGCATTTATATAATTTCTAAAACATACAAGTCATTAAATCTCTTAATTATATGCTTCTAAATGTTTGAATCTAATGATACCATAAAAAGAGAGAAAAAATCTAATGAAATATCTATATTTCCATATATTAAAAAGTATATTAATTTTTTTGTTAACGTGTCTGAATGTAACTATTTTATTGGTTAGCTTCTCCTAAAATTACTCTGAGTAAGACACGTGTCTGAATTTTCTCTCTCCGTCTTCTCAATGGGATGTCAATCACATATAGGATCATGTATGATTGGTGGCCATCATCGACATCGAGCAATCATTGGTCCCTATTTCTATGAGCTGGCCTCCCAACCAAGTAATGTCAACCCAATTTCTTTTAGTTGTCAGTTTTTTTTTTCTCCGTTTATATCGAATTTAATTAAAAATGTTCAACATGATTACTTTTTATTTCCTTAAAAAACATAATTTTAAACTAGGCAGTAAAATGATTACTTTTAAATTATAAAACTACATATTAAAATGCGTCCAAGTCCCAACACAAGATCAAAATACGATGGCCACTGGCCACTGAAATGCCAGTTTTGAAATCTATGACCTTTCATCAATCGTTCTACGCATAGTTCCGTATAACATACTCAGCTCGTAAAGAAATGTCTACATATAGTATCATATATGAGGAAATATTTTATGTATATAACTTCTCTATGTAAAAAAAAAGAGCTCTTGTTAATCTCCCAAACGGAATAAATAATTGACAGTATGATTTAGTTACGACTGAGGATCAGAAAGAACAAAAAATCTCGCAAACTGAGAAGAAAAAAGGAACGCATAATATCATATGATGATGTTCACTGATATTGCGTTACATACGACTGGTTCACTCCAATCAGGTCCTCGATGTCTCCCATGTGGCCATGTCTGCCTCATTTGTAGACTGGTTCGAGTCGTTGCCCATCTGTTGTCCAAATAGAGGGGATGCTCCAGTCCCCACTATCATCAAAACGTAAGTAGTCACATTTCTAAAATACATATTGATTAGCCAAGACAAGACAAAAAGAGAGAATCATATATCTGTAATGCAAATGGATCAAATATGATCATTGTATACAAATACATCAAGAGGCTTAATATATGTATATACCTGTGGATGTTGGCAATGCCAATCCTTGAAGCCTTGCTTTGCGACGATTCGCCAAGAGAATAGCAACGATAACGTAGGCGATAGCAACAAACGCTACCGCGGATACCGCACCGAGTATAATTGGCAGTTTACTTTTCTTTTCCTCATTGCTTGGCCCACCTAAACCGGAATAGAAATGTAATGCATAATGATATTTCATGTATATATGGTTAGTCTCATCAAATTAACAAACCCATCAAGATCACTAGCTAAAATGGAAAGAAATGTCGAAATACAAACCTGAGTTCACTTCATTGCTCCCTCCCGTTTCTCCTTTGTTAGTCCCACCAGAGCCTTAACACAAAAGTAAAAGAAGAAAAAATCACATTACGTAGGAAACTTTTATGATCCACATATACTCTAAAATGCTTTTACTCCAAAACCTAGACTAATCACTGAAAAAATGCATCCAAGAAAAACCTCCAGATCCGCCGCTCCCAGATCCTCCTCCTCCACTATCTCCACCTGTTCCTGATCCACTTCCGTTTCCACTTGTACCAGAACTTATCACATAAAGCTCCAACGCATTTATCATGGGCGGGAAAAGCGCACTAGCTGTGGACTGGAACACTAGCTGAGAGCTCGAGCTGGCCACGACGTCCCTCGCTACGACTTGGGTAGTTTTTCCAAACACTGGCACAACTGGACCCGAACCAACTTTCTTACTGCCAAATAAAATGTTGAACGATCGTACATTCGTCGTCTGGAGAGGCTCCGAGAAATACATTGCCAAGTAAACAGGAACTCCTCCCGTCGGAAGAGTGGTGTCCACTAATGTTAAGCTTTCCCCACTCCAAGAGTTACGGAGGATGGACTCAGGCGGCTTGTTTGATGCACCAGAGGTATCGATGGATGCAGCCGACGATGGTAGTCCTGTCAACAATATGTTTATCTCGGAAGGACGCCAGAATCTACCGTAAAGATCCGATCTAAAAGAAAAAGTTATTCTTAATTATAAAACATAGTATCGTGAACACAAATCTAGAAGAAAAATACAATTGAAAGGTATGTTTGTTAGGATTATACATCAAAAATTAGAAAAACTCTAGAGTAATACCTGAGAATATATTTCAATCAACTCATTGCCCTGAACTGATCAACAATATTTATGTTACTTATAAACGTAGTTGGATATAGATATTAATTACCTTAGAACTTCTGTTGTGCCATACGCAACTCGTTGTTGGTAAAACAAACCTTCACCAGGACCAAGCTCGTCATACATGCCAGCGGCCAAGTCAGCAACTTCAATGGAGGATACAAAAGGGTTTGATAACGAAGAGGTACGCACAAAACAAACGCTTGTCTCTCCACTGGCCGGGGCAAATATCAGCTCCAAAATGTAAGGTTCGAATGCCGAAGATATCGATACGGTGCCTCGGTGTTTCCCTTCGAACACTACGCTGAAGCTTGGGGATGAAGACTTCCCGTCGTAGTTCCCATAGTAATACATGGTTCGCACTAGGACTTTTCCGCCTTTTGTTACCGGAATGTTATAGCAGTTGGATTCGCCGGTCGGGAAGTACCGGAGTGTGGTGAGGGATTTCTCGACGGTAGTGGAGGAAACCGTGGCCGACTCTCCGGATGTGATGAAATCTTTGTCCCCGACCCATTTTATGTTGTTGCCGTCTACGCCTGATAATGACGTACCGCAGTCTATGTTTACACCTGAAATTGATCATGCATGCATGAATTATGATGGTGTCATGGACCCCCATGGTGATGATGAATTTTAGAACATATGGTAAAACAATCTTTAGTAAGAAGTTTTATGAAAAAAATCATCATTTATAAAACACTAAAAATGTCATTTACTCGATCAACATGATCATGACATTGTGTCACGCTTAATATGTAATGGGGTTTCGGAAAATTTTAGACCCTTGTCCCCATAGGACCATAGGATAAGACAAGCCTTTTGAAAACATTTTTGGGCAACCTCATCATATATAAAACACGAAACAAAAGTGGACAAAAAATAAAACATGAAAAGGACCCCTTAATCATGTGGATCGATCCGGACCAAGGTGTTCGAATTAACGGCTAAATCCAAGACTTTTCCTGCTACTAAGCTAATCTGGTTGGGTTGTAAGAAAGAACTTACAAAACGTAAGACTGAAAAACTATTTACCTAAGATAAAACCAAGAGATTAATCATAAGTTCGTAGATAATGCACTTACTCGCTTGAGAGAGGGTTATGATGGAAAGAAAAAAGAGAAGAAAAAGCGAATCAGAAGCCATGGTGGGAGCTAATTTTTCAACTAATGCTCTATACAAAATTTATACACACACCTTTTATATATGTTATATCTGCAGAGTTGAGCTGTCTATCAGTATCTTAAAACCAAGTTGAAATCGAACAAGAGAATATTTTAGAGTTTTGACCGTTCTATTTTCCAGCTGGGAAATAATTCGTTCTTCAACAACGGGCAAGTACAAAGTGTTCCTACATTATGTTCATTTAATTTTGACTTTTTCAAACTCATGTTACAATGTCAGGAATATGGATTGTTTTATTCTTTAAAGTAATCAATTTTAGGTTTTACCCCCTCCCCCTGTTTGGTTTTGGTTGATCAAATTATCATTTCGTGGTTGTCAATTTATTTAATTCTTTTCATATGCTGTGTGAGTCTGTGACCTGCAAATTAATATAAGCTAGTTGCAAATTAGCGTATCAAATAATTCCCAATGCCAATACTATATTAGAAAACTCGGTTTTGACTTTTTTGACACTGATACAGTTATTACTATACACGTCTTATTTTACACACACAAAAATTAATAACAACAATTGTGATCTTAGAGCAGGTGAATGGGATGTTCATAGCATCAGATTCATAAAAAAATTATTAAAACATTTGTGGACCCCATAAACGATGAATCTATCTCTACAAAACTCTAATTTTAGAATCATTCTCTTTTCGGGTTCACTACGTAGCAACACGTGATTGGTCGATTTTACTTTTTTTTTCTTTTCACAATTTTAAAAAAATTTTTAAAAAATACTAAATTTCTTTTTTTAGAAACCCATGGGATATTATTTACTAATGCAGATACTCTTAGTTGGCTTGAGGACAAATATGTGAGCAGCAAGACCGCCAAGACGCTAGACAGAAACCACTTGAGCAGAAAAAGTAAAGTTGTTAAATATATTTTTTTCTCTTTTAATCGAATGCTTCTTTAGACCACATTTGTCTCATCTCCAAATAAGAATTCGATTCTAGACAAATTAAAATGATTTCTAGGTCAGGGAAAAGTTCTTACAAATGAAAATACACTCTCTTTCATTAATGTATCTTTCTTGCAAAAAAAAAGTATGCTTAGTTTATTACTCATGCGAAGCTCACGAGCCTCTACAAAATTCGGAAAATTTCCACGTCTTCTCGAATTCACTCAAACTATGTAGCAAAGACGGGCCAATCATTTGGGCTTCAAATATCATATCTAGACAAAATCTATTGAGTTTGTTTGGCATAAAGCGGAAATGAATAAATAAAGGTTATGACTTATCAAGCAACGGCATTGTCCAAATTAAGCTGTCAAGTATCAGAATTAACGCTAAGCTATTGTGTCAGTTCCCCCTTGTAACCCAAGAAGATCTAATAGTTTCATGTAATAGTTTTAGTCATTAGCCCCATGGTCGACCACATATACATCAACTCAACTCCCTTCTTCACTAATGAAAATCAAGAATAAAAAAAAAAAACAGTTTAGTTTTGAAATTTTTAAGATTTATTTATGAACAAAAAGTCACTGATCTTGTTGGTTACAGTATTCTATAATAGGAAACCATGGCTATTACAGAAATTTTGCTGACTATAGTATTTCTTGTGACCAAGAGATCATGGATCTTGCTAGTTATAGTACTTTTGGATCGAAAACCATGACAATGCAATAAAACTTCAGAGTAGTTTCCCTTCTTTTCATCGGCCGAACTCGAATTGACAGAGCTTTTACACCGTTTTCCAGGAGAAAAAAAAAGTTGTGAATAAAATTTTAGATTTTTGTATCGGCCTTCAATTACCTTTTCCCATTCGTTTTAGAACAATTGTTGGTCAGAATCGAATATAAATTAAACAGAATATCATATATTTAAAAAAATGGACATTTGGATGTATGGACCAATGTCAACGATGATCATCCTGAACAACATAAGAAAGGTCCGTATCACTTGCAAATTGCTGTCCAACTAGAGGTGACATTCCGGTGCCTGTCCCATGCGCTTGAAAACATACAAATAGTAACGATATATATATTACTTGCCATCTTTATTAAAAATTCTAATCCAGTAATATTTATGTAACGCTTAGTCAACTTTATAGATATATATACCTGTGGACGTAGTTGGTGCGGTATTGGACTGTGTCTTAGCGTTTTGACGCTTTCTCAAGAAAATAGCTCCAAACGTTGATGAGAGAATTGCAAACGCGGAGGCGAACGTAACGCCAAGAATGAGTGGTAATTTGTTTTTCTTCTTCTTTCCTCCATTGGTTTTTTGCTCCACCTATATAGCCGTCATAGAAGGGTGCCTAGTTAGTTGTTTTGTGTAGAAAATAGCAAAATTAAAACATGTATAATAATTAATACCATGTTAATTACTGTTTGCCGAATAACCAAATTGTAAAGAAGACTTATTTGCCGAATAACCAAAGTTTAACTCTTTAGCACAAAAACGGATGAAAACCCGTTAACTATGGAAGATTTTTGCTTGCAGTTAATTTTTTGTTTTCATCACTAGCGTGGATCTTGTATAAATTGCATTTTTATGTTAGAAAATAGTGTCATATCATGAAAAACATGGGGGCAAAAAACGTGTCATAGAAAAAATCACTAGAAAATTTGAAAATAATCGCACAAATTAAGGTTATTTGCAGATAAAAACATTCATATATAGTTCATAGTCCCAGTCTTTGAGTATAGTATGATCATAGTGGTACTACCCCCTTTAAAATCATAGTTGTATCTTTGTCAATATTTACTAATTAAATGCTATGAGATAAAGATGATCTAGTGAAATTATTTATTGTTATATCTTTACAAATTATTTTCTATGTAAATGGAGAGTAGATTGTGACTTGTGAGTACAAACCTTCTACCGCGTTGTTTGCTCGTGGTTTCGATCCTCCGAAACCTTACCATTACACCAAACGAATATATATTAATATATATCACGCAAAAGAGGGATTTTGGTTCATTTGTTTAATTTTACTTGGAAAAGAAAATATACTTAAATGTATGTATACATAGATTCAATATTATACAATATATACATAAGTTCAATATTATACTATCTTTCACTCAAAAAATAAAAATAAAAATAAAAACTAACCTTCAGAATCATTATTACCACCGCTGCTTTGGTTTCCACCTCTGCCCTCACCATCCCGACTGTTACTTATCGAATACAGCTCCAAACCATTAATGATGGGTGGCAAAACCGAGTCATCAGTGGACTGAAAGACTATTTGGGACCCGGACGTGGCCACTACATCTCTCAAAACGACTTGAGTTGCTTTCCCAAAAACCGGTATGATGGGACCCGAGCCCACTTGCTTGTCGTCCAAGAAAACGTTGAATGACCGTTTTTGGCTCCGACCTATAGTCTGAGGCTCCGAGAAGTAAAGAGCCAAGTATACCGGTAGACCGGCTAAGGGGAGAGCCAGGTTGGAGAGTCTTAAGCTTGCTCCTAACGATGACGTTGCCTTCGACATAACAACCTCTGGGGGGCTTGTTCGACGCCCCGGTGATGTACATCGACGGTGCTGAGGTCGTTAGATCGGTCAGTGTGTCGTCGGACCCTAACGGGTACCATGGCCTACTGTAAGGATCTAACGGGTAGCTAAAACAAGTTTTCAAAAAAAAAAAAAAAAATTAGATGCAAAAGTTATATATATTATAGATAAACCTTTAACCAAAAAAAATTATATACCTTAGAGCTCCGTGTTTTAAAAATAGGCATATATGAACCCCCAAACATTTTGTTTTTCGTTAAAGAAGGGTCTGTGTGTATACCTTATACTCTCTTTGGCACCACAAGTGGTTCTTTGTCGAGTAATCAGACCTTCACTGGGACCAAGATCAGCGTACATTCCGACGTCTAAGCTATAAACCTCAATGGACGATATAAAAGGGTTATGCGATGGAGACGTACGGAGGAGGCATACGCTAATGCTCTCATTCGCTGGAGAAAATATCAACTCTGAGTAATAGTATGTCTCCTCGTCGTTGAGAAAAGACTCAGTGATTTCAACAGAATCACGGTGTTTCCCATCATAAACCAAGTCGAAAGATGGCGGTGAAAAGTTGCCGTCGTAGTTCTCGTAGTAAAACTTCGTCCTCACGAGTGTTTTCTGGCGTTTTGTGACAGGAATGTTGGTGTAGCAGTTGGTTAGACCGGTTGGGAAGTACCGGAGGGTGTTGATCGGCTTCGTAACGACGCCGGTAATCGTCATGGGCTCGCCGGTCGTTACGTAGCCTTTATCTCCGACCCATGTTACATTGTTCGAGTCTACGTAGGATCCCGTTGATCCAAAGTCAATGCTTAAACCTAATAACAGCAGACCCAACAAGAAAAAGAAACGATAAGAGAGTAAAAAATAATCGGATGGGGTTAAAGTTAGTACAATATTAATGTTGGGGGAGTTTTAGGTTTGTACGTACTTTCAGCGAGTGAAAAGATTATGGCTGAGACAAAGAAGAGAGTGATGAGATCAAGAAGCGCCGCCATCATCAACGAGCTAGCTTGTTTCTTAGTTACATGCATACAGACGTAATATATAGAATAAAATGAAGTATGTCCATTTCTAGTAGTTGACTTGACTTTTTGAGATTGCACAGCTCATATATTATTTGCACAGCGGTTCAGATCTGGATTTTGGTTTTAGACAGTTTTGAATTCAAGAAAGGAAAACGTAGGGTGTCAAAACCAACTAACTCCCATTTATGCAACCGGGGAAATATGTTTTCCCTTTTGGATTTGGCGTCTTGACGCTAAGGACCCAATTAATCAATCTATAAAACACCATTTTTACTAATTGACACTGGCAATAAAGTAGATTTTATCTATATATTACTCTTTTTTAGTAGTGCTTTGAAATCAATTTAGAGAATGAAGTATTTCCAACACGATCGTGGTATAACTCGAACATTTAGCCCAAAAAAATATCCATATAAATTGGAAACATCTCTATAAAGTAATTATATTTCAACAATGAACTGCCAAAATTGATTTTTAATATGCATGTTATGTGATCATTCCATCCGGTACAGATGGAATTACTATATCTTCAAAATAATATCTACATATATTGTTGTATCATTTTCTGGTATAATTTCTCCAAGTCAAACAGATCGAGTAGTAATTATATGGAAGTTTCCTAACTACATTGTTATTCCAAACACAAAATGCTATAACTATCTAGAGAGTCGTTAAGCACAATACTGATAAAAACAGACTTACTAACTGAGGGTAGTGACACCTGGAGAGTAATAGAACTACTATTTAGGCGTGATGAACTTCTATTCCAAACAGAAAATTTAAAATCATTCTATTTTAAAATGAGCTATATTGTCTCCACGTACAGTTGAAGGGTAAGTAGTAAGGGAAATATAACATGGTGAACTTTCTGTTTTCGAAGCAGGTGTACTAGATGGTAGTAACAAAGGTATGAGTAAGGTGATTTATAGGATGAAGATATGCATGAACGAGGATTTGTCGTTTGGGATCGGTGGAGGAAGTATTACATCAATTTCTTATTAACAAGAGTGCCAATCCAGCACGTTTCTAGAGTGAGAGCACTTTCATAGAGGATCTCATTTTGGTATCTCAAATTTAGACCTAATTAAATATTAATATTTTAATAAATGGATATGTCAAATAGCTGATAACCCACCCAAAAATATCTCAAATGAGATTCATTTGAGATTTATATGAGATACTTTTTGGGTGACTTTCTTAACTATTTAAGATACCTACACTGGGGTGTTTATCGGTTCGGTTTCGGTTCGGTTTTTTTCGGTTTTCGGTTTTTTTGGTTAGTAAAATTTAACTACCATATTAAATTCATACTTACTTTGGTTTGGTTCGATTAAATACCGTTCGATTTTTCGGTTTATTCGGTTTTAAACCAAAAATTATTAAAATACTAGAAAATCAGAGAATAACAAAAAAACAGTAAAATACTTGTTTAACATCATATAATGCAATCAACATAAAACTAAAGCTCAAATTTCAAAACAAAAACCACGAAAAGATAAGTTGATGGGAAATAGAGTTATTTGACTCTCTCATATTTTTCTTCATCAAGGTTTTGTTTCCTCTGATTGATATATTTCTTTTTTTTTACAATAAAGAAAACATATATATTAGACTTTTAGTTTCGAAATACATAGTAAAAACCAAATAAAAATAAATACGTCTTATATTGTATAACATATTAGTTATTTATCCATGCCATACATGTATTGTAGTCTCTATATAGTATATATAATTATACAATATCTTATGTTAAATCATTTTTATTCGGTTTATATGGTATTACCAAAACCAAACCATATGCTCTATTTCGGTTCGGTATAGAACAGTTCGGTTCAGTTTTACCGTATTAAAACTATACCTACTTACTAAATAATAATATTTATATTTGAGATACCCAAGTAAGAATCTTTTTATAAAAGCAATTCCATTGAATGATTTTCAAAAAGAGTATCTCATATTAAAAAATAAAAATAATGAAAAAGAATTAGGAAAAATTCTCAAAATTTCTGGTTTCAGAACTTATGAAATACTGGCTCAGATATTTTTACCACACCTGTCAATTTGCAAATGGTTTAAATGTTTAAAAATAGTTATTTAATTAAAATATTATTATTTTGAGATACTCTAACAATTTCTCACCGATAATGATGCTCTAAAATTACTCTGACATATCATTTGTGTCGAAAAATTTAGACAGCAAATGTATGTATATATACTACCATAAAAGGAATTATCATCATGAAATTGTCATCCACCATAAAATTAAATGAAATTATCATTTAAGATTTCATCTTATTTTATTTTAGAATTCACCATGATAAAAGACTATTTTAACATACAGCCTATTTTACAATGTCAGATATTTGAACAATCACTGGCTATGTTTTAGTAATTATAGCAATTATTTAAGAAAATGTAGAAGTCGTCACATATATTTTCGTAGGGGACTTGATTGTTTAGGAAGAAGAATTGACTTTTGAGTTTGGTTCAACTTATTTGGTTGACTAAGCATATAGTCGACATATTGAAGTCAACGGCGCTTGTATTTATATATGGCACATAGACTTTTTCTTTTGTTTTCTGGCAGCATATGGCACATAGACTTTAAGTAGACGGTTCGGTCACGTTTATCCATTTTCCGTTATACGTACATTGTATTGGTATAGATAACACATGTGTGTATATCTTAATGAAATCCATAGATATATTTATCGTAGTGGGAACAAAATGGTTGGAATTTTTCATGTGTTCAGCCGATTTCCCCGCATCTCACGGTCTGTACTAATCATAGATTGTAACTGGTGTAGGGCTCAAAAGCAGAATATAAATGGAAAAACCTTGGAAGTAATATATAGAACCAAGTGGAGAGGAAAGACTATTAAAGATGATTGACAACGATGCCACCTTGCTGGATGGAATAGCCTGTGGAACTCATCACGGTGGAGAAATCGCGTCAAATGGTGTGTGTAAGAAGAAACAAAATTATTATTATTTTTTTTGTTGAAATGTTAAATTTATATATCAACAAAAAAAAAACTGAACCACGGCAAACTATACCGATGGTTCTAAAGTTTGGTCCAAAGAGGTGTATAATGTACAATCTACAATTTTTGTAGTAATCGGAATAATTTTAAGCTGAAATATTATAATCTCCGAACTCTTTAGATAAATTTGTAAAATTGCAGTGGTAATTTTGCAGTTTTTCTCTTGTTTGTTTTTTTGTTTATTAAAAATTGATGCATTTGATTAAAATAAATTTCAACAAGAAATCTAAAGATGATTACAACCCCAAGAGGAAGAAGAAGATCATTATGAACGAAGCTAATGCCAATTAATTCATTATTTCATTTAAATAAAATGCATTTGTTTTATCGTTCAATGTTGAAGCCTTTTTTCTTTTTTTTTTTAGCATTATCTGTCTTAAATCTATTGGAATTCGATATTTTCGACTTACATGACACCACTGATTTAACTACTGTCGATTATAGTTATCATATCATGTTTGTTGTATGATGATTGAACTATTTCAAATTTATCGTTTAAATTGACAACAACATTTTGACCCCTCTAGAAAAAAAAAACAATTTTTTTTTACAATAACAAGATAAAGCTATAATTATGTAACTACACGCAAATAATCTTTTCTTGAGCTAGAAATAATCATCATGATACATTTTGCATCAACAAATAATTTGAAAATTAATTTGACCATCTTCCAGGTAATGGTGTCTACGCGGCTCCATGTTGATGATTATCATCTTGATGAACAACATACGAATCGTTTACACCAATCAGCTCATCGATATCATACACACCCGGCTCATCGTGCTCTGGGTGGCTAACGTCGCTTGCCAATTTCTGTCCAACCATTGGGGATATCCCCGCCACTGCTCCAGGCCCTAAAAACATAAAAAATAATCCCAAAATATATTAATATTCATCTAAGATTTAAGATTAAAATTATATTATTTGCATCAGGAATATTAACGGTACCTGTGGGCATGGCTGGTGCTGTGTTGGGATGTGGCTTAGCGTTTTGACGCCTCTTTAAGAAAATAGCCGCAAACACTGATGAGAGAGATACAAACGCAGAGGCAAAGGTAACGCCAAGAATGAGTGGTAATTTGGATTTCTTCTTCCTCCGTCCAATTTTGTTTGCCCCACCTAAACCAGCATCACGCAAAGGAGTCAAATGGTTTAGTTAGTTACGTTTATAATCATCATATTACTGCAATAGAATAAGAAATGGAAATTGATAATAATTTTTATATAAAATTATTAATACTCAGTTTGTATATCTGATTAATTGATTACGATTGTGTCAGTAAAACATTTAAGCAGTATAAATATATTTAAATGAATAAATTAATAATAACCACATAATATAAAGGACAAACCTCCTACTGCATTGTTTCCTCGTGTTGTCGCTCCTCCGGAACCTCGTGTTCTCATATATATGTTTGGACGACTATATATAATTTGGTGTGAATGTATCATTTGAAACCGATAATTTATTTTGTTATGTTATTATGGTTACACTACAAGAAAACATAGTGCATTCTAACCACATTTCCGACCAAAATAATTGATTAGAAATTTTTTTGATGAATAACTGACCATTTAGCTACGACTTCAAGTTTTGGACAGAAAATGAAGAGAAAATTCTGACAAAAATAAATGATCAGAAAATAGTTAGTAATTACCGACCAATTGTTGACCACATTTAAACGGTGAGAATAATGGTCAGTCATTGGTTAGAAATATGACACTATTTTTTAATATATATAGCCGTTTAGAAACATTAGAATATTTGGTCAGAAAATGGTCAAAATATTTTGACAAAATAAAAGGTCAGAAAAAGGTAAGTAATTTCCGACCAATTATTGACCACATTTAACCTTACCAATAATAATAGTCAGATATTGGTCAAAAGTCAAAAGCAATTTTTTTTTGAATAATTAATAATTAAGAATATATAATACATGGTGAAAAAAAAGAATATATAATACAGTCTCTTATAAAAAGAAATCTAATTATCCAAATGTATAAAACCTTCAACTTAAACCCTAAAACTTGAATGTTAACCCCAAATTCTATATCCAAAACTTCAAACCCTAAAACATAATCATTTATAACACTTATAACAAACAAAAAAAAAAAAAATCTTTCAAGTCTAATCTTTTTAAAACTTACCCCAAAATTTAAAGCTAAAAACTTCAAACTCTATACCCTAAACTCCAAATTCTAATACATAACTCTATACCTTAGATTTGGATTCTTAATCATCAAAATTAAATCATAAACCATAAAAAGTATAATAATTAATTATACATATAAATATATAATACTAAATATGAAATCAAAATCTTAAGACTTTATACTTAAACAGAAAATTTAAATAAAAGAACCATAAAACCAAATTTATCAAAAGATTAAAGTAATCAATATTTGAAGAAAAAGAAATTAATGGAATAAAATCTTTTCATTGGCTGATGCATAGACACAAGGATTGCACTATGAACCTTTGATAAATTTAATCCAACAGACGAAATTACTTCTTTATTTTGTCTCCTCTTCACGTCTTTGTCTCCTTCAGGTCATCGTTTTTGTTTTCTTTTTGACAATTAAATTCTTCTTCTTCTATAGCTTTGCGTTTCACCATCTCCACAGATTTGCTTTCACCATCACCTTGAAGTGAGACAATTAGCTTTTTCTTCTTCTATCTGTGTTATGAACCGTTTGGTTAATGGACTCAATATAGACCGATCCATATAGAGGTTATTAACATAACCGGTCCTTAGTATAATTAGATGTTTTCCTTTATAGACAAGGAATAGGTTTGTGGAATATTTCCTTTTCTTGTTATGAGTAGTAAAAGGTAATTAACCTTTTCTCTACATGGTGTAACCACTATATAAAGAGACCTTTGGTCCTCATAATAATACACACAGAACATTCAGTTCACAACACGTTATCAGCACGAAAGCTCCTAAACCCTAAAACCCTAGAGACCCTGAGTAGCTGCCGAAACTTTAAAGAGTCATATCTTTCAAACCGTGAGGAACCAGAAGGCGATCTAGATATCAAATCGAAGCCCTCGACGAGACGAATCTACCGGTGAAAACGGCTTATCGATCCGACATCGGACGCGCTCTCACGCACGCATACAGTGCACGACGACCCACCAAATAAACCAAGGAGATCCGATTTCAGCTTGTGTTTTCGTAGGTCATTAGCTCCCGGTTCATTCCAATTCAAATCTAAAAGAAATAAAAAGGTAAAACCCTAAACTAAGAACAAAGCAAAACCGAATTGGACATTAATGAACTTGAACCCTAAAATCGGTTGCTCCCATGAACTTGCTTGATCTTATTAAAACCTTGAAACCGAACATTGACCTAAGCTATATCATGAGTTTAAAATCGGATTGTTTGAATATTGCCTTGCTTGTTTGCTGAATCGATTTGTGATCTTGATTGCATGTTTAAATTAGTTCATTAGCTTGCTTATTTACCTGCTTTAAAATCGCATGAGAACTTGCTTGCATCAATCACTTAAAATCGAATTTGGACTAGCATAGAAATCGCATGTATCATTGATTGAAATCGGATTGTATGAGTTAGGCTGTTAGAATCGATTTGTGCATGCTTGTTTTGGCCATAGTTGAAATCGTGAAACCATAGAGAAAAAGCTAGGTTGAAATCGATCCTAAACCTAATCCTAATCCAAATAGGAAAACCTTAATCCCTTCCTTTTAGTAAAAAGGAAAGTGTTAAGTATATCATTTTCCCCTTTTGTTTAATTTCCTTTATTGGTTTATCCCTTTAATGAATTGTCTTATGATTAATTTTGCAAAAAGGAAAATTGAATAATATTGCTAATAGCATAATAGAAAATCGGTTGCATGATTTAATTAATTGATTTGCATAATTGATTGAAACCATGAAGTATTAAAATCGGACATGTTATATGCATATATATATAAACCGGCCATTACCACTAAGGTCCGGATTTATTAAAAGCCCCTAACTGAAATTCGTTAAACGTTTTCAGATGGCTGACGTCAACTTTGATGCATATGAAAGAATGGCCAAAGTTAACAACTTTGAATACCCGGTCCTAGATCTCTCAGGAGACGAATTTATGGAATGGTCATTGAGCACGAGACTTGCTCTACAAGACAGAGGACTCGGAAGATGCATCTACAAATTAAAGATAATAATGAACTTGAAAGCCAAAAGCAAAGAGCCATAAACATTATGCGCCGTCATCTCACTGAGGATCTAAGAGATCAGTATGAAGATACTAAAGATCCAGTTGACCTCTGGACAAAGCTTGGTGAAAGATTCTCAATGAAATTATGGCTGACCTCCATGGATGGATGGAGTAGACTCAGCTTCCAGGACTATGAATCCGTGGATGAGTACAATTGTACTCTACTGAGAATCGTACATGGCTTTATGCTATGTGGCGAAGTGATAACACACAGAGATCTTTTAAATAAGACTATATCTACATTCCATCCGAGACAGATAGTGTTATCACGAAAGGCCGAAACTTTCACCAACTATAATGATCTACTATATTACCTCCTTGGTCCACAAAGGACAAAAGAAATTATCAGTAAGCTGATGACTTCATAAAGAGGCGTAAAGAGATGACAGAACCTCAAACGTGCAATGAGGAAAAATGCTCAGACTGTGAGGGCAGTTCATACGTGACTAGAAAAATAATTTCCGATTTTATACTTTCATGTTGCTTTCTTGTTTTGATTTGCTTTGGATTCATGTCTTTGGATTTCTATCTATGATTTAAAAAATTTAAGGCTTTAAGACATGATTCTTGTTTTATGAAGTATGGACGTATTCCTTGTGGATAGTGGGTCAAGTCATACGATCTTGAAAGATAAAAGATACTTCATAGACCTTAAACTAAGAAAGGCAATCGTAGAGACTATAGCAGGACATGCCAGTCTTATAAAAGGCCACGGCCAGGCCGCCGTTCTAATCCTAAGGCCTAGGACACATCTCGAAATTCCAGATGCATTGTTTTCCCCAGACTCAAATCGTAACTTATTGAGCTTTAAAGACATTCGTTTGAATGGATATCATGTGGAAACAATGGGCGAAGGGAAGAAAGAATTTCTCCAAATCACAAAAATTGCCAACGGCCATAAGAAGGTCCACGAGACCATACCTGCTATAGCTACGGGCGTGTAATGTACTAAGTTCAGTATGATAGAGGCCAATGCCACCGTAAACAAAGCCCTTACGGATATGTTCACTCTATGGCACGACCGTCTGGGACATCCCGGGTCGGGAATGATGCGGAAATTGATCATCAACACGAATGGCCACGCCTTCAAAGAAAGGAAAGTGATCCCTATGAGTCTCACTTGTGCCTCGTGTTCGCAAGGAAAACTGATTGTAAGACCATCACCAGTAAAGGTGACTAAGGAAACGATAAACTTTCTGGAAAGGATTCAAGGAGACATATGCGGACCAATCCACCCACCTTGTGGGACATTCCGATATTTTATGGTCCTCATTGACGCATCTACACGATGGTCACATGTATGCTTATTGTCATCACGGAATATGGCATTTGCAAGACTCCTTGCCCAGATAATCCGCCTAAGAGCGCACTTTCCAGACTTTCCGTTAAAGTCCATCCGTATGGACAACGCGGGAGAGTTTACGTCCAGAGCGTTTGATGACTACTGTATGTCCATGGGGGTAAGTGTTGAGCACTCTGTGGCACATGTACATACACAGAACGGCTTAGCCGAGTCTCTCATCAAACGAATCCAGCTGATTGCTAGACCATTACTCATGAGGTCAAAGCTTCCAGTTTCAGCCTGGGGACACGCTGTCTTACATGCTGCAGACCTAATCCGTATCAGGCCATCTAGTGACCACAGGTTTTCCCCAATGCAATTACTAACGGGTCAAGAGCCAAACATATTCCATCTTAAGACATTTGGATGTTCAGTCTATGTGCCTATTGCTCCACCACTGAGAACTAAGATGGGACCTCAAAGGAGGATGGGGATATACGTTGGATATGATTTACCCACGATCATAAAGTATCTTGAGCCAACTACCGGTGATTTATTTAAGGCCAGATACGCGGATTGTCATTTCGATGAGTACGTTTATCCAACTATAGGTAGTGAAAACCTGCTGACAAAAGAACTCTCATGGAATCAAACATCCATAAATTGGCAAGATCCTCGAACCCAAGAAAGTGACTTGGAAGTTCAAAAGATTATACATATGCAAAAGCTAGCTATACAATTGCCAGATTCCTTTGCTGACCCGCAGAGAGTTACTAAGTCGTATGTTCCAGCCGTGAACGCACCAATACACATTGATGTCCAAAGTGGACCGCAAGTGGCTACAGAGTCTAAACCGCGAGTAAAGCGTGGAAGACCAATTGGTTCCAAAGATAAGACTCCTCGGAAATTAAGAAAAGGTGCTGATATTCAAGCCGAGGAGATAACTAATGGACCGGACACTTATGAGCCTAAGGAGCCGCCAAATGATGCTCGGGACGCCGAGCCTCATGGTCCTAAAGTTCCAGATAACAATGACATCTCAATAAATTATGTTATGTCCGGAATCCAATGGAACAGAAAAGATATCGACGTCGATGATATATTTGCATGCAACGTAGCACTTGAGATTATGAATGAGGATCTAGAACCCACGTCAATAGATGAGTGCACTCAACGATCTGATTGGGATAAATGGAAAGAAGCCATAAACGTGGAGTTAAACTCTTTAAAGAAGAGAGAGGTTTTTGGTCCCATTATTCGGACACCTCATGATATAATACCAGTTGGACATAAATGGGTCTTTGTAAGAAAGAGAAACGAACAAGGAGAGATTGTTCGACACAAAGCACGGCTTGTGGCACAAGGATTCTCTCAAAGACCTGGAATCGATTATGAGGAGACATACTCCCCTGTGGTGGATGCAACGACATTCCGATTCCTTATAAGTTTGGCCATAAGAGAAAAGTTAGATCTGCGGTTATGGATGTTGTCACCGCATACTTATATGGTCCACTGGATAATGAAATCTATATGAGATTGCCAGAGGGTATTGAGCTCAAAGATAAGAAAAGTTCTCGAGAAGAACACTGCATTAGGCTAACCAAATCCCTATACGGACTGAAACAGAGTGGGCGCATGTGGTACAATCGTTTAAGCGAGTACTTGATTAATTCGGATATAAAAATGATCTCATCAGTCCGTGTATCTTTATAAAGAAGTTTGCAAACGGTGGATTTGTGATTATAGCAGTTTACGTGGATGATTTGAACATCCTCGGCACCTCTGGAGAAATCACCCAAACAGTTGATTTGTTAAAGGCCGAATTTGAAATGAAAGACTTAGGAAAGACTAAGTTCTGTTTGGGAATACAGCTTGAGTACGTCAAAGACGGAATCCTTGTGCATCAAACGGCGTATACTGAAAAAGTACTCAAGAGATTTAATATGGACACAGCTCACCCATTGAGTAGCCCAATGGTCGTAAGGAGCATAAGCCCGGACACAGATCCGTTTGGTCCAATAAGAAAGGATGAAGAAGTCCTTGGTCCCGAAACGCCATATCTAAGTGCCATAGGTGCGTTACTACTACTTGGCTAGTCACACTAGACCAGATATTTGTTTTGCCGTGAACCTCCTATCAAGATTTAGTTCTTGTCCAACCCAAAGGCACTGGAACGGGATTAACATTTACTTCGTTACCTTCAAGGAACGAAAGATATGGGTCTATTTTACACTAACCATAACGACAAAGGTTTAGTTGGTTTTGCTGATGCAGGTTATCTATCGGATCCACACAATGGACGATCTCAGACAGGATATGTGTTCACTCACGGAGGAACCGCAATTTCATGGCGATCCATGAAGCAGACACTCACGGCCACATCATCAAATCACGCAGAGATTTTGGCAATTCATGAAGCCAGCCGTGAATGTGTTTGGTTGAGATCGATGACTCAGCACATAAGACGAGATTGTGGGATGACAGATGGAAAGGACGAACCGACCGTACTTCATGAGGACAATGCTGCGTGCATAGCTCAACTGAAGGATGGATACATCAAGGGAGACAGGACGAGCACATTCTGCCAAAATTCTTTTTCACTCACTCATCTCCAGAAGCTGGAGAAATACAAGTGCTTCAAGTCCGTTCAAGCGACAACTCAGCTGACTTGTTCACAAAGTCGCTCCCAACTTCCACGCTCAAGAAGCTGCTGTATCAGATCGGCATGCGCTGGGATGTCTAAATCAGGGGGAGTAATACGTGCTGTACTCTTTCCTCACTAAGGTTTTGTCCCACTGGGTTTTTCTTTAGTGAGGTTTTAATGAGGCAGCATCCCCAAGTGTATTACAAAGATCCTTGGTTGCATCGGGTTCGGTCATTTCGTCCAAGGGGGAGTGTTATGAACCGTTTGGTTAATGGACTCAATATAGACCGATCCATATAGAGGTTATTAACATAACCGTTCTAGATAATTAGATATTTTCCTTTATAGACAAGGAATAGGTTTATGGAATATTTCCTTTTCTTGTTATGAGTAGTAAAAGGATAATTACATTTTCTCTACATGGTGTAACCACTATATAAAGAGACCTTTGGTCCTCATAATAATACACACAGAACATTCAGTTCACAACAATCTGTTCATTATATCTTTGGGACATGACTAATTTTTTCTCTTCTTATTCCAGATCTACAGGCTCGAACTTCCATTAACGTGTTTCCGAAATTTCCAGATCTACTGGTGCGTCACTCTTCACCACCACCAAGCTCGAAGTTTCCGTCGTCGTCACCACCAAGACATCTTGAATCCTTCATCTTGAATCCTTCACCACCAAGCTCGAAGTTTTCATTTGTAATTAATTAATACGAAAATATAAATATATAATCATTGTTTTTTTTTTAAAGTGGAACAAGATCAGTTGCCGATTGCTAATGAGAAGATTGTGACATTGGAGGAAAACGAAGCTGAGAAAGATAAGGTTATCAAATATTTGCAAAACTTGGCAAGTGAGCAAGTTTCTTGAATTTCAAGATGATGATGAAGTTGAAGATGAAGATGAAACTCAAGAGTAATGTTCTTCACTATTATTTTGTAGTTCTGTTTTCCAGCGTAAGGGATATGATGTATCAATTGTGGTTTTATTTTTAGTTTTAGACTTTAATTATCTATATTATGTTGTAAAACAATTTGAATTTGCTATTCTAATTATTTTTATTTTTAAAATTTTAAATTTTTAATTTAATTTACATTTTTTCTAATTAAAAAACAATTTAATAATTAATTAAATTAAAAATTAAATAATTAAAACTGGTCAAAATAGATAATTATTATTTCATCAAGAGCTGGTCAGAAATAAGAGACAGTAAATGATCGGAAAGTCATCTGATTATAATGGTCAATATATTGTCAATAAATGGTTGGAAAATTTATGTCCATTTTCTGACGCTAGATCCTGACGCCATTTCTCACCAGTTTTATTGGTCAGAAATTTTTAACCATTATCTGACCAAAGTTAATTTCTGTCGGAGCATTTCTGACGATTTTATAAGGTCGGAAAATGGTCAAAAGGAGGTCTTTATGACCATTTACCGTTCAATGTGGAGGTCAGAAATAAAATGATTTCTTGTAGTGATTGTTCCGTTGTTGTCCAAAAAAACAAAAAAAACCATTGTTCCGTTGAAAACATTTTAAACATATATATATATATATATATATGCTTTATGGTTTTCATGTTATATATAACAACTTTCCCTTTGTGATGTTTCAAAAATTGTTCTATACTTTCTGTTACTAATTTCTTATGTTTTATTTGTCAATAGCATGGTACTTCTACGTTTTATAAAATGTAATATACGAGATATGATTTGAAGAATAACTAATGAAAAGAAAACAACATTCTTTTACTAAAATTAGAATTAATTCAGACATACAAATTAAAACATATATTTTAGGAAAAATACAAGTAAGTGACTACTAATTTCAATTTGTACGAG
Organism: Isatis tinctoria; assembly: GCA_010577795.1. Taxonomy (NCBI): domain Eukaryota; kingdom Viridiplantae; phylum Streptophyta; class Magnoliopsida; order Brassicales; family Brassicaceae; genus Isatis; species Isatis tinctoria. Next base: position 22,551,801 of record CM021245.1, read on the forward strand.
ATTTGACTATTTGGATAAAATCATTCACACATGAGTTTTTTCAACTTATTTGATTGAGTGAATTTGGTCCATTTTGTTTGTTGACTCCGCGTGGAATATACATTTTAGAACTTAGCGGCTTTTGTTGTATTTTTATGGGCCCATTACTTGGAAAGTAAACGGCTCGATATATATATATATATGTCGGCACAATACCAATGACTTCATAAATATTCAATTGTTGTGAATTCTCCACATCCTCTTTTGTAGCAACGATAAAATGAAAAAGAAGAAAGAATTCTCAAATTCGGTTATTAACAGTTATTTTTCCTTAAGCTCAACATGATTTTATTGGGCTATACCAATCTAAAGCATGGGTTTGATGGACAATCTTATCCGCCACTCTAATACATATTGGGCTAATGTGAATAAAAAGCTCATCAAACGTTGTTGCCAAAACATGGATATACTTATATTTTAGTAATGGCCACACTTGTGAATCCAAAAGACCTTCAATATTATCGAACATTTGGAACACAAAATGTCTAAAGGATTGTCAATGTAACACCCGTCCTCTCGACACTCGAGAACGGCGTGCCACTAACCACGTCACATACGTAAAATATCTCACTCTACAGTGTCTCATATCCCAACTATCTCAATGATATATGTACATGATAAAATATGGAGAAAACGTAAAAATCCCAAAGAAGCACCGTATCGTCAAAGCGTAAAATACTTGTTCGTCTCACCGGAAAAACTGGAAAGGGAAGAAGGAGGGGTGAGTAACAGGGGAGTCACTCAGTGAGGTATAGGATGCTAATCACAGAAAACGTAAATCTGACCATAGCACGCCATACATAGGAAATAGACTAAACATGCACAATCACGGTACCTAAAGTACCCAAAGAACAGTCAACGGTGTCCTAGGCCAGAGCTCGTGGCCAATCTTATGGGATAATGCCCAACTACACCGCCCGTAGACGATTTATCGATCTGACTGGGATACCGAACAACCGGTCGACTAAGCTGTCGTACCCCTCCTCAAACAACATGCGACGCAAGTACAGAGATAACGTCTCTGTACACCCGCAATCCCTAACGACCCACATGGTCAACTAATCTTAGCTCTAACATGAATAAAATAATCAATTAACAATTTAATGCACAATAAATGGGTTGAATCATCTATTATTCCTAAGTCCGATTTACAAACAATCCTAAAAAGACTCTAGCATAGAAACGGAACACATTTAATACTAAATCCTATCTACGGCGCTTTTCGATGAAAAATACGATATTCTGCAGAAAGCCCTCACTTTAGCTAAAACGGATGATTACTGCGGCTTCTGAACTCCGGATGCTTAAACGGACGCTGAATCTGAAATTAGAACGAAATTTCGAGTGAGAACGGCTTTCGAACGGCGAAAAACGATTAACGGGTCAACCCGGTCAAAGTCAACGGTCAAACCAGTCAAAGTCAACGGTCTGATCGGTCAAAATCAAACAGTGACTAAACCGGATTAAACCGGACTCAATTGATTTAAACCAGAAATTGAACCAAACCGAAATTGAATTGAATTAAACCGATCGAACCGTACCAAACCGAAAGCGAATCGGTCGGTTAAGTCAAACTGGACTCAAACCGACCGACCGAGTTGACTCAGTGAGTCGCCGGCGAGTCACTGAGTCACCGGTGAATCACGGCGGCCGGCGGCGGCGAGTCACGGCGGCGACCGGCGGATGGCGGCGGCGGAGCTCACCGGAAAGTTCACCGGCGGCGACGGCACGGCGGCGCGTGGGAGTCACGCGCGTCGGTGGATGACGGCGCGTGACGCGCGTGAGGCGCGTGAAACTCACGCGCCGATCTTCTGACGGCGCGTGGGGGCGCGTCCGGCGGCGGTGGAGGCTGAACTTCTTGGCGTGGCTTCGTCTCGTCGTTCTGAATCCGATGGTGGCTTTGGATTTTCGAGAAACGCCACGGTTAGTGAGTTATGATCGATTTACTGATTGACCGAAAAAGCAAATCGGAAACACTGGTTTAACGACGGCGGTCGGACGAGCAACTCCTCCTCTTCTTCTTCCTCTTCTTCCTCCTTCTCTCTCCCCCCTCTCTCTCTCTCTCTCTTTTCTCACGGTGGATTGGTGATTAAAGGGGTGGGGGAAGATAAACTTATAAAACTAAAAAGAAAGGAGGTGGGGTGGTTGGGAAAAAGGGGTCGTTACAAAAAACCTCATCAAAGGTTGTTGCCAAAACATGGATATACTTATATTTTAGTAATGGCCACACTTGTGAATCCAAAAGACCTTCAATATTATCGAACATTTGGAACACAAAGGAATGAAGGATTGTCAATCTCAAAGCTTTTGCATCTGTTTCCTGTGATGAGCATACTCTTGGCACTTGGCATGGCCCGAGCTTCTAATGATACACAAATGGTTATGTTTCATGCTTTTAAGTTAACGAATTAAGAATTTCAACACTTTTTAATTGATATACCTACACTTGTGAGAAAAGTATTAAGTTATTGGTAAATAGTGGCTTATGATTTTTTTTTGGTGAAAAAATAGTGGCTTATGATTAAAAGGTTGTAAACAATGTCTGGAATAAAAGGGGCTTGAATCAATTTTTTAATTATTCAAATCTCCTTTTCTAATTTTGTTTTAACTTTTTAAAAGTTATGTTGAAATTGAAAGGTTCATAAGAAAAAAGGATGGAATTTTTTTATTTACATTGTTAGAAAAATAATGTAACTCTTTCCTAATTAGATCTAAGCTGCCGACAAACAGAAAAACCCGACCTATAAAGTAGAAACCTTTCGTAATTAAGCTTTTAGATGTGATGAAGAGTTGAAAGATTATCACAAAACATTCTTCATAGACGTGGTGGGCTAACAATTATGATATGGGCTTCCACCAATCTCGGTTACTTGTATAATCCAATAAATCACTTATAAAAACAATGTATTAAATATATCAAATCCCAAACTTCAGTATTGCATCAATCAATTTTTGCCAGCCATTTGAACAATATTAATATATTAGTTGCGGTGCCTTGTTAGGTACTATATTTAAGAATAATGTCACAAGGAGCATTAGTGGGATGGTATTATTTCCAATTAATAATGATATCATGTGTCATGTTCCATATGGGTGTATAATGGAGTGGTTAAGCGTTCTCTTAAATCTTGCAAGCCCTAAAAGATTTCCATAAATACAAATAGTTCTAATCTTTATATATTTTAGGGAAAGTTTGACACATTGAACTCAGCAAGTCTATCGAAAAGTAAAAGACCAAGAAAGATTTAGTAGGATTGAAGACGTAATTGGAACCACTTATTTAAGTAAGATTCTTCTTATGTGTTATATTAATGCTCAAATTTTGAAGAAGAAACAAACTTACAACAAAACAAGAAATCAATATATTAAGAAAAGGATAACTAAAATAATAAATACAACGATATATATACACTGATATACATATATCTACGAGAATTTTAATTTCTTACATTTTTTGGTTCACATCCACGAGAATTTAATTTACGATGCAGAAAGTGAACACAGCCCGAAAACGAAAAGCGCTTTCATGAATACAACAAGTGATTTCTTCATCAATATTGTCGGAAATTTAAATCAACCTTTAAAAATGTACTAAAAAATCCCCAATAAAAAGTTTGACTTTGTTGCAAATCACCACCAGTAGTCACCTGAAACAAAAATGAAAACACACAAATTCGTAACATTTTGACCAATAAATATTTATAAAAAATATCTGGACTGTATTTAACTATATTTTTCATATTTAAAACAATTCTCCGATGACAAAAAAACAGCTTTTTCCATTGACATACGTTTTCTAATCATTTTCAGGAAATTCCATATTTCTCTTCCTTCTAAGCCATTAATTAAAAAAAAAATACAGAGAGAGAAAATTCGATGATCTATTGACGATTTTCTTTTTCTCATTCTTCCATCTTCTTTCTCCTTCTCTTCCTAGCGGAAGAAATAAAAATATACTCCCTGAGTTCATGTTTTTCTTTTTTTTGCAGAGTTCATAAAGAATCAAACCTCCTGACACCAGTCTGTTCTTTGCTGGAACCTACTCTCTTTTTCGAGTACAGTTTTTGATATTATTTTATTTATAATAAAAAAAAAGCTCAAAACTCAAAATCTGAGTTTTTCGGTTTCTTGATCTATTCATTAAGCTCTGATCCTCAACTCTAGCCTTTCATGGGACCGTTACTTCTCCTGAATCTCTTGTCTTAAAAAGGTAATTTTGGTTCTGTTCTGCTTAATTCATGCTTTGATCTTAGAAAGTTTTACCATTTTTTATGCTGTGTCTCGAGTTCATATGAGAAACCCTAGTTTCTCTCACCTCTGATTGAATGTTTCATCCGATCTGGTCCGTGTCTTGTCAAAATTTCAGGTTTTGTCTTGCTTTGGTCAAGATGGGTGTTGAAAAGTTCGGAACTTTCGTCTTGGTTTCAACGATTTTGTGCTTGATTTGCATCTGCCATGGATTCACACCTCAGGATAACTACTTAATCAACTGTGGCTCACCGGCCAATTCGACTCTTGTGGGTCGAGTCTTCATGTCTGATAAGCTCGCCTCCAACTTACTCGCCTCTCCCAAAGAAGAGATCCTCGCGAGTCAAAGCAGTAGCTCAGATGTTTACCAGACGGCGAGAGTCTTCACCGGAGTCGCCACCTACAAATTCTCCGTCGCTCGTGGCCGTCACTGGGTTCGTCTCCATTTCAATCCATTCAATTACCAAACTTACCAAATGGGTTCAGCTAAGTTCGCAGTGTCTTCACAAACTCATGTTCTGTTAAGCGATTTCACGGCTAAGAGTAGAGTTGTAAAAGAGTACTCTTTGAATGTGGACAAGGATGATCTTGTCCTCACGTTTACTCCCTCTGGTAGTTCGTTTGCGTTTGTGAACGCCATTGAGGTTATATCCGTTCCCGACTCATTGATCACTTCTTCTCCTCCTCCGAGGCTTATAGGCGGTTCAGGGGTGTTTCAGTCGAGCTTGTCATCGCAGGCTTTCGAAACCGTTCATAGACTGAACATGGGCGGTTCTCTTGTTACGCCTAACAACGACACTCTTACAAGAACTTGGCAGCCTGATTCGAGTTTCCTGCTTGAGAAGAATCTAGCTAACAGTGTGTCTAAGATTGCAACTGTTAAATTTGTTCCAGGCTATGCAACAGAGGAAACTGCGCCAAGAACCGTGTATGGTACTTGCACTGAGATGAATACTTCAAGTAACCCTAATAGCAACTTCAATGTCACGTGGGAGTTCGATGTTGACCCGGGTTTTCAGTACTATTTACGCTTCCACTTCTGCGATATCGTGAGCTTGTCTCTCAACCAGCTGTACTTCAATCTTTATGTGGACTCAATGCTCGCTGTTATGGATCTTGATCTTAGCACTTATGTTGATAATACGTTGGCTGGTGCTTACAGCATGGATTTCGTTACGCCGTCGTCGAAAGGTACTGATAAAATCCGTGTTAGCATCGGTCCATCGAATATTCACACTGATTATCCGAACGGTATTGTGAACGGATTGGAGATCATGAAGATGAACAACTCTCGAGGTCAGTTAAGCACCGGGACGTTTGTTCCCGGTAGTAGTTCGGGCACTAAGCAGAAGAATGTCGGGTTGATTGTTGGTGCAACCATTGGTCCGTTGCTCGCGTTACTCCTCTTGGGAGGTTGCTTTGTGTTCTGCAAGAAGCGGAAACGCGGCCAAGACGGTCATTCGAAGACTTGGATGCCGTTTTCAGTAAACGGAACTTCGGTGGGAAGCAAAGTCTCCTATGGAACTACGCTTACAAGTATAACTACAAATGCCAATTACCGTATTCCTTTTGCAGCGGTCAAGGACGCTACTAATAACTTCGATGAGAGCCGCAACATTGGGGTGGGAGGTTTTGGTAAAGTCTACAAAGGAGAGCTTAACGATGGCACGAAAGTAGCTGTGAAAAGAGGAAACCCAAAGTCTCAGCAAGGGCTTGCGGAATTCAGGACAGAGATTGAGATGTTGTCACAGTTTCGTCACCGTCATTTGGTCTCTCTGATTGGTTACTGTGACGAGAACAGCGAGATGATACTGATTTACGAGTATATGGAGAATGGAACGGTAAAGAGTCATCTTTACGGCTCGGGTCTTCCTAGTTTGACTTGGAAACAACGGCTTGAGATCTGCATTGGTGCGGCTAGAGGATTGCATTACCTTCACACTGGTGACTCAAAACCGGTCATTCACAGAGATGTGAAATCTGCAAACATATTGCTTGACGAGAACTTCATGGCTAAAGTTGCAGACTTTGGACTGTCTAAGACCGGACCTGAGCTCGATCAGACTCATGTGAGTACTGCTGTGAAAGGAAGTTTCGGGTATCTTGACCCTGAGTACTTCAGAAGGCAACAGCTCACTGAGAAATCAGATGTTTACTCCTTTGGTGTTGTTCTGTTTGAGGTTCTCTGTGCTAGACCCGTTATAGACCCGACGCTTCCGAGAGAGATGGTGAATCTTGCGGAATGGGCAATGAAGTGGCAGAAGAAAGGGCAGTTAGATCAGATCATTGACCAGTCGCTTCGAGGAAACATCAGACCCGACTCGTTAAGGAAGTTTGCGGAGACTGGTGAGAAATGTCTGGCTGATTATGGGGTCGATAGGCCCTCTATGGGAGATGTGTTGTGGAATCTTGAATACGCTCTGCAGCTACAAGAAGCAGTGGTTGATGGCGAACCAGAAGACAACAGCACGAATATGATCGGAGAGTTACCTCCACAGATCAACAACTTCAGCCAGGGAGACACGAGCGTGAACGTTCCGGGCACTGCGGGACGGTTTGAGGAATCGAGCATTGATGATCTCTCTGGTGTTTCCATGAGTAAAGTGTTCTCGCAACTGGTGAAATCCGAAGGAAGATAATGAGAGAAAGGGAAATGCCTATATAAAGCGAAAAGATCTGATCTTATAACAGTAAAGGAAGCAAAACATGTAATGAGGAAGAAAAGAATCAGGTCTTTTGTCTGCTCGAGCTGTTCTTCTGTCGATTTTTTTTCCATTGAGTAATGTTTACAAATAGTCGAAAACTTTCACTCTTTTTATTTTCACTCTTTCCCACCTGAGTTTGTATGTCCATTTGAAGTTGTCTAATATTTCTTTGTTCTTTGTTTCTAAGGATGTTTTTAACACTCTTGTTGTTTCAGTTGTACTGTAAGTTTAGAAGTTAAAAACTTATTAGTTCTTCATGTTCTTGTATGGGTTTTGATTTGGTTTGGTTTGAGACACTGTTTATTACATATTAATCATTTTCAGGTTTTATCTTCGAACATTGTTGTTCTGTTCCATTGGGTTGTTTCCTTCTTTAACCATGACCTCGTCTTGACCATTATCTCTTCTCCAGTTCAGGTAACTAACAAACAAACTCTTTTCATCCTTTAGTTTTTTTTTTTCTCGAACTCTTTAGAAAAATTACCTTACCAGATGCCAATACAAAAAATATATAACTCTTATGAGGTAAACTGAAATTTTCTATAAGAAGTAGAATAAATTTCATATCATGAAAACAATGATATAGTTAAACCAAAGAATGGTACTAGCTAGTTCTCATATGTAGTAGTATATATAAGAACCATAACCATCAATGATAAACTAACAAAAAAGAAATTATTTTATTAATTCTCAAAGATCTCTAATGATAATTTTTGCTTCACGGATCAATATTAACTTTAGTAGAGGAAGTACAAAACAAACATTTTCATACAAGTCTGGAACCAAATGCCCTACACGACGTTTTTTTGCTCTTCCTCATACCAATATCTGTTGGCTTCACAGCCTTCTTTTTCCCTCTTCTGTTTCTCTGGTCACCAGTGTCGTCACCACTTCAACCACCTTCATCTTCGTTTTCTTTTCTTCTTAAATTGTAACTTCTGAGGTACATTGCCTAAAAGATATGCTCTTTGCCACGTTGGTACGACGTTGGCTACCGCCGTGGCTGATTGACCAAACAAACTCCGCCTGGAGTTTGGGGGTAACTAGTCATCTTCCAGAGGTAGACGGAATCATTTATGCATTTGGGTTTTGATGTTTACACAATCATTTATGCATTTGGACGCCATTAAAGCTTTTTTGGTGGGTACTTGTAACTTCTAGTGTGCATTGTTTTCCTTTTATGTTGTTGTAACTTGTGAACACTGCGGTTAGGTGTTTAGCCTATATATATATATATATTTTTTCTTTCTTTCTTTATCTCTATCCTTACTATTTATATAATTTTTTAAATAAAATTAATAGAATACACCGAGTCAAGGAAATAATTGAGAGGTTTTCTGAACTTAAGGCATTATGTTATGTATACTTTGTCAACTCTATATTTTTCTGAAGTTTATTTATTACTAAGAAAAAACGTCTCCTCATATTCCTCTTGCGCGCATTATGAAATCTGTTTCCCTCTTGCGCGCATTATTCCTCTTGCACGCATTATAAAACGACGACGTTCAACTCTGAGGCGAAATTAAAGGTGATTCTGGATCTCGAAGTCGCCTTCAAAAGGCTTCCCTGCCGACACCGTCATGTCGGGTCCGGTGGCCTCGGGGGGTTCGATTTCAAGTCAGGAAGATGTGGTAACTCCACCACCGGGCAAAGAAGGAACGAGTTGGGCGAATTTGGTCAAAAATAAAAAAGTTCTGCAAAAGTATGGTCTGGTTTTTTCTGTCGAGGCGGGTGTCGGATCTGTGGAAATACCAGACGATGTTTTCAACGATCCATCACCTCTCTGGGATGACTTCGTAATTGGAAGGTTTCTCGCAAGTGCACCGCATATTGCTAAAGTCCATGCCATAGTCAACAAAATATGGGCGTTGAGTGACAAGTCACATATGATCGACGTCTTCCAAATAAACTCAACCACCATGAAGTTTAGGATCTCCAACTCTACGATCCGAAACAGAGTTACAAAAAGAGGTATGTGGAACTTAGCAAATATTCCGGTCATTATGTCTAAATGGGTACCGATGGAGGAGGAGAATCAACCAGAGGTGAAAGCTGTACCGATGTGGGTTCATATGCAAGGTGTTCCCATGAACATGTTCACATGGAAAGGATTGAGCTTCACTTCAAGCCCAGTGGGAACGCCGGCGAGAATGCACCGGACACAGCTCTGTGTAATGATTTTAAAGTGGCAAAGATGTCGTAAATGCAGATTTGACAAAGGAACTTCCGACGTCAATGAAATTTACCTATAAAGGGAAAACAATCTTGGTCAAGTATGATTACCCGTGGCTTCCTAATAAGTGTTCTTCATGCTCAAAATGGGGACATCTGGTTAAACTATGCTTACAGAAATCGGTTCTTACTGAAACAACACTGCTTGTTGATATACCTTCAACTGTAATCGAATCAACAGAGGAGAAGCTGCCTATCTTTCCAGAAGTAGTGGAGGAAGTATCTCACCAAACACCTGAGGAAATCGAAGGGGACATTTCTACAATGGTCTCAGATATAAACAAGACTAAAGACATCGGTTCTGATGAACAAACGGTACTTTCTACACCAAATGCGAATCAAATGACTCTCCCTCTGGCATTGTTGGAGGAAACTATGGAAAATCAAGGGACACAAGAAAAAGAAGAAGAGAAAGAGGCAGAGGAATTAACAACCAAAAATGAGGAAGTGATTATATCGGGGCAGGAACCGAAGGAAAACGATGAAGGATGGCTAACACCGGGGAAATCATGCTGTTCTCCAGACAAAATCAAACAAAGCTTGGAATTTGGACAGGTATCTATTCTAACCAAATCTAAATTCGGCATTCTCAGCCTGCTGGACGAGGAGGAAGGTGAAATACTGGACTCGGACTTGAGTAAAGTGAAGGAGAATTTCAACAAAATAGAAGGAAAGGCATCTGTGAATAATTCTGAAAACATCGTCACTCAGACTAAGGGGGATAAGATAAGACAATCACTCCCACGAGAATCTAAAGATAACCACAAGGTGTTAAATACAGCTATTCATAAGCAGAAGGACTTTGGTCCAAATGCAATGAATAAAAAGGCTCCCAAACGAAAATTTTAATGTCTGGGTTCTCTTGGAACATCAGAGGGTTCAACAATCCTGACAAGCACAAAGTGGTCAAGGAATGGATTCATCATCAAAAGCTGCAATTCGGATGTCTGCTAGAAACAAGAGTCCAGGAAAACAGAGCTAATTTTATTGCCTCTACGGTCTTTCAGAACTGGTCGTTTTTATCCAACTATGAACATAATCGCTTGGGGAGAATATGGGTAACTTGGAGTCCTTCAACAAGACTCACCCCGTGTTTTAAGAGCAGTCAGTTGATTTCGTGTTCAGTGTTACTGGAAGGAATGGAGGAGGAATTTCTTTGCTCTTTTATCTATGCTTTAAACACAGTAGAAGAGCGTCGTGAGTTGTGGGAAGATCTAAAAAACCATCAAGCTTCTCCGATTTACAGAAATAGGCCGTGGTTAATTATTGGTGATTTCAATGAAATCCAGGATGTAGAAGAGCATTCTGAGTTTACGTTTTCTCCTGGAATGAATGATTTCCAAAACCTAATACTTCATTGTTCTTTAATGGACATGACCTATCAGGGGCCTCGTTTCACATGGAACAACAAAAGAGAAAACGGGCTGATATGTAAGAAGCTGGATCGTTCCTTGATCAATATGAACTGGTTAAACCACTTCCCTCAAGCATACAGCATTTTGATTCTGGCGGATGCTCGGACCACCTTCGCTGCCGCATCAAGATCAAAGCAGAAACAATAAAGCCTCGTAGGCCATTCAAGTTCATCAATGCAGTTGTGGATAATCCTGAGTTTCTTCGAACGATTCATGACTACTGGGGAAAAACGGTGCCTATCTTCAACTCTACATCATCTCTGTTTCGATTATCGAAAAAACTAAAAGAGCTAAAACCGATTATCCGAGCTCTCAGTAAAGGAAAATTTGGAGATATTAAGAAGAAAAGGAAAGAGGCCTATGATACACTTTGTGAATTGCAGATGAGAATTCTCCATAATCCAGAGCAGGCTCTGATCCGGGAGGAGAGACAGGCCTATAATAAATGGTCACTGATATCACAGATTGATGAAAAGGTTATCAGCCAACAAGCAAAACTTCATTGGTTAAATATCGGAGATGGAAATAATAGACAGTTCTACAATGCAGCAACGGTTCGTAAGATAAGAAACACGATCAAAGAGATACAAAAACAAGATGGTTCGGTTGCTGGAACGCAGGAGGAAATAAAGAAAGAAGCTGTGGATTATTTTCAGGGTTTCCTGTCTCCTCTGTCTACAAATTCAGAAGGCATTTCAGAGGAAGAGTTACAGAGTATACTGGGTTTTGAATGCGATTCGCTGGATCGGGACATGCTCATGCTCGAAATTACTGAGGAGGAAATTCAGAAAGTTCTGTTCTCAATGGGAAAAAACAAATCACCGGGACTGATGGATATACCGTTGAATTCTTCCGAGCAACCTGGCCAATCATCAGGAAAGATTTTGTGATCTCAATACAATCATTCTTCGAAAAAGGATTTCTTCCGAAAGGTATTAACTCCACCATTTTAGCTCTAATTCCCAAGCAAGAAGAGGCGACTCGAATGAAAGATTACAGACCTATATCCTGTTGTAATATTATCTACAAGGTGATATCAAAGCTGCTAGCCAAGAGGCTAAAGAGAATCCTACCGAAGTTTATTGCTACAACCAGTCAGCATTTGTTGAGGATAGGCTTCTTATGGAGAATGTGTTACTTGCTTCAGAACTGGTGAAAAATTATCATAAGTCCACAATCTCTTCTCGATGTGCGGTTAAGATCGACATTGCAAAAGCCTTCGATTCTGTGCACTGGCCTTTCCTCCTCTCCATACTCTCGGCTATTGGTCTACCCGACAAATTCATCTTGTGGATTCAGAGATGTATAACTATGGCTTCTTTTTCGGTTCAAGTAAATGGGGAATTGGCCGGATATTTCAACAGCAACCGAGGCTTAAGACAAGGATGCTCCTTATCTCCTTATCTTTTTGTGATTTGTATGCAAGTATTATCTCGGTTACTCGACAAAGCAGCAACAGACGGGGTATTCGGTTACCATCCTTACTGCCAAAGCCTTAATCTCACTCATCTATGCTTTGCAGATGACATGCTGGTGTTTTCTGATGGGAAAAAAGAATCTATTGAGGGGATTTTAAAAGTGTTTACAGATTTCGCGACGATGTCAGGTCTAAACATTAGTCTGGAAAAGTCTTCTCTTTATATGGCTGGAGTGTCTGATACAGACAAAGGTTCCATCCTCAGTGAGTTTCCTTTCGCCTCTGGTAATCTACCTGTTCGTTATCTTGGATTACCCTTAATGACGAAGCAAATGCGTGTCTCGGATTACTCTCCACTAATAGAACAGATAAAGAAGAAATTATGTTGGTGGACGGTGCGGCATCTTTCGTTTGCTGGAAGATTGCAACTAATTGCCTCTGTCATACACAGTTTGACAAATTTTTGGCTCTCTGCTTTTCGTCTGCCAAAGTCATGCACTAAGGAAATCGATAGTCTCTGTGGTGCGTTCTTGTGGTCAGGTCCAGAACTGAATACACATAAAGCGAAAGTGGCCTGGAGTGATATCTGTAAACCAAAGAATGAGGGTGGGTTGGGTCTACGATCACTCAAAGAGGTAAACAATGTCTGCTGCTTAAAACTCTTGTGGCGAATAATAAGTTCAAGCTCCTCTCTATGGGTTCAGTGGATTCAGAGATATCTGATTCGGAAAAGCTCAATTTGGTCACTAAAACAAACGAGCACAATCGGTTCTTGGATTGGAAAAAACTTCTGAAGTGTAGAGCGTTGGCTTTTCCGTTCACTAAAGTGAAGCTGGGTAATGGTGCACCGACGTCTTTCTGGTATGACTCTTGGTCTCCTTTGGGCAGACTAATCGATTTAACTGGCTTATGTGGTGCTTCTGATCTGGGAATAGCGATGAATGCTACAGTCAAAGAAGCAACAAAAAACAGACAAACTCGACACCGGCATCGAGTGGAGAGTCTCAATATGATTGAAGCAGAGATAAACCGGGTCAAACAGTTGGGATCAACAAACACACCTGACATTAAGCTTTGGAAACGAGGTCATGACAGCTATATGAATTGCTTCAGTTCTAAGGAAACGATGAAACTCATGCGGAACTCTCAACAACAGGTTACATGGCACTCGGGTATCTGGTTTTCTAATGGCACACCTAAATTCTCTTTTGTTATGTGGCTGGCCGTTCTTGACAGATTGGCGACTGGAGAACGTGTTCTATCTTGGAACGTGACAGCAGATGGTTCGTGTTATCTCTGCTCTGCCTTGTTAGAGACGAGGGATCACCTTTTCTTTTCTTGTGCTTACTCAGGCGAATTATGGAAGCATCTATCACAGAGACTTCTAGGGGATGATTTTTCACGGACATGGAACTGCCTTATACATCTTGCTCAGAGTAAAACATTAGACAAGACTACTCTCTTTCTATTCCGATATGCATTGCAGGCCACCATTTCTGCGCTGTGGAAAGAGCGCAATGGAAGAAGGCAAGGACAAGCTCCAATCCCAATCCTGCAAATGGTCCGAAACATTGACAGGCAGGTGCGCAATCGCATCCTCTCACTTCGTCTTCTGGGTCGAGATCGACACAAGGATGCCATGGAGAGATGGATATACACAAGGCCAAGTAAATTCTATCTTTCTGATATATAAAAACTGATGCAGAAATTGTAACAAACGATTTTTTTTGGGTTGAATAATTTAAAATTCCTTTCCAAAAAAAAAAAAGAAATCTGTTTCCCTCTTCTGAGTTAAAATTTCGCTGACTTTCACTGATTCCTCTATATTGCATATGTGAAAATTATTTTAAAAAATTTGCTGACTTTCACTGACATTTTTGATCAGTAATGATTACACATAGTTGAAAACTTTCACTCTTTTTTTTTCTCTCATTCCCTCTCCTCCTGAGTTTGTAAATATGTTCATTTGAAGTTGTTTGATATTTGTATGTTCTTTGCTTATAAAATGTTTTAACTCTCTTTTTAGTTTCAATTGTACTGTAAATTTAGAATTTAAAAACTTGTTAGTTCGTCATGTTCTTGTTCGGTTTTGATTTGGTTTGGTTTGAGAAACGGTTTATTACATATATAAATGATTTTCGGGTTTTCTCTTCGAACAATCTTGTTCCGGTTTCATTGTGTTGTTCCCTTCTTTTACCACAGCCACGTCTTGACTGTTGTTACTTCTTCTCCAATTTGGGTAAATAACAAACAAACTTCGTTCATCCTTAATAGGTTTTTTTTTTCTTCAACTCTTTAGAGAAATTAACAGCAAGATAAAAACTATCTTCCGAGAGGCCGATACGAAGCAAGAACATATAACTTTCATGAGGTAAAACTGAATTTTCCTAACTGGATATGCTAAAAGAAATCGTATTGGGATAACAAAGATATAGTGAAACGAAATAATGGTACCACTTCTCATCTGTAATAATATAAGATTCCATCAATTATAGAAGTACCAAAATTTATTTTGTTTTTATTAATTCTCATAAATCTCTAATGATGATTTTTGCTTCACTGTTCAATATCAACTTTGGTAGAGGAAGTACAAGAAAAACATTTCCATACTAATCCGAAAACAAATGCCCTACACAACGTTGTTTTGCTCTTCTTCGTGCCTTTCTTCGTTGCCTTTGCTGCCTTCTTTTTCCCTCCTCCGTGTCTCAGGCTAGAGGTGTCGCCGCCACCTCGACCACATTCGTCTTCGTTTTCTTTTCTTGTGAAAGTGTAGCTTCTAAGGTACATTTGCCTACAAGATATGCTCTCCGCCACCTTGATATGACGTTGGCTACAGCCGTGACTGATTGACCGAATAAACTCCACCTCTGCCATCGGCCACTTGTGGAGTTTGGGGTAACTCGTCATCTTCCCAATGCAGACGGCCTCGTTTTCAATGTTCACACAATCATTTATGCATATGGACGCCATTAAAGTTTTGTTGGGTGGGTGCTTATAACTTCTAGAGTGCACTGTTTTCTTTTTGTTGTTGTGATTTGTGAACATGGGGTTTAGGCGTTTATATATATTTTTTCTTTATCCTTATCCTTTTCTTTTTATAAAAAAGAACAGTAGAAAACACCAAGTCAGAGGAAAAAGATTGAGAGGTTTTCTCAACTTAACTTTGTTAGGTATACTTTGTCAATTCTATTTTCTGAAGTTTATTTATATATAAAAAATGAACTTAGATCCCTAATACCTCTCCTTGACTCCTTCTATTACTCTTGCACGCATTATGAAATCTGTTCACTTTTATGAGTCAAAGTTTCGCTGAATTTCACTAATTACTCTATATATGCATGTGGAAATTGGAAAAAAAAAATCAGGTAATTTATGTCAAAGTTTCGGCTATAAATCGTTTTATGTTGAGTTATAACAGTTCTCAGCGTCATTCTGTTGTATTTATTCTCTAAGTAAATCACGTGGTGAAACCTTACCTCGCACTCTGTTTGTAGTACCTAAAGCTATATGTCCAAAGACAACCAAGCTCAAGTCAATACACCACCGATCTGCGTAGAACAAATATACTTGTTTTTTATTTTATTTTAAAATATACTTGTTTTACATAGAATTCTATGTAAAATCGAAAAACATATTCCACAATAAAATCTTGTTTAAATAATAGAGCTAGTCTTATGATCATTGATTTACTCCTAAATGTTATACATAGTTTGGAGTACTTCATAATTTTAGAAAGTTATTTGGTATATTGCTAAACTACGTCTTTATAGTATGATTTTAGGTGAAATTAATAGTTGAAGAATTTAGTGTATTTTTACGGCTAGTAAATATGTATGTATATATATACGTATATTGTAAAAAATAATATATTTCATCCACAATATACACAGGTCGAAAAGCTTCCACAAGAGACGAAGACCAAAGCATACGGGTTGAAAAAGCTCGGAGGTAGTTCTCCACTCGGCTCACTATTCCTGTGAGCTTCCATATGAACTTGAAGTCATGATACGGCGCTGAGATATTAGATATATACGCTTTTGCTTTGAAAAGAAAAAAAAAACTATTCCTGTGACTAAAAATTTTCAGCCACTTGCTCGGTCGTTCTTTTGCATATCTTTGTTGACAAGTAAATTTGAAATTAAACTTCAAATTAGTGTCCATTTTGCATGATAATGGCCATCACCGCAAATGTTGCTATGTTAGTCTTATATGGCCAACAAAATTCTAGTCACTATACATAAGTTGCCGTTAAAAATATGTTAAGACTCTTTATACTCTTGTGGACTGAGAAATAATTTTCAGAAACGGAGTATTGTGAAGAGAAACAAAAGAAGTATAATGCAGTACCGAAACAATAGGATCAATATTGATGATGCAATTTTGTTATAAAGAATGAGAGTACAAATTTTCATTTATATTAAAATCCAACCAATGACAAATTCTGACAAAAACTTAATAACTATTATTGTCTCTCTGTTGATAAACTTTACGCTTCAACATATTAACCTTAGTCGAGAAACCACAAGACAAACACTTCCTTACGAGCCTTCCCACAAACGCCCCATGCAGCATCATTCTACTCTCCCTCATCTTGTTCTTTGTCGCCTTCTTCCTTTCTCCTCTTACATTTCTTCCGTCAACGGCGCCATGTTCGCCATGTAGATCTTCTCTTACATGTTCGTTCTCCTCTTTTCTTGAGAAGGTATAGCTCCGAAGGTACATTTGTCTGCAAGAGATGCTGTCCACCACCGTGGTACGACGCTGGCCACCGCCTTCACTGATTGACCGTACGAACTCCGCCTCAGCCACGGGCCACTTGTGAAGGTTGGCATAGGTCGTTCCCGGCCGGACACAAGGCGCGTCACTTTTGTTGTTTAGGCAATCACCTACGCATATGGAGGCCATATGGCTAAATCTCTCTAGTCTTTTTTTTCTATTTTTTTTTTTTTGGTGAACTTCGGGTTTGGTTATATAAAAACCGAAGGCGTAAGTATATATTATAAATAATTTGGGTATAATGGACACAGTAATGATAGAGAGAGATTTGTGGCAATAATATCTCTAGTTATTTTGGTAACGATTAAAGTTGACTGAATAAGTAAGGCCATCATTATCGCAAGGATCTTAAGAGATTCTTAGATATTTTTTGGCATAAAAATAAATAAAAAATGAGTTATAAAACTAGATCCGCTTCTTGGTTAAGAAGTTTAAGAGTCGTATCTTATTCTACACGTGTCAAAGGGGAATAAAAAAACATTGGCGGTCTCGTCTCTCTTGTGAGTCTTCTCTCTCAAACTCTTTCGATTTCTCTGTGGCAGCAAATCATTGATTCAGATTGTAGAATTCATTGAGGGATCAGAGCGACAAGAATTTCCTTTTATTTGTTGGAAAATTTTGTGGATGGATTTGAGAATCATATTACTGTTGATGCCAAATTCTTCGATTATTCAAGCTTTGGAGGATGATGAGACAACGACGATGATGATGATTGTGATGATGATGATGAGGTGCTTGTATTGGGGCAAAAGGGTGAGGTATTGAAGTCGGATCCACCTCAATTTCTTTCATTTTTTTTTTTTTTGTATATCGAAGAACTTTCTTATTTAGCTATCGAGACTGAAACTTTTACATTGTTTTAGCTAAGTTTTTGTTGTTTTATTTGATGAAACTCTCTTGGGTAGATTAAGCATGTTTCTTTGATAAACTTATCTTGAGTTTGAATCTAGATAATAAACCTTTAAGGATCAGTTTTATTGATTTTGCTAGTGTATGTGTCGCAGAACCAATCAGAATATGCATCGCAAGAGTAAATTTCTTCGTTTGTGGTTTATCAGGTACGAAAGTACCACAGCTAACACCTTCTTGAGTTAGGCTACTCTCTTGCAGCAGAACATTCGATTCTTAAAAAGCCAAAGATTTTTAGGCTATGCTCCTGTTGTCCCACTTCAGGTTTATACAACCTTTTCTTTCATCTGAGACATAGATCGATATATATACTTTCTGCTTTCGTATCGCTTACCCTTTTCACTTTCATTGGTGCGTAACTGTAGGAAGGTATAAAGAGGACAATAGACTTATTTTCACACTTGACAGCTCAAAACCAACCAAAAAAAAGGGTACGTATGGTTAAATATCTCTGGACTTTTTTTTGCTTTGAGAAACACTAGTAATCATTGGTTTTCATTAGTTTAAGTTGCATATTGAGAAAGTGACTTTGGTGGCATGATTGCTGTTTTGCAGTTACTGATACGGTTCAATGGAAAAAGCAGACACTCATTGCAATAGTCATCTGATTACTCTCTATCTTAACTTTGTTGCAAGGAACGGATATTCCGCCACTGATTGCAATTTTGGTAGCATCAATCATTTTTTTCTTCCGTGGCATGTACCAGAGAAAATGAAATTGCTCGGGAGCAAGAAGAGTGACTAAAGCAGACACTCCATGTTTGAATGATCTCAACGATGCATATTTTCATCAATCATTTTGTTCTTCCGTGGCGTTGTTGGCCGCTATTGCTGCGTTGCAGTTTGGTGATTGTCTATACTGATTTTGCTTGGTTTGTATTGGCAGATAACAAGGACTTGTGTGTTTTTTTCGGTTGTATAAGGCATTTAAAGAGACAACATGTCGGGGTAAGCTTCTCTTCCATTGTCGCTGGGATTGGTCTACTTGACTTGCCGTTTTATTGTTCAGCGTTCTTTTTTTGTGAAGTGTTTTTTAAGAACCTTCATCAAGTTGCACCATTGGAGGACAAAAAAATAAATATATGAAGTAAGGGTTTCTTAGTCAAAATTTAGAATTAAAATATGGGTAAGAATCATTTAAGGGGTTTTTGCGTTGATGATGCTCTAAGACTCAATTAGAGTGACTTTCATAGCTCTTTCTCCTTATTCATAATAATACGGAATAATAAAGGCAAGATTTGATAAGATTTGACTGATTCGTATAGAAGTAAGACTTGATTGGTTTCCCCACTGCCATTCGCAAATACAGCTTTTGCGGATAATAGCGGTCGTTAGCGTTTGGCGACAATTATAGAAAATGCTTTCAACTGCTTGGTACCGCTCTAAACCTTTCAAAAAGTCAAAAACTGTTTCTTTCGAGCATTTGCGGTTATAGATGATTTCGATTCAACAATTAAAAAACAATTTAAATCATTTAAAAATCATTTTATTATACTATATTTAATTATAATTTTTTTACATTTTATTTTAAAAATATGTTTTTATACTTTTTGTAACTATATAATGTATTTATATTTTTATATTTTTACGGTTGATGTCAATTGCGGGTTAATAACTATTTATCAGAAACTCAAATATAAAAACTCAAAATAAAATAAATCAATTATTATTTTTGACAATATAATATTCTAAAATTTTCATAATTAAATACTTTAAATATAAATTAGAAAATATTAAATTACCCTAATAAAATTCATAAAATTACACCCGCGCTCACGCGCGGGTCCAGAATCTAGTAAAACATTATATTTCGAAACGTTACGAGTACACCAATCATGATTGTTAGGCTTCAAATGGTAACGTTGGATCGCACCCCACTTAACAGTAACACAAATCTCTACATATATCATATATCTATATATTTTTATAACTATTAAAACAGCACCGCACTTATACCGCTAGTTTCGCATCGCTCAATACACTGTTACTATTCGGAGCCTTAACCTGGATTTGCGCCGTCAACTCAAGGACCTACTTATGATATATAAACATAACCTAATCAGTCAATCCAAAATAGTATAGAAAACATATCAACTGATCTTGACTAGAACAAAACAATGATGATCTCAGACTAAAACTCCATAGTCACGTTTGGTTTTGAATTTAGCCTCTGATTGCATCCGATAGTAGAACGGTTCAGCCATCTAAAAAAGCTTCACATTCTGAATCTTTACCTTTCTTTTATTTCTTATATATAATGGGTTTTCAAATTAAGGCTTCGAATGGAAAAAACAGATCCGGTGGTGCAGATCTAGCATATCAAATATAACGAAAGCGGATCTAATGGTACAAGTACGGATCAAGCAGATCTAGTGGTCCACAATATATGTTTTAATGGTGAAAGTAGATTAAAAGCGGTTTAAGAAATGTTAGTAGCAAACTGAATACTTTATTTGTTATTATTTTTTTATTCAGCAAAATTATTTCTTATCCAAATTAAAATTATATGTTATAAAATAAAATTATAATTAAAAATATATGGAACTCCAAAGTTATGTTAGTAATATATCTTTCACATAATTTAAAAAATAACAAAAACATAATTATTAACTTAATTTAATAACATAACATACCTAAGAATATAAACATACCTAAAAAAAGTCCAGTGGGTTTTCAAATTAATGCTTCGAATGGAAAAAAGTGGATCAGACGGTGCGAATCTAGAATATTGGTATAACGAAAGCGGATCTTGTGGTACAAGTATGGATCAAGCAGATGTAGCAGTCCAAAATATATGTTTAAATGGTGAAAATATATCAAAAGCGGTCCAAAGAGATGTTAGTAGCAAACTGATTAATTTATTTGTTATTACTTTCTTATTCATAAAATTATCTTCTTATCTAAATTAATCTTCTATGTTATAAAATAAACTTATAATTACAAAATATGATACTCCAAAGTTATGTTACTAATATATATTTCACATAATTTTTAAAATAAGAAAAATGTAAGAATTGACTTAATTTAATAACATAACATAAATTACATAGCTAAGAATATAAACATATCTTAAAAAGTTCTTAGAGAATGTTGATTTTTTTCTTGCTCATTTATGCTGTGAATAGCCAATATGATCTAATGAATTTATAACCAAGATTTTGTTATTTTTGTTATTTAATAAATTTATCTTTTATTATATTTTTGAATTGTGTACCAACCACTACCAATATATGGTTTCATCTACTCATTTTTGGAAGCATTACGAACTATTTATAATAAATTACAAATTTTTACAATATTGAACCACTAGTGTTTCATTCGTTTATTATTATTTAAAATGGTACACACTTTACTAAAAAAAAATGTTGAATGGCAAAATTAAGGTGTGAAAACTGAAAACCATCTTATTTACATCTACCATAAGCCTAAAAGCAGGAGAAATCAAATGATTAACAAAACCCCGAAAGCGCAATAGCTAAGTACCATGTTTAGAAAAGACCCAAATCGAAACAAGATGAGGTCGAGTAAAAGTCGGTTAACAAACCGTAATTTCCGATGATTCTTCCATGTACACAAATTCGGTTTAATAGGGAAAAATTGCATGCCGTTTCCAGTTCGATCATTTTCACTTCGTCTCACAATAGCGGTTACATGCATGTCGTTTATGTCAATAAGTGAACTTAATATTCCCTCCAAGGTTAAGGAAAACGTCATGCCATTTATATCTTGAAAAGGTGGATTGCGAGGCGTTTCACTCATTTGGAAGAAGCAAGGGTAAGAGATGTAAATTTCGCAAACGGGAAAAAGGTAATCACTAAAAAATCTAAGCACAAAACGCCACCAGATATCACGAAAACGCAACCGCATGTATTTATCAGAAAACAACACTACAACGCAAACGCGATTGGAAGTTGGAATCGATCTGACAAGCCAGAAGATTTTTTACTAGAAAAGTCCTAAAACGCAGATATATTTCTTAACCGCCAAATCCGTAGAGAGTTCTTCCTTGCCTCTTGAGAGCATAAACGACATCCATGGCGGTGACCGTCTTCCTCCGGGCGTGCTCGGTGTAGGTGACGGCGTCGCGGATGACGTTCTCCAAGAAGATCTTGAGGACGCCACGTGTCTCCTCGTAGATGAGGCCGCTGATACGCTTGACGCCTCCTCTACGAGCCAAACGCCGAATCGCCGGCTTGGTGATTCCTTGGATGTTATCTCTCAGAACCTTCCTGTGACGCTTCGCTCCTCCTTTGCCCAAACCCTTGCCTCCCTTTCCACGACCCGACATTTTCTTTGGATTCTTGGAGAAAAAGTTGCTTTCAAGATTTAACAGTGAGATTTGATTGAGAATTGATATGTGGCGGAGGTGATTTATATGCAAGACGATAGTCCCTTTTAATGTGAGCCCTCAGATCTCATTTTAGATCTAACGGCTGTAGATATCGATCCGGGTGAACGATGGGATGTCATGTTAGCCGTCGATAAAAGTAAATCGACGGTTATTATTATCGATCCGCGTGATGCTTGCCAGCTAAAAATAATTATTTTCACTAAGCGCCAGGAATTTGGATAGTAGCGCCAATTGTTCACCGCCTTTTTCTTAAAAGAAAAATTGAAAACTCATCAAATGAACAAAACCTCTTGCGACTTTTCTTAACATTCACATTTACTGATATTAGTGATATATATTTTACAACGGTTAATATTCATAATAAAACTATTTTTTTACATGAGCGAATTAAAGAAACTATATGACAATAATTATAAGTTATACACTGATGGGTTTGGTCCATATCACATCACTTACATTAGACCAGAACACATACATACATTACCTTGCCTTAGGGTACAAGTCGGAATCAAAGGTCACAGTCATTCTCAGCTCAACCGAACTATTACGAGAGATCGCATCTTGATTGGTACTTGTCCTCGCGTTTTCAGATTCTAGACACTCTTTGAGTTTTATGATAACTTGGGACATGTCTGATCGTTTGGCCGAAGAAGGATTTGCACATGACATTGCCACTTCAAGAGCCCTCCAAACAGAACGAGGCTCGTAACTCCCTTCAAGTCTAGGATTCACGATCTGATTAGTATCTCCTTTTTTTATCATAAATGTCACCCATTCCGCTATGTTTGGCCTTTTGCGAGTTTGATCGATCACTCGTTGATTTGTGATAATCTCTAGTAATAAGATCCCAAAACTGTAGATATCGCTCTTCTCAGACAACTCACTTGTTAAGTAATATCTGTTAAGTAAAAAAAAGATAGTGTGTAATGGAGTGTAGTTCATGTGTACTCTACCACTTAAAAAGAATGAAAACATACTATGTTAAGTGGATGAATATATATATTTTTTTTTTTGGGCAAAGTGGATGAATACTTACTCAGGATCAAGATATCCCAAAGTGCCAGCAACTACTGTTGAAACTCGAGATTGATCGCCTGCAACTTGAAAAGATCTCGAAAGTCCAAAATCCGCAATTTTGGCCTTGATCAACTCTTCATCCAACAATATATTCGTACTCTTGACATCTCTGTGCACCATTGCTGGTTTGCATCCTATATGCAAGTATTCTAATCCTAATGCAGCCTCGATTGCTATTTTAAGTCTAGTACCCCAGTCCAAAACAGAGCCACCATGTTTTCCTACATCACACCATAATATATGTACTTAAGCTGCAAAACATTACTATAAGACAAATAAAAATATACATGGTCCAATTGTTTATTTTTAACGATATATTAGTTTAGTTATCACTAAGGTAAAACGTTTGGTTATCATTAAGATATGCTTTCAGGTTACATGTTCACTTTGCACACACACAAAAATGGTTACATGTTCACCTGATAGATGTTGATGTAAGTCTCCATTAGACATGTATTCATAGATGAGGGCAAAGCGATCTTTTTCATCGCAATACCCGACAAGACTCACCAGATTTATGTGGTGAACCCTCAAAAGAAGTTCTACCTATAATGTAAACAAACACAAAACAAGCTGCGCGCTTGAATTAAATCCTCAATATATAGATCTCATTTTACGAAGATTAAAGCAATTCATACCTCTGCCTTGAATTCTTTATAACCTTGTGCTGATGTTTGGGAAAGTAGCTTGACAGCTACTTGCTCTGAACCATTTAGGTCACCATGATAAACGATGCCAAACCCTCCTTCACCTAGAGGTCGTTGCAAGTTATTAGTCATTTCTAAAACTTCTGAATAAGTAAACCTTCTCCGTTTTGTCTTTATCCATGGTTCGGACTTATTCCCTGCACGTAAAGCACATGCAAAGTATATAAGACAAGAAAAGACACTTGATATTTATAGATCCTGTTGAAAAAATCTTCCATACTTGATGACATTTTCTTTACGAACACAAAAAGGAAGATCATCACGAGAATGATAGCAGCAATGGAAGCAACGGATGCAACAATCGTCACTGGAAATTTCTTGTTTGGCTTATCTATGCATGTATTAGATAGACAAAGATATTTGTTTCCAAGGACACTGCAAAAAGAGAAGTTTAGAATTCATAAGATATATCGAATCAATTTTTTAAGTTGGGATAATGATTAGTAATAGAGTAAAATCATGCGAGAATTAATCTTTCTTACTATAACTTCAGCCCTTCCCTTTCTCTGTTGCGAAGAGCTTGAGGAATTGAACCGCTAAGATTGTTGTCACTCAAGTTTCTGTGAAAATAGAGGAAAATTCATATGCACACACAAAAATGACCCGTGTGAACGTGATCAAGTATTAAATAAATTGAGCAACTCTATTACATGACCAACAATGATTTCATAGAGGCTAGAAACTCCGGAACCATTCCACTCAAAGTGTTATTTGATAAATCCCTGGGATGTGAAAAACAATGAACCATTAATTTGCTTTGAGTCCACATTTCAAACATCTGCCAAAAATTATTGACCAACGATCATACTTACAAACTTTCTAGATGAGTCAGATTCTGAAAGTCAGATGGTATGGTTCCAGTCAAGCCACTTGAGGATAAGTTTCTGGTTATTAAAGAATATATTTAAAGTTTATATTTATATAGAAACATGATCTTTTAGTAATTTTTCTGTGTAAGAGACATAAATAGATCTTACAAAGAAATTATTCTCGGTTGCGATGATATATCTGTGATGCTACAATTTAATCCATCCCACAAGAATTGCATGGGGACGCATGGATCTCCTTGCCAACTGATTCTACTCAATCCATAACTAGATTTGATGTTCTTGATAGCAACCACTAGCGTAAAATTTCATTGATGCGACCAAAATAAATGAATAAATTAAATATCGTTAAATGTATTTAAATTATAATGTACACAAATTAGAGAACTGTGTTTTTTTTTTATAAATAATAGAACTATGTGTTTTTTTTTACCTTCACTTTCGTTTGTCTGAGGTTGTGGAAGCTGAAGAACTGAGTAAACCTCAAAAGCATTAAGTAGAGGTGGAAGTGTCGATCTTGGGGTTTTTATCAGCTGCATACGACAATTACCTCCTGTGCATTCCTTAGGAATCGTGGTGAGCATAGTCTCTATTTCAAGATATTTAGGACTGATAGGTTTAGTATTAATTTTTTCCCCATTCAATACACAGTCGAATTCTCTAGTATCATTGGAACTTATGACTTGGATCTCAGAGAAGTGTCTGTACAAGTAAATCTGTTCATCAGGATTCTCCAAACTCCAACTTATCATCAATGGTGCATCGAGATTTGTAGGTGTCGCAGCCACCTTCAGCACAGCTTGCGGTGGATCATAGTGATTTTTATTGGACACATTTGAGGTTGTCAACATTTGTGTCCATTCAGGTTGAAAATATGGAATCCATGTACGATCATAAACATCTTTCGGGTACCTGTCACAACTCACAATCATTAGAGCCTAATTGGTGTCTAGTCAAAGAATAATATGAATGAAAGAGAAAAGAATGAAGATGAACAAAATAATATGAATCAAAAGTAAAATTTGTTATTTATAGTTTCTTTCCAAATTTAATTAAGTATTATTTTTAATATATAATTTTCTACAAAAAAGAAATAAAAGAGAATCAAGTGTAACATATAGGGAAAGTTGGTTTAATATATTCTCATTTTTTTGTAATTTGAAAACTAACACATGTTTCCAAAACTTTGTAAACTAACTTTTCTATTAAATAAAAAATTATTGACACCATAATCAGCTTTGAGAATTTATAATTAAAAATTATATATACTTTAAAAAATCAATTGATATAATTTTATATGTATCTTAAATAAAATATTTCAATAGTATATTATATTTTAGATAAAATTTTGGCTAGCTGATATCAAATTATCAAAAAATCAAGTAAATTGAATATTTCTTTATTTATATTTTCAGATAATGCTATTACTAAACTATGTCATATAAGCGGCAAAAAAAACTATGTCATATATGTGCCATGAGTTTAAAAAATAAAAATTTACAACATCATATATTTACAAATTTAGTTATTGATAGAGTAAAAATGAAAAATGTAAAAATATTAAATTCAATTAAGTAGAAATGAGAATTTTAGTGATATTGGATACAAAAAATTACATTATATTTTTATAATTTTTTTTGTTTCTGATACTGATTTTGTTAAAACTGATGATTTTTTTAATATTTTTAGAAAATTTAGAAAAATATTAATAATAGATTCTCTGTATTAATTGTAAATAATAAAATTGAATTAAAAATAATGTATATGTTTTATTTATTTATGGTATTTAGATGGTTTTGGATTTCAGAAAGTTATAGTTCTCAAACATTCAAAAAGAGGGGTTAGTTTTCTAAATATTTAAAATTTCTAGAATATTTAATCAAATTTCCTCTAACATATATTACTTGTAAATAGTGTAATTGTTTTAGAAATGAAAAGTAATTCATTATTCTTTTTTTTTTATTATTTTTGGTCACTATTTATGCTCTTAGTATTGTTTATACAGAGTAAAAAGAACGAGTAATACATCAGTATATAGACTAGCTAGTTATGGGTTGAAGTTGAATACGTACCGAAGAACAGTGGAATTGCTAAGATACATACGAAAGTTAAGTTTGAGGGAACCAGATTTAGCCATGTAAGTATCATTCGCCAATGGTCGTAGTTCCAAAGTTGATATCATTGGTGTAGTTGCCCGTCTTAACAAGACAAATTTGCAAAGAGTTTGATCTTGGGATGTGAATGATCTCTTTCACCGAACCAGCTGGTAGTTTTTGGAAATCTATTGTTGTCCACTTGTTAGGACCGATATGCATATCAAATTCCGGACTAGCATTAAGGCCGTCAAAATTTTCATAGAAAAACACAGCTCTAATCAAATAATTCCTGCCTTGTAGCACCCTTAAATCATAGCAGTTTCGTATTCCATCTGGAAAATAACGTAAGGTCGAGTAGGGTTTGAGGTTTTCTGATTCAAGATTTGTCGGGATTTTACCAATCTTTCCACTTTGGATGAAATTCTCATCTGATGAGAACTGTATTTCCGTTTCCGGTTCTGTATAAGGAGACTCGTTTAAAGGTAAGCCACAATCTAAACTGATAAAACCTGTTAAGAAATGAAACATATGAATGATAAAAAGAGTGTCATGGGGTCATGCATGGTGGAAGAATCAACGTACGGAACAATAAGATCAGCCAACTGAAAAGAAAAAAAGAAGACGGTAGGAACTTACATACCCTCCTGATTTTGAGATTCAACAAGATGAATGATGGATAAAAATCCTAACCAAAACACGGCCAACAGAACCCCATGAGGACTCTTCATCATTCCAATCACAACAACGCACCAAAAGATTAAGGCACGTTTGACGTTACATAGCAGTTATATATGATATGATGACGTATGAGGAACCTCCAATAAAGTCATATGTATGAGAAAAGGCCTGAATATAGATGCCAATTTTTTAAAAAGAAGAAGAAGAAGATATATATGTCTTACGTCTTGCATAAATTTTTTAAATAAAATTAACGAGCGAGCAATAATGTCTTTTAGTGCAACTTCACTGTCGCAAGGTAATTATATATATAAGTAGCCGGAAAGTCTAAAATGCATGGCGTACGTACGTACGATTAGGTCGTACATATTAATCATGTCGTAAGCTTGATTATAGAAGTTTTGACTGGTCCAATTATATTGTAATTCTAATTTGGTTATGATATAAGCGACTTGCTTATCTTTAGTTTCTCCCAAACAACTTGTCAATGTCCAACAAGTAATGTGCTTTTATAGTCACCACCATAATGCATGAAGAAACAATCCATACAAATGCCATAAGTTTTGCCGAATGCTTAGACTGATATCACTGATCACATCGCAATGGAATAAGCATATATCGTAGCAGTTAATTATATGGTTATTTGATCACATCGCAATGGAATAAGCATATATCGTAGCAGTTAATTATATGGTTATTAAACCGTCATGTTTTATTGTAAAACTGATCTAAACTAGACCCCAAGCCATGCTGATTGACAATTTGATTTTAGAGGCTGTTGAGGCTTTAGTTTAATTTTAAA